>CM054063.1:336574468-337189721 GCA_028641055.1 Alopecurus myosuroides
TAGTGTATCTCCGAGAGAGGGGACCCGGGAGCGTCGGGATCCCCACCTAAACCAATTTTTGCCATGACATGTGTGTTATATTGTATCATGGGTGTTGGGTGCCAATAGATCACTCTCTGTGACGGGGCCTCACCGACGTCGGTTTCTCTCTCGCGGGTTCCAGGACTGCTCACACCCGAAACTCCGGATCTGAGTAACGGGGGGGGAAGCAAGTAGGTGGGCCCTACCATTGTCAAGGGTGTTCCTTGGGCCTACATGACACAACCAAGCAACTAGTTCCACTTTGCTACCCACTTCCGGCTCACGCAGGGGGGCTAGACGCGTTCCGTTCTCTTTTTCTACACCGGGGCTAGTGTATCTCCGGAGGGGACCCGGAGTCGGGATCCCACCTAAACCAATATTTGCCATGACATGTGTGTTAGATTGTATCATGGGTGTTGGGTGCCAAAGATACCATCACTCTCTGTGCCGGGGCCTCACCGACGTCGGATTCTCTCTCGCGGGTTCCAGGACTGCTCACACCCCGAAACTCCCGGATCTGACGTAACGGGGGGAATCTTGCAAGTAGGTGGGCCCTACCATTGTCAAGGGTGTTCCTTGGGCCTAACATGACACAACCAAGCAACTAGTTCCACTTTGCTACCCACTTCGGCTCACGCAGAGGGGGCTAGACGCCGGTTCCGTCTTTTTCTACACCGGGGCTAGTGTATCTCGGGACCCGGAGCGTCGGGATCCCACCTAAACCAATTATTTTGCCATGCCATGTGTGTTAGATTGTATCATGGGTGTTGGGTGCCAAAGATACATCACTCTCTGTGCCGGGGCCTCACCGACGTCGGATTCTCTCTCGCGGGTTCCAGGACTGCTCACACCCCGAAACTCCCGGATCTGACGTAACGGGGGGAATCTTGCAAGTAGGTGGGCCCTACCATTGTCAAGGGTGTTCCTTGGGCCTAACATGACACAAGCAACTAGTTCCACTTTGCTACCCACTTCCGGCTCACGCAGAGGGGGCTAGACGCCGGTTCCGTCTTTTTCTACACCGGGGCTAGTGTATCTCGAGAGGGGACCCGGAGCGTCGGGATCCCACCTAAACCAATTTTTGCCATGACATGTGTGTTAGATTGTATCATGGGTGTTGGGTGCCAAAGATACCATCACTCTCTGTGCCGGGGCCTCACCGACGTCGGATTCTCTCTCGCGGGTTCCAGGACTGCTCACACCCGAAACTCCCGGATCTGACGTAACGGGGGGAATCTTGCAAGTAGGTGGGCCCTACCATTGTCAAGGGTGTTCCTTGGGCCTAACATGACACAACCAAGCAACTAGTTCCACTTTGCTACCCACTTCCGGCTCACGCAGAGGGGGCTAGACGCCGGTTCCGTCTTTTTCTACACCGGGGCTAGTGTATCCGGAGAGGGGACCGGAGCGTCGGGATCCCACCTAAACCAATTTTGCCATGACATGTGTGTTAGATTGTATCATGGGTGTTGGGTGCCAAAGATACCATCACTCTCTGTGGGGCCTCCGACGTCGGATTCTCTCTCGCGGGTTCCAGGACTGCTCACACCCCGAAACTCCCGGATCTGACGTAACGGGGGGAATCTTGCAAGTAGGTGGGCCCTACCATTGTCAAGGGTGTTCCTTGGGCCTAACATGACACAACCAAGCAACTAGTTCCACTTTGCTACCCACTTCCGGCTCACGCAGAGGGGGCTAGACGCCGGTTCCGTCTTTTTCTACACCGGGGCTAGTGTATCTCCGGAGAGGGGACCCGGAGCGTCGGGATCCTAAACCAATTTTTGCCATGACATGTGTGTTAGATTGTATCATGGGTGTTGGGTGCCAAAGATACATCACTCTCTGTGCCGGGGCCTCACCGACGTCGGATTCTCTCTCGCGGGTTCCAGGACTGCTCACACCCCGAAACTCCGGATCTGACGTAACGGGGGGAATCTTGCAAGTAGGTGGGCCCTACCATTGTCAAGGGTGTTCCTTGGGCCTAACATGACACAACCAAGCAACTAGTTCCACTTTGCTACCCACTTCCGGCTCACGCAGAGGGGGCTAGACGCCGGTTCCGTCTTTTTCTACACCGGGGCTAGTGTATCTCCGGAGAGGGGACCCGGAGCGTCGGGATCCCACCTAAACCAATTTTGCCATGCCATGTGTGTTAGATTGTATCATGGGTGTTGGGTGCCAAAGATACCATCACTCTCTGTGCCGGGGCCTCACCGACGTCGGATTCTCTCTCGCGGGTTCCAGGACTGCTCACACCCCGAAACTCCCGGATCTGACGTAACGGGGGGAATCTTGCAAGTAGGTGGGCCCTACCATTGTCAAGGGTGTTCCTTGGGCCTAACATGACACACCAAGCAACTAGTTCCACTTTGCTACCCACTTCGGCTCACGCAGAGGGGGCTAGACGCCGGTTCCGTCTTTTTCTACCGGGGCTAGTGTATCTCCGGAGAGGGGACCGGAGCGTCGGGATCCCACCTAAACCAATTTTTGCCATGACATGTGTGTTAGATTGTATCATGGGTGTTGGGTGCCAAAGATCATCACTCTCTGTGCCGGGGCCTCACCGACGTCGGATTCTCTCTCGCGGGTTCCAGGACTGCTCACACCCGAAACTCCCGGATCTGACGTAACGGGGAATCTTGCAAGTAGGTGGGCCCTACCATTGTCAAGGGTGTTCCTTGGGCCTAACATGACACACCAAGCAACTAGTTCCACTTTGCTACCCACTTCCGGCTCACGCAGAGGGGGCTAGACGCCGGTTCCGTCTTTTTCTACACCGGGGCTAGTGTATCTCCGGAGGGGGCGGAGCGTCGGGATCCCACCTAAACCAATTTGCCATGACATGTGTGTTAGATTGTATCATGGGTGTTGGGTGCCAAAGATACCATCACTCTCTGTGCCGGGGCCTCACCGACGTCGGATTCTCTCTCGCGGGTTCCAGGACTGCTCACACCCCGAAACTCCCGGATCTGACGTAACGGGGGGAATCTTGCAAGTAGGTGGGCCCTACCATTGTCAAGGGTGTTCCTTGGGCCTAACATGACACAACCAAAAACTAGTTCCACTTTGCTACCCACTTCCGGCTCACGCAGAGGGGGCTAGACGCCGGTTCCGTCTTTTTCTACACCGGGGCTAGTGTATCTCCGGAGAGGGGACCCGGAGCGTCGGGATCCCACCTAAACCAATTTTGCCATGCATGTGTGTTAGATTGTATCATGGGTGTTGGGTGCCAAAGATACCATCACTCTCTGTGCCGGGGCCTCACCGACGTCGGATTCTCTCTCGCGGGTTCCAGGACTGCTCACACCCCGAAACTCCCGGATCTGACGTAACGGGGGGAATCTTGCAAGTAGGTGGGCCCTACCATTGTCAAGGGTGTTCCTTGGGCCTAACATGACACAACCAAGCAACTAGTTCCACTTTGCTACCCACTTCCGGCTCACGCAGAGGGGGCTAGACGCCGGTTCCGTCTTTTTCTACACCGGGGCTAGTGTATCTCCGAGAGGGGACCCGGAGCGTCGGGATCCCACCTAAACCAATGCTTTGCCATGCATGTGTGTTGATTGTATCATGGGTGTTGGGTGCCAAAGATACCATCACTCTCTGCCGGGGCCTCACCGACGTCGGATTCTCTCTCGCGGGTTCCAGGACTGCTCACACCCGAAACTCCCGGATCTGACGTAACGGGGGGAATCTTGCAAGTAGGTGGGCCCTACCATTGTCAAGGGTGTTCCTTGGGCCTAACATGACACAACCAAGCAACTAGTTCCACTTTGCTACCCACTTCCGGCTCACGCAGAGGGGGCTAGACGCCGGTTCCGTCTTTTTCTACACCGGGGCTAGTGTATCTCCGGAGAGGGGACCGGAGCGTCGGGATCCCACCTAAACCAATTATTTGCCATGACATGTGTGTTAGATTGTATCATGGGTGTTGGGTGCCAAAGATAGCATCACTCTCTGTGCCGGGGCCTCACCGACGTCGGATTCTCTCTCGCGGGTTCCAGGACTGCTCACACCCGAAACTCCCGGATCTGACGTAACGGGGGGAATCTTGCAAGTAGGTGGGCCCTACCATTGTCAAGGGTGTTCCTTGGGCCTAACATGACACAACCAAGCAACTAGTTCCACTTTGCTACCCACTTCCGGCTCACGCAGAGGGGGCTAGACGCCGGTTCCGTCTTTTTCTACACCGGGGCTAGTGTATCTCCGAGAGGGGACCCGGAGCGTCGGGATCCCACCTAAACCAATTTTTGCCATGATGTGTGTTAGATTGTATCATGGGTGTTGGGTGCCAAAGATACCATCACTCTCTGTGCCGGGGCCTCACCGACGTCGGATTCTCTCTCGCGGGTTCCAGGACTGCTCACACCCGAAACTCCCGGATCTGACGTAACGGGGGGAATCTTGCAAGTAGGTGGGCCCTACCATTGTCAAGGGTGTTCCTTGGGCCTAACATGACACAACCAAGCAACTAGTTCCACTTTGCTACCCACTTCCGGCTCACGCAGAGGGGGCTAGACGCCGGTTCCGTCTTTTTCTACACCGGGGCTAGTGTATCTCCGGAGAGGGGACCGGAGCGTCGGGATCCCACCTAAACCAATTTTGCCATGCCATGTGTGTTAGATTGTATCATGGGTGTTGGGTGCCAAAGATACCATCACTCTCTGTGCCGGGGCCTCACCGACGTCGGATTCTCTCTCGCGGGTTCCAGGACTGCTCACACCCCGAAACTCCGGATCTGACGTAACGGGGGGAATCTTGCAAGTAGGTGGGCCCTACCATTGTCAAGGGTGTTCCTTGGGCCTAACATGACACAACCAAGCAACTAGTTCCACTTTGCTACCCACTTCCGGCTCACGCAGAGGGGGCTAGACGCCGGTTCCGTCTTTTTCTACACCGGGGCTAGTGTATCTCCGGAGAGGGGACCCGGAGCGTCGGGATCCCACCTAAACCAATTTTTGCCATGATGTGTGTTAGATTGTATCATGGGTGTTGGGTGCCAAAGATATCACTCTCTGTGCCGGGGCCTCACCGACGTCGGATTCTCTCTCGCGGGTTCCAGGACTGCTCACACCCCGAAACTCCCGGATCTGACGTAACGGGGGGAATCTTGCAAGTAGGTGGGCCCTACCATTGTCAAGGGTGTTCCTTGGGCCTAACATGACACAACCAAGCAACTAGTTCCACTTTGCTACCCACTTCCGGCTCACGCAGAGGGGGCTAGACGCGGTTCCGTCTTTTTCTACACCGGGGCTAGTGTATCTCGGAGAGGGGACCCGGAGCGTCGGGATCCCACCTAAACCAATTTTGCCATGCCATGTGTGTTAGATTGTATCATGGGTGTTGGGTGCCAAAGATACCATCACTCTCTGTGCCGGGGCCTCACCGACGTCGGATTCTCTCTCGCGGGTTCCAGGACTGCTCACCCCGAAACTCCCGGATCTGACGTAACGGGGGGAATCTTGCAAGTAGGTGGGCCCTACCATTGTCAAGGGTGTTCCTTGGGCCTAACATGACACAACCAAGCAACTAGTTCCACTTTGCTACCCACTTCCGGCTCACGCAGAGGGGGCTAGACGCCGGTTCCGTCTTTTTCTACACCGGGGCTAGTGTATCTCCGGAGAGGGGACCCGGAGCGTCGGGATCCCACCTAAACCAATGCTTTGCCATGCCATGTGTTTAGATTGTATCATGGGTGTTGGGTGCCAAAGATACCATCACTCTCTGTGGGGCCTCACGACGTCGGATTCTCTCTCGCGGGTTCCAGGACTGCTCACACCCCGAAACTCCCGGATCTGACGTAACGGGGGGAATCTTGCAAGTAGGTGGGCCCTACCATTGTCAAGGGTGTTCCTTGGGCCTAACATGACACAACCAAGCAACTAGTTCCACTTTGCTACCCACTTCCGGCTCACGCAGAGGGGGCTAGACGCCGGTTCCGTCTTTTTCTACACCGGGGCTAGTGTATCTCCGGAGAGGGGACCCGGAGCGTCGGGATCCCACCTAAACCAAATTTGCCATGACATGTGTGTTAGATTGTATCATGGGTGTTGGGTGCCAAAGATATCACTCTCTGTGCCGGGGCCTCACCGACGTCGGATTCTCTCTCGCGGGTTCCAGGACTGCTCACACCCCGAAACTCCCGGATCTGACGTAACGGGGGGAATCTTGCAAGTAGGTGGGCCCTACCATTGTCAAGGGTGTTCCTTGGGCCTAACATGACACAACCAAGCAACTAGTTCCACTTTGCTACCCACTTCCGGCTCACGCAGAGGGGGCTAGACGCCGGTTCCGTCTTTTTTTCTACACCGGGGCTAGTGTATCTCGAGAGGGGACCCGGAGCGTCGGGATCCCACCTAAACCAATGCTTTGCCATGCCATGTGTGTTAGATTGTATCATGGGTGTTGGGTGCCAAAGATACCATCACTCTCTGTGCCGGGGCCTCACCGACGTCGGATTCTCTCTCGCGGGTTCCAGGACTGCTCACACCCGAAACTCCCGGATCTGACGTAACGGGGGGAATCTTGCAAGTAGGTGGGCCCTACCATTGTCAAGGGTGTTCCTTGGGCCTACAACCAAGCAACTAGTTCCACTTTGCTACCCACTTCCGGCTCACGCAGAGGGGGCTAGACGCCGGTTCCGTCTTTTTCTACACCGGGGCTAGTGTATCTCCGGAGAGGGACCCGGAGCGTCGGGATCCCACCTAAACCAATGCTTTGCCATGCCATGTGTGTTAGTGTATCATGGGTGTTGGGTGCCAAAGATACCATCACTCTCTGCCGGGGCCTCACCGACGTCGGATTCTCTCTCGCGGGTTCCAGGACTGCTCACCCGAAACTCCCGGATCTGACGTAACGGGGGGAATCTTGCAAGTAGGTGGGCCCTACCATTGTCAAGGGTGTTCCTTGGGCCTAACATGACACAACCAAGCAACTAGTTCCACTTTGCTACCCACTTCCGGCTCACGCAGAGGGGGCTAGACGCCGGTTCCGTCTTTTTCTACACCGGGGCTAGTGTATCTCCGGAGAGGGGACCGGAGCGTCGGGATCCCACCTAAACCAATTTTTGCCATGACATGTGTGTTAGATTGTATCATGGGTGTTGGGTGCCAAAGATCATCTCTCTCTTGCCGGGGCCTCACCGACGTCGGATTCTCTCTCGCGGGTTCCAGGACTGCTCACACCCCGAAACTCCCGGATCTGACGTAACGGGGGGAATCTTGCAAGTAGGTGGGCCCTACCATTGTCAAGGGTGTTCCTTGGGCCTAACATGACACAACCAAGCAACTAGTTCCACTTTGCTACCCACTTCCGGCTCACGCAGAGGGGGCTAGACGCCGGTTCCGTCTTTTTCTACACCGGGGCTAGTGTATCTCACGAGAGGGGACCCGGAGCGTCGGGATCCCACCTAAACCAATGCTTTGCCATGCCATGTGTGTTAGTGTATCATGGGTGTTGGGTGCCAAAGATACCATCACTCTCTGTGCCGGGGCCTCACCGTCGGATTCTCTCGCGGGTTCCAGGACTGCTCACACCCCGAAACTCCCGGATCTGACGTAACGGGGGGAATCTTGCAAGTAGGTGGGCCCTACCATTGTCAAGGGTGTTCCTTGGGCCTAACATGACACAACCAAGCAACTAGTTCCACTTTGCTACCCACTTCCGGCTCACGCAGAGGGGGCTAGACGCCGGTTCCGTCTTTTTCTACACCGGGGCTAGTGTATCTCCGGAGAGGGGACCCGGAGCGTCGGGATCCCACCTAAACCAATTTTTGCCATGCCATGTGTGTTAGATTGTATCATGGGTGTTGGGTGCCAAAGATACCATCACTCTCTGTGCCGGGGCCTCACCGACGTCGGATTCTCTCTCGCGGGTTCCAGGACTGCTCACCCCGAAACCCGGATCTGACGTAACGGGGGGAATCTTGCAAGTAGGTGGGCCCTACCATTGTCAAGGGTGTTCCTTGGGCCTAACATGACACAACCAAGCAACTAGTTCCACTTTGCTACCCACTTCCGGCTCACGCAGAGGGGGCTAGACGCCGGTTCCGTCTTTTTCTACACCGGGGCTAGTGTATCTCCGGAGAGGGGACCCGGAGCGTCGGGATCCCACCTAAACCAATGCTTTGCCATGCCATGTGTTAGTGTATCATGGGTGTTGGGTGCCAAAGATACCATCACTCTCTGTCGGGGCCTCACCGACGTCGGATTCTCTCTCGCGGGTTCCAGGACTGCTCACACCCGAAACTCCCGGATCTGACGTAACGGGGGGAATCTTGCAAGTAGGTGGGCCCTACCATTGTCAAGGGTGTTCCTTGGGCCTAACATGACACAACCAAGCAACTAGTTCCACTTTGCTACCCACTTCCGGCTCACGCAGAGGGGGCTAGACGCCGGTTCCGTCTTTTTCTACACCGGGGCTAGTGTATCTCGGAGAGGGGATCCGGAGCGTCGGGATCCCACCTAAACCAATTTTTGCCATGACATGTGTGTTAGATTGTATCATGGGTGTTGGGTGCCAAAGATACCATCACTCTCTTGCCGGGGCCTCACCGACGTCGGATTCTCTCGCGGGTTCCAGGACTGCTCACCCCGAAACTCCCGGATCTGACGTAACGGGGGGAATCTTGCAAGTAGGTGGGCCCTACCATTGTCAAGGGTGTTCCTTGGGCCTAACATGACACAACCAAGCAACTAGTTCCACTTTGCTACCCACTTCCGGCTCACGCAGAGGGGGCTAGACGCCGGTTCCGTCTTTTTCTACACCGGGGCTAGTGTATCTCGGAGAGGGGACCCGGAGCGTCGGGATCCCACCTAAACCAATTTTGCCATGCCATGTGTGTTAGATTGTATCATGGGTGTTGGGTGCCAAAGATACCATCACTCTCTGTGCCGGGGCCTCACCGACGTCGGATTCTCTCTCGCGGGTTCCAGGACTGCTCACACCCCGAAACTCCCGGATCTGACGTAACGGGGGGAATCTTGCAAGTAGGTGGGCCCTACCATTGTCAAGGGTGTTCCTTGGGCCTAACATGACACAACCAAGCAACTAGTTCCACTTTGCTACCCACTTCCGGCTCACGCAGAGGGGGCTAGACGCCGGTTCCGTCTTTTTCTACACCGGGGCTAGTGTATCTCCGGAGAGGGGACCCGGAGCGTCGGGATCCCACCTAAACCAATGCTTTGCCATGCCATGTGTGTTATTGTATCATGGGTGTTGGGTGCCAAAGATCATCACTCTCTTTGCGGGGCCTCACCGACGTCGGATTCTCTCTCGCGGGTTCCAGGACTGCTCACACCCCGAAACTCCCGGATCTGACGTAACGGGGGGAATCTTGCAAGTAGGTGGGCCTACCATTGTCAAGGGTGTTCCTTGGGCCTAACATGACACAACCAAGCAACTAGTTCCACTTTGCTACCCACTTCCGGCTCACGCAGAGGGGGCTAGACGCCGGTTCCGTCTTTTTCTACACCGGGGCTAGTGTATCTCCGGAGAGGGGACCGCGTCGGGATCCCACCTAAACCAATTTTGCCATGACATGTGTGTTAGATTGTATCATGGGTGTTGGGTGCCAAAGATAGCATCACTCTCTGTGCCGGGGCCTCACCGACGTCGGATTCTCTCTCGCGGGTTCCAGGACTGCTCACACCCCGAAACTCCCGGATCTGACGTAACGGGGGAATCTTGCAAGTAGGTGGGCCCTACCATTGTCAAGGGTGTTCCTTGGGCCTAACATGACACAACCAAGCAACTAGTTCCACTTTGCTACCCACTTCCGGCTCACGCAGAGGGGGCTAGACGCCGGTTCCGTCTTTTTCTACACCGGGGCTAGTGTATCTCCGGAGAGGGGACCCGGAGCGTCGGGATCCCACCTAAACCAATGCTTTGCCATGCCATGTGTTTAGTGTATCATGGGTGTTGGGTGCCAAAGATACCATCACTCTCTGTGCCGGGGCCTCACCGACGTCGGATTCTCTCTCGGGTTCCAGGACTGCTCACCCCGAAACTCCCGGATCTGACGTAACGGGGGGAATCTTGCAAGTAGGTGGGCCCTACCATTGTCAAGGGTGTTCCTTGGGCCTAACATGACACAACCAAGCAACTAGTTCCACTTTGCTACCCACTTCCGGCTCACGCAGAGGGGGCTAGACGCCGGTTCCGTCTTTTTCTACACCGGGGCTAGTGTATCTCCGGAGAGGGGACCCGGAGCGTCGGGATCCCACCTAAACCAATTTTGCCATGCCATGTGTTTAGATTGTATCATGGGTGTTGGGTGCCAAAGATACCATCACTCTCTGTGCCGGGGCCTCACCGACGTCGGATTCTCTCTCGCGGGTTCCAGGACTGCTCACACCCCGAAACTCCCGGATCTGACGTAACGGGGGGAATCTTGCAAGTAGGTGGGCCCTACCATTGTCAAGGGTGTTCCTTGGGCCTAACATGACACAACCAAGCAACTAGTTCCACTTTGCTACCCACTTCCGGCTCACGCAGAGGGGGCTAGACGCCGGTTCCGTCTTTTTCTACACCGGGGCTAGTGTATCTCCGAGAGGGGACCCGGCGTCGGGATCCCACCTAAACCAATTATTTGCCATGCCATGTGTGTTAGATTGTATCATGGGTGTTGGGTGCCAAAGATACCATCACTCTCTGTGCCGGGGCCTCACCGACGTCGGATTCTCTCTCGCGGGTTCCAGGACTGCTCACACCCCGAAACTCCCGGATCTGACGTAACGGGGGGAATCTTGCAAGTAGGTGGGCCCTACCATTGTCAAGGGTGTTCCTTGGGCCTAACATGACACAACCAAGCAACTAGTTCCACTTTGCTACCCACTTCCGGCTCACGCAGAGGGGGCTAGACGCCGGTTCCGTCTTTTTCTACACCGGGGCTAGTGTATCTCCGGAGAGGGGCCGGAGCGTCGGGATCCCACCTAAACCAATGTTTTGCCATGCCATGTGTGTTATTGTATCATGGGTGTTGGGTGCCAAAGATACCATCACTCTCTGTGCGGGGCCTCACCGACGTCGGATTCTCTCTCGCGGGTTCCAGGACTGCTCACACCCCGAAACTCCCGGATCTGACGTAACGGGGGGAATCTTGCAAGTAGGTGGGCCCTACCATTGTCAAGGGTGTTCCTTGGGCCTAACATGACAAACCAAGCAACTAGTTCCACTTTGCTACCCACTTCCGGCTCACGCAGAGGGGGCTAGACGCCGGTTCCGTCTTTTTCTACACCGGGGCTAGTGTATCTCCGGAGAGGGGACCCGGAGCGTCGGGATCCCACCTAAACCAATGCTTTGCCATGCCATGTGTGTTAGATTGTATCATGGGTGTTGGGTGCCAAAGATACCATCACTCTCTGTGCCGGGGCCTCACCGACGTCGGATTCTCTCTCGCGGGTTCCAGGACTGCTCACACCCGAAACTCCCGGATCTGACGTAACGGGGGGAATCTTGCAAGTAGGTGGGCCCTACCATTGTCAAGGGTGTTCCTTGGGCCTAACATGACACAACCAAGCAACTAGTTCCACTTTGCTACCCACTTCCGGCTCACGCAGAGGGGGCTAGACGCCGGTTCCGTCTTTTTCTACACCGGGGCTAGTGTATCTCCGGAGAGGGGACCCGGAGCGTCGGGATCCCACCTAAACCAATGCTTTGCCATGACATGTGTGTTAGTGTATCATGGGTGTTGGGTGCCAAAGATACCATCACTCTCTGTGCCGGGGCCTCACCGACGTCGGATTCTCTCTCGCGGGTTCCAGGACTGCTCTCACCCCGAAACTCCCGGATCTGACGTAACGGGGGGAATCTTGCAAGTAGGTGGGCCCTACCATTGTCAAGGGTGTTCCTTGGGCCTAACATGACACAACCAAGCAACTAGTTCCACTTTGCTACCCACTTCCGGCTCACGCAGAGGGGGCTAGACGCCGGTTCCGTCTTTTTCTACACCGGGGCTAGTGTATCTCCGGAGAGGGGACCGGAGCGTCGGGATCCCACCTAAACCAATTTTTGCCATGACATGTGTGTTAGATTGTATCATGGGTGTTGGGTGCCAAAGATACCATCACTCTCTGTGCCGGGGCCTCACCGACGTCGGATTCTCTCTCGCGGGTTCCAGGACTGCTCACACCCCGAAACTCCCGGATCTGACGTAACGGGGGGAATCTTGCAAGTAGGTGGGCCCTACCATTGTCAAGGGTGTTCCTTGGGCCTAACATGACACAACCAAGCAACTAGTTCCACTTTGCTACCCACTTCCGGCTCACGCAGAGGGGGCTAGACGCCGGTTCCGTCTTTTTCTACACCGGGGCTAGTGTATCTCGGAGAGGGGACCCGGAGCGTCGGGATCCCACCTAAACCTTTTGCCATGACATGTGTGTTAGTGTATCATGGGTGTTGGGTGCCAAAGATACCATCACTCTCTGTGCCGGGGCCTCACCGACGTCGGATTCTCTCTCGCGGGTTCCAGGACTGCTCACACCCGAAACTCCCGGATCTGACGTAACGGGGGGAATCTTGCAAGTAGGTGGGCCCTACCATTGTCAAGGGTGTTCCTTGGGCCTAACATGACACAACCAAGCAACTAGTTCCACTTTGCTACCCACTTCCGGCTCACGCAGAGGGGGCTGGACGCCGGTTCCGTCTTTTTCTACACCGGGGCTAGTGTATCTCCGGAGAGGGGACCCGGAGCGTGTCGGGATCCCACCTAAACCAATTATTTGCCATGACATGTGTGTTAGAGTGTATCATGGGTTGTTGGGTGACAAAGATAGCATCACTCTCTGTGCCGGGGCCTCACCGACGTCTGGATTCTCTCTCGCGGTTCCAGGACTGCTCACACCCCGAAACTCCCGGATCTGACGTAACGGGGGGGAATCTTGCAAGTAGGTGGGCCCTACCCATTGTCAAGGGTGTTACTTGGGCCTAACATGACACAACCTAGCAACTAGTTCCCCTTTGCTACCACTTCCGGCTCACGCAGAGGGGGGCTAGACGTCGGTTCCCGTTCTTTTTCTACACCGGGGCTAGTGTATCTCCGGAGAGGGGACCCGGAGCGTCACCAATGCTTTGCCATTGCCATGTGTGTTAGATTGTATCATGGGGTGTTGGGTGCCAAAGATACATCACTCTCTGTGCCGGGGCCTCCACCGACGTCGGATTCTCTCTCTTCCGGTTTCCAGGACTGCTCACACCCCGAAACTCCCGGATCTGACGTAACGGGGGAATCTTGCAAGTAGGTGGGCCACTACCATTGTCAAGGGTGTTCCTTGGGCCTAAATGACACAACCAAGCAACTAGTTCCACTTTGCTACCCACTTCCGGCTCACGCAGAGGGGGCTAGACGCTGGTTCCGTCTTTTTCTACACCGGGGGCTAGTGTATCTCACGTAGAGGGGACCGGAGCGTCGGGATCCCACCTAAACCAATGCTTTGCCATGCCATTTGTGTTATATTGTAATCATGGGTGGTTGGGTGCCAAAGATACCATCACTCTCTATGCCGGGGCCTCACCGACGTCGGATTCTCTCTTCCGGGTTTCCAGGACTGCCTCACACCCCGGAAGCTCCCGGATCTGACGTAACGGGGGGAATCTTGCAAGTAGGTGGGCCCTACCATTGTCAAGGGTGTTCCTTGGGCCTAACATGACACAACCAAGCAACTAGTTCCACTTTGGTACCCACTTCCGGCTAACGCAGAGGGGGCTAGACGCCTGGTCCGTCTTTTTCTACACCGGGGCTAGTGTATCTCCGGAGAGGGGACCCGGAGCGTCGGGATCCCACCTAAACCAATTCTTTGCCATGACATGTGTGTTACAGTGTATCATGGGGGTTGGGTGCCAAAGATACCATCACTCTCTTGACGGGGCCTCACCGACGTCGGATTCTCTCTTCCGGGTTCCAGGACTGCTCACACCCCAAAGTCCCAGATCTGACGTAACGGGGGGAATCTTGCAAGTAGGTGGGCCCTTACATTGTCCAAGGGTGTTCCTTGGGCTAACATGACACAACCAAGCAACTAGTTCCACTTTGCTACCCACTTCCGGCTCACGCAGAGGGGGCCGTCTTTTTCTACACCGGGGCTAGTGTATCTCCGGAGAGGGGACCCGGAGCCGTCGGATCCCACCTAAACCAATTATTTGCCATGCCATGTGTGTTAGATTGTATCATGGGTGTTGGGTGCCAAAGATAGCCATCACTCTCTGATGCCGGGGCCTCACCGACGTCGGATTCTCTCTTCCGGGTTCCAGGACTGCTCACACCCCGAAACTCCCGGATCTGACGTAACGGGGGGAATCTTGCAAGTAGGTGTGCCCTACCATTGTCAAGGGTGTTCCTTGTGCCTAACATGACACAACCAAGCAACTAGTTCCACTTTTCTACCCACTTCCGGCTCACGCAGAGGGGGGCTAGGACGCCGGTTCCGTCTTTTTCTACACCGGGGCTAGTGTATCTCCGGAGAGGGGACCCGGAGCGTCGGGATCCCACCTAAACCAATGCTTTGCCATGAAATGTGTGTTATATTGTATCATGGGTGTTGGGTGCCAAAGATACCATCACTCTCTATGCCGGGGCCTCACCGACGTCGGATTCTCTCTTCCGGGTTCCAGGACTGCTCACACCCCGAAACTCCGGATCTGACGTAACGGGGGAATCTTGCAAGTAGGTGGGCCCTACCATTGTCAAGGGTGTTCCTTGGGCCTAACATGACACAACCAAGCAACTAGTTCACTTTGCTACCCCTCTTCCGGCTCACGCAGAGGGGGCTAGACGCCGGTTCCGTCTTTTTCTACACCGGGGCTAGTGTATCTCCGGAGAGGGGACCCGGAGCGTCGGGATCCCACCTAAACCAATTCTTTGCCATTACATGTGTGTTACAGTGTATCATGGGTGTTGGCTGCCAAAGATACCATCACTCTCTTTGACGGGGCCTCACCGACGTCGGATTCGCTCTCGCGGGTTCCAGGACTGCTCACACCCCGAAACTCCCGGATCTGACGTAACGGGGGGAATCTTGCAAGTAGGTGGGCCCTACCATTGTCAAGGGTGTTCCTTGGGCCTAACTGACACAACCAAGCAACTAGTTCCACTTTGCTACCCACTTCCGCTCACGCAGAGGGGGCTAGACGCCGGTTCCGTCTTTTTCTACACCGGGGCTAGTGTATCTCCGGAGAGGGGATCCGGACGTCGGGATCCCACCTAAACCAATTATTTGCCATTCATGTGTGTTAGATTGTATCATGGGTGTTGGGTGACAAAGATACCATCACTCTCTATGCCGGGGCCTCACCGACGTCGGATTCTCTCTCGCGGGTTCCAGGACTGCTCACACCCCGAAACTCCCGGATCTGACGTAACGGGGGGAATCTTGCAAGTAGGTGGGCCCTACCATTGTCAAGGGTGTTCCTTGGGCCTAACATGACACAACCAAGCAACTAGTTCCACTTTGCTACCCACTTCCGGCTCAACGCAGAGGGGCTAGACGCCGGTTCCGTCTTTTTCTACACCGGGGCTAGTGTATCTCCGGAGAGGGGACCCGGAGCGTCGGGATCCCACCTAAACCATTGCCATGACATGTGTGTTAGAGTGTATCATGGGTGTTGGGTGCCAAAGATAGCCATCACTCTCTATGCCGGGGCCTCACCGACGTCGGATTCTCTCTCGCGGGTTCCAGGACTGCTCACACCCCGAAACTCCCGGATCTGACGTAACGGGGGGAATCTTGCAAGTAGGTGGGCCCTACCATTGTCAAGGGTGTTCCTTGGGCCTAACATGACACAACCAAGCAACTAGTTCCACTTTGCTACCCACTTCCGGCTCACGCAGAGGGGGCTAGACGCCGGTTCCGTCTTTTTCTACACCGGGGCTAGTGTATCTCCGGAGAGGGGACCCGGAGCGTCGGGATCCCACCTAAACCAATTCTTTGCCATGACATGTGTGTTACAGTGTATCATGGGTGTTGGGCTGCCAAAGATACCATCACTCTCTTTGCCGGGGCCTCACCGACGTCGGATTCTCTCTCGCGGGTTCCAGGACTGCTCACACCCCGAAACTCCCGGATCTGGGGGAATCTTGCAAGTAGGTGGGCCCTACCATTGTCAAGGGTGTTCCTTGGGCCTAACATGACACAACCAAGCAACTAGTTCCACTTTGCTACCCACTTCCGGCTCACGCAGAGGGGGCTAGACGCCGGTTCCGTCTTTTTCTACACCGGGGCTAGTGTATCTCCGGAGAGGGGACCCGGAGCGTCGGGATCCCACCTAAACCAATGATTTGCCATGACATGTGTGTTATAGTGTATCATGGGTGTTGGGTGCCAAAGATACCATCACTCTCTTTGCCGGGGCCTCACCGACGTCGGATTCTCTCTCGCGGGTTCCAGGACTGCTCACACCCCGAAACTCCCGGATCTGACGTAACGGGGGGAATCTTGCAAGTAGGTGGGCCCTACCATTGTCAAGGGTGTTCCTTGGGCCTAACATGACACAACCAAGCAACTAGTTCCACTTTGCTACCCACTTCCGGCTCACGCAGAGGGGGCTAGACGCCGGTTCCGTCTTTTTCGGGGCTAGTGTATCTCCGGAGAGGGGACCCGGAGCGTCGGGATCCCACCTAAACCAATTATTTGCCATGACATGTGTGTTAGAGTGTATCATGGGTGTTGGGTGCCAAAGATAGCATCACTCTCTGTGCCGGGGCCTCACCGACGTCGGATTCTCTCTCGCGGGTTTCAGGACTGCTCACACCCCGAAACTCCCGGATCTGACGTAACGGGGGGAATCTTGCAAGTAGGTGGGCCCTACCATTGTCAAGGGTGTTCCTTGGGCCTAACATGACACAACCTAGCAACTAGTTCCACTTTGCTACCCACTTCCGGCTCACGCAGAGGGGGCTAGACGCCGGTTCCGTCTTTTTCTACACCGGGGCTAGTGTATCTCCGGAGAGGGGACCCGGAGCGTCGGGATCCCACCTAAACCAATTCTTTGCCATGCCATGTGTGTTAGATTGTATCATGGGTGTTGGGTGCCAAAGATACCATCACTCTCTGTGCCGGGGCCTCACCGACGTCGGATTCTCTCTCGCGGGTTCCAGGACTCCTCACACCCCGAAACTCCCGGATCTGACGTAACGGGGGGAATCTTGCAAGTAGGTGGGCCCTACCATTGTCAAGGGTGTTCCTTGGGCCTAACATGACACAACCAAGCAACTAGTTCCACTTTGCTACCCACTTCCGGCTCACGCAGAGGGGGCTAGACGCCGGTTCCGTCTTTTTCTACACCGGGGCTAGTGTATCTCCGGAGAGGGGATCCGGAGCGTCGGGATCCCACCTAAACCAATGCTTTGCCATGACATGTGTGTTAGATTGTATCATGGGTGTTGGGTGCCAAAGATACCATCACTCTCTTTGTCGGGGCCTCACCGACGTCGGATTCTCTCTCGCGGGTTCCAGGACTGCTCACACCCCGAAACTCCCGGATCTGACGTAACGAGGGGAATCTTGCAAGTAGGTGGGCCCTACCATTGTCAAGGGTGTTCCTTGGGCCTAACATGACACAACCAAGCAACTAGTTCCACTTTGCTACCCACTTCCGGCTCACGCAGAGGGGGCTAGACGCCGGTTCCGTCTTTTTCTACACCGGGGCTAGTGTATCTCCGGAGAGGGGATCCGGAGCGTCGGGATCCCACCTAAACCAATTATTTGCCATGACATGTGTGTTAGAGTGTATCATGGGTGTTGGGTGCCAAAGATAGCCATCACTCTCTATGCCGGGGCCTCACCGACGTCGGATTCTCTCTTCCGGGTTTCAGGACTGCTCACACCCCGAAACTCCCGGATCTGACGTAACGGGGGGAATCTTGCAAGTAGGTGGGCCCTACCATTGTCAAGGGTGTTCCTTGGGCCTAACATGACACAACCAAGCAACTAGTTCCACTTTGCTACCCACTTCCGGCTCACGCAGAGGGGGCTAGACGCCGGTTCCGTCTTTTTCTACACCGGGGCTAGTGTATCTCACGGAGAGGGGACCCGGAGCGTCGGGATCCCACCTAAACCAATGCTTTGCCATGCCATTTGTGTTAGAGTGTATCATGGGTGTTGGGTGCCAAAGATACCATCACTCTCTTTGCCGGGGCCTCACCGACGTCGGATTCTCTCTCGCGGGTTCCAGGACTGCTCACACCCCGAAACTCCCGGATCTGACGTAACGGGGGGAATCTTGCAAGTAGGTGGGCCCTACCATTGTCAAGGGTGTTCCTTGGGCCTAACATGACACAACCAAGCAACTAGTTCCACTTTGCTACCCACTTCCGGCTCACGCAGAGGGGGCTAGACGCCGGTTCCGTCTTTTTCTACACCGGGGCTAGTGTATCTCCGGAGAGGGGACCCGGAGCGTCGGGATCCCACCTAAACCAATGCTTTGCCATGACATGTGTTTTATAGTGTATCATGGGTGTTGGCTGCCAAAGATACCATCACTCTCTTTGACGGGGCCTCACCGACGTCGGATTCTCTCTCGCGGGTTCCAGGACTGCTCACACCCCGAAACTCCCGGATCTGACGTAACGGGGGGAATCTTGCAAGTAGGTGGGCCCTACCATTGTCAAGGGTGTTCCTTGGGCCTAACATGACACAACCAAGCAACTAGTTCCACTTTGCTACCCACTTCCGGCTCACGCAGAGGGGGCTAGACGCCGGTTCCGTCTTTTTCTACACCGGGGCTAGTGTATCTCCGGAGAGGGGATCCGGACCGTCGGGATCCCACCTAAACCAATTATTTGCCATGACATGTGTGTTAGATTGTATCATGGGTGTTGGGTGCCAAAGATACCATCACTCTCTATGCCGGGGCCTCACCGACGTCGGATTCTCTCTCGCGGGTTCCAGGACTGCTCACACCCCGAAACTCCCGGATCTGACGTAACGAGGGGAATCTTGCAAGTAGGTGGGCCCTACCATTGTCAAGGGTGTTCCTTGGGCCTAACATGACACAACCAAGCAACTAGTTCCACTTTGCTACCCACTTCCGGCTCACGCAGAGGGGGCTAGACGCCGGTTCCGTCTTTTTCTACACCGGGGCTAGTGTATCTCCGGAGAGGGGACCCGGAGCGTCGGGATCCCACCTAAACCAATGCTTTGCCATGCCATGTGTGTTAGAGTGTATCATGGGTGTTGGGTGCCAAAGATACCATCACTCTCTGTGCCGGGGCCTCACCGACGTCGGATTCTCTCTCGCGGGTTCCAGGACTGCTCACACCCCGAAACTCCCGGATCTGACGTAACGGGGGGAATCTTGCAAGTAGGTGGGCCCTACCATTGTCAAGGGTGTTCCTTGGGCCTAACATGACACAACCAAGCAACTAGTTTCACTTTGCTACCCACTTCCGGCTAACGCAGAGGGGGCTAGACGCCGGTTCCGTCTTTTTCTACACCGGGGCTAGTGTATCTCCGGAGAGGGGACCCGGAGCGTCGGGATCCCACCTAAACCAATGCTTTGCCATGACATGTGTGTTACAGTGTATCATGGGTGTTGGGTGCCAAAGATACCATCACTCTCTTTGACGGGGCCTCACCGACGTCGGATTCTCTCTCGCGGGTTCCAGGACTGCTCACACCCCGAAACTCCCGGATCTGACGTAACGGGGGGAATCTTGCAAGTAGGTGGGCCCTACCATTGTCAAGGGTGTTCCTTGGGCCTAACATGACACAACCAAGCAACTAGTTCCACTTTGCTACCCACTTCCGGCTCACGCAGAGGGGGCTAGACGCCGGTTCCGTCTTTTTCTACACCGGGGCTAGTGTATCTCCGGAGAGGGGACCCGGAGCGTCGGGATCCGACCTAAACCAATGCTTTGCCATGACATGTGTGTTAGAGTGTATCATGGGTGTTGGGTGCCAAAGATACCATCACTCTCTTTGCCGGGGCCTCACCGACGTCGGATTCTCTCTCGCGGGTTCCAGGACTGCTCACACCCCGAAACTCCCGGATCTGACGTAACGGGGGGAATCTTGCAAGTAGGTGGGCCCTACCATTGTCAAGGGTGTTCCTTGGGCCTAACATGACACAACCAAGCAACTAGTTCCACTTTGCTACCCACTTCCGGCTCACGCAGAGGGGGCTAGACGCCGGTTCCGTCTTTTTCTACACCGGGGCTAGTGTATCTCCGGAGAGGGGATCCGGAGCGTCGGGATCCCACCTAAACCAATTATTTGCCATGACATTTGTGTTAGATTGTATCATGGGTGTTGGGTGCCAAAGATACCATCACTCTCTATGCCGGGGCCTCACCGACGTCGGATTCTCTCTCGCGGGTTCCAGGACTGCTCACACCCCGAAACTCCCGGATCTGACGTAACGAGGGGAATCTTGCAAGTAGGTGGGCCCTACCATTGTCAAGGGTGTTCCTTGGGCCTAACATGACACAACCAAGCAACTAGTTCCACTTTGCTACCCACTTCCGGCTCACGCAGAGGGGGCTAGACGCCGGTTCCGTCTTTTTCTACACCGGGGCTAGTGTATCTCCGGAGAGGGGACCCGGAGCGTCGGGATCCCACCTAAACCAATTATTTGCCATGACATGTGTGTTAGAGTGTATCATGGGTGTTGGGTGCCAAAGATAGCCATCACTCTCTGTGCCGGGGCCTCACCGACGTCGGATTCTCTCTCGCGGGTTCCAGGACTGCTCACACCCCGAACTCCCGGATCTGACGTAACGGGGGGAATCTTGCAAGTAGGTGGGCCCTACCATTGTCAAGGGTGTTCCTTGGGCCTAACATGACACAACCAAGCAACTAGTTCCACTTTGCTACCCACTTCCGGCTCACGCAGAGGGGGCTAGACGCCGGTTCCGTCTTTTTCTACACCGGGGCTAGTGTATCTCCGGAGAGGGGACCCGGAGCGTCGGGATCCCACCTAAACCAATGCTTTGCCATGCCATGTGTGTTAGATTGTATCATGGGTGTTGGGTGCCAAAGATACCATCACTCTCTGTGCCGGGGCCTCACCGACGTCGGATTCTCTCTCGCGGGTTCCAGGACTGCTCACACCCCGAAACTCCCGGATCTGACGTAACGGGGGGAATCTTGCAAGTAGGTGGGCCCTACCATTGTCAAAGGTGTTCTTGGGCCTAACATGACACAACCAAGCAACTAGTTTCACTTTGCTACCCACTTCCGGCTAACGCAGAGGGGGCTAGACGCCGGTTCCGTCTTTTTCTACACCGGGGCTAGTGTATCTCCGGAGAGGGGACCCGGAGCGTCGGGATCCCACCTAAACCAATGCTTTGCCATGACATGTGTGTTATAGTGTATCATGGGTGTTGGCTGCCAAAGATACCATCACTCTCTTTGACGGGGCCTCACCGACGTCGGATTCTCTCTCGCGGGTTCCAGGACTGCTCACACCCCGAAGCTCCCGGATCTGACGTAACGGGGGGAATCTTGCAAGTAGGTGGGCCCTACCATTGTCAAGGGTGTTCCTTGGGCCTAACATGACACAACCAAGCAACTAGTTCCACTTTGCTACCCACTTCCGGCTCACGCAGAGGGGGCTAGACGCCGGTTCCGTCTTTTTCTACATCGGGGCTAGTGTATCTCCGGAGAGGGGACCCGGAGCGTCGGGATCCCACCTAAAACAATTATTTTCCATTCCATGTGTGTTAGATTTTATCATGGGTGTTGGGTGCCAAATATAGCATCACTCTCTGTGCCGGGGCCTCACCGACGTCGGATTCTCTCTTCCGGGTTCCAGGACTGCTCACACCCCGAAACTCCCGGATCTGACGTAACGGGGGGAATCTTGCAAGTAGGTGTGCCCTACCATTGTCAAGGGTGTTCCTTGGGCCTAACATGACACAACCAAGCAACTAGTTCCACTTTGCTACCCACTTCCGGCTCACGCAGAGGGGGCTGGACGCCGGTTCCGTCTTTTTCTACAACGGGGCTAGTGTATCTCCGGAGAGGGGACCCGGAGCGTCGGGATCCCACCTAAACCAATGTTTTGCCATTCCATGTGTGTTAGATTGTATCATGGGTGTTGGGTGCCAAAGATACCATCACTCTCTATGCCGGGGCCTCACCGACGTCGGATTCTCTCTTCCGGGTTCCAGGACTGCTCACACCCCGAAACTCCCGGATCTGACGTAACGGGGGGAATCTTGCAAGTAGGTGGGCCCTACCATTGTCAAGGGTGTTCCTTGGGCCTAACATGACACAACCAAGCAACTAGTTCCACTTTGCTACCCACTTCCGGCTCACGCAGAGGGGGCTGGACGCCGGTTCCGTCTTTTTCTACACCGGGGCTAGTGTATCTCCGGAGAGGGGACCCGGAGCGTCGGGATCCCACCTAAACCAATGCTTTGCCATGACATGTGTGTTACAGTGTATCATGGGTGTTGGCTGCCAAAGATACCATCACTCTCTTTGACGGGGCCTCACCGACGTCGGATTCGCTCTCGCGGGTTCCAGGACTGCTCACACCCCGAAACTCCCGGATCTGACGTAACAGGGGGAATCTTGCAAGTAGGTGGGCCCTACCATTGTCAAGGGTGTTCCTTGGGCCTAACATGACACAACCAAGCAACTAGTTCCACTTTGCTACCCACTTCCGGCTCACGCAGAGGGGGCTAGACGCCGGTTCCGTCTTTTTCTACACCGGGGCTAGTGTATCTCCGGAGAGGGGATCCGGAGCGTCGGGATCCCACCTAAACCAATTATTTGCCATGACATGTGTGTTAGAGTGTATCATGGGTGTTGGGTGCCAAAGATACCATCACTCTCTATGCCGGGGCCTCACCGACGTCGGATTCTCTCTCGCGGGTTCCAGGACTGCTCACACCCCGAAACTCCCGGATCTGACGTAACGGGGGGAATCTTGCAAGTAGGTGGGCCCTACCATTGTCAAGGGTGTTCCTTGGGCCTAACATGACACAACCAAGCAACTAGTTCCACTTTGCTACCCACTTCCGGCTCACGCAGAGGGGGCTAGACGCCGGTTCCGTCTTTTTCTACACCGGGGCTAGTGTATCTCCGGAGAGGGGACCCGGAGCGTCGGGATCCCACCTAAACCAATTATTTGCCATGACATGTGTGTTAGATTGTATCATGGGTGTTGGGTGCCAAAGATAGCATCACTCTCTGTGCCGGGGCCTCACCGACGTCGGATTCTCTCTCGCGGGTTCCAGGACTGCTCACACCCCGAAACTCCCGGATCTGACGTAACGGGGGGAATCTTGCAAGTAGGTGGGCCCTACCATTGTCAAGGGTGTTCCTTGGGCCTAACATGACACAACCAAGCAACTAGTTCCACTTTGCTACCCACTTCCGGCTCACGCAGAGGGGGCTAGACGCCGGTTCCGTCTTTTTCTACACCGGGGCTAGTGTATCTCCGGAGAGGGGACCCGGAGCGTCGGGATCCCACCTAAACCAATGCTTTGCCATGACATGTGTGTTATAGTGTATCATGGGTGTTGGCTGCCAAAGATACCATCACTCTCTTTGACGGGGCCTCACCGACGTCGGATTCTCTCTCGCGGGTTCCAGGACTGCTCACACCCCGAAACTCCCGGATCTGACGTAACGGGGGGAATCTTGCAAGTAGGTGGGCCCTACCATTGTCAAGGGTGTTCCTTGGGCCTAACATGACACAACCAAGCAACTAGTTCCACTTTGCTACCCACTTCCGGCTCACGCAGAGGGGGCTAGACGCCGGTTCCGTCTTTTTCTACACCGGGGCTAGTGTATCTCCGGAGAGGGGACCCGGAGCGTCGGGATCCCACCTAAACCAATTATTTGCCATTACATGTGTGTTAGATTGTATCATGGGTGTTGGGTGCCAAAGATACCATCACTCTCTATGTCGGGGCCTCACCGACGTCGGATTCTCTCTCGCGGGTTCCAGGACTGCTCACACCCCGAAACTCCCGGATCTGACGTAACGAGGGGGAATCTTGCAAGTAGGTGGGCCCTACCATTGTCAAGGGTGTTCCTTGGGCCTAACATGACACAACCAAGCAACTAGTTCCACTTTTCTACCCACTTCCGGCTCACGCAGAGGGGGCTAGACGCCGGTTCCGTCTTTTTCTACACCGGGGCTAGTGTATCTCCGGAGAGGGGACCCGGAGCGTCGGGATCCCACCTAAACCAATTATTTGCCATGACATGTGTGTTAGAGTGTATCATGGGTGTTGGGTGCCAAAGATAGCATCACTCTCTGTGCCGGGGCCTCACCGACGTCGGATTCTCTCTCGCGGGTTCCAGGACTGCTCACACCCCGAAACTCCCGGATCTGACGTAACGGGGGGAATCTTGCAAGTAGGTGGGCCCTACCATTGTCAAGGGTGTTCCTTGGGCCTAACATGACACAACCTAGCAACTAGTTCCACTTTGCTACCCACTTCCGGCTCACGCAGAGGGGGCTAGACGCCGGTTCCGTCTTTTTCTACACCGGGGCTAGTGTATCTCCGGAGAGGGGACCCGGAGCGTCGGGATCCCACCTAAACCAATGCTTTGCCATGACATGTGTGTTATAGTGTATCATGGGTGTTGGCTGACAAAGATACCATCACTCTCTTTGACGGGGCCTCACCGACGTCAGATTCGCTCTCGCGGGTTCCAGGACTGCTCACACCCCGAAACTCCCGGATCTGACGTAACGGGGGGAATCTTGCAAGTAGGTGGGCCCTACCATTGTCAAGGGTGTTCCTTGGGCCTAACATGACACAACCAAGCAACTAGTTCCACTTTGCTACCCACTTCCGGCTCACGCAGAGGGGGCTAGACGCCGGTTCCGTCTTTTTCTACACCGGGGCTAGTGTATCTCCGGAGAGGGGATCCGGACCGTCGGGATCCCACCTAAACCAATTATTTTACATTACATGTGTGTTAGATTGTATCATGGGTGTTGGGTGCCAAAGATACCATCACTCTCTATGTCGGGGCCTCACCGACGTCGGATTCTCTCTCGCGGGTTCCAGGACTGCTCACACCCCGAAACTCCCGGATCTGACGTAACGAGGGGAATCTTGCAAGTAGGTGGGCCCTACCATTGTCAAGGGTGTTCCTTGGGCCTAACATGACACAACCAAGCAACTAGTTCCACTTTGCTACCCACTTCCGGCTCACGCAGAGGGGGCTAGACGCCGGTTCCGTCTTTTTCTACACCGGGGCTAGTGTATCTCCGGAGAGGGGACCCGGAGCGTCGGGATCCCACCTAAACCAATTATTTGCCATGACATGTGTGTTAGAGTGTATCATGGGTGTTGGGTGCCAAAGATAGCATCACTCTCTGTGCCGGGGCCTCACCGACGTCGGATTCTCTCTCGCGGGTTCCAGGACTGCTCACACCCCGAAACTCCCGGATCTGACGTAACGGGGGGGATCTTGCAAGTAGGTGGGCCCTACCATTGTCAAGGTTGTTCCTTGGGCCTAACATGACACAACCTAGCAACTAGTTCCACTTTTCTACCCACTTCCGGCTCACACAGAGGGGGCTAGACGCCGGTTCCGTCTTTTTCTACACCGGGGCTAGTGTATCTCCGGAGAGGGGACCCGGAGCGTCGGGATCCCACCTAAACCAATGCTTTGCCATGCCATGTGTGTTAGATTGTATCATGGGTGTTGGGTGCCAAAGATACCATCACTCTCTGTGCCGGGGCCTCACCGACGTCGGATTCTCTCTCGCGGGTTCCAGGACTCCTCACACCCCGAAACTCCCGGATCTGACGTAACGGGGGGAATCTTGCAAGTAGGTGGGCCCTACCATTGTCAAGGGTGTTCCTTGGGCCTAACATGACACAACCAAGCAACTAGTTCCACTTTGCTACCCACTTCCGGCTCACGCAGAGGGGGCTAGACGCCGGTTCCGTCTTTTTTTCTACACCGGGGCTAGTGTATCTCCGGAGAGGGGATCCGGACCGTCGGGATCCCACCTAAACCAATTATTTGCCATGACATGTGTGTTAGATTGTATCATGGGTGTTGGGTGCCAAAGATACCATCACTCTCTATGCCGGGGCCTCACCGACGTCGGATTCTCTCTCGCGGGTTCCAGGACTGCTCACACCCCGAAACTCCCGGATCTGACGTAACGAGGGGAATCTTGCAAGTAGGTGGGCCCTACCATTGTCAAGGGTGTTCCTTGGGCCTAACATGACACAACCAAGCAACTACTTCCACTTTGCTACCCACTTCCGGCTCACGCAGAGGGGGCTAGACGCCGGTTCCGTCTTTTTCTACACCGGGGCTAGTGTATCTCCGGAGAGGGGACCCGGAGCGTCGGGATCCCACCTAAACCAATTATTTTCCATGACATGTGTGTTAGAGTGTATCATGGGTGTTGGGTGCCAAAGATAGCATCACTCTCTGTGCCGGGGCCTCACCGACGTCGGATTCTCTCTCGCGGGTTCCAGGACTGCTCACACCCCGAAACTCCCGGATCTGACGTAACGGGGGGAATCTTGCAATTAGGTGGGCCCTACCATTGTCAAGGGTGTTCCTTGGGCCTAACATGACACAACCTAGAAACTAGTTCCACTTTGCTACCCACTTCCGGCTCAAGCAGAGGGGGCTAGACGCCGGTTCCGTCTTTTTCTACACCGGGGCTAGTGTATCTCCGGAGAGGGGACCCGGAGCGTCGGGATCCCACCTAAACCAATGCTTTGCCATGCCATGTGTGTTAGATTGTATCATGGGTGTTGGGTGCCAAAGATATCATCACTCTCTGTGCCGGGGCCTCACCGACGTCGGATTCTCTCTCGCGGGTTCCAGGACTCCTCACACCCCGAAACTCCCGGATCTGACGTAACGGGGGAAATCTTGCAAGTAGGTGGGCCCTACCATTGTCAAGGGTGTTCCTTGGGCCTAACATGACACAACCAAGCAACTAGTTCCACTTTGCTACCCACTTCCGGCTCACGCAGAGGGGGCTGGACGCCGGTTCCGTCTTTTTCTACACCGGGGCTAGTGTATCTCCGGAGAGGGGACCCGGAGCGTCGGGATCCCACCTAAACCAATGCTTTGCCATGACATGTGTGTTACAGTGTATCATGGGTGTTGGCTGCCAAAGATACCATCACTCTCTTTGACGGGGCCTCACCGACGTCGGATTCGCTCTCGCGGGTTCCAGGACTGCTCACACCCCGAAACTCCCGGATCTGACGTAACAGGGGGAATCTTGCAAGTAGGTGGGCCCTACCATTGTCAAGGGTGTTCCTTGGGCCTAACATGACACAACCAAGCAACTAGTTCCACTTTGCTACCCACTTCCGGCTCACGCAGAGGGGGCTAGACGCCGGTTCCGTCTTTTTCTACACCGGGGCTAGTGTATCTCCGGAGAGGGGATCCGGACCGTCGGGATCCCACCTAAACCAATTATTTGCCATTACATGTGTGTTAGATTGTATCATGGGTGTTGGGTGCCAAAGATACCATCACTCTCTATGCCGGGGCCTCACCGACGTCGGATTCTCTCTCGCGGGTTCCAGGACTGCTCACACCCCGAAACTCCCGGATCTGACGTAACGAGGGGAATCTTGCAAGTAGGTGGGCCCTACCATTGTCAAGGGTGTTCCTTGGGCCTAACATGACACAACCAAGCAACTAGTTCCACTTTTCTACCCACTTCCGGCTCACGCAGAGGGGGCTAGACGCCGGTTCCGTCTTTTTCTACACCGGGGCTAGTGTATCTCCGGAGAGGGGACCCGGAGCGTCGGGATCCCACCTAAACCAATTATTTGCCATGACATGTGTGTTAGAGTGTATCATGGGTGTTGGGTGCCAAAGATAGCATCACTCTCTGTGCCGGGGCCTCACCGACGTCGGATTCTCTCTCGCGGGTTCCAGGACTGCTCACACCCCGAAACTCCCGGATCTGACGTAACGGGGGGAATCTTGCAAGTAGGTGGGCCCTACCATTGTCAAGGGTGTTCCTTGGGCCTAACATGACACAACCTAGCAACTAGTTCCACTTTGCTACCCACTTCCGGGTCACGCAGAGGGGGCTAGACGCCGGTTCCGTCTTTTTCTACACCGGGGCTAGTGTATCTCCGGAGAGGGGACCCGGAGCGTCGGGATCCCACCTAAACCAATGCTTTGCCATGACATGTGTGTTACAGTGTATCATGGGTGTTGGCTGACAAAGATACCATCACTCTCTTTGACGGGGCCTCACCGACGTCAGATTCGCTCTCGCGGGTTCCAGGACTGCTCACACCCCGAAACTCCCGGATCTGACGTAACGGGGGGAATCTTGCAAGTAGGTGGGCCCTACCATTGTCAAGGGTGTTCCTTGGGCCTAACATGACACAACCAAGCAACTAGTTCCACTTTGCTACCCACTTCCGGCTCACGCAGAGGGGGCTAGACGCCGGTTCCGTCTTTTTCTACACCGGGGCTAGTGTATCTCCGGAGAGGGGATCCGGACCGTCGGGATCCCACCTAAACCAATTATTTTACATTACATGTGTGTTAGATTGTATCATGGGTGTTGGGTGCCAAAGATACCATCACTCTCTATGTCGGGGCCTCACCGACGTCGGATTCTCTCTCGCGGGTTCCAGGACTGCTCACACCCCGAAACTCCCGGATCTGACGTAACGAGGGGAATCTTGCAAGTAGGTGGGCCCTACCATTGTCAAGGGTGTTCCTTGGGCCTAACATGACACAACCAAGCAACTAGTTCCACTTTGCTACCCACTTCCGGCTCACGCAGAGGGGGCTAGACGCCGGTTCCGTCTTTTTCTACACCGGGGCTAGTGTATCTCCGGAGAGGGGACCCGGAGCGTCGGGATCCCACCTAAACCAATTATTTGCCATGACATGTGTGTTAGAGTGTATCATGGGTGTTGGGTGCCAAAGATAGCATCACTCTCTGTGCCGGGGCCTCACCGACGTCGGATTCTCTCTCGCGGGTTCCAGGACTGCTCACACCCCGAAACTCCCGGATCTGACGTAACGGGGGGGATCTTGCAAGTAGGTGGGCCCTACCATTGTCAAGGTTGTTCCTTGGGCCTAACATGACACAACCTAGCAACTAGTTCCACTTTTCTACCCACTTCCGGCTCACACAGAGGGGGCTAGACGCCGGTTCCGTCTTTTTCTACACCGGGGCTAGTGTATCTCCGGAGAGGGGACCCGGAGCGTCGGGATCCCACCTAAACCAATGCTTTGCCATGCCATGTGTGTTAGATTGTATCACGGGTGTTGGGTGCCAAAGATACCATCACTCTCTGTGCCGGGGCCTCACCGACGTCGGATTCTCTCTCGCGGGTTCCAGGACTCCTCACACCCCGAAACTCCCGGATCTGACGTAACGGGGGGAATCTTGCAAGTAGGTGGGCCCTACCATTGTCAAGGGTGTTCCTTGGGCCTAACATGACACAACCAAGCAACTAGTTCCACTTTGCTACCCACTTCCGGCTCACGCAGAGGGGGCTAGACGCCGGTTCCGTCTTTTTTTCTACACCGGGGCTAGTGTATCTCCGGAGAGGGGATCCGGACCGTCGGGATCCCACCTAAACCAATTATTTGCCATGACATGTGTGTTAGATTGTATCATGGGTGTTGGGTGCCAAAGATACCATCACTCTCTATGCCGGGGCCTCACCGACGTCGGATTCTCTCTCGCGGGTTCCAGGACTGCTCACACCCCGAAACTCCCGGATCTGACGTAACGAGGGGAATCTTGCAAGTAGGTGGGCCCTACCATTGTCAAGGGTGTTCCTTGGGCCTAACATGACACAACCAAGCAACTAGTTCCACTTTGCTACCCACTTCCGGCTCACGCAGAGGGGGCTAGACGCCGGTTCCGTCTTTTTCTACACCGGGGCTAGTGTATCTCCGGAGAGGGGACCCGGAGCGTCGGGATCCCACCTAAACCAATTATTTTCCATGACATGTGTGTTAGAGTGTATCATGGGTGTTGGGTGCCAAAGATAGCATCACTCTCTGTGCCGGGGCCTCACCGACGTCGGATTCTCTCTCGCGGGTTCCAGGACTGCTCACACCCCGAAACTCCCGGATCTGACGTAACGGGGGGAATCTTGCAAGTAGGTGGGCCCTACCATTGTCAAGGGTGTTCCTTGGGCCTAACATGACACAACCTAGCAACTAGTTCCACTTTGCTACCCACTTCCGGCTCAAGCAGAGGGGGCTAGACGCCGGTTCCGTCTTTTTCTACACCGGGGCTAGTGTATCTCCGGAGAGGGGACCCGGAGCGTCGGGATCCCACCTAAACCAATGCTTTGCCATGCCATGTGTGTTAGATTGTATCATGGGTGTTGGGTGCCAAAGATATCATCACTCTCTGTGCCGGGGCCTCACCGACGTCGGATTCTCTCTCGCGGGTTCCAGGACTCCTCACACCCCGAAACTCCCGGATCTGACGTAACGGGGGAAATCTTGCAAGTAGGTGGGCCCTACCATTGTCAAGGGTGTTCCTTGGGCCTAACATGACACAACCAAGCAACTAGTTACACTTTGCTACCCACTTCCGGCTCACGCAGAGGGGGCTAGACGCCGGTTCCGTCTTTTTCTACACCGGGGCTAGTGTATCTCCGGGGAGGGGACCCGGAGCGTCGGGATCCCACCTAAACCAATGCTTTGCCATGCCATTTGTGTTATAGTGTATCATGGGTGTTGGGTGCCAAAGATACCATCACTCTCTTTGCCGGGGCCTCACCGACGTCGGATTCTCTCTCGCGGGTTCCAGGACTGCTCACACCCCGAAACTCCCGGATCTGACGTAACGGGGGGAATCTTGCAAGTAGGTGGGCCCTACCATTGTCAAGGGTGTTCCTTGGGCCTAACATGACACAACCAAATAACTAGTTCCACTTTGCTACCCACTTCCGGCTCACGCAGAGGGGGCTAGACGCCGGTTCCGACTTTTTCTACACCGGGGCTAGTGTATCTCCGGAGAGGGGATCCGGACCGTCGGGATCCCACCTAAACCAATTATTTGCCATGACATGTGTGTTAGATTGTATCATGGGTGTTGGGTGCCAAATATACCATCACTCTCTATGCCGGGGCCTCACCGACGTCGGATTCTCTCTTCCGGGTTCCAGGACTGCTCACACCCCGAAACTCCCGGATCTGACGTAACGAGGGGAATCTTGCAAGTAGGTGGGCCCTACCATTGTCAAGGGTGTTCCTTGGGCCTAACATGACACAACCAAGCAACTAGTTCCACTTTTCTACCCACTTCCGGCTCACGCAGAGGGGGCTAGACGCCGGTTCCGTCTTTTTCTACACCGGGGCTAGTGTATCTCACGTAGAGGGGATCCGGAGCGTCGGGATCCCACCTAAACCAATGCTTTGCCATGCCATTTGTGTTATAGTGTATCATGGGTGTTGGGTGCCAAAGATACCATCACTCTCTATGCCGGGGCCTCACCGACGTCGGATTCTCTCTTCCGGGTTCCAGGACTGCTCACACCCCGAAGCTCCCGGATCTGACGTAACGGGGGGAATCTTGCAAGTAGGTGGGCCCTACCATTGTCAAGGGTGTTCCTTGGGCCTAACATGACACAACCTAGCAACTAGTTCCACTTTGCTACCCACTTCCGGCTCACGCAGAGGGGGCTAGACGCCGGTTCCGTCTTTTTCTACACCGGGGCTAGTGTATCTCCGGAGAGGGGACCCGGAGCGTAGGGATCCCACCTAAACCAATGCTTTGCCATGCCATGTGTTTTAGATTGTATCATGGGTGTTGGGTGCCAAAGATACCATCACTCTCTGTGCCGGGGCCTCACCGACGTCGGATTCTTTCTCGCGGGTTCCAGGACTCCTCACACCCCGAAACTCCCGGATCTGACGTAACGGGGGGAATCTTGCAAGTAGGTGGGCCCTACCATTGTCAAGGGTGTTCCTTGGGCCTAACATGACACAACCAAGCAACTAGTTCCACTTTGCTACCCACTTCCGGCTCACGCAGAGGGGGCTAGACGCCGGTTCCGTCTTTTTCTACACCGGGGCTAGTGTATCTCCGGAGAGGGGATCCGGACCGTCGGGATCCCACCTAAACCAATTATTTGCCATGACATGTGTGTTAGATTGTATCATGGGAGTTGTGTGCCAAAGATACCATCACTCTCTATGCCGGGGCCTCACCGACGTCGGATTCTCTCTCGCGGGTTCCAGGACTGCTCACACCCCGAAACTCCCGGATCTGACGTAACGGGGGGAATCTTGCAAGTAGGTGGGCCCTACCGTTGTCAAGGGTGTTCCTTGGGCCTAACATGACACAACCTAGCAACTAGTTCCACTTTGCTACCCACTTCCGGCTCACGCAGAGGGGGCTAGACGTCGGTTCCGTCTTTTTCTACACCGGGGCTAGTGTATCTCCGGAGAGGGGACCCGGAGCGTCGGGATCCCACCTAAACCAATGCTTTGCCATGCCATGTGTGTTAGATTGTATCATGGGTGTTGGGTGCCAAAGATACCATCACTCTCTGTGCCGGGGCCTCACCGACGTCGGATTCTCTCTCGCGGGTTCCAAGACTCCTCACACCCCGAAACTCCCGGATCTGACGTAACGGGGGGAATCTTGCAAGTAGGTGGGCCCTACCATTGTCAAGGGTGTTCCTTGGGCCTAACATGACACAACCAAGCAACTAGTTCCACTTTGCTACCCACTTCCGGCTCACGCAGAGGGGGCTAGACGCCGGTTCCGTCTTTTTCTACACCGGGGCTAGTGTATCTCCGGAGAGGGGACCCGGAGCGTCGGGATCCCACCTAAAACAATGCTTTGCCATGCCATTTGTGTTATAGTGTATCATGGGTGTTGGGTGCCAAAGATACCATCACTCTCTTTGCCGGGGCCTCACCGACGTCGGATTCTCTCTCGCGGGTTCCAGGACTGCTCACACCCCGAAACTCCCGGATCTGACGTAACGGGGGGAATCTTGCAAGTAGGTGGGCCCTACCATTGTCAAGGGTGTTCCTTGGGCCTAACATGACAAAACCAAATAACTAGTTCCACTTTGCTACCCACTTCCGGCTCACGCAGAGGGGGCTAGACGCCGGTTCCGTCTTTTTCTACACCGGGGCTAGTGTATCTCCGGAGAGGGGATCCGGACCGTCGGGATCCCACCTAAACCAATTATTTGCCATGACATGTGTGTTAGATTGTATCATGGGTGTTGGGTGCCAAAGATACCATCACTCTCTATGCCGGGGCCTCACCGACGTCGGATTCTCTCTTCCGGGTTCCAGGACTGCTCACACCCCGAAACTCCCGGATCTGACGTAACGAGGGGAATCTTGCAAGTAGGTGGGCCCTACCATTGTCAAGGGTGTTCCTTGGGCCTAACATGACACAACCAAGCAACTAGTTCCACTTTGCTACCCACTTCCGGCTCACGCAGAGGGGGCTAGACGCCGGTTCCGTCTTTTTCTACACCGGGGCTAGTGTATCTCCGGAGAGGGGACCCGGAGCGTCGGGATCCCACCTAAACCAATGCTTTGCCATGCCATTTGTTTTATAGTGTATCATGGGTGTTGGGTGCCAAAGATACCATCACTCTCTTTGTCGGGGCCTCACCGACGTCGGATTCTCTCTCGCGGGTTCCAGGACTGCTCACACCCCGAAACTCCCGGATCTGACGTAACGGGGGGAATCTTGAAAGTAGGTGGGCCCTACCATTGTCAAGGGTGTTCCTTGGGCCTAACATGACACAACCAAGCAACTAGTTCCACTTTGCTACCCACTTCCGGCTCACGCAGAGGGGGCTAGACGCAGGTTCCGTCTTTTTCTACACCGGGGCTAGTGTATCTCCGGAGAGGGGATCCGGACCGTCGGGATCCCACCTAAACCAATTATTTGCCATGACATGTGTGTTAGATTGTATAATGGGTGTTGGGTGCCAAAGATACCATCACTCTCTATGCCGGGGCCTCACCGACGTCGGATTCTCTCTTCCGGGTTCCAGGACTGCTCACACCCCGAAACTCCCGGATCTGACGTAACGGGGGGAATCTTGCAAGTAGGTGGGCCCTACCATTGTCAAGGGTGTTCCTTGGGCCTAACATGACACAACCAAGCAACTAGTTCCACTTTGCTACCCACTTCCGGCTCACGCAGAGGGGGCTGGACGCCGGTTCCGTCTTTTTCTACACCGGGGCTAGTGTATCTCCGGAGAGGGGACCCGGAGCGTCGGGATCCCACCTAAACCAATTCTTTGCCATGACATGTGTGTTACAGTGTATCATGGGTGTTGGCTGCCAAAGATACCATCACTCTCTTTGACGGGGCCTCACCGACGTCGGATTCGCTCTCGCGGGTTCCAGGAATACTCACACCCCGAAACTCCCGGATCTGACGTAACGGGGGGAATCTTGCAAGTAGGTGGGCCCTACCATTGTAAAGGGTGTTCCTTGGGCCTAACATGACACAACCAAGCAACTAGTTCCACTTTGCTACCCACTTCCGGCTCACGCAGAGGGGGCTAGACGCCGGTTCCGTCTTTTTCTACACCGGGGCTAGTGTATCTCCGGAGAGGGGATCCGGACTGTCGGGATCCCACCTAAACCAATTATTTGCCATGACATGTGTGTTAGATTGTATCATGGGTGTTGGGTGCCAAAGATACCATCACTCTCTATGCCGGGGCCTCACCGACGTCGGATTCTCTCTCGCGGGTTCCAGGACTGCTCACACCCCGAAACTCCCGGATCTGACGTAACGAGGGGAATCTTGCAAGTAGGTGGGCCCTACCATTGTCAAGGGTGTTCCTTGGGCCTAACATGACACAACCAAGCAACTAGTTCCACTTTGCTACCCACTTCCGGCTCACGCAGAGGGGGCTAGACGCCGGTTCCGTCTTTTTCTACACCGGGGCTAGTGTATCTCCGGAGAGGGGACCCGGAGCGTCGGGATCCCACCTAAACCAATTATTTGCCATGACATGTGTGTTAGAGTGTATCATGGGTGTTGGGTGCCAAAGATAGCATCACTCTCTGTGCCGGGGCCTCACCGACGTCGGATTCTCTCTCGCGGGTTTCAGGACTGCTCACACCCCGAAACTCCCGGATCTGACGTAACGGGGGGAATCTTGCAAGTAGGTGGGCCCTACCATTGTCAAGGGTGTTCCTTGGGCCTAACATGACACAACCTAGCAACTAGTTCCACTTTGCTACCCACTTCCGGCTCACGCAGAGGGGGCTAGACGCCGGTTCCGTCTTTTTCTACACCGGGGCTAGTGTATCTCCGGAGAGGGGACCCGGAGCGTCGGGATCCCACCTAAACCAATTCTTTGCCATGCCATGTGTGTTAGATTGTATCATGGGTGTTGGGTGCCAAAGATACCATCACTCTCTGTGCCGGGGCCTCACCGACGTCGGATTCTCTCTCGCGGGTTCCAGGACTCCTCACACCCCGAAACTCCCGGATCTGACGTAACGGGGGGAATCTTGCAAGTAGGTGGGCCCTACCATTGTCAAGGGTGTTCCTTGGGCCTAACATGACACAACCAAGCAACTAGTTCCACTTTGCTACCCACTTCCGGCTCACGCAGAGGGGGCTAGACGCCGGTTCCGTCTTTTTCTACACCGGGGCTAGTGTATCTCCGGAGAGGGGACCCGGAGCGTCGGGATCCCACCTAAACCAATGCTTTGCCATGCCATTTGTTTTATAGTGTATCATGGGTGTTGGGTGCCAAAGATACCATCACTCTCTTTGTCGGGGCCTCACCGACGTCGGATTCTCTCTCGCGGGTTCCAGGACTGCTCACACCCCGAAACTCCCGGATCTGACGTAACGGGGGGAATCTTGCAAGTAGGTGGGCCCTACCATTGTCAAGGGTGTTCCTTGGGCCTAACATGACACAACCAAGCAACTAGTTCCACTTTGCTACCCACTTCCGGCTCACGCAGAGGGGGCTAGACGCAGGTTCCGTCTTTTTCTACACCGGGGCTAGTGTATCTCCGGAGAGGGGATCCGGACCGTCGGGATCCCACCTAAACCAATTATTTGCCATGACATGTGTGTTAGATTGTATAATGGGTGTTGGGTGCCAAAGATACCATCACTCTCTATGCCGGGGCCTCACCGACGTCGGATTCTCTCTTCCGGGTTCCAGGACTGCTCACACCCCGAAACTCCCGGATCTGACGTAACGAGGGGAATCTTGCAAGTAGGTGGGCCCTACCATTGTCAAGGGTGTTCCTTGGGCCTAACATGACACAACCAAGCAACTAGTTCCACTTTGCTACCCACTTCCGGCTCACGCAGAGGGGGCTAGACACCGGTTCCGTCTTTTTCTACACCGGGGCTAGTGTATCTCACGTAGAGGGGATCCCGAGCGTCGGGATCCCACCTAAACCAATGCTTTGCCATGCCATTTGTGTTATAGTGTATCATGGGTGTTGGGTGCCAAAGATACCATCACTCTCTGTGCCGGGGCCTCACCGACGTCGGATTCTCTCTCGCGGGTTCCAGGACTCCTCACACCCCGAAACTCCCGGATCTGACGTAACGGGGGGAATCTTGCAAGTAGGTGGGCCCTACCATTGTCAAGGGTGTTCCTTGGGCCTAACATGACACAACCAAGCAACTAGTTCCACTTTGCTACCCACTTCCGGCTCACGCAGAGGGGGCTAGACGCCGGTTCCGTCTTTTTCTACACCGGGGCTATTGTATCTCCGGAGAGGGGACCCGGAGCGTCGGGATCCCACCTAAACCAATTCTTTGCCATGCCATTTGTGTTATAGTGTATCATGGGTGTTGGGTGCCAAAGATACCATTACTCTCTTTGCCGGGGCCTCACCGACGTCGGATTCTCTCTCGCGGGTTCCAGGACTGCTCACACCCCGAAACTCCCGGATCTGACGTAACGGGGGGAATCTTGCAAGTAGGTGGGCCCTACCATTGTCAAGGGTGTTCCTTGGGCCTAACATGACACAACCAAGCAACTAGTTCCACTTTGCTACCCACTTCCGGCTCACGCAGAGGGGGCTAGACGCCGGTTCCGTCTTTTTCTACACCGGGGCTAGTGTATCTCCGGAGAGGGGATCCGGACCGTCGGGATCCCACCTAAACCAATTATTTGCCATGACATGTGTGTTAGATTGTATCATGGGTGTTGGGTGCCAAAGATACCATCACTCTCTATGCCGGGGCCTCACCGACGTCGGATTCTCTCTTCCGGGTTCCAGGACTGCTCACACCCCAAAACTCCCGGATCTGACGTAACGAGGGGAATCTTGCAAGTAGGTGGGCCCTACCATTGTCAAGGGTGTTCCTTGGGCCTAACATGACACAACCAAGCAACTAGTTCCACTTTGCTACCCACTTCCGGCTCACGCAGAGGGGGCTAGACGCCGGTTCCGTCTTTTTCTACACCGGGGCTAGTGTATCTCACGTAGAGGGGATCCGGAGCGTCGGGATCCCACCTAAACCAATGCTTTGCCATGCCATTTGTGTTATAGTGTATCATGGGTGTTGGGTGCCAAAGATACCATCACTCTCTATGCCGGGGCCTCACCGACGTCGGATTCTCTCTTCCGGGTTCCAGGACTGCTCACACCCCGAAGCTCCCGGATCTGACGTAACGGGGGGAATCTTGCAAGTAGGTGGGCCCTACCATTGTCAAGGGTGTTACTTGGGCCTAACATGACACAACCAAGCAACTAGTTTCACTTTGCTACCCACTTCCGGCTAACGCAGAGGGGGCTAGACGCCGGTTCCGTCTTTTTCTACACCGGGGCTAGTGTATCTCCGGAGAGGGGACCCGGAGCGTCGGGATCCCACCTAAACCAATGCTTTGCCATGACATGTGTGTTACAGTGTATCATGGGTGTTGGCTGCCAAAGATACCATCACTCTCTTTGACGGGGCCTCACCGACGTCGGATTCTCTCTTCCGGGTTCCAGGACTGCTCACACCCCGAAACTCCCGGATCTGACGTAACGGGGGGAATCTTGCAAGTAGGTGGGCCCTACCATTGTCAAGGGTGTTCCTTGGGCCTAACATGACACAACCAAGCAACTAGTTCCACTTTGCTACCCACTTCCGGCTCACGCAGAGGGGGCTGGACGCCGGTTCCGTCTTTTTCTACACCGGGGCTAGTGTATCTCCGGAGAGGGGACCCGGAGCGTCGGGATCCCACCTAAACCAATGCTTTGCCATGACATGTGTGTTACAGTGTATCATGGGTGTTGGCTGCCAAAGATACCATCACTCTCTTTGACGGGGCCTCACCGACGTCGGATTCGCTCTCGCGGGTTCCAGGACTGCTCACACCCCGAAACTCCCGGATCTGACGTAACGGGGGGAATCTTGCAAGTAGGTGGGCCCTACCATTGTCAAGGGTGTTCCTTGGGCCTAACATGACACAACCAAGCAACTAGTTCCACTTTGCTACCCACTTCCGGCTCACGCAGAGGGGGCTAGACGCCGGTTCCGTCTTTTTCTACACCGGGGCTAGTGTATCTCCGGAGAGGGGATCCGGACCGTCGGGATCCCACCTAAACCAATTATTTGCCATGACATGTGTGTTAGATTGTATCATGGGTGTTGGGTGCCAAAGATACCATCACTCTCTATGCCGGGGCCTCACCGACGTCGGATTCTCTCTCGCGGGTTCCAGGACTGCTCACACCCCGAAACTCCCGGATCTGACGTAACGAGGGGAATCTTGCAAGTAGGTGGGCCCTACCATTGTCAAGGGTGTTCCTTGGGCCTAACATGACACAACCAAGCAACTAGTTCCACTTTGCTACCCACTTCCGGCTCACGCAGAGGGGGCTAGACGCCGGTTCCGTCTTTTTCTACACCGGGGCTAGTGTATCTCCGGAGAGGGGACCCGGAGCGTCGGGATCCCACCTAAACCAATTATTTGCCATGACATGTGTGTTAGAGTGTATCATGGGTGTTGGGTGCCAAAGATAGCATCACTCTCTGTGCCGGGGCCTCACCGACGTCGGATTCTCTCTCGCGGGTTCCAGGACTGCTCACACCCCGAAACTCCCGGATCTGACGTAACGGGGGGAATCTTGCAAGTAGGTGGGCCCTACCATTGTCAAGGGTGTTCCTTGGGCCTAACATGACACAACCTAGCAACTAGTTCCACTTTGCTACCCACTTCCGGCTCACGCAGAGGGGGCTAGACGCCGGTTCCGTCTTTTTCTACACCGGGGCTAGTGTATCTCCGGAGAGGGGACCCGGAGCGTCGGGATCCCACCTAAACCAATGCTTTGCCATGCCATGTGTGTTAGATTGTATCATGGGTGTTGGGTGCCAAAGATACCATCACTCTCTGTGCCGGGGCCTCACCGACGTCGGATTCTCTCTCGCGGGTTCCAGGACTCCTCACACCCCGAAACTCCCGGATCTGACGTAACGGGGGGAATCTTGCAAGTAGGTGGGCCCTACCATTGTCAAGGGTGTTCCTTGGGCCTAACATGACACAACCAAGCAACTAGTTCACTTTGCTACCCACTTCCGGCTAACGCAGAGGGGGCTAGACGCCGGTTCCGTCTTTTTCTACACCGGGGCTAGTGTATCTCCGGAGAGGGGACCCGGAGCGTCGGGATCCCACCTAAACCAATGCTTTGCCATGACATGTGTGTTACAGTGTATCATGGGTGTTGGGTGCCAAAGATACCATCACTCTCTTTGACGGGGCCTCACCGACGTCGGATTCTCTCTCGCGGGTTCCAGGACTGCTCACACCCCGAAACTCCCGGATCTGACGTAACGGGGGGAATCTTGCAAGTAGGTGGGCCCTACCATTGTCAAGGGTGTTCCTTGGGCCTAACATGACACAACCAAGCAACTAGTTCCACTTTGCTACCCACTTCCGGCTCACGCAGAGGGGGCTAGACGCCGGTTCCGTCTTTTTCTACACCGGGGCTAGTGTATCTCCGGAGAGGGGATCCGGACCGTCGGGATCCCACCTAAACCAATTATTTGCCATGACATGTGTGTTAGATTGTATCATGGGTGTTGGGTGCCAAAGATACCATCACTCTCTATGCCGGGGCCTCACCGACGTCGGATTCTCTCTTCCGGGTTCCAGGACTGCTCACACCCCGAAACTCCCGGATCTGACGTAACGAGGGGAATCTTGCAAGTAGGTGGGCCCTACCATTGTCAAGGGTGTTCCTTGGGCCTAACATGACACAACCAAGCAACTAGTTCCACTTTGCTACCCACTTCCGGCTCACGCAGAGGGGGCTAGACGCCGGTTCCGTCTTTTTCTACACCGGGGCTAGTGTATCTCACGTAGAGGGGACCCGGAGCGTCGGGATCCCACCTAAACCAATTCTTTGCCATGCCATTTGTGTTATAGTGTATCATGGGTGTTGGGTGCCAAAGATACCATCACTCTCTATGCCGGGGCCTCACCGACGTCGGATTCTCTCTTCCGGGTTCCAGGACTGCTCACACCCCGAAGCTCCCGGATCTGACGTAACGGGGGGAATCTTGCAAGTAGGTGTGCCCTACCATTGTCAAGGGTGTTACTTGGGCCTAACATGACACAACCAAGCAACTAGTTTCACTTTGCTACCCACTTCCGGCTAACGCAGAGGGGGCTAGACGCCGGTTCCGTCTTTTTCTACACCGGGGCTAGTGTATCTCCGGAGAGGGGACCCGGAGCGTCGGGATCCCACCTAAACCAATGCTTTGCCATGACATGTGTGTTACAGTGTATCATGGGTGTTGGCTGCCAAAGATACCATCACTCTCTTTGACGGGGCCTCACCGACGTCGGATTCTCTCTCGCGGGTTCCAGGACTGCTCACACCCCGAAACTCCCGGATCTGACGTAACGGGGGGAATCTTGCAAGTAGGTGGGCCCTACCATTGTCAAGGGTGTTCCTTGGGCCTAACATGACACAACCAAGCAACTAGTTCCACTTTGCTACCCACTTCCGGCTCACGCAGAGGGGGCTAGACGCCGGTTCCGTCTTTTTCTACACCGGGGCTAGTGTATCTCCGGAGAGGGGATCCGGACCGTCGGGATCCCACCTAAACCAATTATTTGCCATGACATGTGTGTTAGATTGTATCATGGGTGTTGGGTGCCAAAGATACCATCACTCTCTATGCCGGGGCCTCACCGACGTCGGATTCTCTCTCGCGGGTTCCAGGACTGCTCACACCCCGAAACTCCCGGATCTGACGTAACGAGGGGAATCTTGCAAGTAGGTGGGCCCTACCATTGTCAAGGGTGTTCCTTGGGCCTAACATGACACAACCAAGCAACTAGTTCCACTTTGCTACCCACTTCCGGCTCACGCAGAGGGGGCTAGACGCCGGTTCCGTCTTTTTCTACACCGGGGCTAGTGTATCTCCGGAGAGGGGACCCGGAGCGTCGGGATCCCACCTAAACCAATTATTTGCCATGACATGTGTGTTAGAGTGTATCATGGGTGTTGGGTGCCAAAGATAGCATCACTCTCTGTGCCGGGGCCTCACCGACGTCGGATTCTCTCTCGCGGGTTCCAGGACTGCTCACACCCCGAAACTCCCGGATCTGACGTAACGGGGGGAATCTTGCAAGTAGGTGGGCCCTACCATTGTCAAGGGTGTTCCTTGGGCCTAACATGACACAACCTAGCAACTAGTTCCACTTTGCTACCCACTTCCGGCTCACGCAGAGGGGGCTAGACGCCGGTTCCGTCTTTTTCTACACCGGGGCTAGTGTATCTCCGGAGAGGGGACCCGGAGCGTCGGGATCCCACCTAAACCAATGCTTTGCCATGCCATGTGTGTTAGATTGTATCATGGGTGTTGGGTGCCAAAGATACCATCACTCTCTGTGCCGGGGCCTCACCGACGTCGGATTCTCTCTCGCGGGTTCCAGGACTCCTCACACCCCGAAACTCCCGGATCTGACGTAACGGGGGGAATCTTGCAAGTAGGTGGGCCCTACCATTGTCAAGGGTGTTCCTTGGGCCTAACATGACACAACCAAGCAACTAGTTTCACTTTGCTACCCACTTCCGGCTAACGCAGAGGGGGCTAGACGCCGGTTCCGTCTTTTTCTACACCGGGGCTAGTGTATCTCCGGAGAGGGGACCCGGAGCGTCGGGATCCCACCTAAACCAATGCTTTGCCATGACATGTGTGTTACAGTGTATCATGTGTGTTGGGTGCCAAAGATACCATCACTCTCTTTTACGGGGCCTCACCGACGTCGGATTCTCTCTCGCGGGTTCCAGGACTGCTCACACCCCGAAAGTCCCGGATCTGACGTAACGGGGGGAATCTTGCAAGTAGGTGGGCCCTACCATTGTCAAGGGTGTTCCTTGGGCCTAACATGACACAACCAAGCAACTAGTTCCACTTTGCTACCCACTTCCGGCTCACGCAGAGGGGGCTAGACGCCGGTTCCGTCTTTTTCTACACCGGGGCTAGTGTATCTCCGGAGAGGGGATCCGGACCGTCGGGATCCCACCTAAACCAATTATTTGCCATGACATGTGTGTTAGATTGTATCATGGGTGTTGGGTGCCAAAGATACCATCACTCTCTATGCCGGGGCCTCACCGACGTCGGATTCTCTCTTCCGGGTTCCAGGACTGCTCACACCCCGAAACTCCCGGATCTGACGTAACGAGGGGAATCTTGCAAGTAGGTGGGCCCTACCATTGTCAAGGGTGTTCCTTGGGCCTAACATGACACAACCAAGCAACTAGTTCCACTTTGCTACCCACTTCCGGCTCACGCAGAGGGGGCTAGACGCCGGTTCCGTCTTTTTCTACACCGGGGCTAGTGTATCTCACGTAGAGGGGACCCGGAGCGTCGGGATCCCACCTAAACCAATTATTTGCCATGCCATTTGTGTTATAGTGTATCATGGGTGTTGGGTTCCAAAGATACCATCACTCTCTATGCCGGGGCCTCACCGACGTCGGATTCTCTCTTCCGGGTTCCAGGACTGCTCACACCCCGAAGCTCCCGGATCTGACGTAACGGGGGGAATCTTGCAAGTAGGTGGGCCCTACCATTGTCAAGGGTGTTACTTGGGCCTAACATGACACAACCAAGCAACTAGTTTCACTTTGCTACCCACTTCCGGCTAACGCAGAGGGGGCTAGACGCCGGTTCCGTCTTTTTCTACACCGGGGCTAGTGTATCTCCGGAGAGGGGACCCGGAGCGTCGGGATCCCACCTAAACCAATGCTTTGCCATGACATGTGTGTTACAGTGTATCATGGGTGTTGGCTGCCAAAGATACCATCACTCTCTTTGACGGGGCCTCACCGACGTCGGATTCTCTCTCGCGGGTTCCAGGACTGCTCACACCCCGAAGCTCCCGGATCTGACGTAACGGGGGGAATCTTGCAAGTAGGTGGGCCCTACCATTGTCAAGGGTGTTCCTTGGGCCTAACATGACACAACCAAGCAACTAGTTCCACTTTGCTACCCACTTCCGGCTCACGCAGAGGGGGCTAGACGCCGGTTCCGTCTTTTTCTACACCGGGGCTAGTGTATCTCCGGAGAGGGGACCCGGAGCGTCGGGATCCCACCTAAACCAATTATTTGCCATTCCATGTGTGTTAGATTGTATCATGGGTGTTGGGTGACAAAGATAGCATCACTCTCTGTGCCGGGGCCTCACCGACGTCGGATTCTCTCTTCCGGGTTCCAGGACTGCTCACACCCCGAAACTCCCGGATCTGACGTAACGGGGGGAATCTTGCAAGTAGGTGTGCCCTACCATTGTCAAGGGTGTTCCTTGTGCCTAACATGACACAACCAAGCAACTAGTTCCACTTTTCTACCCACTTCCGGCTCACGCAGAGGGGGCTGGACGCCGGTTCCGTCTTTTTCTACACCGGGGCTAGTGTATCTCCGGAGAGGGGACCCGGAGCGTCGGGATCCCACCTAAACCAATGTTTTGCCATGCCATGTGTGTTATATTGTATCATGGGTGTTGGGTGCCAAAGATACCATCACTCTCTATGCCGGGGCCTCACCGACGTCGGATTCTCTCTTCCGGGTTCCAGGACTGCTCACACCCCGAAACTCCCGGATCTGACGTAACGGGGGGAATCTTGCAAGTAGGTGGGCCCTACCATTGTCAAGGGTGTTCCTTGGGCCTAACATGACACAACCAAGCAACTAGTTCCACTTTGCTACCCACTTCCGGCTCACGCAGAGGGGGCTAGACGCCGGTTCCGTCTTTTTCTACACCGGGGCTAGTGTATCTCCTGTAGAGGGGACCCGGAGCGTCGGGATCCCACCTAAACCAATTCTTTGCCATGCCATTTGTGTTATAGTGTATCATGGGTGTTGGGTGCCAAAGATACCATCACTCTCTATGCCGGGGCCTCACCGACGTCGGATTCTCTCTTCCGGGTTCCAGGACTGCTCACACCCCGAAGCTCCCGGATCTGACGTAACGGGGGGAATCTTGCAAGTAGGTGGGCCCTACCATTGTCAAGGGTGTTACTTGGGCCTAACATGACACAACCAAGCAACTAGTTCACTTTGCTACCCACTTCCGGCTAACGCAGAGGGGGCTAGACGCCGGTTCCGTCTTTTTCTACACCGGGGCTAGTGTATCTCCGGAGAGGGGACCCGGAGCGTCGGGATCCCACCTAAACCAATGCTTTGCCATGACATGTGTGTTACAGTGTATCATGGGTGTTGGCTGCCAAAGATACCATCACTCTCTTTGACGGGGCCTCACCGACGTCGGATTCTCTCTCGCGGGTTCCAGGACTGCTCACACCCCGAAGCTCCCGGATCTGACGTAACGGGGGGAATCTTGCAAGTAGGTGGGCCCTACCATTGTCAAGGTTGTTCCTTGGGCCTAACATGACACAACCAAGCAACTAGTTCCAGTTTGCTACCCACTTCCGGCTCACGCAGAGGGGGCTAGACGCCGGTTCCGTCTTTTTCTACACCGGGGCTAGTGTATCTCCGGAGAGGGGACCCGGAGCGTCGGGATCCCACCTAAACCAATTATTTGCCATTCCATGTGTGTTAGATTGTATCATGGGTGTTGGGTGCCAAATATAGCATCACTCTCTGTGCCGGGGCCTCACCGACGTCGGATTCTCTCTTCCGGGTTCCAGGACTGCTCACACCCCGAAACTCCCGGATCTGACGTAACGGGGGGAATCTTGCAAGTAGGTGTGCCCTACCATTGTCAAGGGTGTTCCTTGGGCCTAACATGACACAACCAAGCAACTAGTTCCACTTTGCTACCCACTTTCGGCTCACGCAGAGGGGGCTAGACGCCGGTTCCGTCTTTTTCTACACCGGGGCTAGTGTATCTCCGGAGAGGGGACCCGGAGCGTCGGGATCCCACCTAAACCAATGTTTTGCCATTCCATGTGTGTTAGATTGTATCATGGGTGTTGGGTGCCAAAGATACCATCACTCTCTATGCCGGGGCCTCACCGACGTCGGATTCTCTCTTCCGGGTTCCAGGACTGCTCACACCCCGAAACTCCCGGATCTGACGTAACGGGGGGAATCTTGCAAGTAGGTGGGCCCTACCATTGTCAAGGGTGTTCCTTGGGCCTAACATGACACAACCAAGCAACTAGTTCCACTTTGCTACCCACTTCCGGCTCACGCAGAGGGGGCTAGACGCCGGTTCCGTCTTTTTCTACACCGGGGCTAGTGTATCTCACGTAGAGGGGACCCGGAGCGTCGGGATCCCACCTAAACCAATTCTTTGACATGCCATTTGTGTTATAGTGTATCATGGGTGTTGGGTGCCAAAGATACCATCACTCTCTATGCCGGGGCCTCACCGACGTCGGATTCTCTCTTCCGGGTTCCAGGACTGCTCACACCCCGAAGCTCCCGGATCTGACGTAACGGGGGGAATCTTGCAAGTAGGTGGGCCCTACCATTGTCAAAGGTGTTACTTGGGCCTAACATGACACAACCAAGCAACTAGTTTCACTTTGCTACCCACTTCCGGCTAACGCAGAGGGGGCTAGACGCCGGTTCCGTCTTTTTCTACACCGGGGCTAGTGTATCTCCGGAGAGGGGACCCGGAGCGTCGGGATCCCACCTAAACCAATGCTTTGCCATGACATGTGTGTTACAGTGTATCATGGGTGTTGGCTGCCAAAGATACCATCACTCTCTTTGACGGGGCCTCACCGACGTCGGATTCTCTCTCGCGGGTTCCAGGACTGCTCACACCCCGAAGCTCCCGGATCTGACGTAACGGGGGGAATCTTGCAAGTAGGTGGGCCCTACCATTGTCAAGGTTGTTCCTTGGGCCTAACATGACACAACCAAGCAACTAGTTCCAGTTTGCTACCCACTTCCGGCTCACGCAGAGGGGGCTAGACGCCGGTTCCGTCTTTTTCTACACCGGGGCTAGTGTATCTCCGGAGAGGGGACCCGGAGCGTCGGGATCCCACCTAAACCAATTATTTGCCATTCCATGTGTGTTAGATTGTATCATGGGTGTTGGGTGCCAAATATAGCATCACTCTCTGTGCCGGGGCCTCACCGACGTCGGATTCTCTCTTCCGGGTTCCAGGACTGCTCACACCCCGAAACTCCCGGATCTGACGTAACGGGGGGAATCTTGCAAGTAGGTGTGCCCTACCATTGTCAAGGGTGTTCCTTGGGCCTAACATGACACAACCAAGCAACTAGTTCCACTTTTCTACCCACTTCCGGCTCACGCAGAGGGGGCTGGACGCCGGTTCCGTCTTTTTCTACAACGGGGCTAGTGTATCTCCGGAGAGGGGACCCGGAGCGTCGGGATCCCACCTAAACCAATGTTTTGCCATTCCATGTGTGTTAGATTGTATCATGGGTGTTGGGTGCCAAAGATACCATCACTCTCTATGCCGGGGCCTCACCGACGTCGGATTCTCTCTTCCGGGTTCCAGGACTGCTCACACCCCGAAACTCCCGGATCTGACGTAACGGGGGGAATCTTGCAAGTAGGTGGGCCCTACCATTGTCAAGGGTGTTCCTTGGGCCTAACATGACACAACCAAGCAACTAGTTCCACTTTGCTACCCACTTCCGGCTCACGCAGAGGGGGCTGGACGCCGGTTCCGTCTTTTTCTACACCGGGGCTAGTGTATCTCCGGAGAGGGGACCCGGAGCGTCGGGATCCCACCTAAACCAATGCTTTGCCATGACATGTGTGTTACAGTGTATCATGGGTGTTGGCTGCCAAAGATACCATCACTCTCTTTGACGGGGCCTCACCGACGTCGGATTCGCTCTCGCGGGTTCCAGGACTGCTCACACCCCGAAACTCCCGGATCTGACGTAACAGGGGGAATCTTGCAAGTAGGTGGGCCCTACCATTGTCAAGGGTGTTCCTTGGGCCTAACATGACACAACCAAGCAACTAGTTCCACTTTGCTACCCACTTCCGGCTCACGCAGAGGGGGCTAGACGCCGGTTCCGTCTTTTTCTACACCGGGGCTAGTGTATCTCCGGAGAGGGGATCCGGACCGTCGGGATCCCACCTAAACCAATTATTTGCCATTACATGTGTGTTAGATTGTATCATGGGTGTTGGGTGCCAAAGATACCATCACTCTCTATGCCGGGGCCTCACCGACGTCGGATTCTCTCTCGCGGGTTCCAGGACTGCTCACACCCCGAAACTCCCGGATCTGACGTAACGAGGGGAATCTTGCAAGTAGGTGGGCCCTACCATTGTCAAGGGTGTTCCTTGGGCCTAACATGACACAACCAAGCAACTAGTTCCACTTTTCTACCCACTTCCGGCTCACGCAGAGGGGGCTAGACGCCGGTTCCGTCTTTTTCTACACCGGGGCTAGTGTATCTCCGGAGAGGGGACCCGGAGCGTCGGGATCCCACCTAAACCAATTATTTGCCATGACATGTGTGTTAGAGTGTATCATGGGTGTTGGGTGCCAAAGATAGCATCACTCTCTGTGCCGGGGCCTCACCGACGTCGGATTCTCTCTCGCGGGTTCCAGGACTGCTCACACCCCGAAACTCCCGGATCTGACGTAACGGGGGGAATCTTGCAAGTAGGTGGGCCCTACCATTGTCAAGGGTGTTCCTTGGGCCTAACATGACACAACCTAGCAACTAGTTCCACTTTGCTACCCACTTCCGGCTCACGCAGAGGGGGCTAGACGCCGGTTCCGTCTTTTTCTACACCGGGGCTAGTGTATCTCCGGAGAGGGGACCCGGAGCGTCGGGATCCCACCTAAACCAATGCTTTGCCATGACATGTGTGTTACAGTGTATCATGGGTGTTGGCTGACAAAGATACCATCACTCTCTTTGACGGGGCCTCACCGACGTCAGATTCGCTCTCGCGGGTTCCAGGACTGCTCACACCCCGAAACTCCCGGATCTGACGTAACGGGGGGAATCTTGCAAGTAGGTGGGCCCTACCATTGTCAAGGGTGTTCCTTGGGCCTAACATGACACAACCAAGCAACTAGTTCCACTTTGCTACCCACTTCCGGCTCACGCAGAGGGGGCTAGACGCCGGTTCCGTCTTTTTCTACACCGGGGCTAGTGTATCTCCGGAGAGGGGATCCGGACCGTCGGGATCCCACCTAAACCAATTATTTTACATTACATGTGTGTTAGATTGTATCATGGGTGTTGGGTGCCAAATATACCATCACTCTCTATGTCGGGGCCTCACCGACGTCGGATTCTCTCTCGCGGGTTCCAGGACTGCTCACACCCCGAAACTCCCGGATCTGACGTAACGAGGGGAATCTTGCAAGTAGGTGGGCCCTACCATTGTCAAGGGTGTTCCTTGGGCCTAACATGACACAACCAAGCAACTAGTTCCACTTTGCTACCCACTTCCGGCTCACGCAGAGTGGGCTGGACGCCGGTTCCGTCTTTTTCTACACCGGGGCTAGTGTATCTCCGGAGAGGGGACCCGGAGCGTCGGGATCCGACCTAAACCAATGCTTTGCCATGACATGTGTGTTACAGTGTATCATGGGTGTTGGCTGCCAAAGATACCATCACTCTCTTTGACGGGGCCTCACCGACGTCGGATTCGCTCTCGCGGGTTCCAGGACTGCTCACACCCCGAAACTCCCGGATCTGACGTAACGAGGGGAATCTTGCAAGTAGGTGGGCCCTACCATTGTCAAGGGTGTTCCTTGGGCCTAATATGACACAACCAAGCAACTAGTTCCACTTTGCTACCCACTTCCGGCTCACGCAGAGGGGGCTAGACGCCGGTTCCGTCTTTTTCTACACCGGGGCTAGTGTATCTCCGGAGAGGGGACCCGGAGCGTCGGGATCCCACCTAAACCAATTATTTGCCATGACATGTGTGTTAGAGTGTATCATGGGTGTTGGGTGCCAAAGATAGCATCACTCTCTGTGCCGGGGCCTCACCGACGTCGGATTCTCTCTCGCGGGTTCCAGGACTGCTCACACCCCGAAACTCCCGGATCTGACGTAACGGGGGGATCTTGCAAGTAGGTGGGCCCTACCATTGTCAAGGTTGTTCCTTGGGCCTAACATGACACAACCTAGCAACTAGTTCCACTTTTCTACCCACTTCCGGCTCACACAGAGGGGGCTAGACGCCGGTTCCGTCTTTTTCTACACCGGGGCTAGTGTATCTCCGGAGAGGGGACCCGGAGCGTCGGGATCCCACCTAAACCAATGCTTTTCCATGCCATGTGTGTTAGATTGTATCATGGGTGTTGGGTGCCAAAGATACCATCACTCTCTGTGCCGGGGCCTCACCGACGTCGGATTCTCTCTCGCGGGTTCCAGGACTCCTCACACCCCGAAACTCCCGGATCTGACGTAACGGGGGGAATCTTGCAAGTAGGTGGGCCCTACCATTGTCAAGGGTGTTCCTTGGGCCTAACATGACACAACCAAGCAACTAGTTCCACTTTGCTACCCACTTCCGGCTCACGCAGAGGGGGCTAGACGCCGGTTCCGTCTTTTTTTCTACACCGGGGCTAGTGTATCTCCGGAGAGGGGATCCGGACCGTCGGGATCCCACCTAAACCAATTATTTGCCATTACATGTGTGTTAGATTGTATCATGGGTGTTGGGTGCCAAAGATACCATCACTCTCTATGCCGGGGCCTCACCGACGTCGGATTCTCTCTCGCGGGTTCCAGGACTGCTCACACCCCGAAACTCCCGGATCTGACGTAACGAGGGGAATCTTGCAAGTAGGTGGGCCCTACCATTGTCAAGGGTGTTCCTTGGGCCTAACATGACACAACCAAGCAACTAGTTCCACTTTGCTACCCACTTCCGGCTCACGCAGAGGGGGCTAGACGCCGGTTCCGTCTTTTTCTACACCGGGGCTAGTGTATCTCCGGAGAGGGGACCCGGAGCGTCGGGATCCCACCTAAACCAATTATTTTCCATGACATGTGTGTTAGAGTGTATCATGGGTGTTGGGTGCCAAAGATAGCATCACTCTCTGTGCCGGGGCCTCACCGACGTCGGATTCTCTCTCGCGGGTTCCAGGACTGCTCACACCCCGAAACTCCCGGATCTGACGTAACGGGGGGAATCTTGCAAGTAGGTGGGCCCTACCATTGTCAAGGGTGTTCCTTGGGCCTAACATGACACAACCTAGCAACTAGTTCCACTTTGCTACCCACTTCCGGCTCACGCAGAGGGGGCTAGACGCCGGTTCCGTCTTTTTCTACACCGGGGCTAGTGTATCTCCGGAGAGGGGACCCGGAGCGTCGGGATCCCACCTAAACCAATGCTTTGACATGCCATGTGTGTTAGATTGTATCATGGGTGTTGGGTGCCAAAGATACCATCACTCTCTGTGCCGGGGCCTCACCGACGTCGGATTCTCTCTCGCGGGTTCCAGGACTCCTCACACCCCGAAACTCCCGGATCTGACGTAACGGGGGAAATCTTGCAAGTAGGTGGGCCCTACCATTGTCAAGGGTGTTCCTTGGGCCTAACATGACACAACCAAGCAACTAGTTCCACTTTGCTACCCACTTCCGGCTCACGCAGAGGGGGCTAGACGCCGGTTCCGTCTTTTTCTACACCGGGGCTAGTGTATCTCCGGAGAGGGGACCCGGAGCGTCGGGATCCCACCTAAACCAATGCTTTGCCATGCCATTTGTGTTATAGTGTATCATGGGTGTTGGGTGCCAAAGATACCATCACTCTCTTTGCCGGGGCCTCACCGACGTCGGATTCTCTCTCGCGGGTTCCAGGACTGCTCACACCCCGAAACTCCCGGATCTGACGTAACGGGGGGAATCTTGCAAGTAGGTGGGCCCTACCATTGTCAAGGGTGTTCCTTGGGCCTAACATGACACAACCAAATAACTAGTTCCACTTTTCTACCCACTTCCGGCTCACGCAGAGGGGGCTAGACGCCGGTTCCGACTTTTTCTACACCGGGGCTAGTGTATCTCCGGAGAGGGGATCCGGACCGTCGGGATCCCACCTAAACCAATTATTTGCCATGACATGTGTGTTAGATTGTATCATGGGTGTTGGGTGCCAAAGATACCATCACTCTCTATGCCGGGGCCTCACCGACGTCGGATTCTCTCTTCCGGGTTCCAGGACTGCTCACACCCCGAAACTCCCGGATCTGACGTAACGAGGGGAATCTTGCAAGTAGGTGGGCCCTACCATTGTCAAGGGTGTTCCTTGGGCCTAACATGACACAACCAAGCAACTAGTTCCACTTTTCTACCCACTTCCGGCTCACGCAGAGGGGGCTAGACGCCGGTTCCGTCTTTTTCTACACCGGGGCTAGTGTATCTCACGTAGAGGGGATCCGGAGCGTCGGGATCCCACCTAAACCAATGCTTTGCCATGCCATTTGTGTTATAGTGTATCATGGGTGTTGGGTGCCAAAGATACCATCACTCTCTATGCCGGGGCCTCACCGACGTCGGATTCTCTCTTCCGGGTTCCAGGACTGCTCACACCCCGAAGCTCCCGGATCTGACGTAACGGGGGGAATCTTGCAAGTAGGTGGGCCCTACCATTGTCAAGGGTGTTCCTTGGGCCTAACATGACACAACCTAGCAACTAGTTCCACTTTGCTACCCACTTCCGGCTCACGCAGAGGGGGCTAGACGCCGGTTCCGTCTTTTTCTACACCGGGGCTAGTGTATCTCCGGAGAGGGGACCCGGAGCGTAGGGATCCCACCTAAACCAATGCTTTGCCATGCCATGTGTTTTATATTGTATCATGGGTGTTGGGTGCCAAAGATACCATCACTCTCTGTGCCGGGGCCTCACCGACGTCGGATTCTCTCTCGCGGGTTCCAGGACTCCTCACACCCCGAAACTCCCGGATCTGACGTAACGGGGGGAATCTTGCAAGTCGGTGGGCCCTACCATTGTCAAGGGTGTTCCTTGGGCCTAACATGACACAACCAAGCAACTAGTTCCACTTTGCTACCCACTTCCGGCTCACGCAGAGGGGGCTAGACGCCGGTTCCGTCTTTTTCTACACCGGGGCTAGTGTATCTCCGGAGAGGGGATCCGGACCGTCGGGATCCCACCTAAACCAATTATTTGCCATGACATGTGTGTTAGATTGTATCATGGGAGTTGTGTGCCAAAGATACCATCACTCTCTATGCCGGGGCCTCACCGACGTCGGATTCTCTCTCGCGGGTTCCAGGACTGCTCACACCCCGAAACTCCCGGATCTGACGTAACGAGGGGAATCTTGCAAGTAGGTGGGCCCTACCATTGTCAAGGGTGTTCCTTGGGCCTAACATGACACAACCAAGCAACTAGTTCCACTTTGCTACCCACTTCCGGCTCACGCAGAGGGGGCTAGACGCTGGTTCCGTCTTTTTCTACACCGGGGCTAGTGTATCTCCGGAGAGGGGACCCGGAGCGTCGGGATCCCACCTAAACCAATTATTTGCCATGACATGTGTGTTAGAGTGTATCATGGGTGTTGGGTGCCAAAGATAGCATCACTCTCTGTGCCGGGGCCTCACCGACGTCGGATTCTCTCTCGCGGGTTCCAGGACTGCTCACACCCCGAAACTCCCGGATCTGACGTAACGGGGGGAATCTTGCAAGTAGGTGGGCCCTACCGTTGTCAAGGGTGTTCCTTGGGCCTAACATGACACAACCTAGCAACTAGTTCCACTATGCTACCCACTTCCGGCTCACGCAGAGGGGGCTAGACGTCGGTTCCGTCTTTTTCTACACCGGGGCTAGTGTATCTCCGGAGAGGGGACCCGGAGCGTCGGGATCCCACCTAAACCAATGCTTTGCCATGCCATGTGTGTTAGATTGTATCTGAAGGGAATATGCCCGAGAGGCAATAATAAAATGGTTATTATCTTATTCCTTGTTTATGATGAATGTTTATTTCTCATGCTAGAATTGTATTAACCGGAAACGTTGATACATGTGTGCTTAATAAACAAACAATGGTTCCTAGTAAAGCCTCTCTTTTAACTAGCTCGTTGATTAATAGATGATCAAGGTTTCCTGATCATGAACATTGGATGTTGTTAATAACGGGATCATATCATTAGAAGAATGATGTGATGAACATATACCCAAAGAGAATATAGCAATGCGATCAAGTCATTTAGTTTACATTGTTATATCAAACACACGAAGTAACTTATTCCTTAGACCATGAGATCATGTCAATCACTGATACCGGAAGAGTGCTTTGATGGCATCAAACGTCACACCGTAACAGGGTGACTATAAAGGTGTCGTTGAGTATTCGGAAAGTATTAGTTGAGGATCATGGATCAAGAGTGGGATTTGTCCATCCAAATGACGGAGAGATATACTCTGGGCCCTCTCGGTGATATCACATCGAAACCGCTTGCAAGCACGTGATATGATCACAAGGATGTTATATCACGGGAACGAGAAAAGAGTACTTGTCAGTAACGAGATTGAACAAGGTATGGTTGATACCAATGATCGAATCTCGGACAAGTAAAATATCGCGAGACAAAAGGAATAGTTCACGGCGTTGTTGGTTCACACGATCACGAGAGTCATCGTTGAATATATAGGAGTCATCACGGATCTCCAGATCCCGCTGTTGATTATTGATCGGAGAGGAGTCTCGATCATGTCTATCTTATTCGCGAACCGTAGGGTGACACACTTAAGGTTCGATGACGCGTTTGAGAGGATACGGAATATCGAAGAATATTTTGGACAGCACCGAAATTGTTTCGGGGAAAATTGAAATAGTTCAAGGGGTTTTTCGTCGAATGGTTGTTAATAGAATTAACAAATGATTCGAGGTGCTATATGCAAAAGTTTGTTAATAGAATTAACAAATGCTGAAATAAAGAAATAAAAAGGTTTTATTTATTTATTAAAAGAAAACCTTTGGATTTTCCAAGTGGGAAATTATGGGAGCATGAGTGGGTGTGAGTGGAGCTTCCACTCACATGAAGAGGGAAGAGGTGGGGGCACCACCATGGCTGGCCGCACCCCACCTTTGGGCTGCCTCCCTCTCCCTATAAAAGGAGGGTGAGGGCTCCTCCTCATACACACACTTGGCCACTTCCATTTCCCTCCACCCGCTGCTCCATTTCATGGTCTCCGGCTTGGCGAAGCCCTGACCGTGGGATTCTTCACCACCACCACGTCGTCGTGCTGCTGGAGTTCCGAGGGATCCTCTACTTCCGCGCCCCGCTGGAACGAGGGAACGGAGGTCGTCATCAACCGTACGTGTGACCGATCACGGATGCACCGCCGGATTGCGGTGCCATCTTCTCGCTATCGGGATCGGTGTGAGTACGACTACGCCAACAACGAGATTTGATCTCGTACCACTTTGAGTCTTCGAGGGTATGTGTTCTCCTTAACCCTCTCGTTGCCCGTTGCACTTCGTCTCCTAGATTAGATCTTGGCCTTTCGGGTGTCTCTCGCGTAGGAAAATTTTTGTTTTCTATGCTACGTTCCTCTTCAGTGGTATCAGAGCCGGATCTATGCGTAGATGTTTTGTACAGGTAGAACACATAGGTGTATGTGGGCGTTGATGATCATGTTATTACCTCCTTGACTATTTTATGATCTTAGTGGCATAGTGGGATGAAGCGGCCCGGACTAACCTTACATGTCCACGTACATGAGACTTGTTCCACAACTGACATGCAACTTGTATTGCATAAGTGGCTTGCGGGTGTCTGTTTCTCCTACTATAGTTAAGATCTAATCTATGAAGGGTTGTTAAAAATGTGTTTATCAACGTTGTGGTTGATGTTCGTAGGTATGAACGGTTCTATCCTCGAAAGCCCTAAGCCACGTAAAATATGCAAAAATAATTTAGAGGCGTCTAACTAGTTTTTGCTGGGCATTTGATGTGATATGGTCAATATTACAAATTTGATTATGAGATGATCTATTTTGTAAATTATTGATATACCGTAAGGTATCCATATGGTTGTCTTCTTATTGATGGACAAACAAGTTTGGGGTACCGTGGTACTTGGTACCACGCCGGTGGAATGATTGAGATCATACCATAATGCACATGATGGAGATCAAGTGCAAGAAGGACCATATCATATCACGTTATCCTTTCATGTGATGTCTGTGATGTTGATCCTTTTTATGCATCTTGTTTTGCTTAGATAACGTTGGTAGCATTATAAGATGATCCCTCTCACTTAATATCAAGATAATAATGTGTTCTTCCTTAAGTATGCACCGTTAAGAAAGTTCGTCGTTTCGAGACACCACGTGATGATCGGGTGTGATAGACTCAACGTTCGCATACAACGGGTGTTTTCAAGCCTAGCATGTACAGACATGGCCTTGAAACGCACGCAATACTACGGTTCTACTTGGCGAGCCTAGCATGTACAGACATGGCCTCGGAACACGTAACCGAAAGGTAAAGCATGAGTCATATGGATGATATGATGAACATGTCGATGTTCGCCTTTGAAGCTACATCATCTCACGTGATGATCGGTTTTGGTGTAGTGAATTTGGTTCGTGTAATCACTAAAGACGACTAAGAGGGATGTTGTTTTTGAGTGGGAGTTCATGGTTTTAATTTTTGAATTAACTTGAACTTATTTATCATGAACAACAAATCAAAGTGAATTTGCACAAATTGTAGTATTCATTGGCATCCACATAACTACCTTACACTTAGATTGTTAATTGAGATATAACTGTTATGATCTGGTAAATACCATTTAAGATTGGTACCGTATTAGTGAAATTTAAAATTGAGTCCTATTGTAGATTTTTGGTATTTCCTACCTAGCTCCATGTGGTTAGTGATTGATTAATCTAGAGAGCAAATAATTCCTACTTAGAATCCAGAGTCATGGTTGCTTCCGTATTACTTTATCTTCAAAAGAATGTTTTGTTGATCAAGGTGATTTTGGAACTGAAAAGAGTTGTTTTCAGAAACAATCAAGTGAAAGATATATTGATATCTAGAAACTTATTTGTAGCAACATGACTGAGTATAATTTAGCGTGACAATGTTTGCTTATATTATCTGAATATATGCAAATTTAGCGTGACAATGTTTGCTTATATTATCTGAATATATGCAATGATTGGAGACGCTAGGCGTTTGAATATTCCAAGAAGTTGGGCGCTAAAAATTATCCTCTAAATTCCTTCCTTCGAGCTATAGTAGCTTAATCATAAAATTGTTATGATAGGATGGATTAGAAGTATGGGTAAAATAGCTTACCTTACTTGGAAATTGCTAAGAGTGGAATCTAGAAGAATATTATTAATATGGTGATATTAGTAGAACAATCAAACTCAAAGTATGACTCAATGGGTGATAGTATATGACTAACACGCCAAAGAAAATGAGATAGTAAGACTAGCATTGTTTGATGTTGAATGATTCTTCTATAAAGGAAAGGGAATATTGAAAATAGAATTACAAATAGATATATGGCAGAAAAGAAGATAACTGGAAAAGTCCAGCTCAGGAGTATATACTTGATATACAAGTTATAGATGTATTACTAGTTAACAAAGTATTTTTGGGTATTTTGATACCACATTGGTTGGTATGAGTTGTCATACAAAGCAACGCAATGCAAGAAATACAAGGGCCTTAAAAGAACTAGTAATAGATGTGGAATCGATTATGACAAGAACATAAATAAAGTGTTATTGTGTTCATTGTAGTATCGAACCAAACATTCAAGATTTATTTTAAGAACTTAATAAGTTGTTATTTTGTTCTAGTCTTTTGTGAGAACAAATGATATTGTTCAAACTATGATCATATTCCATAATTGATGGATATGTTAATATAAATCATGTTGGTAAAGTAAACATCTATAAGACTAAATGCTAAACGTTGCAAGACGTTGAAGAGTTTCACTTAAATTGTGACACCACCATTTTAGTTCATATCGGAAAGGAAAACATGAAGGAACTCCATATTGATGGACTTCCGGAGTCATTTTATTGACGCTTGTGAGACCTCTTCCAAAAGATGACTAAAATTCCGTTCATTGGCCAAAGTAGAATGGACGACTAATGTAGTGGAGATTATACATGTTGATGTATATAGTCCATTATGTGTAGTCATGTATGGTGGATTAATTTTTTCTTCATAAAATTCTGTCGACAACTTGAGTAGATATGTGAGTATATCTATTTAAAGAAAACGGAGTTTGACATTTTGAATTGGTTCAAAACGTTGTTAATATGAAGTTAAAATCATTGTAACAAGATAATCAAGTATTTATGATTGGATCATAAAGGATAAAGTTTGAGTTACAAGTTTAGCAAAACATCTGAGAAGTTGCAGAATTGTTCTACAACTTATACTTCTCGAATACCCCACATTAGATTGGAGTATTCAAAAGACAAAATCAAACCCTGTTTGACATGGTAAGATTAATAAAATTGCCATTATAATTTTGTAGTTTATACATTAAGGACAACCGTTTTTCCACTGAAAAGAGCACCATCATGATCCGTTGAAATTGACAACATATAAGATATGGTTTGGGTAGTGACCCGAATTGTCACTTTCTTAAGTTTTGGTATGCATAGCATGTGTAAAATGTTTACAACCAAAATAGGATAAATGTATGTTTATAAGGTTATCCCAAATAAAACATTGGGTACTTCTCCTATCACCGAACCAAAACACAAATGTTGTTTGTAAGAAAGGGTTGATTTCTCGAGAAAGTAGTTCTTGCGAAACAAGTGAGTGGGAGCACAGTACAAACTCAACGAGATTAGAGAATCTTCGTTATCATGTCAAGAGTAGCGCAGCACTGGAAGTTGTTCCGGGGTTTACTATTTTAACTAAGTAGAAGACACTACAAATGTTGTAGATACTTCAAATGAGTTTGCGAACTGTACCAGAAAAGTCCAAAAACTTTGTACTTAGAACAACTTGTGGTTTAAAGTGTAAAGTGTTGTTTTGACAACAAAAGGACCTGGACCTTATAAAGGAAGCAAATGATGGGCCCTGGCTTCGTAAAATTGACTATGAGTCATTATATCCGCCATAGTATCCTTGTATGAATATCAAGTATGTGACTTGGTAGTCCTTTCGATAGGCATGATGCCTAGCGATAGCAAAAGGGTCTATATAGCGACAAAGACATGGATTTTACATCTTATTAAAATTGTACTTATCGAAAAGTTGTTTTCGACGAAGTTCAAAGAGTTAACTACTACAAGATTTTGATCTTCCGTAGTGATGCTTTAGTCTTTGCGGATAGTTCTAGCAAAAGGTTACATATTATGATATGGAAGTTGAATAACAAAACCAACTCTCCTCTCGAGGAAGTTTGATCAAGGATGTGTACTTGACACAGTCTGAGAGTTTTTGTAAAATTCAAAAGGTTTCTAGAAAGGTATGCACACTTCAATGGTTGAAGTGAGCATAACGAAGTTGAAATCTTTACCTTAATGAAGTTATCAAAAGAGTTTGATTCCATCATGAACGATAAAGATGTTTGTATAGTTACAAGAAATTAAGTGGGAGCGCTATGACATATTTCCAATACTTTATGTAGATGACATATGGTTGATTGGAAAATATGTATTTTAAATTAACACGGTTAAGATTTCATATTGATGAAAGGCTTAGAAGATATTGGGCATCGATATCTATAAAAGATGGATTGAAGCGCCTGATATGATTGAAGCCAAATTACATAGATGAAATATTGAAGTAAGTCAATATAAAATTGATAAGAAGGAGTTCTTGTCACATGGAAAATAATTGAGCAAGATTCATGTGTTTTGACACATGATGAGCATCATTCAAATTGAGATTTCTAAGTCATGTTTCCATGCTATGTACACAACCAGATGAGTCCTATGCTATAAAATGTTATAGTAGGATAATTCATATGATGATTAGACAACAGTGGGAGAGATCCTTGTGTCATTTTAGAAATGCTAAGGATATGTTTTCCTATATAGTAATGACAAAATAATAGTTGTAATATGTTACACTAATAGTCTTGTCATTTATTCAATTAATTTTATCTCAATTAAAATATGTGATGAAGGGTAGCACAATAGGATGGAAGAAAGTTCCATGCTGGATTTGAAAGAGTTTCAAAATTAAAATATTGTGACAGATACTACAACAAAGGCTAAAGTATATCGTTGTGTTGACAACTAATTATAAGCGTATTTTGTGTCAAGGAGTTCTTTATTGAACTTGGTGAATTTCCAAGAATGCTGAAACTATGAAGCTACATTTTCACAATGTTAGTAACATCAGTTTAAGCTGAGGAATTAAGGTATCACCGGAACTTGGTGAGTTTCCAAGAATGCTAACACTATGAAGCTACATTTTCACAATGTTAGTGACATCAGTTTAAGCTGACGAATTAAGTTTTCACGAATTGACTATATATATACAAAGCCATCTCATTAGAGAATGAGTGATGCGTGTAGACGCAAAGAACATGCAAATACAATAGGACCTGAACAGTTCAGATCTTTTTGATGATGTTTACCGCATGCGAAGCATGGTAATAACACTGGTACGCCATATGTGTTAAAGTGCTTACAGACTAGATTATTGACTCTAGTGCAAGTGGGAGACTGAAGGGAATATGCCCGAGAGGCAATAATAAAATGGTTATTATCTTATTCCTTGTTTATGATGAATGTTTATTTCTCATGCTAGAATTGTATTAACCGGAAACGTTGATACATGTGTGCTTAATAAACAAACAATGGTTCCTAGTAAAGCCTCTCTTTTAACTAGCTCGTTGATTAATAGATGATCAAGGTTTCCTGATCATGAACATTGGATGTTGTTAATAACGGGATCATATCATTAGAAGAATGATGTGATGAACATATACCCAAAGAGAATATAGCAATGCGATCAAGTCATTTAGTTTACATTGTTATATCAAACACACGAAGTAACTTATTCCTTAGACCATGAGATCATGTCAATCACTGATACCGGAAGAGTGCTTTGATGGCATCAAACGTCACACCGTAACAGGGTGACTATAAAGGTGTCGTTGAGTATTCGGAAAGTATTAGTTGAGGATCATGGATCAAGAGTGGGATTTGTCCATCCAAATGACGGAGAGATATACTCTGGGCCCTCTCGGTGATATCACATCGAAACCGCTTGCAAGCACGTGATATGATCACAAGGATGTTATATCACGGGAACGAGAAAAGAGTACTTGTCAGTAACGAGATTGAACAAGGTATGGTTGATACCAATGATCGAATCTCGGACAAGTAAAATATCGCGAGACAAAAGGAATAGTTCACGGCGTTGTTGGTTCACACGATCACGAGAGTCATCGTTGAATATATAGGAGTCATCACGGATCTCCAGATCCCGCTGTTGATTATTGATCGGAGAGGAGTCTCGATCATGTCTATCTTATTCGCGAACCGTAGGGTGACACACTTAAGGTTCGATGACGCGTTTGAGAGGATACGGAATATCGAAGAATATTTTGGACAGCACCGAAATTGTTTCGGGGAAAATTGAAATAGTTCAAGGGGTTTTTCGTCGAATGGTTGTTAATAGAATTAACAAATGATTCGAGGTGCTATATGCAAAAGTTTGTTAATAGAATTAACAAATGCTGAAATAAAGAAATAAAAAGGTTTTATTTATTTATTAAAAGAAAACCTTTGGATTTTCCAAGTGGGAAATTATGGGAGCATGAGTGGGTGTGAGTGGAGCTTCCACTCACATGAAGAGGGAAGAGGTGGGGGCACCACCATGGCTGGCCGCACCCCACCTTTGGGCTGCCTCCCTCTCCCTATAAAAGGAGGGTGAGGGCTCCTCCTCATACACACACTTGGCCACTTCCATTTCCCTCCACCCGCTGCTCCATTTCATGGTCTCCGGCTTGGCGAAGCCCTGACCGTGGGATTCTTCACCACCACCACGTCGTCGTGCTGCTGGAGTTCCGAGGGATCCTCTACTTCCGCGCCCCGCTGGAACGAGGGAACGGAGGTCGTCATCAACCGTACGTGTGACCGATCACGGATGCACCGCCGGATTGCGGTGCCATCTTCTCGCTATCGGGATCGGTGTGAGTACGACTACGCCAACAACGAGATTTGATCTCGTACCACTTTGAGTCTTCGAGGGTATGTGTTCTCCTTAACCCTCTCGTTGCCCGTTGCACTTCGTCTCCTAGATTAGATCTTGGCCTTTCGGGTGTCTCTCGCGTAGGAAATTTTTTGTTTTCTATGCTACGTTCCCCTTCAGTATCATGGGTGTTGGGTGCCAAAGATACCATCACTCTCTGTGCCGGGGCCTCACCGACGTCGGATTCTCTCTCGCGGGTTCCAGGACTCCTCACACCCCGAAACTCCCGGATCTGACGTAACGGGGGGAATCTTGCAAGTAGGTGGGCCCTACCATTGTCAAGGGTGTTCCTTGGGCCTAACATGACACAACCAAGCAACTAGTTCCACTTTGCTACCCACTTCCGGCTCACGCAGAGGGGGCTAGACGCCGGTTCCGTCTTTTTCTACACCGGGGCTAGTGTATCTCCGGAGAGGGGACCCGGAGCGTCGGGATCCCACCTAAACCAATGCTTTGCCATGCCATTTGTGTTATAGTGTATCATGGGTGTTGGGTGCCAAAGATACCATCACTCTCTTTGCCGGGGCCTCACCGACGTCGGATTCTCTCTCGCGGGTTCCAGGACTGCTCACACCCTGAAACTCCCGGATCTGACGTAACGGGGGGAATCTTGCAAGTAGGTGGGCCCTACCATTGTCAAGGGTGTTCCTTGGGCCTAACATGACACAACCAAATAACTAGTTCCACTTTGCTACCCACTTCCGGCTCACGCAGAGGGGGCTAGACGCCGGTTCCGTCTTTTTCTACACCGGGGCTAGTGTATCTCCGGAGAGGGGATCCGGACCGTCGGGATCCCACCTAAACCAATTATTTGCCATGACATGTGTGTTAGATTGTATCATGGGTGTTGGGTGCCAAAGATACCATCACTCTCTATACCGGGGTCTCACCGACGTCGGATTCTCTCTTCCGGGTTCCAGGACTGCTCACACCCCGAAACTCCCGGATCTGACGTAACGAGGGGAATCTTGCAAGTAGGTGGGCCCTACCATTGTCAAGGGTGTTCCTTGGGCCTAACATGACACAACCAAGCAACTAGTTCCACTTTGCTACCCACTTCCGGCTCACGCAGAGGGGGCTAGACGCCGGTTCCGTCTTTTTCTACACCGGGGCTAGTGTATCTCACGTAGAGGGGATCCGGAGCGTCGGGATCCCACCTAAACCAATGCTTTTCCATGCCATTTGTGTTATAGTGTATCATGGGTGTTGGGTGCCAAAGATACCATCACTCTCTATGCCGGGGCCTCACCGACGTCGGATTCTCTCTTCCGGGTTCCAGGACTGCTCACACCCCGAAGCTCCCGGATCTGACGTAACGGGGGGAATCTTGCAAGTAGGTGGGCCCTACCATTGTCAAGGGTGTTACTTGGGCCTAACATGACACAACCAAGCAACTAGTTTCACTTTGCTACCCACTTCCGGCTAACGCAGAGGGGGCTAGACGCTGATTCCGTCTTTTTCTACACCGGGGCTAGTGTATCTCCGGAGAGGGGACCCGGAGCGTCGGGATCCCACCTAAACCAATGCTTTGCCATGACATGTGTGTTACAGTGTATCATGGGTGTTGGCTGCCAAAGATACCGTCACTCTCTTTGACGGGGCCTCACCGACGTCGGATTCGCTCTCGCGGGTTCCAGGACTGCTCACACCCCGAAACTCCCGGATCTGACTTCTTTTTCTACACCGGGCCTAGGGTATCTCACGCAGAGGGGACTAACATGACACTTGAACACACACCACTACGATTATTTTTGAATTTTACGACTAGATTGAAATTCCAAGGAAGAGGGATACACGACAGTGGATCTAAACATTCTAGGATACATGGACAAACCATTTGTCCCAGCCATCTTGTGGCTCAGGTCTAGTCATACTCCTGCCTAGGCGTATAATACATGTACTCGTAGTCGTCGCAGTCGCCACCGTCGTCGTCGCTGTCGTCGGATGGGGGCTGAAATGTCGATGGGGGAGCACGCCTGGACTGCGGGTAGCGCAGGCGGGGGTTATCGCCGTTCCTTATGTAGTTCATGACGCCCTGGAGAGTCCGGCCGCGCCACCACAGCCGACGACCAGCCTCGTTGAAGTTCGAAGGAGGCGGGCCGTCCCCCTCGTACCTAGCGAGCGCCCTCTCACGCCGATTGAAGAAGAAGACGTCCCAACCTGCGCGGTAGTTGGGATCCCATTGGGGATACGTCCGCTGCGCCGGTGTCAGCTCGAAGTAGTAGTGGTTCGTGATGGCCGCCCGGCACGCCAGACCTCGAGGGACAGGAGGGACCGGCACGCCTCCGGCGCTCAGCATCCACCCGGCGGGGACGCCGTACCCGGGAGGGCAGGGGTAGTTCGAGGCGCAGAGCTCCTCCGCCTCCGAGCAGGTTATAGTGGGTACGGTGGAAGACATGGAAGAGTTGGCGCGAAGAAATGGAAGAATGCTGGGTTGTAGATATGTGCTAACCAAGCTAGATGCATGTGTGTTTATATAGTGAGAAATGGAGGGAAGAAGCACACGGATCGTGTGTTTTCTTCGAGGTCTTCCGAGCCGTTGGATCTTTCAAGTGATCGTGAGCTGTTGGATCCAATATGTGCACACGGATTGTGTGCTTCTTTTACTTATTTGCCGAGTGTCATGTCACGGGACACTCGGCAAAGTCTCAAACACGGGCGGGAAAAAGTAAAATTTGGTCTGCTGGCCTATTTGCCGAGTGTCACATCACGGGGCACTCGGCAAAGTTTCAAACGCGGGGCGGGAAGAAGTGAAACTATGGACTGACGTACATATGCCGAGTACCACCTTGGGATACTCGGCAAAGATTCAAAATTTGGGCGGGAAGAAACCGCGCGGAACGAAAAGTATTTTTGACAACATGTATGCCGAGTCCCCGTCCCAGGGACACTCGGCAAACATTTGGTCAAAAAAAAAGATATCGTTGCCGAGTCCCCGTCCCAGGGACACTCGGCAAAGTAGAAACCACTGTTCTACAGACTCGAAAATGCCACGTGTCTTGCCTCTTTGCCGAGCGTGCCCTTTGCCGAGTGTCGTTGAGGTTGTAAGCCGACATTTTAGTCTTTGCCGAGTGCTGAAAGCAGGGAACACACGGCAAAGGTAGTTAGTGCCGAGTGTTATTTAGTTGCCGAGTGGTACATGAAGTGGACACTCGGCAAAAGGTGTATACGCCGAGTGTTTTGTATACGCCGAGTGTGACCTTGGTCTTCTCGGCTTTCCGTCGTGTCCGCCGAGTATCCCGTGAAATTGCACTCGGCGAAAATGGGGATACTCGGCGGCGTTGGATTTTCCAGTAGTGAAAGGAGTAGATCAATACAACAACAAATATTGGGATCAATTGTCTCCAGTAGAGAGAAAAATTAAATCGAATCTCCTATACTGTGGCTTTCGAGATGGCAGCTAGCTGGACAGTGCTGAACTGCTATTACGTGACCATCACTTACTGTGGTTTAATGCTGAGCTGCTATTATGCAACATATATATGCATACTTGCGCAAAGCATGTCTAACATAAGAAATGCTAATTCGACGAGCAGAAGCGCGTCTATATGTACAAGAAATAAACACGCGACTTAGCTCTCAACCAAAGACGAGCAGAAGCTTGAGTAGTTAATTGAGCGAGCGCCGGAGACGCGACCCACGCTCCTGATCCTTCACGTGGCTCCATGTCCACAGCCACCAGCCATGTCGTGGAAGTGCAGGCAACGGTCGACGACACCATCTGCCGCCCGGCCGTCCACTTCGTGCTGGCCTTCCACGACTTGACGTACAGCGTCAAGCGGACGAGGAGGTCGTTCCACGGGGGACGCGTCGACGTCGAGGCGACCGACGAGACGAGGAGAAACACCCTACTCGACGGCATCTCCGGGGAGGCACGGCAGGGGGAGATCTTGGCGGTGCTCGGCGCGAGTGGCGCCGGAAAGAGCACGCTCATCGACGCGCTCGCCAACCGGATCCAGCGCGAGAGCCTGGGCGGCGCCGTCACGCTCAACGGGGACGCCGTCGACAGCGGCCTACTCAGGGTCATTTCGGCGTATGTGATGCAGGACGATCTGCTCTACCCGACGCTCACCGTTGCCGAGACGCTCATGTACTCGGCAGAATTCCTGCTGCCGCGATCGCTCTCCACGTCCAAGAAGAGGAGCCGCGTGGAGGCACTCATCGACCAGCTCGGCCTGCGCGCTGCCGCCAACACCATCATTGGCGATGAGGGCCACCGCGGCGTGTCCGGTGGTGAGCGCCGCCGAGTGTCCATCGGCATCGACATCATCCACGACCCCATCATCCTGTTCCTTGACGAGCCCACGTCCGGGCTCGATTCCACCAGCGCGTTCATGGTTGTCAAGGTGCTCCAGCGCATCGCGCAGAGCGGCAGCGTCGTCATCATGTCCGTCCACCAGCCGAGCTACCGCATCCTTGGCCTCTTTGACCGTCTTCTGTTCCTCTCCAAGGGTCGGACGGCGTACTACGGTCCCCCGGCAGCTCTGCCTCTCTTCTTCTCGGAGTTGGGCCAACCGATCCCCGATGGTGAAAACCCGGCCGAGTTGGCGCTGGATCACATACGCGAGCTGGAAGGCACCCATGCCGGAACTGTGGAGCTCGTGCGGTTCAACAAGTCGTGGCAAAAGAAGACGTCCGGTGCACTCTCGGCGGGCCCGCTCGACGGGCCATCGCTGTCGCTTAAGGAGGCCATCAGCTTGAGCCTCGCCCGCGGCAAATTGGTCTCCGGCACGAGCACCACCAGCGTCGTTGACACGGAGGTGCCGGTGACGACCAAAGTTTCAACGTACGCGAACCCGTGGTGGGTGGAGCTGTGTGTGCTGACCCGGCGAGGGTTCACCAACACGCGGCGCAGGCCGGAGCTGTTCCTGACCCAGTTCGGCGCTGTGGCGGTAACCGCCTTCTTCCTGGCCACTATTTATTGGCAGCTGGACAACACGCCCAAGGGCGTGAACGAGCGGTTCAGCTTCTTTGCCATCGCCATGACCACCATGTTCTACGCCAGCGCCGACGCGCTCCCGGTGTTCCTCATCGAGCGGTACATCTTCGTGAGAGAGACGGCGCATAACGCGTACCGCCGGTCGTCCTACGTCCTGTCCAACGCCGTCGTCGCCTTCGTCCCACTCGTCTTCCTCTCTGTCGCCTTCGCGGCAATCACCTTCTTCGCAGTAGGGCTGGCCGGTGGCGGCGAGGGCTTCGTTTTCTTCGTCCTCGTCGTGCTCGCCTCTTTCTGGGCGGGGAGCGGATTCGTGACGTTCCTGTCCGGCGTGGTGCCCCACGTGATCATCGGGTACACCGTGGTGGTGGCCGTGCTGGCCTACTTCCTCCTCTTCAGCGGGTTCTTCGTCACGCGCGACCGCATCCCGGACTACTGGATATGGCTCCATTACATGTCTTTGATCAAGTATCCTTACGAGGCGGTGATGCAGAACGAGTTCGGCGCAGAACCCGGCAAGTGCTTCGTGCGCGGCGTGCAGATGTTCGACGGGTCGCCCATGGGGAAGCTGCCGGTGGCCACGCAGGTCACCGTTCTCAACGGGATGAGCAAGTCCATGGGGATCGACTTCAACAGCAGCTCGTGCATCACCACGGGGACACAAATTTTGGCCAAGATGGCCGTGGACCAGCTCGGTAAGTGGGCCTGCCTCTGGGCCACGGTCGCTTGGGGATTCATCTTCCGCATCCTCTTCTACCTCACGCTCCTGTTGGGTAGCAGGAACAAACGGACGTGAAGCTAGGGAACTTAATGGGTTTATCATTATCTTCTTTTTTGCACTTATCAGTATCTTGTCGCAGAGAACGGCTGTAAATGATATAGTATTATATATTCTCTAGTCCTTATGGAGGAGAAGAAAATATTCACCCTGAATTAAGGAATGGTTTATTTACAAAATTTATAAAAATTGTATCGCAACGGAAAACCTTCTCGAACGCAACGGAAGACCTTCTCGATCTGAAGAAACGAGCTAGGTGGCTAGCGGATGTACGGGTGCACATAAGAAAACAGATTTCTGCGCAGGCAGTCTTTGGTACCCTGAGAGGGTTTTGGGTCCTCGCTCATGACCCCGAACTTCAAGAAGTAGATGACAACCTCTTCACATTTAAATTCTTTTGATTGGAACAAAGTGATGTTGCAGGGACCATATATAGCTCTACAAGAAATTGGTAGTTTTGATTGCCGAGTATGATGGGCTCTCCAACCCTAAGGAGGTTAAGCTGGAAAGAACCAATGTCGGGGCGCAAATCTTATACAGAATTCCAAGGATATTGGATGAGTTAGTTAGAAGGATTGGAAAGGTACATAATGTCGAGATGAAACCAACCAGATCTTTTGAGGGAGATTATGTGAGAGTCACATCTAGTATTGATGTCGGTATGCCACTGATTAGATTTGTTCCCTTGAACGTGGGAGGTAAAAGAGAGCTACTCCAAGTTAAATATGAGAAGATTGGGTTCTTTTGTGATGCCTGTGGCATAATGGGACACGATATGGAAGAATGTGGGGATGGTGTACACGAGTTGACGGCTATCCAATACGGCAAGTGGCTCTTTGCTAAAAGGAGAGTGCAAGTTGGACAATCTATATTCAGAGGTGGAGCAATGGGACAGATGGGAGGTAGAGGAAGTGGTAGAGAGAGGGAACCGTTTGACCGGAAGCGCTCGTCGGCCGAGATGGATGAAGATGATGATGAGATTAGTGATACTGCATCTAGCCCATTAAAGAGATTGGGAACATCTGTGTCAGAGGAGGGATCTGAAAAAAAAGGGCCAACTTTCCAATGCCAAGAAGCTAACATATGATAACACGGAAGAAACTAATATAGCTTCAACTGGAACGGGTGGTATGGCTAACCTCCGCCGACTTATACTCGACCACGAGAGAAGAAGAGATACAAAAAAGCAAGTGATGATACGTCTAAGTCAAATAGAAACATATCGGCGCTTCTTCCGAGGGAGACCGTCGGGACGAATGAATCTTCTAAGTGGGAACTGTCGGGGCTGCGGGCAGCTCCAGACAGTTCAGGAAATCAGCAACTTGATTCAGCAGCATCGCCCCGCCTTGGTTTTTCTCTCCGAAACCATGTTGTCATAAACGAGAGAAAAAGATTTGAGATTTAGACTTGGCTATCAGAATGTGGTTGCGGTTAAAGCTGATGGCCTAAGTGGGGTTCTTGATCGCTACTGGAAAAATGAGTCAACAGTGAGTTTGAAATCGTTTAGTAAGACACACATTAATGTATTAATCCAGAATGTGAGATTGGGACTATGAGAATGGATATTCACGGGGTTCTATGGTAACCTGATAAGATAAAAAAGGAAGAGAAAGCTGGGAACTGCTGGAGTTCCTTTGGTGCGAGTATGCCAACCCACGGCTGTGTGCGGGGGACTTTAACGAAATTGTGCATGGTGATGAGCAGATTGGAGGCAACCCTGAGACATGAATGGATGATGGAAGGGTTTAGTGGTGTGGTAGACTTTTGCCGCTTCTCTGATTTGGGATATTCAAGTCTTCCGTATACGTGGGACAATAGACATAAAGGTGCGAAAAATATTAAAGTGCGGTTGGATAGGGGTTTGGGAGATGATCGGTTCTTAGAAACCTTTGGCAATACTGAAGTGGAGCACATTCAATCGGTCAGCTCCAACCACTGTGCTCTTTTGATTAAGGTGATGGGCTCGGATGGAGATAATGAACACTTCGGACTTAGGCCATTTAGGTTTGAAAATGCATGGAAGAGACATGACAGATACATTGATACGGTCGAGGAGGCATGGCTGCCTGCAACAGGTGATCTATCATCAGTGCCTGGGTCCTTGGCACATGTTCGGAATAGACTTAAACGTTGGAGCAGGAACGAGTTTGGCAAGTGAAAAAGCAACTCAAACATCTGAGGGATAATCTTAACAATATTCGAGTGCGTTCTTTAAGCGGTGCTCCGACTAGAGCTGAAAAAACAATAATGAACAGAATTTCTAAATTGTTATCCCGGGAAGAAATCATGGCTAAACAAAGATCGCGAATACAATGATTGAGAGAAGGAGACATGAATATGTCGTTTTTTCATGCCAATCCTCGAGAAAGAGGGAGACAGAACAAAATAAAAAACATGGTCCTACATAATGGTGAGCTGGTTAGTACTCAAAATTGTTTGGAAAATGCTTTGACGGAGTTCTACAAAAACTTATTTTCTTCAAAGGGCAATATTAATCCCGAGGTAGTCACCGAGGTAGTCCAGAAGAAGGTGTATAATGACATGAATGGGATCTTGTGCAGTCCGGTTACAAACATGGAAATTGAGAGGGCTTTGTTTATGATGAACCCGAATAAATCACCGGGGCCTGACGGTTTTACAACAGATTTTTACGTCAAGCACAGGGATATTTTAAAGCAGCCAATAAGCAATGCCATTAAGCTGTTTTTTGAAAATGGTGTTATGCCTGAGGATGTCAATCAAACTATTATTGTTCTTATCCCAAAAATTATGAATCCGACCAGTTTGAAGAACTATAGGCCAATCTCGCTTTGCAACGTTCTGTATAAAATTTTCTCCAAGGTTCTTGGCTCTGCGGTTGAGACCTATTCTTGATGTTATTATCTCGAAAGAACGAAGTGTATTTGTGCCCTGCAAACTAATTACGGATAATGTGCTTACGGTGTATGAATGCATTCACTATTTGAAGCGAAAAAAGGTAAGTCGGCTGCCTGTGCTATCAAAGTGGATATGGCTAAAGCTTATGATCTTGTTGAGTGGTTATACTTGAGAAAAATCATGGAAAAACTGGGCTTCACTTTTATGTGGATTGATAGAGTAATGGCGTGTGTGGATATAGTCTCTTTGTCAGTGTGGGTTAATGGTTCTCTCTCAGAAATTATCAAGCCATACAGGGGTATCAGACAGGGGGATCCGATTAGGCCTTATCTATTTCTTCTCTGTTTTCAAGGGCTAACTTATTTGCTTAATCATATTGGAATAGGTTATCTTACAAAATGAGTTAGGGTGGGTCTGCATGCCCCCTAAATTTCTCAATTGTTGTTCGCCGACGACTGTATTATTTTTACGGAGGCCAGTCCGGCACGCGCTCAAAAGATTAATGCTATTCTTAACAGGTATCATATGGGATCGGGACAACTGGTCAACAAAGAGAAATCGGCTATTTTCTTCGGTTCAAATTGTACATCCGATATGAAGATAATTGTGCACGTAGAAACTGAGATTTCGAGCGAGGCTTTGGCGGAGAAGAATCTTTGTTTGCCCACGGCTATTGGGCGGTCTAGTGATTCACAGTTTGAGAGTATTTTGGCTAAAATCAAGAGATTGGTTAGTGGATGGGTTCCAAAACATCTAAATAGTGTGAGTAGGTAAGTCTGAATCAAGGCAATTTTGCAGGCTATCCCCCACCTTCTCGATGAGCTATTTCAGGTTATCAAAGAAGATTTGTAAGAAGATCACCAATATCATAACTAGATTTTGGTGGGGAGGCAATGAGAAAATAGGAAAATGCAATGGAAGAAGTGGAACGACTTGGCTATGCCAAAGTGGGAGGGAGGCATGGGCTTCAGAGATATAGAACTATTTAATCAAGCCATGTTGGAAAAACATGGATGGCGGTTACTCACTAATCCAAATTCTTTGTGTGCCAGGTTTTTGAAAGGAAAATATTTTCACTCCTGTGATTTCATGTCGGCTTCAAGGAAGAAGGCGGCCTCCCATACTTGGCGTGCTATATTACCCGGGAGGGATGCTCTCAAGTTGGGTTAATTAAGAGAGTTGGGCATGGAAGCACTATGGATGCCTGGGATGATCCATTGATCCTAGACAATACTTCTCGAAAGCCAATGAGGAAAGAACAATGGAGTGACATTACGTTTGTGCAGGAGCTATTACAACCAATTTCTAATTAATGGATTGAAAATAAAGTGCGGTCTAACTTTATCCACACTGATGCAGAAGCAGTGTTAAGGATCCCAACTGGAAACTTCATGGAAGATACTTGGGCTTGGCATCCAGAAAGGTTGGGATTCTTCTCAGTTCGTTCATCATACAAAACCCTCATTCGGTATAATTTTATGCCAGCAGCAAGTTCTTTGGATAATAGTGCTCAGTCAGCTTTGAAAAGGTTGTGGAAACTGCCAATGCCCCCTAAATTTCGTTAGTTTTGGTGGAGAGTGATCAAGGGGTTTGTCCCAACTAAAGATGTTTTATTCCAGAGGCATGTGGAGAAGGTTGGTGCATGCGATGAATGTGGATCCTGTGAGACTATTTTCCGTGCACTCGTCGAGTGTACTTGGGCTAGGATCTTCTGGTCTATGGTGTATGATGCCACGGGTATCAAATTACCTATGTTTCATCCGAACTCATGGGCTATGGATGTGATCGACTCCGACAAAGTGGTGCTGGAAAATTGTTGTACACTTCTTTGTGGGGCGTGGGCGGTATGGTCTGAAAGAAATGCGCGACGGCATGGAGAAACAACTAGGAGTATCACTCAATCGGTGAATTGGACAAGAGATGTTTCCCGGGACTTAATTTTATCCAGTAAGGCTAGCTCGCCGAAGAAGGATCTTGGACCGTCAGCTTGGAAACCTCCTGAAGAAGGAATATTAAAGATTAATGTTGATGATGTGTTCTCCGATACACCTCATGGTGGCACCGGGCTTGCGTGTGTGACCATCTGGGTTATCTCATATGTGGCCAAGCCATTTGGTACGAATTGACTGTTGATGCACTAACTATGGAGGCATTAGCAGTTAGAGATGGAGTCAAAGTGGCTATGGACCCAGGGCTCCGGCAGGTTGTGATTGAAACAAATGCACAACAAATTGTCAACATGTGGTCGAATTCTTCTTTTGATAGATCGGCGGTGGCTTCAATCCTCATAGAGGTTAATGATCTTAGTCACAATTTTGATGAGTTCAAACTGTCGTTTGTACCTAGGGGAGCTAATGAGCTAGCATATCTCCGTGCTCACTACTGTAATATAGATAGAAGAAGATGTCTTTGGATAAACTATACCCCACCTGTCTCGATGTCTGTATCAGAAAGGATTGTAAACCCGACTGAATTGTTTGGCAGCAAGTTTGTTGACGCACTGTTTTCTTTACCAGAGTACCTAAGGGGACTAAAAGGTTTTTAATGAGACGGGCTTGCTTGCTTAATATAAGGAGTTTTTAAATGTCAAAAAAAATGTGGGGTAATAATGTCTCAATCCGTTAAGAATTTGTAAAACATAAATCAATTTGAAAGAAGTACATATGCATGCCATGTTTTGGTGCACAGCATAACGTTTTTCCTTTAATTTTTACGTTATGCAAAGATTAATGAATTTTGCAATAGCCCAATGAATTTTGGTAAGGACACATTACCTATAGATGTCATATGATTTTCAAGGAGAAAAGTATTTCTTTTAATAATTTGAAATATTTAATGTATTTTGGGCGTTATCTTTTCCTATTTGATATTTATTTACACTTATTTAGAATCATTTTTTTATGGATGTAAAAAACTTGCTTTTGTGAAAATAAAACCCGAACAAATGAGTTGACCCTTCTCAATTTAGTTCATTCAGCATGCTCGCCTCATTATACTAGTATTTCGTAGCCGGTAAGGGAAAGTCGAACGAAATTATCCATTTCGTACGAAGCTTCTGTCCCACAGACACTGGCACGTTTTCATGTTCGTTTTGACCAATTTAGAGCACAATTTTTTTGTCAGACTTGCGTCGTCCCTTAATATGCGTGGGTCGCTATTGTGTCCTCCCATTGACCGCACTTGGCCCGCACACCAATGGCACACCATTCCGACTCCGTCCTTTCCACTCCAAAAACCAATCTCCCCGCTCATGTCCTAGCCATGATCGACACACCCACCGCAGGCGCCATTTACGCTCAAGAAGCGACTGACCCTGCTGTGGTCTTGCATGTTGTGGCCGACCCCGCCATCGCTTTGGTGAAGAATCCAAAGAAAGAGCTCATTGACACTTCAAGCAGAGCACCCCAAGGAATAAGGTCCAAGTAAAAAATAGAGTATATTCATATGATGAAAAGAAGTCCATAATTGACTTAAAAGAACACATGGAAAGCTCCTAGAGCACCACCAAAAGAACACATGGAAAGCTCCTAGAGCTTACCTTAAAAAAACTAACTAGAATCCTATATCCAACATATCGTCCTGGTTCAACATTAGATTATCGTCGGGTCCATATAAGCCTCGTGTGGCTGCGCGTACCTTCCAAAAGTAGCGCTAGGGGCTAAAAAGGAAGGCATTTAAACTTTTCTGCTATGCCTCTAATTTTCCTTCCTAAAATACCCTTGAAATTATGTGTTTTATTGTTTAGACCATTCGTAACAACTTTAGCACATGGTTTTGTTTGACCCCCTACCCTCCGCCAATGAGTATCTTAGAGCATATCCAGTCAGGCGCCCCCTTCGCCGTCCGGATCAGCGCGAGCGAGGGCGCTTTGAGGCGCGCCCGGACGGAAAGGCTCCATTGGGGAACGCCATTCCCCAGTCTCCGCCCCAACCGAGGAGCCCAAAGAAAATTATTTGCAATTTATTAATATTTTTACGGAAGGGAATATGCCCGAGAGGCAATGATAAAGTGGTTATTATCTTATTCCTGATTGATGATGAATGTCTATTTCTCATACTAGAATTGTATTAACCGGAAAAGTTGATACATGTGTGTTTAATAAACAAACAATCGTTCCTAGTAAAGCCTCTATTTTAACTAGCTCGCTGATTAACTGATGATCAAGATTTCCTGATCATGGACATTGGATGTTGTTAATAACGAGGTCATGTCATTAGGAGAATGATTTGATAAGCATAAACCCAAACTAAGTATAACAATACGATCAAGTCATTTAGTTTATGTTGTTATGTCTTACATACGAAGTAACCTCATTCCTTACACCATGAGATCATGTCAATCACTAATACCGGAAGGGTGCTTTGATGTCATCAAACGTCACGCCGTAACAGGGTGACTATAAAGGTGCCGTTGGGTATTCGGAAAGTGTTAGTTGAGGCTCATGGATCAAGAGTGGGATTTGTCCATCCAAATGACGGAGAGATATACTCTGGACCCTTTCGGTGATATCACATCGACACCGCTTGCAAGCACGCGACTAGGTCACAAGGATGTCATATCATGGAACGAGTAAAAGAGTACTTGTCGGTAACGAGATCGAACTAGGTATGGTTGATACCAATGATCGGATCTCGGACAAGTAAAATATCGCGAGACAAAGGGAATAGTACGACGTTGATGGTTCACACGATCACGAGAGTCATCGTTGAATATATAGGAGTCATCACGGATCTCCAGATCCCGCTGTTGATTATTGATCGGAGAGGTGTCTCGATCATGTCTATGTTATTCGCGAACCGTAGGGTGACACCCTTAAGATTCAATTACGCATTTGAGAGGATACGGAATATCAGAGAAAAGTTTGGACAGCACCGAAATCGTTTCGGGTAATTTTGAAATAGTTCAAGGGGATTTTCATCGAATGGTTGTTAATAGAATTAACAAATGATTCGAGGTGCTATATGCACTTGTTTGTTAATATAATTAACAAATTCTGAAATAAAGAAATAAAAATATTTTATTTATTTATTAAAGAAAAACCTTTGTTATTTTCGAGTGGATTTTCAGTGGAGGATGAGTGGGTGTGAGTGGAGAGTCCACTCACATGATGAGGGGAGAGGTGGGGGCACCACCATGCTTGTCCGCATGGGGCCTTTAGGCTACCCCCTCCTCCTATAAATAGAGGGCATGAGCTCCCTCTCCCTCACACACTTGGTGTCATCTCCACCTCCCTCCTCCCGCTGCTCCACCTCATGTTCATGCGCTTGGCGAAACTCTGAACGAAGTTTTATCCACCACACCATGCCGTCGTGCTGCTGGAATTCCGAGGGATCCTCTACTTCCGCTGACCCGCTGCATCGAGGGAACGATGGTCGCCATCAAGCCGTACGTGTGACCGATCACGGAGGCACCGCCGGATTGCGGTGCACATCTTCTCGCTCTCGGGATCGGTGCGAGTACGACTACTCCAACAACGAGATTCCATATCGTAACGCTTAGAGTCTTCGAGGGTATGTTTTCTTAAGGCTCTCTTTGTCCCCGTTGCACTTCATCTCCTAGATTAGATCTTGGCCCTTCGGGTATCTCTCGCGTAGGAAAACTTTTGTTTTCTATGCAACGTAACCTTCATTTACATATATAGAAATAGATAAATAGGTTTTTAACAATACAAATATAATTTCGCACATCGCTAAAAATTCAAATTAAATTATCCATACAATCAAGAACATAACTATGTCGCCGTCAATCATTTGTGCACCCACAAATTCTCAACTAGATTATTTTGGAGTTGATCATGTATATCTTGATCTCAGATCTCCATGTGCATGCCGATGAAAGTAGTTCAATGATCTGGCGCGTTGTGATTAACATCAGCAAGAGGAGCCTGGCAGTCAAACATAAGGGGATCTTGCACCGGATATCCACGTTGATCCTCAAGGATAACGTTGTGCAGTATCATACATGCATTTATCACCTCTCACATCTGCTGGGTCGACCAAGTGCGCGCAGGGTACCAAACAATAGCAAACCTATGCTGGAGTACTTCAAATGCACGCTCAACATTCTTTTTTGTTCTCTCTTGTACCGAGGCAAATCCTGGTCTATTGTTGCCTAAAGAATTGGCGATTGTATTCACAAATGTTGACCACCTTGGATAGTTACCAGCCGCTAGGTAGTACCCCTTGTTGTGTTCGCAGCCATTGATAAGATAGTTGACTGGCGGAGCATAGCATTCAACAAGTTTCGCGACACTGGCTAACGCTGCATCACATTTATGTCCTTGTGAGATCCTGCCATGCCAAAGAAAGTATGCCAAATCCAAGTCTCATGATCGGCCACTGCCTCAAGAATCATGCAACAAACTCCATGATGCCCCCATTTGTACAGTCCTTGCCAACCAAAGGGACATTTCTTCCGGCTTCGATGCATGCGATCGATATTTCCAAGCATTTCAAAGGGTAATCCTCTTGATTTATTCGTTACCAAGAGCCGAGTTGTTTCCTCCTCATTTGGTCCTCTCAAGTAGTTTGGACCAACCACAGTCACCATTGCCTTGCAAAACCTGTACATGGCCACTATCGGCGTGAAGTATGACATGTGACGATATTAGTCCTAACCATCTACACGAGCGCCATATGCAAGTTTTCGCATAGCATTAGTGCATTTATGAAGTGATGAGTACCCACACATTCCCACAGCATATGTCTTCATCTTGAACCAGCGGTCATCCTGCCGCACATGTTGCATCAAGGTGAGGAACAATCTTTTGCTCATCCGAAATCTCCGAAGAAAATCCTTTGCATTGAACTTTGCCACCCTGTCAAAGTAGTCGGGCAGCTTCGGCTCACTAGTGGAGAACGTGGCTTTTTCTCGGTGGTGAGCACCCCTTTCGCCCAGGCTCGGCTACCACCCGGTGAAAAAGGGTGTAGAGCTGGGGCTGGGGCGAGCAGGGCACCTCGTGGGGGTCTTTTGGCCCGGTTGGAGCCACCAACCGGGGTAAAAAGGCCCGCAACACCTTTTACCCCGGTTGGTTGATCCAACCGGGGCAAAAGACCCCCCCCCCACTATATAAACCCTGCCAGCCCTCTCCTCTCCTCATGCCAGTCACTTTGGAGGACATATTCTAGTTGTGTGGTGTGTGCTCATTTGTTTTTTCCTCCTATGCACTAGAGGTGTTCAATGAAATGCCCGGGAGCATAACGCCATCTCAGATCGCAGAAAACAAACATGATTTATTTTGTCCGAGTCACACTTAATTAAATAAGATTTCTCCTCCTTTCCTCCTCGGTCGAGGTACCAACTTTATCCTTTGATTTGTCGATGTAACATTGGTCATTTCTCTATTCACCATGTTCTGTAACAGTTCTTAATTAATAATCATATAATGCAGATGAACTGGCAATGGATGTACGCTGACCGACGCTCTGACGCGTTCATGAAAAGCGTGGGTTATTTTCTCGAGGTGGCCCAGGCAAACAAGCGGAATAATTTTATGCGTTGTCCATGTGTTGTATGTCGGAATCAGAAGGAACACACTTCCACATGTTTCAGTTGGGCCTATGAAGGGGAATCTGAATGCATTGTATACGATCGATGAAATGGAGGATTTGTAGATATATAGAACAAAACACACGGTTTCTCCTTCATACAGCCCGACAATGGCTCCTGATGAAGTGTCTGCCTATGAAATGCACTATCGGGCGTATGAAGGGGAATCTGAATGCTTTGTATGAAAGATGAGTACCCACTGAGTGCCGAACATGTATGAGAGTTGGGCTATACATAGGGACGTGTGACTTACGAAGAGGTCGTGATAGCGTGTTGATCCAATGGCTCAGAAGGAATCGAAAGAAACACAACGCTGATCCAACGGCTCAGAAGCGCTCAAAGGAAACATACGATCAGTGCGTTTTTTCCCGAAAAAACACAGTGATGATCCAACGGTTTAGAAGCCCCCCAAAAAAAACACACCACCGATCGAACAATTCATAAGCGATCGAAGGAAACACACGATATGTGTGCTCCTACGCTGTGTTTTTTGGTTGGATAGTTTGAAAAAAAAAGAGTTTGGAATAATTCAAACAAAGTAGCGGAATTATTGAAACTAAAAAAGTAGCGGAATTATTCAAACTAACCCTAATACATCAAACTTGCTTCGACCGAGGCCTAAGCCGCGTCGTCTCAGCTAACAGGTGGCAGGGTACACAGGTAGCTAGACCAGAAATACGGAACAACAGTGGATACACAGGTGGCGGGGTTTAGTCATACGCCTGCCTAGGAGTATAATACATATACTCGTAGTCGTCGAAGTCGCCACCGTCATTGTCGCTGTCGTCGGACGGCGGTCCGAGATAGAATCTCGGCGGGTGAGCACGCCTGGATTGCAAGTGAGCGTATCGCAGGCGAGGGTTATCGCTGGCAGTGATGTAGTTCATGACGCTCTGGAGAGTACGGCCTCGCCACCAGAGCCGACGGTCGGCCTCGTTGAAGCTCGAAGGAGGCGGGCCATCCTCCTCGTGCCTGGCGAGCGTCCTCTCACGCATATTGATGAAGAAGGCATCCCAAGTCGGGCGGTTGTCGGGATTCCAGCGGGGATCCCGACGCTGCTCCGGTGTGAGCTCGAGGTAGTAGTGGTTCATGATGGCCGCCCGACGCACCATACCTTGAGGGACAGGAGGAACCGGTACACCTCCGGCGTTCAGGTACCAACCAGTGGGGACGGTGGACGGTGTAGCCGAACGAGCAGGGGTAGTTCGAGGCGCAAAGCTCCTCCGCCTGCGAGTAGGTTAGAGTGGGTACGGTGGAAGCCATGGGAGAGTAATGAGGTTGCAGATATGAGTTCGGATATGATATGGCAATGCCGGACAAGCCTACAAATACATATGGTGTGGAAAGCGCGGGAAGAAATATGGCGGGAAGAGAAAGCACGGGAAGAAATATGGCGGGAAGAATAAGCGCGGGAAGAAATATGGCGGGAAGATTAAGCGCGTGAAGAAATGTGGCGGGAAGAAATATGGCGGGAAGAAAATATGACAGGATGAAATGTTTGTAAATTCAACAATTGTTACTAGTTTAAATAGCTAGAATAATTATTTCTTAAAACGGAGAATGTATTTGAAATGTTCATGCAATTTTAAACACTTTTCATATTGAAAGTTTATCCAAATTCAAAACTATTCATAAACTAAGTTTTTAAAATGTTTGAAAATTTAAAAATTGTTACTAATTTAAATAGTTCGAATGATTATTTTTTAAAACAGAAAACGTATTTGAAATGCTCATGCAATTTTAAACACTTTTCAAATTGAAAGATTCTCCAAATTCAAAACCATTCATATACTAGGTTTTTTTAATTTTTTAAAAAATAAAAAATTGTTACTAGTTTAAATAGTTAGAATAATAATTTTTTAAAACAAAAAAATGTATTTGAAATGTTCATGCAATTTTAAACACTTTTTATATTGGATGTTTCTCCAAATTCAAAACCATTTAAAATGTATTTGAAAAAGTATTTTAAACGTGGCAAGAAAAAAACGGTGCCACGCTGGCGAAAATGAAAAAATTAGGGCCTTTTACCCCGGTTGGTGGAAAAGGGTGGAAGAAGCGCGCGCAAGCGAGGGCCCATCTCCCCCTTTTGCCCAGGTTGGTGGGACCAACAGGGGTAAAAGACCCCCCTTTCGCCCCGGTTCGTGCCATGTGCCGGAGAAAACCGCACCGCCGTATATTGCCCCGGGCGGAGCCACCACTCGGGGCAAACCCGCAAAACGCCTAAGTCCCTGACGACGACGAAACCAACACAAGCTCCGTCAGGCTGCCGGATTTTGCCGCCGCCGGAGAGCCCTCGCCACGCCGCGCCGCGCCGCCAGAGAGCCCTCCTCCGCGCTGCGCCGTTCGACCTCGCCGCCGTGCCCGCCCCCGCGCCCTCGACCTCGCCGCCGCCGAAAATGTTCAGCAAAATGAACTCTATCTGTTTATGTTATTTTCAACCATGTTTGAGAAAGTTCAAAATGAGGCATTATTTGAAATTGAATTAAATCCATTTAAAATTTGTTGTAATATTACTGTTAGTTGTAAAATGGATATAAAATCAAATATTAGTCCAAATATTATGAGAATTGAACCACTAGATAGCTACAGAAATTCTCTATCCATTTATGAAAAACATCTGTTCTGTAGAAAATTCTAGAGCATTATTTATTTTGCCAAAACAGCTCAAAAACACAAAATAATTCCTAATTTGAGTTCTACAAATCCAAATCCTATAAAATTGTAGTCTCTGGGTTCCTTAGAACATATAGAACACCCTGGAATTAGAGAGCCTCAAAGTTGTATCGTGCACACACTTGGTATTTCAAAAATTGGTCAAATCAGTAATTTGCCTCTAATTCAAATTCTAAAAAGTATTTTTGACTGAAATCAATTGGGTTGTCTTGATAATTGTGTTCTCTGTCCATAGACAACAAGGCCAAATTTTTACATAGATAAGTGATTTAAAAAAAATTCTACTAACATTAGTAGTGATATTAGTTGCTAATATTAGTACTTAGTACTTAGTAATATTAGGAATTAATATTAGTACTTAGTATTTATTAGAATTAGTACTTTTTACTTAGTAAACATTTAACATTTTTTTACTTACTTAACAAATATTAGTAGCTTGACGGTGTTTTTTTAGTACTTAGTGGTAATTAGACATATGTGAAACTTGATTTCCTTTGAATTTGTTAAAATATTGAAGTGATTGACTTGTTCAAATATTTGACTTACTAAAGTATTTTATCTTCCGTTCGTATTAGTTGAGCTATGGACGGAAGAGAGAGTGAAGAACATGTGTTCGCGATAATAGAAGAAAGTACACTCCCCGGTGGACCCAATGACGGTGGAGGTCAAGACGACGACTCACAATACCTGAATGATTTAGGTCAGGGAATGGAGGTAGAAGAGCAATTGCAAGGACCAGATGTGGAACCGGAAAAAGCAGCGATGAACAAGCCTTCCTGAAGGCCGTGGAACCTACTGCATTGACATCTTCTACCAAGAAGTTGAAACGAGGCCCGGCTTAAGAGATGAGCTCTAAAGAGCATCTAGTAATCGAGCAAGTGTATCGATCCGGCGAACCACTTGGCCCATTAGTACTACCACTAAGTTTACAAGTCAATGTTGAGTTATTGTTAGGGACCTCATCCCTATAAGTATTGAAGAATGGAATGAGCCAGCAAAGGACAAAGACGATCCCGACAGTCCTGCAGTTTCTTTTCTCTTAGACCGGTCTAAACAAGCTCTTTCCGACAAGCTCATGAACCATTTCAGTCTCCCAGAATGTGATACCAAAGAGACAGAAAAGCAAATGTGCGTCGCAGTCATTCACCACGCTATGAAGAAGATGGCCGAGGCTTTCAATGCTTACAAGAAAATATTATGGAAAGATTATCAAAAGAAAAATACAGTCCTAAAATTCGAGGGGCTCCGAGAGAAACAGAAGCGACACTGGCCAGCATTACTGGCGTACAAGCAATCAGAAAAGGTAAGAAAAGGTCAGCAAAGAATGCGGCAAATGTGGCGAAGAAGGTATATCACCATAAAATGGTTTCAGGTGGCTACAGAGTTGCAGTACCTAAGTTTGACAAACTTGAGGCAGATCTGCAAGAGAAGCGGGTCATTCCAGGTACACATGATTTTCCGCGGAGGTCAAGAAATTGGTTGCTTGAGCATGGGGCAACGTTTGACGCAGAAGGGAACCTTATTATGACTGAAAAAATAAAGGCCCCCCTTTGTGGCCCTTGAGAGAGTGTTCAAAGAGGTAAAAGTGGGAGAGTTCAAGCAGGATCGAGAGAATGACAAGCTATCGAAGGCCCTCGGGAATCCGGAACATGGCGGCTGGACACGAGTCAAGGGAAGATATCCGTGGTGCTTTGGGTTTAAGAAGGAAGATTTTCTATATCCATATAGAAGCCGAGAGAGAGGAAAGAGAAAGAAGGAGGCGCAGGTCGAAGAACGGGTTGGTTTCCTGGACGCCGCAGTTATGCTGCAGCAACTGCAGATTAATGATCTTACTTCACGGCTCTCCCAGGAGCAAGACCCTACATTCGACGAAGCAGACCCATCTCAACGCCGGAGTAGCGTGGCTTCAACGGAGGTCCCGGCTGTCGCTGGAGTTGTGATTGTTGATGTCGCTGCACAGACAGAGTCCGTGGATGCAATCAAGGAGAAGTCAAGCTGTGAGCTATACGTGTCGATCTCGAACGTATCCATCAAGATGGCGTACGGCTATGCATTACCTTGTGTAGACGGAGCGACCTGCCATGGCCGTCCGATTACACCTGGCTATGCTCGTGTCAGTGTGGATGATGTTCAAGCGGCTTGGAGGATACTGCGTCTTGACATCCCCGGAGGTGATGGGGTAGAGACACTGGGAGAAGTCATCAATTCCATCATACAATGGAAATAGAAAGGCATAGTGTTTCCGATGAGCAGTCCGCCGCATCCACCGCCACCTACTTCTCCGAGACGTAGTCCATCGCCAGCCCAACCACCTACAACAAGTCCGGCTCGATCATCGCCAGTACACGTCGATGCAATGGACGTCAGCAGCTCGAGTCCGGCTCGATCTCTGATGCCTGAGCCTACTCCGTCGCCCATTAAGTCCTCTAAGCGGAAGGCTGCTGCCTCTAAGTCTTCCCCAAAGAAGAAACATGCTCCAAGGAACAAACCCAAGCTATCGCAACAAAAGTCGCCTTACCAAATGAATCACGAGGGGACCAACAAGTGGGTGACTGCGGACACGAAACATCATATGTTTGCGTACGGAAAGAAATTATCGGATCCGCCAAAGGAACCAATAGATCCAGCAGTAAAGAAGCACTTCAAGAATATGCTGGAAATACCATCCGAAGTTCAGCTGAATCTGCCATGTGACTATGATCGCGGATTATTGATGACTTATAACAAAGTCATGAAGACGGGGAAAACAACTCCCCATCCCGGGAAGCAGCCAATTCAATCGGTCCCCCCGCTCAAGGTGTTGGACACTGTACAGACTCCCTCAAATCCAGTTGATATGGAAGCAGTTGCGAGGTTTCCCAGAGATTGTGGTATAACAGTTGACCAATTGCTAAGCGATTCCGACTCCATCACAACGACTGATATGGCATGGAAATATGAGGTAGGGAAGTCTCTCATGAGACCTTATCAGCTTGACTCTATGACATCATTGAAGCGCCAACTACATAAGTGGATGTGCAACGCGCAAAGGCCGGGCTGGACCAACTCATGGTGAAAATCAATACAACTCGGTATGAATTGATTTTGAAGATCTTTTTTCTTCTATAATATAGATGGCCTCGACAAATCGCTCATCAGCCCCTATTGTTTATAAGTCTCTACATCAGCTAGTTTGATCATTGCTTCTTATATTATCCTCACTGTACGATATATATTATGCATATTGAAGATTCGGGAATGTAATTGAAACTGTGGCATTGGGTTCATTGACCCATATGTCGTCAATGATTTCATTTTAGGGTGATGCCCTAAAATCACGGAGGATAACATCGTTATGTTGTTGACAAAACAATTTCACTATAGTGAAATACTATTTCCTTACAGACATGGGTGAGTGTTACTGTCTTATGCATATTCCTTCACATTTCTATTTTGCTAAGTCGGTGTTAAGTGTAATTGATGAGTTATGCATGACTATGTATATAAACATGTGTGCAATTTTCACTGGATTCGTTTGAACATTCACGTTGACACCAGAGCAGTTGATCTCATGGACTCTATGCTTAAAGAACAAAAGGAGTACACGCCCATTATTTCAATACTCACAAAGTAAGTTCAGTCGTTTTCGCACTATACCGTCCCCTTTTGTTCAATCATTATCATACGATGACCCCTATATTCTTTTTTTTCTTTCCCGGACAGGGCTTGGAAGCGGTTCAGGAAGTAACAAGCCGGTTTAACTGAGGTGGATATGAAATTTTATACACTCATCATAAGTAGTACTTGCTACATTCACAAATCTTTCTTTAATTGCTTGAGCATTATTTGATTCAATTCTATTTCTCGTAAAGTGCCCTAAGAAGCCACAGGGAACAAATTTATGTGGATTCTATGTCATGGAGAACATAAGGACAATCGTGAATGAGCGGTTGAAAAGAAGGACAAATTTAACGATGCATGATCTACGGGAGGAGCTCGTACGGTAGATCGCTTACAAGCACTTCAAGAGGAATTGGCGGGTTTTATGCTGAAGGAAGTCATAGATCAAAATGGACCATTCCATTATAAACAATCTTCTGTATGCATGTACGTAGATGGTCTCAGTGTACAAGTCTATTCAGATGTAATGATCTAAATGAGATCAATGTAATTATGTTGTGATCATATCAATGCATGCAATGATCTGTATGATGATTAATGTCAATGTCGAACAAATATTTCATTTACAGCCTAAACGAAAAAACCAAAAAGAAAACAACACAAGAAAACACCCCAAACAATAACATGTCAAAACTCTGCCGCGACAGAGAAACACCCAAAACTCTACTGCGGCAGAGAACCTTTTACCCCGGTTGGTGTTGCGAACCGAGGTAAAAGGGTGCCAGCCTGCTCGATGCATAGAGCCCATGTGGGCACCCCTTTTACCCCGGTTGGTAAGCTCACTGGGGCCTAAGGGGGGCCTTTAGCCCGGGTTTGGCAAACCTGGTTGGGTAGTCGGTGCATAAGGCCCCCCCTACCGGGGCTAATACCCTCTTCTCCACTAGTAGCTCTAGGTGGACTTCCGGGGTCGTCGGGGTTGCTGGGTCAGGCGGTAAGCTCCTGCGCGGTGTCGAGAGAGTGGGGGCGGCTCAGAGGGGCGGCGGTGTGCGTCCTTTTTGTTTATGGGCGACGCACCAACGGGATGCATAGCAGGGTGGGAGCGACAACCCGAACGGTGGGAAGGGAGGAAACATGTGTGGAGCGTGGCGCGAGTTCTGCCCCCTTTTTTTGGATTTTCCTTAGGCCCATGACGAGGAGGCCCCAGGCGCTCAGCAAATATTCCAACGTCCCCAATGCACCCCCCTCATACGTCTCCAACGTATCTATAATTTCTACTTGTTTTCTCCCTTATTTATAGCATTTTTATACGTTTTCCGGGACTAACCTATTAACAAGATGCCAAGTGCCAGTTCCCTGTTTTCTGCTGTTTTTTGGTTTCAGAAAAGTTGTTCTGCAAACATTCTCGGAATTGAACCCCACAAAGCCCAAAGTTTCCATTTTCCCCGGAAGCATCAAGAACAGAGGAGTCGAAGACGGGCAACAGGGGGGCTACACCATAGAGTGGCGCGGCCCCCCTTGACCGCGCCATCTATGGGTGTGGGGCCCCTGGCGTACACCGCCTTTGCCCTTTCGCCTATTTAAGCCCCCGAATGGAAAAACCTAAACACCTGATCAAAATCCCCGAAAAAGTTCCACAGCCGCCGTCACCGTCAACCCTAGATCAGGAGGGTTTTGAAGTTGTTTCCGGCACCCTGCCGGAGAGGAAATCATCACCGGAGGTTTCTAGATCACCATGCCTGCCTCCGGAGTGATGCGTGAGTAGTTCATCCCTAGACTACGGGTTTGTAGTTGTAGCTAGATGGTTGTCTTCTCCTCATATGCCTCCATGTTTAGATCTCGTGAGCTGCCTATCATGATCGAGATTGATCTTATGTTATTCTATGTGATGTGTTTGCTGTGATCCGATGAATATTTACCTTATGCCAAGTTGATTATAGTCTTTATTGCATATGTTATTTGTGAGCTTGCATGCTTTCCGTTGCTTGATAGAGGGTTCATGCCTCCTTGTTGCCTTGCTCGAGTGACAGAAACGTGAAGGGGGAGGATGTGCTGTTGCCATTAGGGAGAAAACATCGGTGAGAGTGCCCGCGTGCATAATCATTGCTTACATTACACACTTTGTTTAATGCAATTATCTGTTGCTTGCAACTTAATACCTAAGGGGGTTCGGATGATAACCTGAGGGTGGATTATTAGTCATAGATGCAGATGGATGTCGGTCTATGTATCTTGTTGTAATGCCCACACTAAATATCATAGTAATCTTCGTGTCATATTGTGCACTACGGTGCAAACTCTATTTGTCAATTGCCCAGCTGTAATTTGTTCACCCAGCATACTATCTTTTATGGAGAGACACCACTAGTGAAACTATGAACCTCGGTCCATTTTTCCACACTGTTAAAAGAAATCACAACTATTTCCTGCTTTCTTTACTTTCTTCAAGCATACACTGTTTTCCACACTATACGTCTAATCTTTGTTTTTAGCAAGACCGGTGAGATTGACAACCTCACTGTACCGTTGGGGCAAAGTATTTTGGTTGTGTTGTGTGCAGGTTCCACGTTGTTGCTGACACCGGTGAAGCGCCAGCACCACCGTCAGTGGCATCAACCTTCCGAAGGTCCTCTTTCTCCTGCTGGATTGATAACCTTGGTTCCTAACTAAGGGGAAATACCTACCGCTGTGCTCATCACACCCTCCTCTTGGGGCTCCCAACAAACGTGTGTATCACCAACACATAGCAATGATTTTTCTGGCACCGTTGCCGGGGAGGAAGAAGTCTTCTGGCAAGGGGAGTCTCTCACTCTCAACCTCTTTATTTTGTTTATTGTCCTGTTTTTATTTTTGTCTTGTTTTGCTTCTCTTTATTGAAAACAAAAAAAAATAGTTTACTTCATAGCTGTTATTTATTTGATTGCCGTTATTTTTGCTTTTGCTGCTCTTAGCTTAATCTCTAATCATAATTCTACCCAAGTTTACCTTGAAAGATGTACCAGTAGGTAGCGGTGATATAATTGGGAAAGATAATATTGGAGAATTCTTTAATTATGTTAGTAAGCATGAAGAATTTGAGGACAGATCCTTAGCTGAACTTGCTACAGACTATGGAACCGCTGCGGCATCTCTAGTTCGCATGCTAGAAGCTAGGTTTGTTAAACTTAATCCCATAATACAATAAATGTTCCTCAACCTTGATAGCATTAAGGATAGCGAAAAAAGATAATTTATCCTAGAAACTTTGTTTAAAGTATTTGGTGATGTTGCTATTGAGGCTAGAAAAGTTTTTAATCGATTTGAGATGGCTGGCTCATGTGTAGATGTTAATAGCACACCGGATAAAGCCAACGATAAAGAAATTAAAATACCAATACCCTTTAAATTGGAGGGAATGCATGAACCTATGGAAAAGAATTTTGATTGGATTGTTCCTGCAAACCCATTTGATGAAAGTAGTGTGCCTAAAAGTGCTGATAAAGGGACATCAAAAACTTCTATAGACGAAATAACATTAATTGTTGAGGAGATTTATAAGCTTAGTTTGGATTCTTCTTCTCTTGAAAATACTTGAGTTGCCCTTTTATGCCTAGCTGAAAGCCGTTAAAGAAAAGCGCTACCGGGAGATAATCCGTTTTATTTTGCTATTTTCAACCCGTTTTCTTTGGTGTGCTTTGCACCTGGGTGTTGTATATTTCCTTAGCAACCCCACTATATTTTTGTTTTGAGTTTTTGTTGATCCAAGTACAGCCTCTAGTGGAAAGTTGAGCCTATATTTCGGATTTCTGCGCAGGAAAACAGATTTCTTCTATCCACTGTTAATTCCGTTAAAAATCACAGAAAATTCAAAATGACCTGAGCTTTTTTGTTCTTAATCCTGAGTTATATACGCAACTTTTCTTAGAAGACCACTTTTTGATTTGAGCAACAGAAGAGTTTTGACAAAATCGATCTTTACCTGCTGTTCTGTTTTGACAGATTTCGGCCATTTATCGCATTTGCATCTTAATCTCTTTCTTTTGGTGTTCCTTTGAGAAAACGAGTTTTGAAAGAAGTTGTGACAGTAGCTAATGTGCTTTTGAGTGTTAGACTTGTGTTGAAACTGAACCATGTGAATTTATTATTTCAATTGCACTAACGTTGCAAATGAAGATTGTGAGAATTTTGATGTGAAGGAAGTTTTCAAGGGTCAAGAGAAGAGGATGATATGATGTGATCAAGAAGAGTGAAAATACTAAGCTTGGGGATGCCCCAGTGGTACATCCAAGCAAATTCCAAGAAGACTCAAGCGTCTAAGCTTGGGGATGCCCAAGGCATCCCCTTCTTCATCAACAAATTATCAGGTCACTTCTAGTGAAACTATATTTTTATTCGGTCGCATCTTATGTGTTTTACTTGGAGCGTGTTTTATTTTTGTTTTCAGTTTTCTTTTGCTTTTGCTTTTAGTTTGTTTTTACTATCATAATAAGCTTGGTTGGACCCCAGAATTCTTTTATTGGAGAGTGACACGCTCCGTTTTTTCTTGAGAATACGTTGTATTCTTAGTCCCTGTTTGGCTGCTGCATTTTTTTCAGCTTGTTTTGCATGCATCTCTTATTAGAGCCGTTAGTTTTAGTAGTAACATTTGAGTACTATCATGTTTTCTTTCTGTATCGTAAAGAGTATTTTTGTTAAAACATGTTTTGTATGGTGCTTGTTGGGAGAAACAAGAAAACTGTTGCTTGAAGTAGATTTTATAACAGTGCTAGTAGAAGCTTGTATAGACTGTGGCTAGAACTTTTTCATGCCATGCTAAATGTTATTTTAGTTTTAAAACCTTGTGGTTATTGAGTAGCATGATTAGCCTCAAATAGCTGAGAATGTTTAATATGTATTGAAAGATTCATGAGTTGTTCTTGTCATAGTAAAGCATCAATATATGCTATTCTCTTTCGAATGATTTATGTGGTTGACTTGGCGCATGCTAACACCATATTTATGAATACGAACCAGTCACGAATAGCCTCCATGACCAATTAGTTTTTGAACTTGCGATACTTCTTATGTTTTAATTAATGATGCTTATGTCGCTATGCATGATTATGACTCTTATGCTCTCTTGATTTGTCGCTCCCAGTCTTTTGCTAGCCTCCACCTGTACTGAATATGAGCTCTACTCGTGCATCCAAACTCCCTTAAACCAAAAGTTTTTTCCATTGTGTACACCATACCTACCTACATGTGGTATTTAACTACCATTCCAACTAAATTGCTCATGTGTTACCTTTAAAACCTTCAAAAGTACTCCTGCTTTATGTTCCTATGTTTGCTCATGAAGACGTAAATAGAGTCTTTATCTCACTTGTTGATTGGATTTCACACCATGGACTAGTGGCTTCATCCGCTTATCCAAATGACAGAAGAGATGACAACGGGGTTCCTAGCCCAAAATTAATGCAAACGAATTCTCTTCACTATTTTTGCCCCTTATTTATCAGCCAAAGCATAATTGTGTACACAAAAGAGAAAGAGGGGTGACCTTCTACACCAGTTGCGTCCTTCACCATGGGAGCCGCTCTTGTGAATCTAGTTGGCTTGTGACGTACTGTATTTTCTGTTTACCATTCCTTCACATTAGCATACATCTCCCAAAATATAGACACTCCTCCATGGTATGTGATTGTTGGTAGGCACCCGAGGATTCAGTTAGCCATGGTTTGTGAAAGATGGATGGGAGGAGTGTCAAACTTGTAGTACCTCTGTTTAATAAAATAAAAGCTCTAGCACATGAGTGATCCCTGCTTCCCTCTGCGAAGGGCATTTCTTTTACTTTTATGTTGAGTCTCCATCTTCTAACTTTATGCACAGTTGAGAGAGCATTTTTGCCACTCTGAGTTCTATGTGCATTTGTCCCATAAGCATCAATAATTACTTCATGATGTGATATCATTTGTTCTTAAGTTATTTGTTCTAGTCTTCCTCATCAACTTTGAAGGTGTCCTGGCATTTATGTTTTGCCCCACTCTTAAGGACTAGCGAAATATCACTTTGCCATGCTTTCTCTATACCTGAAACAAACGTCTACCTTTCTTTGCATTATTATTCATGATCCTTTATTTGAGTTACTCTTCGTGATGCAAAGTAATTGCTATGCTTTATTATTAAAGTTTTATTTATCATGGCTGTGTTTAAAAGTTTATGATCTCAGCGTGCATATGCTTTTATATTATAATGATCAAGTTTATGTTAGTAGCATGTCACCTCGGAAATTATTGTTTTATCGTTTACCTACCCGAGGACGAGTAGGAACTAACCTTGGGGATGCTTGATACGTCTCCAACGTATCTATAATTTCTGATGCTCCATGATCATATTATGTCAATTGCTACTTGTTTTCTCCCTTATTTATAGCATTTTTATACGTTTTCCGGGACTAACCTATTAACAAGATGCCAAGTGCCAGTTCCCTATTTTCTGCTGTTTTTGGTTTAAGAAAATTTGTTCTGTAAACATTCTCGGAATTGAACCCCACAAAGCGCGAAGTTCCTATTTTCCCCTGAAGCATCCAGAACACCGAAGAGGAGTCGAAGACGGGCAACAGGGGTCCACACCATAGGGTGGCGCCCCCTGCTCGCGCCAGCTATGGGTGTGGGGCCCCCTGGCCTCCACTTCCTTTGCCCTTTCGCCTATTTAAGCCCCCCGTATGGAAAAACCTAAACAGCTGATCAAAATCCTTGAAAAATTTCCGCAGCCGCCGTCACCGTCAACCCTAGATCAGGAGGGTTCTGAAGTTGTTTCCGGCACCCTTCCGGAGAGGAAATCATCACCGGAGGTTTCTACATCACCATGCCTGCCTCCGGAGTGATGAGTGAGTAGTTCATCCCTAGACTACGGGTTCGTAGCTGTAGCTAGATGGTTGTCTTATCCTCATATGCCTCCATGTTTAGTTCGCGTGAGCTTCCTATCATGATCGAGATTGATCTTATGTATTTCTATATGCTGTGTTTGCTGGGATCCGATGAATATTGACCTTATGCCAAGTTGATTATAGTCTTTATTGCATATGTTATTTGGGATCTTGCATGATTTCCGTTGCTAGTGGTTATTCTGGCCAAGTAGTTGCTAGTGACTCCAATATGGAGTATTTATGCTTGATAGTGGGTTCATGCCTCCTTGTTGCCTTGCTCGAGTGACAGAAACGTGAAGAGGGAGGATGTGTTGTTGCCATTAGGGAGAAAACAGCGGTGAGAGTGCCCGCGTGCATAATTATTGCTTACATTACACACTTTGTTTAATGCAATTATCTGTTGCTTGCAACTTAATACATAAGGGGGTCCGGATGATAACCCGAGGGTGGATTATTAGTCATAGATGCAGATGGATGTCGGTTTATTTATCTTGTTGTAATGCCCGCACTAAATATCATAGTAATCTTTATGTCATATTGTGCACTACGGTACAACCTCTATTTGTCAATTTCCTAGCTGTAATTTGTTCACCCAGCATGCTATGTTTTATGGAGAGATACCACTAGTGAAACTATGAAACCCGGTCCATTTTTCCACACTGTTAAAGAAAACCACAACTATTTCCTGCTTTCTTTACTTTCTGCAAGCATACACTATTTTCCACACTATACGTCTAATCTTTGTTTTCAGCAAGACCAGTGAGATTGACAACCTCACTGTGCCGTTGGGGCAAAGTATTTTGGCTGTGTTGTGTGCAGGTTCCACGTTGTTGCTGACACCGGTGAAGCGCCAGCACCACCGTCAGTGGCATCAACCTTCCTAAGGTCCTGTTTCTCCTACTGGATTGATAACCTTGGTTCCAACTAAGTGGAAATACCTACCGTTGTGCTCATCACACCCTCCTCTTGGGGTCTCCCAACAAACGTGTGTATCACGAACACATAACACCCGGCCTGAGCGACGAGATTGGGCTGAGTTCTCCGGACTGCAAATTAGGCGTGTCCGGACGGGAAGGCCCAACATGACCGTCGACTAAGTGCAACATTTCGTCGGTCTTTCCTAAAGGGCGCTTGGGGGAGGGGGCAATGGGGAACCCGACTGAGTATGCTCTTAGTTTTAGCAACCGGAACCGTGCACTTGCACCTACAGCTGCTCTGTGTTGCCTGCTTTATATGCCGCAACTTTGTCGCCTATTGGTGCGTCTTCCTCTCAGCTCCTGCCCCAAATTTGTCGCATGTTTGTGTGTCTTCCTCTCAGCTCCTGCGCCTCCTTCATCTCGTTGTCCACAATATACTCACAACTACTTACAAAAAATTATTCATCAAAAACCTTTTCGTTCGTTTGGATCCAAAATTGTTGGAGTTATTTTTGTCTCGTTCTGGTTTAACACACTATGGCTGTTTTTTGTTTTCCATGAAGAGTTGTTAAACTTCTGAGTTGAGAAAGTCAATGAAAGCGTCATAGTCCCAATATATATGGCGTACTTTCCTCAACAGCAAGAAAACACGCTTACTTCCTGTCGAGACATCATAGTAAGGATCATAGACGGTGGTGCCATGATCCTACGGGTAGAGGACGTGGTAGTATGACAATCGAGAACACCAGGTTTTACCCAGGTTCGGTAGACACAACTAGGCGGCGTTCCTACTCCTGCAATCTCACTAAATCAGGGCTGAAGCCTGAAGTATACAAAGTACAATGTGAGTATGGTTTCGCTAACTCGGCGAGGATTAACTTCTCGGCGAGTTGGCTTCTAGCTAATTGTTGTGTATGTTTCGTCCCTCCCGTCCGGCTTTATGTAGATATACGGGTCATGGCTTTAAGAAAGGAAACCTAGAAGACTATGGAAAGTATCTAACTTGGAAAGTAAGGAATCCGTCTTCTCCTCCAAGCCGCACCACTTTGGGCTATGGTCCGGGTTCTTCTAGAATCCGGCTTTCTGCGCATCAGCTTACTGGACCGCCCAATGGACTGTGATCCATTACCAACAGGCCACCCTGGTAATCCGGCTCTTTAGGCCAATGCCGGACATACCCCTAATTGGTATATACCCGACAGTAGCCCCCAAGAAGGATTAAGACTTCACTATGTCGCCTTCTGTTCATTAGCGATCTTTTCCGAGAAATGTCGGTGTCTTGTCTTGATTCTTCTTTCTCCAAAATCTCTTAACTCAAAACTCGGATTTTTATCAAAGTCCGGCTTTTCTTCCACGAGTCTTCGCGGAGCAGGAACTTTGTGACGTCAGCGATGAAATCTTGCTGACATCACAGACATTTGGGTTCAGTCAAAACCCTGAAATGTATCTTCTAACAGATTCTCATGGGAAACGAGGAGATAGCAATTATCATCATGTCCCCTCATTTCCCGGAAATTTCGGTCGTAACATGCGTCGATCATCCAATGGGCAAAATAGTCGTTGGATCTAATCCCCACGCATCTGGCTATAAATAGCCACCTCGGGGTCTCCGGATTTCCTTCTGCACCATCTTCTTCCTCGAGCCCCCAGCGTCATATCCAGCAACCAGAGTCCTAGCCCGAGCACGAGTGCGAAACACAGAGAGCCTAGCTCCCAGAGCCCTTCCCCGGAACCACCATCGGAGGGACAAACTCACGACTGTGCCTCCCGCAAGTGGCCACAGGAGACTCTCCGCGCCTCCGACTCGGCGAGCGCCGCCGTGAACTTGGACGATATCATCAACGACCTTGATCCTCTCATCGATTCTCTCGTCCGCGCCGCTACACACACGCCGGAGGGAATCGCGAGCGATCCGGCTTGCGGGGATCTTCCTCCGGCGGCCGGAAACGTGCCGCCGTCGTCGTCCACTACTCCTCCGTTGCCTCTTTTCACCGAGCCCACAGAGGGAAACATCGCTCTCGACGGCGAGGAGGTCGCCGCTTCCGGGGCCGCCGGAGGTGAAGAAGAAGGCGAAGAAAATGCCGGGAACTAGAGTCACTGCAATGTGCTCCCGTCCCTTCTTCCGGCTCTGGAGAATCAAGGGTTTGTCATAAAAGACAAATGGCGTTACAACGAAGACGACTCCGAGCCATCTCCAATATCCGGCGAACAGGTCCTCCTTACCTCCCACATAAATTGAGGTATGGGACTTCCACCATCCGCATTCTTTCTCCAAATCCTAGATCATTATAGGATTCAGCCGCACAACCTTCCCCCAAACTCTATTCTTTATCCTGCCGGGTTTCAGACCCTGTTCGAGGGGTATCTAGGAATAGAACCTAGGTTAGATTGCTGGCACTATTGCTTCGGAGTGAAACGCAATCCCTCCGAAGGTGCCCTTCCAACATGTGGGACTGATTGTGCAGATCTTGCACTCGTTGGGATACCCCAATAGGAGGGTGTGATAAGCACATGATAGGAGTTTTCCCCTTAGTTAAGAACCAAGGTTATCAATCCAGTAGGAAAAGTAGGACCTTCGGAAGGTTGATGCCACTGACGGTGGTGCTGGCGCTTCACCGGTGTCAGCAACAACATGGAACCTGCACACAACACAACGAAAATACTTTGCCCCAACAGTACAGTGAGGTTGTCAATCTCACCGGTCTTGCTGAAAAACAAAGATTAAACGTATAGTGTGGAAAAACACTCTATGCTTGCAGTAAGTAAAGAAAGCAGGAAATTGATGTGGTTTGTTTAACAGTGTGGAAAAATGGACCAGGGTTCATAGTTCCACTAGTGGTGTCTCTCCATAAAAGATAGCATGATGGGTGAACAAATTACAGCTGGGCAATTGACAAATAAAGGTTGCACTGTAGTGCACAATATGACATGAAGATTACTATGCTATTTAGTGTGGGCATTATAACAAGAAACATAGACCGATATCCATCTGCATCTATGACTAATAATTCACCCTCAGGTTATCATCCGAACTCCCTCAGGTATTAAGTTGCAAGCAACAGATAATTGCATTAAACAAAATGTGTAATGTAAGCAATGATTATGCACGCGGGCACTATCACCGCAGTTTTCTCCCTAATGGCAACATCACATCCTCCCCCTTCACATTTCTGTCACTCGAGCAAGGCAACAAGGAGGCATGAACCCACTATCGAGCATAGATACTCCCTCTTGGAGTCACTAGCAACTACTTGGCCAGAATAACCACTAGCAACAGAGAGCATGCAAGATCACAAATAACATATGCAAATAAAGACTATAATCAACTTTGCAGAAGATCAATATTCATCGGATCCCAGCAAACATGGAGGCAGTCCATCTAGCTACAACACATAGAATTAAATAAGATCAATCTCGATCATGATAGGCAGCTCACGAGATCTAAACATGGAGGCATATGAGAAGAAGACAACCATCTAGCTACAGCTACGAACCCGCAGTCCAAGGATGAACTACTCACGCATCACTCCGGAGGCAGGGATGGTGATGTAGAAGCCTACGATGATTATCTCCTCTCCGGCAGGGTGCCGGAAAAAGCTTCAGAACCCCCCTGATCTAGGGTTGACGGTGACAGCGGCTGCCGAACTTTTTCAGGGATTTTGATCAGGTGTCTAGGGTTTTCCATCCGGGGGGCTTAAATAGGCGAAAGGGCAAAGGCGGTGGAGGTCGGGGGGCCCCACACCCATAGCTGGCGCGGCAAGGGGGGCCGAGCCACCCTATGGAGTGCCCCCCTGCAGCCCCTCTTCAGTCCCTCTTTGGTCTTCTGGATGCTTCCTGGGAAAATAGGACTTCTGGGATTCGGACTTTCCAATTCCGAGAATATTTCCAGAACAACTTTTCTGAAACTAAAAACAGCAGAAAACAGGGAACTGGCTCTGGGGCATCTTGTCAATAGGTTAGTCCGGAAAATCGATAAAAATGACATAAAGAAGGGAGAAAACATGTAGTAATTGGCATAATATGACCATGAAGCATCATAAATTAGGGATACGTTTATGACGTATCAAGGAACATCTCCTTTACCCTCCGCAGGTTTAGGGAGGATTGGTTTCCAAAAATAAAAACCTCGGAATCCGACAAATTTTGGATGGGTTCCTTTTTCTATCACTCGGATATCCCGTTTCCTAGAAAGGAAACGGGCATTCCTCCTTTCGTCAATTCCGCGGCCACTCCCCAAGACAATTGGGCAGTAGACGTGGTCCAGACTCTGCCTCAAGATCTGATGAGGATCAAGAGGCGAATCACCAAACTTGTTTCCGCCACTCCTCCTCTCACCGGCACTGATACCGTTCTGTGTTGGCTCGGACGATGGATTCATCCGTTGGCTTAGCGTCGAACCGTCTCATGTGTGATTACTCGAGCCCGGACGACAAGATGAGGCAACCGACAAATCTTTCTCAAAGAAGGACTTCAAGAAACGGCTCAACCAACTGGTTTCTACTCGTGACCAGTACGAGGAAAGCCGGCCAATGTACCACCCGAAGAACCCCGTTCCAAAGGTATAGTTTCAACTCTTTGGGAATTTTCTTTAGTTTCTTCCTTTCTCGGATTTTTCCCTTACTCGAACTTTGCTTCTTTTTGCAGCTTCTCGAACTTCCTGAGGATGAGCTCGCAACCGACGCCGAGTTGGACGCGCTTCATGCCAACTTTCAGTCAGGCGGACGGAAGCGCAAGAAGCCTTCCACCACTCAGGAGGTGATCGACCTTGACGGCGTTGCCGTCGCAACTTCCAGGTAAAGTTCCCAGGCTTTTTATTTCTATGCTTTTTATCGCATGTTTTTCATTTCTCGGAATTTCATTTCTTTGAGTTTTTCTTTTATTTTTCTTTCCATCCTTGCCCCTACCTCTTTGAAGGTAAAAGGCCGGAAGAAGCATAAGGTTGTTGCTCAGAGAGAATCAAAGCCGTGTCCCGCTGCTGCACCAGATACTCCGACAACATTGGGGGAGGAAAACTCGGCTGCCAGTGAGGGAGAATATCCCTTGTAGTCCAGCCATCCCATTGATGCGAGGGAAAGGGAGGTGCCGGAAGAGGGAGGGCCTTCAAAGAGACCGAAGGAGGAGCCAATCCATAATTTTGACAAGGATTTCAAGGTAAGCAAGAAGAACATTTTGACGAACACGGATACATTCATCCGTGGGCGCAAAAAAATTTCGCTCGTGCCCCTTTAATCCGTCCATGGCCGCAAGGCGGACTTATAGTTAGGAAAAATTACGTGTTCTCGCCTCGGCAGGTCATTCAAGACGGCCTTTGCCATGTCGGAATTACCTTTCCAGAGTATTCAAAGGAATTTACCGAAAATATGGCAAGCCTGCAAAAGATGAGCCAGGTAATATCTCTAGCCCCCAAACATTTTGACAAACGTATTCTTTTTGACTTAATGCTTTTGTCTTATTCCTGCTTGTCTTTTGACTTAAGCGACTTTTCCCTTATCGATGTTTCAGCAATCTGCCGAGACGATAAACATGGAAGTTTTCAACAAACTTACCATCAGGAATAAGGAGGTTAAAACTCTCCTTGGCATTCTTGAAGATAAAGACTCGGAGTTGGCATCTGTTCAGCGAGAGCTGAAGGAATCAGCAGATACATATTTCGTCTATTCGCGCTGCTGTTTGATGAAAAAATTTCTACATTTTCCGAGTTTTAAACTCTTCATTTTTCCTGCTTTTCAGTTTCTTTGTCGAAAGCCAATTAAATCTGTGACGATGCTGGCAATGCCAAGAACCTCCGAAAAGAGAACTCGGAGCTTTACGAGATGATTGTAAAGCTCCAGAAGGACTTGGAGGCCAGCCAGCTGGCTGTCAGGATTTCCGAGTCCCGCGCATCTTCTCAGGCTGAGAAAGATGCCACAACTATCCGGGACCTGGAGAACACCCTCAACCAACGCCTTGAACAAGGCATTGAGATGGACAAGATTCTCGGTAGGTTTTAACTTCTTTTACCTGTTTTTTCCTTATAATTTTTACAGTATGTTTCTTTTTTCTCCTTCTTTGTGTTTCTAACTTTTTCTTGTTATTTTGAAACAGAAGGGAACCCCTTGCTTTCCCGGATTGACAGAATCCGAGATTTCGGGAAGATCTTCTCCGCCCTGAAGACTGCGGGGATGTTACTTGTCAGTAAGTACATTCCCAACAAAGCGAAAGAAATCTCGGAAGTAAGCAAGCTTCCGGAGGCAATTGAGGAAGTGGCCAACCAAACGGAATCTTGGTTCCGCTCCGCAGCTCGCGGTGCTGCGCGCATGGCCCTTGGGCTAATGCGTATGCATTACACCACCGCAAAGTCCTGGCGTGTGACGACCGGTATCCCTCAAGAATATACGGAAGCGCAGAGAGCCGAGATCTTCGATTCCGTCAAGGGGCATGCTACGAAGATAGCACAAATAGTGTCGATCTCAACCTTCTACCCGGAAGAAGAGATTCCGGCAACTCCCGAGAATCCCAACGACAGCGACGAGGCGGACTCGGATTCTGAGGAAGCCACCTGATTCCTGAGTAGTTAGCAGGAACAAATAGAAGCATTACTATTCTTTTAATGTAATCATCCACTGTAATGCTATCTATGATTTGTATAAACAAGTATTCCCCTTTTGCAGTGAAATTTTTAGTCTTGCAAGTTTTCTGGGTTTTTATTCCTTTTCATTCTATGTTCTCTGGTTTATACGTTTTGACTGTCCTTAGTGTTGAAATGGCTCAATGGTACTGAATCTTTATGCCAAGTGACTGAGTTCAAGCCTATCAGTCAAAACTCGGAAACATGGATTGTACTTATGCCTTTTTACTTACTAATTCCAGTGACCCAACATACAAACTATGATTTAGTACTTAGGAAAAATTAAGGAATTTTTGAAAAAGTATGAAACTAAGGCACGCAGGCACAATCTGGGTTTCCTAAAGCCTCCTTAGGCCAGAAAAGCATTCAGATTTATAACTCCGAGCACACAGGCAAAATTCGGGTTAACATTGAAGCAATTTGAAAGATCATTGGGAAATAGATAAGACGGTACTTATGCTTTGAACAATAACAACAAGGCAGATAAAAATGCATGAATTTCAAAAACTTTATTTCATGATCTCAAAGATGTTTACATAGAATTTAAACTAAGTGTAAAAGAGATGTAACTGCTGGATGCTCCAGGGTCTCTTTGTTTCTCCCAGTTCTACATCTATCTTTCTTTTTCTTTTGTGATTCGGTCTTTTAGGATCATCTTCTATATTACGAATACCTACAAGATAGTACGATCCATTTTTCATAGCCTTTCTAATGACAAATGTTCCTTCCCGAACTGGGGCTAATTTGTGCTTCCTTTCCTGCACCAATCTTAGCACTAAGTCACCTGCTTTGAAAGAACGGTGTCTGATTTTCCGACCATGATAACGCCGCAGCCTTGCTGATAAATGGCGGATCTTTGTAGCACAAGCTCTCGTTTTTCTTCTAATAGATCGACGACATCCTGTCGTGCGTTTTTGGCATCCAAGTCTTCGTATGCTATCACTCTTGGGCTATCATGGAGCATGTACGTACGAAACACTGCTTCTGCGCCATAAGCCAGGAAAAACGGAGTTTGTCCAGTTGATCTATTTGGCGTTGTTCGAATACTCCAAAGCACGGAAGCTAATTCTTCTACCCATGCTCCAGCTGCTCTATGAAGAGGAGATTCGAGTCTTGGGCGTATTCCCTGCAGGATAGAACTATTCATTCGTTCAACCTGTCCATTTGGATTGTGGGTGTTCCACAGATGCTAGATCTAGGCGAATTCCCGTTTGTCGGCAATATTTTGCCAACTCTCCAATAGAGAAATTTGTCCCGTTATCCATGATTATGCTATGTGGAACACCATATCTCATGGCTATGTCAATGATTAAATTTCTGGCAGTCACACCGTCAAGTTTTTTGATGGGTTTTGCCTCCATCCACTTGGTGTATTTATCTACCGCAACCAGTTCATGTGTAAGTCTGCCTCTTGCAGTTTTGAATGGTCCAATCATATCCACCCCCCAGACCGTAAATGGCCATGTTATGTGCATAATTTTGAGTGATTGATCTGACATATTTGTCTGCTTGGCGTAATACTGGCATCCGGCACATGTATTTACTATGTGCTCTGCGTCTGCCTCGGCTGTGAGCCAGAAAAACCCCGCGCGGAATGCATTTTTGACTATGTTTTTTTATTGGGCATGATGTACGCAATCTCCTGCACGGATTTCTTGCAGGATTTCTCATCGTTCTTCTGGTGAAATTCATCGCTGAAAAATTCCGATAGTACTGCGTTTATACAGGCAACCATTAATTACCGTGTATCCTTTGCATCGGCGCTGTATTTGCCTTTGCAAGACTTCGTCTGCTCCATCCGGGAACTTCTGATTAACTAAGAAGTTTATGTATGGAATTGTCCAATCCGGGTTAACAAGCAGGACTTCAATTGACTCGGAAACGAGAGGATAATCAACATCTCCATCTTTGATTAATGATTCATGCAAGTGTTTGATAAACACACCAGGTGGTACGGTTTTCACTCTTTCTGATCCCATGAGGGCTAGTGCATCCTCGTTCCAATTTTCTTCCCTTTTGATATGAAGTACCTCAAATCCTAGGAAGAAAATGGCAACTCGTCCACAGTTTTCTGATATTCGGCCATAATGGGACTTTTGGCATCCCATATTTGGTTTAGATGATGTTGCACCAAGTCCTAGTCACCATAACAAAGTATACGCTTGACGCCTATCTCTTTTGCAATATGCAAGCCATGGAGTAAAGCTTCGTATTCTGCCAAATTGTTGCTGGCGTTGAAATGTATTTGTAATACATATTCCATTATGTCACCTTTTGGAGATTTAAGCACTACACCAGCTCCAGCGCCTTCCTTCATTTTGGATCCGTCAAAATGCATGATCCAATATTCCGACTCCGGCATTGGTGTGTTTTCCATCGCTTTTGTCCAATCGGCAATGAAATCTGCCAACACGTGTGATTTAATTGCCGTCCGGGTTTGGTACTTAATGTCGAACGCATCTAGCTCAATGCCCCATTTGGCGACTCGGCTTGTTGCGTCCGCATTGTTGATGATATCCCCCAGTGGTGCTTTGCTTACCACTGTTATGGAATGTCCTTGGAAATAATGGCGGAGTTTTCGAGATGCAAAAAACACGTCATATGCCAGTTTTTGATAATGTGGATACCTTTGTTTTGACTCGGAGAACACCTCGCTAACGTAATACACTGGATGTTAATCTGGTACACTTTGCTCATGTTTCCGTCTTTCCACAATTATAACTGCACTGATAACCTTGTTTGTTGTTGTAAGATACAGTAACATGGGTTCTTCGTCTTTTGGGGATGCCCAAATCGGAGCTTTCATCAAGGTTTCTTTTAGTTGGGTTAATTGTTTGTCCGCCTCTTCTGTCCACTCAAATTTGTCTGATTTCTTCAACAATTTATATAATGGAAGAGCTTTGTCACCTAGCCGGCTTATAAACCTGCTAACTGCGGCTGCAGAACCCGTCAATCTTTGGACATATTTTAGGCATGTAGGCCTTGTGATATTCAAGATTGCCTTGATCTTTTCCGGGTTTACTTCTACTCCTCTATGAGAAACGATAAAACCCAGAAGTTTCCCTGAAGGAACCCTGAATACACACTTTAATGGATTCAGCATCATCTTATAAATGCGCAAATTTTCGAAAGTTTCTCGTAGATCTTCAAGGAGTGTATCGTTTTCCTTGGAAACTACGGCAATGCCATCCACGTAAACTAGGACGTTTTTGCATATTTGCTATGCAAGCATCTTTGCATGCAACGCTGGTAAGTTGCATCGGCGTTCTTCAAGCCAAAAGGCATGGTTATGTAATAGTATGCTCCATACGGGGTTATGAAAGAACTTTTTATTTGATCCTCCTCCTTCATATGTATTTTATGGTACCCGGAATAAGGATGCAAAAAGCATAAAAGCTCAGAGCCAGCAGTGGCATCTATTATTTAATCGATTCACGGTTTGATCAAGCCGGTGTAATCTATACACATCCTAAGAACAATAATGTCTTTCTTCGGGACTAATACTGGGTTCGCAGACCAATCAGAATGTATAACTTGCCGGATAAAACCAGCTGCTAAAAGCCGGATAATTTCCTTGCCTATAGCCTTCCGTCTTCTTCCATCGAAACGATGGAGACCTTATTTGATGGGTTTTGAACCTGAAATTACTTTGAGTTGGTGCTCATCAAGTTCCATGGGTACACCTGGCATATCAGCAGGACACTAGGAAAAAATGTCCGAGTTCTCACGTAGGAACTTGATGAGCATGTGTTCCTATTTGTCAGTCATCCCAATTCCAACCACGACAAACTTTGTCAGATCTTTGGGATCTAGGATAACCTATCTTGTATTTTCCGAGGCCTTGAAGCTATCTGCCGGCTTCCGAATTTCTTTTCCTGATGGCATTTCCATCGGTGAAACTTCCTTAGCTAGCTCCTTCAATTCCTCCTTCAGAATCACCTGTTCAGTGCAGAGGGCATTTCCTTTCTCCATCTCGTTCGCCAATTTGTAATCTCTAGTTATGGTGAGTACTCCTCCTTTCGTTCCTGGCATCTACAGCTTGTTATAGATATAACATGATCTTTCCATGAATTTGGTGAAAGCCGGACGTCCGAGTATTGCGTGATAAACACTCTCGAATGGCACTACCTCGAATGAGATCTTTTCCTGAAGGAAGTGTTCTATTTTTCCAAAGGTTACATCTAGGGAAATTTCTCCTAGGGATTGCGCTTGCCTTCTAGGAACAATACCATGAAAATGTATGCTACTGTGCCTGAGCTGGGTCTCGGAAATGTGTAGCTGCTTCAATGTACTCAGGTACATGATATTGATACTAGATCCTCCATCCATCAGCACTCTTTTGAGCCTAGTGTTTTGAACAATAGGGCTTACGACCAAAGCATGCATATCGGGTTCTAGGATGTTTCTGGGATGATATGACTGATACCAAGTAATTGGCATATTTGAATACTTCAAGTACTTTGGTGTCGGAGGAACAACCGCGTTGATTTCTCGAATTGTTTTTTCCCCTATTTTGCTGAGGGGATTGCCAGGAAAGTTAGGCTACATTCTCCTTCAACTCTCGGGAATTTTGGCTCGCCTTTTCGCTGCTCATCCTAGATTTTATCGTCAGTGTCCGATTCACTTTCTTCTTCCTCAGCTTTTGGCTTTTGCTTGTTGAATTTCCTCTTGGAATTCTTTCCTTTATTCTCGGATCCTACAGTGCCCTTCATTTGCTTGTTGAGGCGGCATTGCGCATTTGTATGGGTAGGCTTCCCAAATTGCGAATGGTGGAGACAATTTTCCGACTTTCTCTTTTCCCATTCTTCCTTAGAGTAGAAGATTGGTTATGTGCTTCTTCCTTTCCATTTGCTGCCATTATCCTTTCCAAAGTTGCGTTTACTTCTTTGGGTTTTGGCAGTGCCTTTGGAGTAGCCTTGTTTTTAGAACGGGGTGTCTTTTTGGCTTGAGCCAAAGCATCAATATTTCCACCTCTTGCTCTGATATCATCTTCAGCCGCTGCATGCTCATTGGCGGTGGTAAGCATAGATCCGAGATCTTTGTGCTCTTTCAAACTGAAAGGGTTTCAGGTTTGGGCGGCTCGATGGCCTGCCACAGATCGAGCTTAGTATTTATAATAGGTTAGGTTACACGATGACTTGGAGACCAAGTCGAATACAAGTCGTTAGCCACTAGGACTCGACGATCGGATACGTATCCGATCGGTACTATCTAACACGCCCCCGCAGTCTGAACTAGGAGGATCACCGACGTGAAGACTGGATCTGAAATCCTGGAACAAAGCTGTGGGCAATCCTTTGGTAAATATATCAGCAAACTGAGAACTCGAGGGCACATGAAGAACACGAACGGATCCGACAGCAACCTTCTCACGCACGAAATGAATGTCAAGCTCAATGTGCTTAGTCCTGCGGTGCTGTACTGGGTTGGCAGATAAATAGACTGCACTCACATTGTCACAATAGACCACTGTTGCTGAATTGATAGGCCGGTGTAGCTCCATGAGTAAGTTTCGAATCCAGCATGTCTCGGCTACCGCGGCAGCCACAGCCCTGTATTCTGCTTCGGCACTCGAGCGAGACACAGTAGGTTGACGGCGAGAAGACCAAGATATGAGATTATCACCCAAAAATATGCAAAACCCCGAGGTTGATCGACGTGTATCCGGGCATCCAGCCCAATCGGCATCCGAGTAAGCAACCAAATTATGAGAAGTGGTAGAATAAATGGTAAGACCAGCATCGAGGGATCCACGGAGATAACGCAATATGCGTTTGATGAGAGTAAAATGAGAATCATGCGGATCATGCATGTGTAGGCAAACTTGTTGCACCGCATAGGAAATTTCGGGACGGGTGAGAGTGATGTATTGGAGGGCACCCGCAAGGCTGCGATAGTGGAAAGGATCAGAATATGGAGTGCCTGCCGAGGTGGAAAGTTTAGCTTTGGTGTCTATGGGGGTAGGAGAAGGATGACAGTCACTCATGCCTGCTCGTGAGAGAATGTCTAGGATATACTGTCGTTGAGAAAGGTGAAGGGATGTAGGAGTGCGAGTAACAGAGATCCCGAGGAAATGATGAAGTGGTCCTAGGTCTTTCATGGCAAAAGCGGAGCTTAGGGTTTTGATAATATGGTGGAGAAGAGAGGTGGTGGATGCGGTAAGAATGATGTCATCGACATATAGTAGAAGATAAGCACAATCGGTTCCTTGGTTATAGATAAAGAGAGAAGCATCAGATTTGGATGGAAGAAAACCAATGGATTTGGCTTGGGACGCAAATTTTTGAAACCATGCTCTAGGAGCTTGTTTGAGGCCATAAAGTGATTTTTGGAGTCGACAAACATGAGAGGGGAATTGTGGATCCAGGAAACCCGAGGGTTGTTGGCTATAGACCTCTTCTGTTAAGGTGCCATGTAGAAAGGCATTTTTTACATCAAGTTGATGGATAGGCCAAGACTTGGAGAGGGCTAGAGAGAGGACAATGCGTATAGTGGCGGGTTTAACAACCGGACTGAAGGTCTCGTCATAGTCGATACCGGGATGTTGAGTAAAACCACGAACAACCCATCGAGCTTTGTGACGTGCAAGAGAACCATCAGAGTGGAATTTGTGCCGGAAAATCCACTTCCCACTAACAATGTTGGCACCCGGAGGAGGAGGAACAAGAGTCCATGTGTTATTTTGAATGAGGGCATCGTACTCGTCTTGCATCGCCTGGCGCCATGATGGATCCCGGAGAGCGATAAGATAATTGTGTGGTATGGGTGTTTGAGTGGTGACCGAGAGATTAAGACGATCAATCGGAGGTGGTAGTCGACCCGTGGTGCTGCGAGTACGATGGGGTAGGAGTTCTAGGCTAGGTGTTGTATGAGGTTGAGAGAGAGTGGATGTGATAGGACTCATGGAACCAGTGGTAGTTGGACTAGAGGAGGAGTGCATGGAAGAAGTTGGAGAGGCGTAGGAGTTGTCTGCCGTGGCAGAAAAACGAGGGGAATTGGCTGCCGCGGTGGGAGAAGTGGGGGAAAATCCTGCCGCGGCAGAGGGCGAGCTGTCTGCCGCGCGCGGAGAACTGGCTGCCGCGGCAGAGAAAGGTGGTGTTTTTGCTGCCGTGGCAGAGAAATCGGGCGTATTTTCTGCCGGGGCAGAGCGGGCGGTAGTAGAGTTCGATGGAAGAGAGGAAAAGGGTAGGGGATCGAATAGGTCATCTAGGGTGGTGATAGGGTTGGAAGGTGGAGATGTGGTGGTAGTGGTGGCATAGGGAAAGGTGTTTTCGTCGAAAGTGACATGACGAGAGATGAGTATGCGACGGGTGGTGAGATCTAAGCATCGATAGCCACGGTGTCGAGAGGGATAACCAAGAAACACGCAACGAATAGCTCGGGGTTCTAGCTTGTTCTTGGCTGTGGAGGCACTGTTTACATAACAAAGACAACCAAAAACACGTAGATCATTGTAACGTGCATGTTTGCCATAGAGAGAGAAATAGGGTGTACTATGGGGATGTGAGGTTGTAGGTCGAATGTTGATGAGATAGGTTGCGGTGTGGAGTGCCTCGGCCCATTGAGATGGAGGCATAGATGCTTGGAATAATAGGGTGCGTATGACATCATTGGTAGTACGGATGGCTCTCTCGGCTTTTCCGTTTTGTTGGGACGTATATGGACACGACAAACGATATAAAATACCGTGCGTGGTGCAGAAGGTGTTGAGTTTACTATTGTCGAACTCTTTGCCGTTATCGCATTGAATAGAACATATAGGCAGATTGAACTGAGTTTTGGCAAGAGCATGGAGGGCAAGGAAAGTCTCAAATACATCAGACTTTTTGCGAAGGGGAAAACTCCAAAAATAATTAGTGTAATCATCAACAACAATGAGATAGTAACAAAAACCAGAAGAGCTAGGTATAGGAGATGTCCATAGATCACAATGCAAGCGTTCAAACGGGCGAGTAGTATGTGTAGTAGATGCATAAAAGGGAATCCTAACATGTTTTCCTAATTGGCAAGCATGACACAGGAGGGGTCCTGTTTTATTGGATGGAATTTGTTGTTGTTGATGAAGGCGACGTATGGTGTGGTGTCCGGGATGTCCAAGACGGCGATGCCAGAGATCCGATGAGTGGAGAGTGGTGAGGGCTTCATGAGGAGAAGCTTGGGCCATGGAGTAGAGGGGCCCCGGACTATTGCATCGAAGAATCACGGTCCCGGTTTTGAGGTCCTTCACAGAGAAACCAAGGGGGTCAAAATCGATAGAACAATTATTTTCAGTGGTAAATTGGCGAACGGAAATAAGATTCTTAATGATATTAGGTACTACTAGGATATTACGAAGGTGTAGAGGTTTAGTTGGAGAGTGTATGGTTTGGGAACCGATGTGAGTGACTGGAAGTGTTGCACCGTTGCCTACGGTGACGAGTTGAGAAGAGGAGATTTTGACAGAGGATAGATTACCATAATCGGATGCCATGTGGGAGGACGCGCCGGAGTCCATCTGCCAATCATTGCCAGGGAGTTGCAAGTTGTTCAGCGCCGTGATGAGTGCAGGATCCAGCGCCTGCTGCTGAGGAACCGGTGGAGGGGTGGCATAGTTGTTGTAGTAGCTTCCATATGCTGCATATGCTTGTGGACGCGCACCGAGAAGACCCGGGGCAGGAGCGCGCCAGGGTGCCGGTGTAGCCGCAGGAGGACGGGGCTGCCACGCCGGCTGCCATGCCGGTTGTTGCTGAAGAGATGCGCGAGTGGGAGCGCCCGTCCACGGATTGTACTGCCAGGGATTGTCACGACCGCGGCCGCGTCCTCGACCACGACCGCGCCCACGGTAATTGTTGGAGAAGGGAGGCCCGCGTCCGCCTGCGCGATCGCCCCCGTGGTGATCACCACCGGTGCGGTCACTGCCCGTGGATGAAGAGGGACCGCTGCCACCCGATGGAGTGATGCTGTTTCCGCTTGCCCATAGCGCGGTCGAGGCAGCTTGCTTGGCGTCAGTCTTCCGTTGGGTTTCTTCGAGAATGAGGGCCGATCTTGTTTGTAAGAACGACGGGAACGGCACCTGAAACGGCAAGAACGAGCGCAGGTGCGCATAAGCATCAGAAAGACCGCGGAGAAGCGTGAGAACAAGGGTCTCATCGCTGATGGGCTGGCCAACGTCAGTGAGAGAGTCAGCCAGGGTCTTCAGTTTGGCGCAATAGTCACTGATGGACAGATCTCCTTGCGGTGTGTTGCGGAATTCCGCCTCGAGCTGGATGGCACGGTGCTTTTTGTTGTCGCGGAAGAGATTCTCGATGGCATCCCAGATGGTGCGCGCCGTGGAGCCGGGGCGCATGACGATGCCGAGGAGGTCGACGGAGATTGAGCCGTAGATCCATGAGAGCACCGTGTAGTCGTCACGTGCCCAGTAGGAGTTGGGCGAGGTGTCGGAAGGCGTGGCTTCGGCGTTGCCGATGACATGGGCCGTCAATCCATAGCGGCCAAGCGCGACGAGGAAGAGCTCGCGCCAATTGGAGTAGTTCCCCGCGTTTAGATCGAGGGTGATAGGGACATAGAGCTTGATGGAGGAAGCATAGGTGGAGTGGACGGGTGGAGGTTGGTTTTCGGCTTGCCTGCTAGCAAGATCGACATGGGTGGTGGTGAGGACTTGGCTGTCGGAGGTTGGGACACGCGCGGCAAGGGTGGAGGCGCGTGCGTCGAGCTCTGCGGTACGGCGTTGGAGATCCTTCTCCTTTTCCTCGATCTCGAGAAGCTTGGCGGCGATCTCGTCGGGAGTCATGGTGGCTGGGCTAGGGGCGGCGGAGAAAGAAATCTAGGGTTAGGGTTTTAGGAGAGAACTTGCTCTGATACCATGAAAGGGTTTCAGGTTTGGGCGGCTCGATGGCCTGCCACAGATCGAGCTTAGTATTTATAATAGGTTAGGTTACACGATGACTTGGAGACCAAGTCGAATACAAGTCGTTAGCCACTAGGACTCGACGATCGGATACGTATCCGATCGGTACTATCTAACACAAACCAACCATGAACGGTACAAGGCTGGGTTGCAGGCTATTGATGAAAGCATGCATTGCTTGTACATCACTTACTCCAGAGAAACAAATCTTCATTGCTGTTGATCTTGAGATAAAGTCGACGTACGACTCGTCTTCATATTGGACGCAACGGTTCAGCTGGTTTATACTCTTAGGACGTTTGTACGTGCCCCGAAAGTGCTCAGCGAATACTTTCGCCATATCTTCACAACTGTCAAAAGTTCTTGGTGGCAACCCATTGATCCAATCTCTGGCTCCGTCTAATAACATAAGGGGAACAAACTTCACAGCCTCCAGATCTGTCCCTTTGTTAATCTTGACGGCAGTATAGTAATTTGAAAGTTATGTATCCGGGTTTGTACTTTTGGTATACTTTTGATAAGTTGGACCAACTTTGGCGAAACCAGAATGTAGACTAATTCTTCGGATCCTGTCAGTGAAGCACTTAGGTCAAAAGTATATATCGTCTCTTTCCGCCTTGTCGACGTGTGCGGAATATCTGCCGGCTGAATGGGCAGAAGGGGATATGCTCCTTTCTGGTCCATTGTTATGCGAGTGCGCTCTTTCGGGATTAACCCTATTTCGTCAGTTGTCGTGTCCTTTGGAATGCGGTGGAGTTCTACTCCTTGGCCTTTCTTTGTTCCTAGGAGGAGTACGGGATCTCTCACAACTGTGAGGATTATCGTATCTTCCAGCTTTTTCAGCTGGGCGTGTCGGAGGCGGCATTAGTTTGCCATCTTTCCGGTTTTGTTCCTCTCGTTCCTTGTGATCACGAGGATTATTTCCACCTTTCGGCAGATGGGATCATGTCCTGGATGCTTCAACCTTATTGTCCAGGATTTTCTTGTCCTTTTTGGGATCACCCTTCTTTTCCTTAGAATCACCTGAATCTCCAGTTTCGCCAGGTTCAGGTGCTCCAGCGGCCCATGTGGCAGTTTTGCATAGGGCCGAGTCATCATGCAATTTCCCTGATCTTGTCTGTCCTCGTTGTTGTTGTTGTAATGCTTTTTCTAGGAAAGCATACACTCCCTGAAGTTTCTCGTCGTTGGAGTACAGATCATCATTAAGGATGGCGAATGCGGCTTCCGCGGTTTCAGCTGCGGTTTTGTAGATGCGTACGCCCTTAGTGTTTATGTTCTTAACCTGTCTTTGCCAAGAAGGGTTTTGTAACCGTTCTTTTGCTGGCAGTGCATCCGGCTTTGCAATTCCGCGTAATCTCGTGGGTTTTATCCCGGACATATTCCATCTTTCGAATTCTTCAATTTCCTCTTGCTTTGCTTTTACAGTAGTTTGCGCTTTGAAGAGGTTTTCTTGAGATCGACATATGTGTTGCTGCTGCCGCATAAGAGCTTGTCTTCTGGCTTCCAACACTTCCGGTGGTTCGTGAGGTCCAATCGGGGTTTTGATCAGATAGATCTCATCCTGTTCCTATATTTGGGGAACATGGATGTCTTTCGTTTTCTTCTCCGCATGGGTGACTCCTCTTCCTTCTCCTTCTTTCAGGTTTTGATTTGCAATATCTGCCAACTTTTTCTTCTGAAGTTTGTACTGGAATTTCTTGGCAGTCTTCTTTGTTTTTTTGGAAGAAGGTAGCTTTTTTCCAGGTTCTTCCTCTGTCAGTTATTTGACATCGGGTAAGTTGGACTAGTTTCTCCATCCTCTCTTTCCTCATCTGGCGGAGGTGTTTTGGGATCTTCATCTTCTTCGGCATCCAAGTTTTCAGTCGGTTTTGCCATAAGTACTTCATGGAAGCTCCCCTGCATAGATCTTTCGAAAGCGTCTTCATCTTCATCTTCGGAATCTATGTCTTGAGATCCAGGTTCTGACTCTAATCTTGCTTCTATAGCAGCTATAATGGAGTCAACTTCCGAGTTCGTCGTTTCACTGACGGGTGTCGGATCTTCCACTTGTTGTGTTGGGTTATTGTTTTCTGCTTCTTCAACGGGATTAGTTTCTTCCGTGTTATCCGGGACCTCAGATTGCACCATGCCAATAAAGTAATATCTGATTGCAGGCATCTCGAGAGAGGCGGCAATTTCGGTGCAGTTTTGGCGATTTGAGCAGAATCCGGTATCTTAGTTTTCCTCAATTAGGTATGGGGCGGGTGGGATAAATTTGCTTCCACCACAGAATCCCATAGCCTTTGTTGTTAATTCGATAAAAATATTTGCAGATCCAATCGGTAAAACGCAGACACTTACCAGGTGATTCCGCGCTGGCATGTATGATCCGTTGTCGAGGAAGCGCCCAACGTCGCCGTCGAAATCCAAACTTCCGACAGTTATTGAACTGCCGATTCCGCCGAGTATCCCCGATCGAAACGTAACTCCTGACGCCGCTGGCCCCACTGTGGGCGCCAACTGCCGAGACATCGTAGTAAGGATCATAGACGGGGGTGCCATGAGCCTACGGGTAGAGACGTGGGGGACGTGGTTTTAACCAGGTTCGGTACGCCGCAACTAGGCGGCATTTCTACTCCTGCAATCTCACTAAATCAGAGCTTAAGCCCAAAGTATACAAAGTACAATGTGAGTATGGTTTCGCTAACTCGGCGAGGATTAATTTCTCGGCGAGTTGGGTTCTAGCTAATTGTTGTGTATGTTTTGTCCCTCCCGTCCAGCTTTATATAGATAACCGGGTTAGAGCTTACAGAAAGGAAACCTAGAAGACAACGGAAAGTATCTAACTTGGAAAATAAGGAATCCGTCTTCTCCTCCAAGCCGCACCACTTTGGGCCGTGGTCCGGTTTCTTCTAGAATCCGGCTTCCTGCGCATCAGTTTACTGAGCCGCCCAATGAACTATAATCCATTACCAACAGGCCAACCTGATAATCCGGCTCTTTAGGCCAATGCCGGACATACCCTAATTTCCTTTTATTCTGGTTTTAGTGAAAGTCAAAATTAATAAAATTTGACAAAGCCTATAAAAAATATCAATATCAATAATAATAAGTTGTCATAAAATGCATTTTCATATATATATTTATTTGATAAATTGATATTTCAAATATATTAGGTTAAACCTTCCGAGTTGTAACTTTATTTTTGACGGGAATAGTAATTGCCTTGAAATTCTGAACATGGCTTTGTTTATATTTACTTATGTCAGCATATCCATTGCGAATCAAGTTCACAGTGCAGCATATCAATCTGAAGTAGTATTCTAAGATACGCAATCGTCAAGTATCTTTTTATTTTTGCGCGGCTCGTCTGGCTATCTAATATGGTTGCGAGACATGCCCCATATCTTCTATTAGTATATATGATCTTATGTATATTAGACTTTAGTAAAGGATTCTGTCGGTGTGTTCTTCTGCATATAAGACTTTAATATCGTTTGGCCAATATGCATGGTTGTAAAACTAATATAAACGGTAGTCTCTTTGTTGGCCACTTTAAACTAGTATAAACGGTGGTCTTTATATTAGCATATCGGCTTTTTTGAGATGGAGATTGAAGCCCAAGGCTCTCCATCAAAATGACGTACAACCTTCTTGTTTGTCTTCATTATTAATGGATCCACAAAGCCTTAATTAAAATAAAAATACATCGAACAACCAAAAGCCACCTTATCACTACGGGAGAGAACTTATACGCCGACGGCCGACTTATACGCCGACGGGGTTTTATCGTTGCCGTCGGCGTATCGTCCGAAGTATGGGAGCCCTCGCTGTGCCCGTCGGCGTAGAATTCCCGTCGGCGTAGGCGTCTATACGCCGGCGTTGACCGTCGGCGTATACATTGCCGTCGGCGTTTGGCTTCGTACACCGACGGTGGCCGTCGGCGTATAGAAGGCCGTCGGCGTTTCCTTTTTTTTTCCCTGTTGAACTGCCCTATAACATTAAAAAAAACATACATATAAAAGTATATAGCTCCATTTTTTATAGACACGGGGTTCCTGATCCCCTCTTTTCGGAAAACACTATTAACATGTGCCTACGTCGTGTACCCCCCTAAAAGGGCATCGAAGCGGGGTGAACAGTAGAATCTCAATTTGTTTTATGCATAATTAGGTCATAACATATGTGAAGACAAATTTTTACCAATGATTCTATAAGATTCCCTCGGGTATGCCCTCTGCGAGTGATCCGCGGTTTTCGGTCCCCGCTTATAGGGTGAAACTCCCATATCGGACGATACATCGGGAATCTTCCGAAGATTTGGGTTCTACCTATGTGTTTTGTGTTCCTATGGACTATCCTAACACAACCAAGCAACTTTTTCCACATTGCTACCCCCTTTCGACGTTGTTACCGCGTGTATCCGTATAAATCCGGTATTTCTCCAGCGGGTCTAGGTTTTCACCGGAGGGGGCTACGGAGCGTCCGGGTCCCCACACAAGCTAGGGGGTGCCATACCATGTTAGTATAGGTGTGTTGTGGTCTTTGGATGGCAAAGATTGCACTCCAGTGTGTGACCCGCTTCACTGGCGTCCGCTTATCTCTAGCGAGTTTATAATGGGAACATAGAAAATTGTTTTTTGCTTCAATGAAAAGGAAAACTTCCTCCGTCAACATTGTCCGTGCTTCCAAGATGCATGTTTGTGTGTAATATGGGAACATTTGAGCAAACTATGCCATGGATATGACCATAACACTCGTCGTTTGGCCCGAAACCCTAGAATGTTCGTAGGAGATAGCTAATTTTTATGAACACATTTTCAACACAATTGTCGTATTCCAAGTTTATTATTTTTGGTGTATACTAGGACCTATATAATTACACCACGCAAAGGTCTCGCATCATTTTGGTTTTTTTTTTGAATTTTTTGGAATTTTCTAACACCGTTTGAGGAAAAAGTCAAGGCGGCGGGCATGACTGTTCGTAGCTAGGGGTTGAATATTGAGAAACTCTTGGTGTATCTATGTTGAAATAGGTATTTGTGTACCTAAAAATGATTTTTGCCAAAAATCATGAGCAAACTATGAGGTACCTGTAGTTCAAATTTGACCAGTTTCCAGCGGAATCGGCAGTAACTTCTGTTCTTCAAAAGAGGTGGATGGAAACCTTTTCATATGAAACAAATTGGTTATTTGTGCATATAACATGGTCTAGTATTTTCAAAAATTATAGCTCTCAAGTTTTGCAACATATTTATGGTAGGTCCTTCACAAAAAAACCCTTTTTTTACACTCGGAACATAGAAAATGGTTTTTTGCTTCAATGAAAAGGAAAACTTCCTCCGTCAACATTGCCCGTGCTTCCAAGATGCATGCTTGTGTGTAATATGGGAACATTTGAGCAAACTATGCCATGGATATGACCATAACACTCGCCATTTGGCCCGAAACCCTAGAATGTTCGTAGTAGATAGATAATTTTTGTGAACACATTTTCAACACAACTGTCGTATTCCAAGTTTATTATTTTTGGTGTATACTAGTACCTATATAATGACACCACGCGAAGGTCTCGCATCATTTTGTTTTTTTTTTGAATTTTTTGGAATTTTCGAAACCCCGTTTGAGAAAAAGTCAAGGCGGCGGGCATGACTGTTCGTAGCTAGGGGTTGAATATTGAGAAACTCTTTGTGTATCTATGTTGAAATAGGTACTTGTGTACCTAAAAATGATTTTTGCCAAAAATCATGAGCAAACTATAAGGTACCTGTAGTTCAAATTTGACCAGTTTCCAGCGGAATCGGCAGAAACTTCTGTTCTTCAAAAGAGGTGGATGGAAACCTTTTCATATGAAACAAATTGGTTATTTGTGCATATAACATGGTCTAGTATTTTCAAAAATTATAGCTCTCAAGTTTTGCAACATATTTATGGTAGGTTCTTCACAAAAAAACCCTTTTTTTACACTCGGAACATAGAAAATGGTTTTTTTGCTTCAATGAAAAGGAAAACTTCCTCCGTCAACATTGTCCGTGCTTCCAAGATGCATGTTTGTGTGTAATATGGGAACATTTGAGCAAACTATGCCATGGATATGACCATAACACTCGTTATTTGGCCCGAAACCCTAGAATGTTCGTAGGAGATAGCTAATTTTTGTGAACACATTTTCAACATAACTGTCGTATTCCAAGTTTATTATTTTTGGTGTATACTAGTACCTATATAATGACACCACGCGAAGGTCTCGCATCATTTTGGTTTTTTTGAATTTTTTGGAATTTTCGAACCTCGTTTGAGGAAAAAGTCAAGGCGGCGGGCATGACTGTTCGTAGCTAGGGGTTGAATATTGAGAAACTCTTTGTGTATCTATGTTGAAATAGGTACTTGGGTACCTAAAAATGATTTTTTCCAAAAATCATGAGCAAACTATGATGTACCTGTAGTTCAAATTTGACCAGTTTCCAGCGGAATCGGCAGAAACTTCTGTTCTTCAAAAGAGGTGGATGGAAACCTTTTCATATGAAACAAATTGGTTATTTGTGCATATAACATGGTCTAGTATTTTCAAAAATTATAGCTCGCAAGTTTTGCAACATATTTATGGTAGGTCCTTCACAAAAAAACCCTTTTTTTTACACTCGGAACGTAGAAAATGGTTTTTTGCTTCAATCAAAAGGAAAACTTCCTCCGTCAACATTGTCCGTGCTTCCAAGATGCATGTTTGTGTGTAATATGGGAACATTTGAGCAAACTATGCCATGGATATGACCATAACACTCGTCATTTGGCCCGAAACCCTAGAATTATCAACAATACATCAGTTGTTTCTAAGTAGATCACAGTGAAGAAACTACGAAGTTAAGCGTGTTGGGCCTGGAGCAATCTCATGATGGGTGACCGACCGGGAAGTGTGATTAAGTGTAGAAACGAGTAATTTAGATAAGTAGATATGACTATAGTGTGATTAAGTGGTTAAACAAGTCAAATAAAAAATATGCAGAAAAAAATTCGAAAAAAAATTCAGAAAAAAAAATTCAAAAAAAAAATTTCAAAAAAAATTCAAAAAAAAATACTATACGCCGACGGTGACGTATCCAAGATACGCCGATGGTGACGTATACGCCGACGGGAATACGCCGACGGTCACCGTCGGCGTATGGGTACGCCGACGGCAATGCTGCATACGCCGACGGTGGTCGGCTGTCGGCGTTTAGCCGCTGTCCCGTAGTGTATCTGGCGACTATTGTAGCTACATATACAAACTTGATAAAGGTGATGGACCGATCACGGATGTTTGCCCTTATCTGACACACCAACCTAGATAATGTAAATCTGGTGGCCTCACCATGCCGAACAACAGCAACCGAGAGCAGAAACCAGTCCAATGGACAATCAACATGCACCGCATGCACACGCTCAGAAGCTGCCGCTGCCGTCTTTCGCCAGCCCAATTTCAGAAGTTATCACACAATGACCTTGTTAGGCTTGCCATCGATGTTGCGAGACAACATCATCGTCTTCCACACGCACATCAACACGCATCCACCACCGAGACACCACTGGGCCAAGCCGCCGAAACCCATCGTCTTCAATGTGGTTGGTAAGACGCCGCACCTTTACGGGCCCCTTCAGTCATGACATGATCCAAAATGTGATGTCCCTAGGAGGCGATGCGGTGCCATCCACGGTCATCGTTCGATCCGGGCAATCAATTTCTAGAGTTTATCCCGGAGCAAACGTTACAGCCGAATCTAGGTGATCCAACACATCCACGCCTTTGAGATCTCACCGAAACTCAAAAAAAATTGTGTCTAAGGAGGTATACGACGCCACGTGCCCCCACAGCCTGGTCCGGCAAGTTGAACCTAATATTTCCCTCGGAGCTCGACATGACCACCACTGTGACAGGACTCTCCAAAGAGGTTAGCTGCACTCTAAGACTTCGCCGCATCAACTGAGGTTCATATGGGCATAGGATTTCTCCCTTTTGGCAGCCCCGCTACCTAGATGATCTAAAGCCGCAGCATATCTTCCGAGACGCCCACCAACAAGCAAGAAGGATGACATCAGGCTAGATGAATCCGGAAGACCCATCCAACCCCGACCCAATCAAAGACACCGCCGCCAACTGCGGAGGCGTCAGCATGTAATCCATCACTGCCAACTGCGATTCGAAGCGCCGTTTGCCACGCTCCGGCAGACCAATCGATGCGCGCTGGAATGCTGGATACGTGTGTCGTGCCCGACAACAACACTCCCCAGCCAAGGGCACTAGCCCGCGTCGGCCTTCCCCTGGGCAGCGGCGAGGGAGAAGAAGGAGAAGAAGAGGGTCGAGCAGCGACAAGCATTAGGGTTTCCCCTCCCGCCAACACACAGGGGCAGGCAAGAAGAGAGTCGAGAGGAGGACGAGGGTCCTATCTTTCGCAATGCGTCAACAAATCAATTAGCATACCACCATGAGTATCATGTTTAGAATACATCATATCAATCTTTGGTATCCTAAAGATACGAAACAATCGCCACCCTCTCGCGGTGTCATGCATTGCGGTCGACCGTGAGGGTTTTCCTTTGATAACTCAAATTGAACTACAAAAAAGTGTCCTAAATAATGTAGTAAGAGGTTTTGGTAACTCAACTTGAACTACTCCCTCCGTCTCAAATTAAGTGTGGACAAAAATGAATATATCTAGATATTTTATTGGATCCTTCCGCGGCCCAGCGTTATTTTCTTGTGCGATGCCCGAAGGATCTTGTTGGGCGCTGGTTATTAGAAGCTGCCGTGGAGATTGCTCTCAGATTTAAGTAAGAGTTTGTATTGAGCAGTTGAGCCCGGCCATAAATAACCTCCTCCTCGCTTCAGTTTAGTCCCTAGGAGGGGATGCTCTCACACCTCGTGGTAGTCCTGCACGCTGCTTGCCTTCTTTCCATGGATGGAGTACATTCATGGCTCCAGCCTCGTCGACTTCTTCATTCCTCCTGGATACTTGCTGTCATAGCCCTTCTCAGTTGGTTCTGGGAGTCGAGGGGGAGGACCTTACAGATGGGAATCCACTCGCTCTTTTCCCTCATCACCGGCAAGCCAGGCGCTAGCGGGTGCGGCTCCGCCTCCACCGCCGAGCAGGTCACCCACGGCGTCGACGCCTCCGCCCTAACCGTCCTTGTCACCGGTAAGACCAATACTCAAACTGTCGGTTCCTCGTACCCAACGGGGTCGTCATATTATTTGTCCAAGGAAGAATCTTTCTTCTGGCTGCGTTATTGTCATCTCATGAATCATGATATGGTCTCTTCACCTGGTTGTTTGTCCCAAGCTTTAAATTGTGTTCGTTTCCTGGTTGACTGTGACTCAAGTATTGTTAAGTTCTGTTTTCCTCAACTGTTTTTATTGAGAACCAGTGCCACTAGCTTTCCCTGAACAACTTCTACAAGTTATTTTTTTCCATCAGTAAGTCTAGCATTTATTCATGTTTTACTTATCTCAGGAGGATCTAGTGGAATTGGTCTAGAGACCTCGAGAGTCTTTGCTCTGAGAGGAGCCCATGTCATCATTGCCGCGAGAAACACAGAGGCTCTATCAGAGGCAAGGAAGCGTATCACAGAGGCAAACCCAACAGCTCGTGTCGATGTTCTGAAGGTTGACCTTAGCTCCCTCAAGTCTGTCAGAGCCTTGGCTGACCAGTTCAACTCGATGAATCTTCCTCTGAACATCTTGATGTAACCTACTTCATCTCTTACGATACTTACTTTTTTTACATATCTTGATGTATATAACTGCTAGTGTATTTTTTTTTCCGATAAAAGTGCATTTTATTAGTACTTAAAAGTATCGCTGCTAGTGTACTTGCAGGCTTGCAGCACACTGTAAATTTTACTGAATTAAGCCGTCCAAAGTATTTCTGTTCTGCAGAAACAATGCAGGTGTGATGTTCTGCCCTTTCCAATTGTCTGAAGATGAGGTTGAGATACAGTTTGCCACAAATCATCTTGGTATCGTCTCTAACTGGCTGCAATGCAATACATGAAACAGACAATATCAGTAGCCCATAACCTCATACTAATTTTGTTTTTCACTCCTTCGCTCAACCAGGTCACTTTTTGCTGACCAATCTTCTCCTTGATAACATGAAAGCAACTGCAAAATCTACGGGTATTGAGGGTCGCATTGTGAACTTGTCCTCAATCGCCCACCTCCATACATATCCAAAGGGAATTCAGTTTGATGAGCTAATTGACAAGAAAGCGTATGGGTACGTATGGTTCTGCAGAAGAAAATCTACTATCGACTCAACTGTTGCTAACGGTTTTGCATTGGCAGATACGATGATAAAATGGCCTATGGACAATCTAAGCTTGCAAACATTCTCCACACGAAAGAGCTCTCTAGACGGCTTAAGGTAAGATTTTTCTCGATATTTGGACTTTCTCTTCATTAATAATTCAGAAAAACTGAGCATGAAAATATTAGCGTATTTTGTCTATAGTTATCATCTTGAATTTCCCCTGTTACGCTACTATCAAGTGGGGATCATCATTAGTAAGAACAACCAGCACAAACTTAGAAATGCTAACTTCCGATCTTGATGCACTGTGTTGATTTTTAAATTTTCAGAGATTGCCATGGCTATCATACCCTGCTTATCTAATTTGTATCGCTGAAACTGTTATCAATTATCCGTTTAGTAGATTTGAACCAGGAAAATGATTAACCTAGTTGTGTGTATTGATTTATCTACCCCCTGCTAAATGTTCCATTCTGACGTACCACAAATTACGTTACTCAAACAGGATGAAGGAGCTAACATCACAGTTAACTGCGTTCACCCTGGGTTGATCATGACCAATTTGATGAGGCACTCCTACGCTCTCATGAGTATGCTTTCATGTTTATTTTCCTTGTGAATCTGTTTCTGAGATATCAATTTCCGCTATGCACATCCCAGTTACAGGGACATTTCCTTTAAATCTCCAGCTTGTTCTGAAATTTGTTATTTTTTCCTCTTGAAGAGGCAGTCCAAGTCGTCACCAAGATGTTCTGGAAAAATGTACCACAGGTTCTTCCCCATTCTTGTGATTAATTAAATTCTTATTCCTAGCAACGGCTGAACTGTATTAAAGAGAACATGAATAACTGTAATTGTCACAGGACGCAAGTAATGAAGAATCTTTAACATTATGTATCTCCTTGTGTTAAAGATATTAAGCGATTTTTGGACGAGTTTAATTAGCGGAATCAACATAACAGATGCAATAGTAAATCTAACCACATACGACAAACTACAAACATATATCAGATCTGCACCTGAACCAAATACTAGTGCAAATATAGAGAGAAATAGCACATATGTGTTGACCGGAAGGACCCCACCACAACTTCGTTGTACGGTGACGAACAAGCAAAAAAACGGTTGATGCAGAGTCGAGCGATAGTGAGCAGTCGCGTCGAGATGCTCTCCGAAAACCTTATCGGCCCTCGCCTGGTATAGGATATAAAAGATCAGAGTTTCCGTGGCCTGCTGTCCCGGATGGACGTGCACACGATTGCCAGGATGGGAAAACCAGAAAGCAGCCCAACACAAGGAACTAGACGATGGCGACACATAGAGTAGGTGGTGGTGTCCGTAATGAGCTCGGGATCCATTATGTTCTCTATAGCCCCGGGAGGTAGAGAACGCAAACGCCACGTGGTGGAAGAAGCAAAGTTCGTGCCAAGCATGCACGTGCACATGCTTGTTCACACATACTCACAAATTTGTTTCACCGTAAAAATAATTCATTCTTCCACCAAAATGGGCTCTAAATCGAACTCGATTAACGAAACTCAACATGTGTGCGTGGCAAGGCCAGGCAGGCGGCGAAGGAGGAGGACTGCGCGTATACTCCTCCTAATCTTACTAATGGTAGAAGAGTTTCCCTTTTAAGTTGCTCTAACTCTCTCCCAACTAGAAGTATAAGACTACGAAAACGCTGGTATACAGCCGGGGGATCACGCGCTCCTATCCTCCGGTTGCACAGCCATCGGATGAAAACCCATCGTACGGGTGTTTTCTCCTGGCCCCACCGACTCCACCTTCCTTATCCCCTCCACGCTCTTATCTCTTCTTCTCCAGCGCACACCTTCCTGCATCCCGAGGCAGAAACAAACTCCGCCCCCCCGCCGCCTCCCGCTGGGGCGGCCGTGCCGCGTGGCCGTCCCCTTCTCCCCTGTATCGCGCCGCCCTGGTTCCCTGCGTCGCCCGCCCTGGGTCCCCGGTGTCTTCGCCAGGTAGGCCGCGCCGCTGCGCGAGGCAGTCGGCCGGGAGAGGGAGCAGCTTCGCCACCTCGAAGGCGACGGAGGCGAGGAGGTCCGGGAGAGGGAGCAACTTCTCCACCGCGCGCACCGCCGCCTCCCCTTCGCCTCGATGCGCAGATCCTCCATGGCCGCCGCCCGGAGACCTCGGCGAGCCTCCCACGAATCGAGGCTCGCCTCGATGCCCAGATCCCTCCATGGCCGCCGCCCGGGGACCTCGAGTTCGACTACGTGTCGACGACCAGCCGACCACGCCGTCTTCTCCGATGTCGTCTCGGTCAGGGGGCACGACTGGAGGGTGACCTGCTTCCCGAACGACGGCGATTTCGCCTCCGTGCACCTCCAGCTCATGAGCGTAGCCCAGCACGTCACGGCCGTCTTTGACGCCGCCGTCTTCATCGACGAGCGTGGTGCTCCTGTATTCCGCATGGTGTCGCTCGACGGCTCCGTCCATGCAGCGAGCAGAGACCTCCGGCGAGCGCGGGAGCGCACCAATCTCCAGGCGTGTGCGGGCGCAGAGACCTCCGGCGAGGGCGCAGAGACCTCCGGCGATGGGAGGGGTGCTCTCATCGGCGAGGCGCGGTGCTCCGGACGGCGGGAACGGATGCTCCCAGCGGTGGGATGCGGTGCTACCAGAGGCGAATGCGAGATTTTTGCTAAATTTTTTTTGTACAAATGGTTGCTACACTAGGGTTTTTCTTTTTCTTTTTTTGTATAATTTTTTTGCTACTGTAACTCCGGCGAGGTCCGATTTTTGCTCTAATAGCATAATTTTTTTGCTACAATAAGGTTATTTTTTGCTTTTTTAGTATAATTTTTTTGCTCTGCTATTCCTCCGGCGAGCAAAAGTCTCCGGTGACGGCTCCGGCGAAATCGACTTTTTGCTACTGTAGCAAAAAAAAAATTGCTATAGTAACTCCGGCGAGGTCTGACCTTTTCCTGTTCTTTTTAGGGGTGAAACGTTTTTTGCTACGGGAGCAAAAGCGGGACTTTTTGTTTGCTACGAGAGCAAAAGCGTAATTTAGACAAAAAATAGGGCATGTGTCAAGCAGGGGACCCGGGGGATGAAAATTTTCTATCCCCCGGGAACGCCCAGTGCTGTCTATAAGACTAGCCTTTAGCCCCAATTTCACATATGTACGTAGCATGCAAGCAAGTTGAATGGGCCTTCAGATTTCTACGATTTGTTAGACTAAGTCGGCCTAAAGCACGCAAAAAGCCCACAATCCACCATATCTCAGAGGCACGTCTGGTTGCATTCTAGTTCCATATAACTGTTGGGTATACCTGCAGTTCAATGGAGACCGTTAACTTGTGCTTCCACCAAGACAGGAACTATGCTAGACTACAACTTAACAATTGACTATACCTTGAATTTACCAATCTTGTGCAACAAGTTCCACTACATGTATTTATCGGTACAAGCCGGGATTTCCTCACAGGTGGAGCATATAAGTTATACTCCTCAACCTTTTATGAGTTTGCTAGAGGCACCGTGACCAGGCGTGTGGCTCATATAGGTGTGTTTTTTTAAGATCGCTCGAAAGGACAGCATATTCGCTCAACAAAATCCACACATTAAGATATAATCAACCTGCTTAACAATGTTCTATGAGAGAATTGCATCTGCATTGGAGTTGGGGTTTTAATATTCTCTCAATTAGTTGCTCCGGTTTGTTTTCCCGGATTCTAATTCACGGGATTTCCGATGACATAGATTGGGTTAACCCTCGGAAATTCAAGTGGGTCTCGAACCCATCTCCACCAATGCTTTTCTAGAATGTTTGTCGACGGGCCTTTTCTAAGAGGATCCGCCAGATTTTAGCCGTTTGGACATTATCCATTGTTATAACTGTGGATTTTTTTCAAATTTCTAACTCTTTAATCTTATAGTAACATGACTTGGAATTTTCATACTATCATTAGAGTTATTTTCTTTGAGAAGCACAATTTGGTCACGGCTCATGAGAATGGCCAATATTGCATCTTTAACCATAGATCTGTCTGTAAAGTGTTCACAAAGGCATTATGCTTCAACAACCACAATTCCTAATGTTGTGATTTATACTTCCATTGTTGACCTCGTTATGATGGTCTCCATGCGATACTTCCATGAAACAGCTCCGACACCAAGAGTGGATACATTTCCCCTTGTTGCTTTTCTCTCATTAATACCAGAATCCAATTTGAATCACTGTACCCTTCAAATACTCTGGGATTCCCGTTATAATGAATTTCATGCCTCGTTCCTTTTCGATGGCGGGTCACCTTTCAAAAGCATGCCAATGATCATTTCTTAGTTTTCTCACAACAAACGAGATGTCAGGCCATGTATCGCAAGCGAAATACATGAGGGAACCAATAATTTTAGAGCACCTCAATTGATCTACAGTGTTCTTCTATTTCTTTCGAAGCTTCACACTAGGATCATAACGTGTGGAGTAGAGTTGCATTCAGGATAGCCAATCTGCTTAGCACTTTTTTTAGGAAAGTGCAATTCCATCATCCTCATCTCTCAACAGCTTGATGTTTAAGATAACCCTTAGCCACAATTCGTGTTTGGGAAAAAAATCCACACTAGTTTTTTCCCATTTTTCTTTTGCCACTCTAATCTTTGACATTTTGATTTTTCCCTTTTGAGGGGCAAAACCAAAATAAAAAAACAACAATAGAGGCAAAAGCAAAAAAAAACACCATTTTCATTTTGTTTTTGCCACCACATAGGGAAAAACTAATGCATTACAAGCAACTAAAAGGGGAAAAAGTAAAATGTCAAACTTTAGAGTGACAAAAGAATAAATGGAAAAAACTAGTGTGGCAAAAAAAATTTATTCCCTTCATTTTTTTTTCAATAGTACCATCAACTATGAGCTTCTAATAAATGCCCATTTATATCCTTTAGGTTTACGTCCATAAGGAAGTTAAGTGGTTTCTCAAGTTCCAGTAGCTAAGATGGAATGTATTTTACTCTCAACCGGTTCTTGGTTCTTTCCAATAGTCTACATCCGGTGATGCAATAGCTTATGAAATGGTAGTGGGAGAATCATCCACATGTACATAATGAAATCATTACCAAAATAAATTTACGTAATTTGTCCTTTTCTCCTTATGGGTGTTTTATTGTGATCCTCCTTTAAACTCTCACTATCGTATTGTTCATCAAACTCCATAGGAGTGACATGTTCGAGAAATGAACACGATTCCTGGGTAGATATGCTAGGCATATCTCTCAAAGGAAACATATCCTCAAACAATTAATGTAGAACCTTTATATCAAAGATGGTACGACATACATTTTTTGCACTCTAGATTTGACCTCAATAAATCTGTTCCCAATAGGAGCATAGCCAAGAAAGGCACAGTAACGGTTTTTGGTACAAGCTTAAACTTCTTGTTGATTGGCACATTTATTTTTCCTAGGCAACACCAAGTTCGTAGGTAGGAGAGTTATAATACTTTCTTTTTGCACTGATGTAGTCTCTTTATTCTTTGTCGGAACTTGGTTTAGTACATGGCATAAAGTCAATATAGCTCCCCACCCATTACCCATTCTTTTGATAAACGAGCAGTATCTCACATGGCATTAACCAAATCTGCCAGAGTGTTGTTTCCCTCTCAACAATCTCATTATACTAAGGGAAATTCGAGACGTCATCTCATGGATTATATTATGTTCTGAAGAACAAATTAAACTCACTATATAAAATACTCTCCATCATAGTCAGACTGAACCATTTTGATATGTCTTTCAAGTTGATTTTAACTTCTTCCTTGTAGATTTTAAATTAATATAGAGCTTCATTTCTAGTTATAAAGAGATGTACATAACAATACCTTGTAGAATCAACAATGAAAGTGATGATATTTGTCACTTATTTTCAACAAACCATTCATCTCACAAAAATCTCAATGTATGAGATCTAGTGTTGCCGATTTTCTTTCCTCCGAACCTTGCGGAGCTTTCTAGGCTGTTTTTTTTGTTGGACACGTGCATGGCACATAGGAATTTTTAACAAGGTGAATTTTGGAATTAAACTCATACTGGAAAGTTGCTGCATACAACCAAAGTTAATATGACTAAGTCGTGAATGCCAAGAATTGGTCTCACTGCTACTAGTGCATACATGGTTCCAAACACTATCACGGAAGTCAAGAAAAGAGAAACGGCACATGCCTCTGCACTCATAGAATTTTCCAAAAAAAAGTTCCATAGTTCGACGGTACAACTTAATTGGACTCAAACACCAACTTAAGCGCATCTTTAAAAAGACAATATCCACTAACCAGATTCTTCTTGATAAAAGGCATATGTTGCGTCTTCTCCGGCTGCACGACATTTCCCCACGTAAACTTCAGATAGACCATGCTAACACCAAGAACAGAAGAATATAGCCCATTCCCATCATGATGGTGGAGCCTCGTTGGGACTATTAAGAGGGAAAATGGGGATGTCCTGAATATTAGGTACCATATGAATCCACCATTCGTTGTATTGAAGTACTAAGAGAACAATAGGTAATAATTACCGTAACCAGAATTTCCTCTTTCAGTATTGCCACTAACCATGTTGACACACTTCCAGCTCTGTCTAGGCCAATCCTTCTTTACTTTGTGTTGAGGGAAGTGATGGTCTCAATGGCTGGTCTTGCCGCACACCCAACAAGGAGCTTTCTCCATGTTTTCCCTGCTTAATGAAGTTTGTAGTATGGGGCCCTTTCTTTCCCTTGAACTATTAGGAATTTTTCGGCACCACGTTGGCGACAAAATGTCCCTTAGTTCATGTAGTGTGTCTTTCTTTCACCCCGACCATCTTGTCAATATCTAGAGAGCCAATGAGATCCTTAACAAAAAACCATGCTTCTGATGTTTCAGACAAATGACAAAGTTCCTCCAAAAAGGTGGAAACTTGGAGATAATGCATCTCGCGAGAAACTTGTTGTTAGCGCACACTTAATGAGTTTGAGTTCCTTAGCTATGATATATATCTCATGAGATTATTCTGCTACAAATTGGTTATCAACCATTTGTAATCATTGAAGTGGTTCATAGCATACAGCTTACCACTAGCACTGGATGCACTGAACTTGGAGTATAGAGCATCCCACTAGTCTTTGGCATCATGGATATGCAAATATGAATTAAACAACTTATCTCGAAGCACACATGGAGGACCATCTGCAACCCTGTGCACACCCATTGTAGTGAGCCACAAGACTGTTTTGGTTTTCCGTCTCTTTAAATGGGCATCCATAGACGGGTTTGGCTTCAATGAAAAAACAAATTAAGATGGCGAAAACTGCGTGAAAAAAATAAGGTTTTTGGATTCTTGACATATTGAGCAATTTTTAAATGAATTTATTTAGCGAAATCACCATTAGAGACACACATATTAGAAACATCTATCGGATAGTGCGGACAGAGAGAGAAGTAGCACATATGTGTTGAACGAGAAGGTCCGCACCACATCTTCGTTGTTGGTTGTGATGGTGACAAAGTAGACGAACGGTTAGCACAGATGGAGCTGAATAGAAGCGGGCAGTCATATAGAGACGCACCCCAAAACATTATCAGCCCCCTCCTGGTGAATAACCTCAAGGAACGCGGTTTCGGAGGCCTGCTCTCCAGAATGTCCGTGCATGTTGTCTCCTAGATGGGGAAATAATCAGAGTATTTGTCAATCATGCACATGCCTTGACATGTACACACAAAGTTGATGCACTATGAGAAAAATTATTCTTTCACGAAAAACAAGCTCTAGCTTGAACTAGATGCATGAAACGCAACATGCGTGTGAGGGGAGAGGATACATGGTAGAGGAGGAATGCACATGGACTCCTCCTATTCGCATTTACTTAATAGATGAGTTTCCCTTATAAGCTACTCTAACTCTCTCCTAACTATTAGTATGGGACTAAAATGTAGTCCCACTTTATGTACATAGCATGCAACCAAGCCGAATATGCATTGTGATTTCCAATATTTGGTAGGTTATGTGGGCCTAAATCCTACAAAATTCCAACACCTTCGGAGTTGAAATATTTCTTACATAATAACACGGTTCATGTTTTTTTCAGGGAGCATCAACTACATGTTATGTAGGGCTCAACCCCCAGCTAATGGGAGTGACAGGCAAATACTTTGCTGACTGCAATGAGGAGAAGACGAGCCAACAGGCAAAGAGCGACGCCTTGGCAAAGCAACTCTGGGAATTTAGCGAGGAGCTCATTAAATCTGCCCACTAAGGCGCTCAGAAACGACGTCTTGCAGGCGGCACTATCGAGCTAATGGTACATATGCATTGTATTGGTTAGTATGTAGAAGTAGTAGCAGGAACAAGTAAGATGAACCTGTCACTTGTTGAACCAATGTTTGATATTCCGAATAAATGTCCCCGTTGTGTTTGAGTCGTTGTTAAAATATCAACATGTTCTCCTGATGACCCACAAGTATAGGGGATCGCAACAGTCTTCGTGGGAAATAAAACCCAAATTTATTGATTCGACACAAGAGGAGGCAAAGAATATTAATAACCCTTAACAGACGAGTTGTTAGTTCAGCTGCACCTAGAAATAAACCTGCTCGCAACGGTTATCAGTAGCAACGTTTTTTTTAGCAGTAGCAGTAGAGAAATAATAGCAGGAATAAAATAAAGACAACAACAGTAATTGTAGTAGACATCATGATTAAAGTACTGTAGGCATAGGGACGGATGAACGGGCATTGCATGGATAAGCTAATTCATATAATAATCAATACATGGGAAATTGCAGGTAAATAATGATAAAGATTCCAAGTACTAAGTAAACATAGGCATGTGTTCTGTACTAAGTCGTACGTGCTCGCAATGAGAAACTTGCACAACATCTTCTGTCCTTCCAGACCGTTTGCAGCGGGGCCTGAACGAAAAATACTAGTAATTAAGGTGCTTCTTTTAATAAAGCACCTGAGCAAAGAAATAACACTTCGTGAACACACATGATCCTCGTATCACAACCAACCCCTCCGGTTATCCCAATTGTTGTCACTTTGGGTCCTCGGGTTCCGAACAACGATATGTGTATACAACTTGCCGGTAAGATAAAAAAAAATATCCTCGTGAATCAATAACATGTTCAGATCTGAAATCATGGTACTCGGACCGTAGTATCAAGCATTAAGCATAACATGTGGCAACAACGATAGATATCACTAACAACAGATACTAGGCACCATGCCCTAACAATGTGGCAATTATTACATGAACGATCTCATCCAATCCCTACCATCTCTCTCAGCCTACAACGGGGATTACTCACACATGGATGGGGAATCAAGGATTGTTGATGGAGAGGCGGTAGCAATGACGATGGCGATGATCTCCTCCGAATCCCCAACCCGGCAGGGTGCTAGAACAGGAACTTATGATCCCCTAATTGAGTTTCGAGGAGGCGACGTCGTTGAGGTGTGTTTTTTCTAGAATAGTCGAAACGGGGGCACGAGGGGGCGGCCGAGGCGGCCACACCATGCCACGGCGCAGCCTAGGGGGAGGGGGCGCCACGTGGTGTGGGCCCCTCGTGGCCTTCCTCCGTCTCGTCTTCTGGCTCCATGAATCTTCAGGTAAACTAGGGACTTTGCGATATTTTTCGGGCATTTTCCTTAAAGTTGAATTTCTACACAAAAAGATACATAAAGGCAATTCTGCTGAAAACAGAATCAGTCTATGTTAGTTGTATTCAAAACTCACAAGTTTAGAGGAAACAACAACAAAAGTGTTCGGGAAAGCACATACGTTTTGGACGTATCAACTCCCCCCAAGCTTAGCTTATTGCATGTCGTCAAGCAATTCAGTTTACAACTGAGTGCGATAAAAGAAGTTTTATGAATACATTTGCTTCATATGATATATATATATCCTCACTATATGATCAAATACTCGGGAAATTCATAATAAGAAGTATGCAAATAAAGGAACCTAATAGTTATGCAAACCATGAAGAGATACCAACACACTCATAATAAGCAACATGAAGTATATCTATTTGCAGGATGGCAATGTTCATAATAAGATATGATATAGTGGTATCTCGCTTGCCCTTATTTGTGGAGCAAAACATAAATGTCAGGGCACCTCTGAAGTTGAAGTGAAGACTAGAAGTAGAGATATCAAAGATAAATGCATCAAAGTTATACCACAATTAATCGTGTTCTGGGACAAGCACATTAAAATAAGAATGACAGTTACGCTCTCGAGAGGTTGCTCAAAGAAAAGATGGTGACTCAACAATAAAGTAAAACATTGGCCCTTCGCAGTGAGAATCAGGGATTAACATGTGCTAGAGCTTTTTATTTATAAAATAGAAATAAAAATTGTTTTGGGAGGTGGTTGTTCATGTCAACGAATAGTAATAGAGTTCTTGTTATCTTCCATACTAAATAAGTTGAGAGTGGTTCCAAATTATTTATAGTATGCACTTTTATATATAGCTTGACACTCCTCCCAGCCTTTGCTTATCACAAATCATTTCTAACTGAATCCTCAGGTGCCTGCCAACAATCACATAGCATGGAGGAGTGTCTATTTTATGTTATAGTGGACTAACCAGATCTTTGCAAAATTAGTGACAAGCAGATAAAGAATGCAAGTCAGGGGGTACTTAATTTAGCCTGGAAGATAACAAACCCAACTACTACTTCCTCATGAGATAAAACAGTGTCATAAAATGAGAAGTATTTTGAAGGTTTTAAAGATAGCACATGAAAATTTACTTGGAATGGCTGGAAATACAATGCATAGGAATTTATAGTGGACTCTTTGGAATGACTTGGCTTTCAAGGATTTGGAAGCACAAGCAGCATTCCCTCTTAGTACAAGTGAAGGCTAGCAATAGACTGGGAAGCGACAATCAAGAGAGCAGTAATCGTCATAATCATGCTTGCGATAGAACAAAATTAATGGGGCCATAAAAGTGATACAAGAACTCTGAGGCAAAATAAATCATCAAGGCTTAATTGACTTTTTGTTTTAGGTCATATGCATGTCTGAGCATGTGCCAAGTCAATTCAAATGAAACATTGAGAGGAGGATACCACAATGTCATACCGTTTTATGAATAGAACAATGCAAGCAAACATTTATACGACGTGTTATTTACTATTAGTAAGTTGGATCTAATCATAAGACATCACGAACTACTAAGCATCCATTAAATAACATATATCTTAAACGAACAAACTAAGCATGTTCACATGGATGAGTATATGTACAAAAATGAAAACAAATAGAGTTCAAACCAGCCTCTCACCACAACTTGAATTGTCATAAGTCGTCATTATTGCTTTTCTCTTGTGTGGCTTGAATGATATGAAATGATAACCAAGATCCAACGTAGTAACGGAAGACTATTGAACTCTGTAGCAACTTTACAAAACCGAAGAGGAACAACAAATATTTTTGGCTTTTCAAATTTAAAACAAGAACAGAAGGGAACAAGCAAACAAAGAAAAATCTTTTTGGATTTTTGAATAACGAACCGAAACTTGAAAATAAAGAAAACTGATAATAGAAACTAAAGAAACAACAGAAATATTTTTGGTCTTTTTGTGTTTTGGAAAGCAGAAACTAAACAAGAACAACAATGGAAGAGAGAGAAACAGAAACATGGATATACAAAGTACCGACAGAATTATGATATGTAAATGAGTGTGATTTCGGTATAACTCCCCCCAATCTTAGGCTTTTGGTCTAAGTGGAGATCAATACCAAGAGGGGTAGAAGCTCGAGGCTGGTGGATCGCCCTTAGCATGATCGTAATCAGGCTGCCGTGAAGAACAAGTAGTAGAAGGCCAACAATCCTAACCAGGGTGCTGGTACGGAAGATTCATAAGGTCGAAGGGCTGGACGAAATTATCTTCGGCCCCCTCTCCAGCATCCTCTACATGCTAGCAGTGCTCCTCTATGTATTTATCAAATTCATTCCCGGAGAATGACCATCCTTCCCTGACATCAAGGTTAAACAAAAGAGGCACAGGTAAATTGACTAATCGATCAGACTTAACTACTCTCCACCCTGATTTCTTAAAAAAGGTTATTTCATAAGATAAGTTATTCAAGTTAGCCCAAGTTTAAACAAATCTATGTTTTATCATGGAATTAAGATCAAGCCTCTCTACGGGAAACTGAATGTCTAAACACTGCGGTACCACACCATGCAAAGCTAATATGACCTTCACAAATACCTCCTTTCTCGCGGTTAGCAGCAAGACGGAAAGCTATTAAAGAACGAAAATTATAGGTCATATCTCGTCTCAAGGAAGCTCAGATGAAAGCTAAAATCGTAAGCAGATAATTTTTTGGCAGTCTTCCTCGCAAGAACGCACTTGGCAATGAAATAGGAAAAATATCGAATAGATGGGAGTTGAATATTTCGAATTTTACCACTCTCATATGAGGAAATCCTCCCTTGGCAGATTTTTTTGTACAGGTTCATCATTGGCTTAGGCTACCCTTTTATCTTCTCACGTGATCCCCACTGTGGCAACTTAATGGTTGCAAAAAAATCATCAAAGGACAAGTTGACTTTTTTATTGTAAATTTTATAGTGAATCATGGGGTTAGGAAAGGACCAACTGAAACTAAAATCCTACAGCACAGACAGAGTTAGTTTTGCATATTGGCTAGGTTCACCGTCAACAAAATATTCCAACCCTGCATTAGAGATTAAAGTCCGGAAGTCATGTAGAATCCCTGCAGCATTCATGAATTCATAGCATAGATAGATGGAGGGGAATACACCCTCTTCATGGTGGACTCTCATGACTTGATGTACCTCCAATTCATGATGGTCAAGTTGGTATACATGCTCCTCCATTTTTGAAATTTTTAACAAGCATCATAAAAAATGTTTTTTGAAGTAACTATATGAATGAAACTAATATAGAGACTTGTAAGAGGACTAAACATGCATCAAAAATTATTTTTATACACATACAACAAGCATGCAAGCTCACATAACCTGTCACCTACAGTAAAAAAATACTCAAGAAATACTCCACAAAATTCTACTTCGATAATCGGAGGAGTCACATACCGGAGAACAAATGCCCCAAATCTCAGCAGCAAAGATGGGCTGAGCAAGGAGATCAAAAATTGCGAGCAAGAACAACAAGAACACGAGTTTGAGCAGGGGTGGTGTGTTTGGTCGGGAGAGAGTGTGAAGTGGCCGATGGAGGAGAAAGTGGAGGGCCAGGGGGGGCCACACCATGCCCTGGCGCAGCGTAGGGGGTGCCCGCGCCACCACATGGTGTTGTGGCATGGTGGGTCCCCCTAGGTTGCCCCAGGTGCCTCTCTGCCCCATTTTATCATAAAAAACTAATGTAAATATCCTGAAATTTTGCGAGAAACTTTATTTTCGGAGGATTTCCAGAATTCGATAAATAATTATAATCCAGGAAAATGATTATGGAATGATGGAAAACAAGTTTAAAACCAATTCTTCAGAATTTCTAACACACTCTAATATGCAAATAACAAGCGGAAACATAGGAAAATGTAGTGAAATCATAATTAGGGATGATGAAAACATGAGTAAACAAATAAACGTGGGGAAAACATAGTGAAAACATTATTTCCTTCATTCAAATCACTTTGTTAACAAGGTTGATCAAGTCTTGTTACAAAAACTATTTTACATTAAACAAAACTTTGCATTTCACTAAATGATTATGTTACCTCAACTTTGATAGACATAGTCCCAATCATGACAATGTCATATTCTTTCTGTAGCATTGGAATAGGACAATAGAATTATCCAATATTGATGGTCTCCATGTTTTCAATTGAATTTAGACCATATTTCTTATCAATCTTCTTCGGAAAATAAACTGTGTGCTCTTTTTCGTTAACATGAAAAGTTACTTTTCCTTGGTTGCAATCAATAACAGCCCATGCAGTGTTAAGAAAAGGTCTCCCAAGAATAATAAAAATATTATCATCTTCGGGCATTTCCAACACAACGAACACAGTTAATATTAAAAGTTATTAGCCACTTGAACAGGAACATCGTCACATATACCAATAGGAATAGCAGTAGATTTGTCAGCCATTTGCAAGGATATATCTGTTGGTATCAAATTTTCCAGAAAAAGTCTCTTATAGAGAGAAAAAGGCATAACACTAACTCCTGCCAAATCACATAAAGCAGTTCTAATGAAGCATGGAATAGTTGCTATACCAGGATCTCCAAGCTTCTTTGGAATCTTGCCATTGAAAGAGTAATTAGCAAGCATAGTAGAGATTTCCTCATTAGGAATCTTCCTGTTGTTAGAGACAATATCTTTCATATATTTCGAATAAGGAGGAAATTTAATATCATCAGTTAAAGGAATTTGTATAAAAAAAGGTTTCATCCTTATACGTCATAAATGTATTCTTAATTTCTGTTGTTCCACGTATTTAACCGCCACTCCAAAGTAAACTGCTCATGTGTTACCTTTAAAACTGTCCAAATTACTCCTATTTTGTGCTCCTGTTTTAGCCCATGAGGGCGTAAATAGAGAATCTTTATCTCACTTCGTGATTGGACTTTCACATCCTGGACTAGTGGCTTAATCCGCTTATCCAAATGATAGAAGAGCTGATAGTGGGGTGCCCAGCCCCAAATAAATAACAACAAATTTTCTTCGCTATTTTTGCCCCTGATTTATGAGTCAAAGCATAATTGTGTAAACAAAAGAGAAACAGGGATGACCTTCTACCCAGATGCGTCCTTCTATGGGAGCCGCTCTTGTGAAGTCTAGTTGGCTTGTGAACTAATGTATTTTGTGTTTACCATTCGTTGACATAAGCATACACCTCTCTAAAAAATAGACAGTCCTCCACGGTATGTGATTGTTGGCAGACACCCAAGGATTCGGTTAGCCATGGTTTGTGTAAGATGGATGGGAGGAGTGTCAAACCTTTTATACCTCTGTTTAATAAAATAAAAGCTCTAGCACGTGAGTTGATCCCTGCTTCCCTCTACGAAGGGCCTTTCTTTTACTTTTATGTTGAGTCTCCATATTCTAACTTTATGCACAGTTGAGAGAGCATAGTTGCCATTCTGAGTTTTATGTGCATTTGTCCCAGAAACATTATTAATTGATTCATGATGTATTATTGTTTGTTCTCTAATTATTTGTTCTAGTCTTCCTCATGAACTTTGAAGGTGTCCTGGTATTTATGTTTTCCCCCACTCTTAAGGACTAGCGAAATATCACTTTGTCATGTTATCTCTATACTTAAAACAAACGTATATCTTTCGTTGCATTATTATTCATGATCTTTTATTTGTGTTACTTCTCATGATGCAAGGTGATTGCTATGCTTTATTGTTAAAATTCTATTTATCATGCTTGTGTTGAAGTTCTACGATCTCAGCTTACTTATGCTTTTACATTATTGATGATCAAGTTTATGTTGGTAGCATGTCACCTCAGAAATTGTGTGTTTTTATCGTTTACCTACTCAAGGGCGAGTAGGAAGTAAGCTTGAGGATGTTGATACGTCATAAATGTATCCTTAATTTCTGTTGTTCCATGTTGTTTCCTAAATGTTTGATATACGCTTTATGTCATTTTTTATCGATTTTCTGGACTAACCTATTGACAAGATGCCACAGAGCCAGTTCCCTGTTTTCTACTGTTTTTAGTTTCAGAAAAGTTGTTCTGGAAATATTCTTGGAATTGGAAAATTCGAAGTCCGGAGGTCCTACAATTCCCGAAGGTTCCACGGAGTCCCGAAGAGGCCGAGAGGAGGGGCACAGGGGGGCACACCATAGGGCGGCGCCCCCCCCCCCGGCCTCCACCGCCTTTGCCCTTTCGCCTATTTATACCTCCCGATACGTCAACCCTAAAAATATACCACTTCGTCCGAGAAACACCCGAGGCCACCGTCATCGTCATCCCGAGATCGGGAGGGTTCTGGAGCTCTCCCCGGCACCCTGCCGGGAGGGGAATTCATCAACGGAGGGGCTACACCACCATGCCCTCCTCCGAAGTGATGCATGAGTAGTTCATCCAAGGACTACGGGTCCATATTAGTAGCTAGATGGTTGTCTTCTCCACTTTGTACCTCATGTTTAGATCTCGTGAGCTTCCCTACATGATCGAGATCATCTTTATGTAATGCTACATGTTGTGTTTGCTAGGATCCGATGAATGTTAAATGCTGTGTCTTCTGATCATCAATCTATCATGTTATCTTCATGCATATGTTATTTCCGATCTTGCATGCTCTCCGTTATTAGTAGATGCTCTGGCCAAGTAGATGCTAGTAACTCCAAGAGGGAGTATTTATGCTCGATAGTGGGTTCATGCCTCCTTTGCATCTGTGCTCGAGTGACAGAAACGTGACGAGTGGAGGATGTGTTGTTTCCATTAGGGAGAAAATGACGGTGTTTAATTAGTTTACATTGATTACATTACACAACATTTGTTCGGATGATATTCGGATGGTGGATTATTAGACATAGATGCAGTTGGATGACGGTCTATGTATTTTGTTGTAATGCCCGCATGAATCACATAGTAATCTTTATGTCTTGCATATGCAGTACGGTGCATCCTTCATTTCTGTCAATTGCCCGGCTGTAATTAGTTCACCGCACATGTTATTTATCTTCTATAGAGAGACACCACTCGTGAACTGTGGACCCCGGTCCATTTTCTCATTCTGATAATACACACACTACTTCCACTACTTTCGCACTGCTTCCACTATTTTCATACTGCTGCTACTGCTTTCATTTTGTTTTCCTACTGTTTTCCACACACTGGTAGAAAAAAGGCCTTCCATACGACCCCATTAGTCCCCAAACTTCGTGCCCCGTGACTAAAGGGGTTTTAGTCCCGGGTCGGGAGGAGACCCGCGACAGAAGGTCATGCGTCGTGGGTTGGGAAGCGCGTGGAGGCGCGTGGAGGGCTTTAATTCCGGTTGGCGTCGCCGCCCGCGACTAATGATCCAGTCCGCTGGCCTCCCTGCCTTTAGTCCCGGTTGGCCTGGCCACCCGGGACTAAAGATACAAACTGCTTGCCTCCCGCGCGGCAGTTTTATTCGCGAGCGAGAGGCAGAAGGGCGCCATTGCTACAGTGCGCACCCGAGTCTCTGTTTCTTCTTCTCTCTTCTCTTCTCTTCCTCTCTTCGATCTTCCTCCACTAAGCACCCATGGATGAAGTTTGGGAGTCTGTCCGTGTGGCCACACCATGCGGCAAGAGTCTCGATGTGGCCTACACCAATAATTGCGAGAGGCTCCCCGGTCTTTTTGAGCATTTCGGCTATCTCTATGAACAAGCCGATGAACACCATAGGTTCTTCGGGCTTGATCTAGAGTATACGGCGGATCAACAGGATGTTGCCGTCATCCAGATTGCGCTCAAGGAGTTCGTTTTGGTCTTTCAATGGTCAAGGTAACGCACACGTACAATCTTGCATTTTAGATTTGTTTGTTGCATCTGAAGAATACATGTGTTGCAACATATCTAACACGTTCTATTTTTGTTGTTGCAGTAGTTCAAAGGATTCTACGGCCCTTGTTGATTTTCTTTTCAACATGGGGTACGACTTCTGCAGTGTTGACATCACTCAAGACCGGCAGAAGTTGATGCGATTGGGTATTGTGATACCTGAAGATCACTACATTGATCTTCATGATCTTATCCATTTTGATGATTTGTTCGGTCACAAGACCGGGATGGCTTCGATGGCAACCGCCTTCATCCACGCCGACTACAAAACCATGAAGTCTGGTTTCCCCTCCAAGAATCACAGTTGTTGGGGGAAGACCCCACTGGAGCGGACCAACCTCAACTATGCAGCCATAGATGCATACGTTTCCTACGAGTTGTTCCGCATCTACTCGAGGGAGCTCGAGTAGATGGTGCCGCATGTCTTGCGTTCGATATCTTGCGTTCGATATATGCATGTAATGGATATATATTAGTATGTAATTGATATTATTTCTATATTAATTCGTAGCTATATTATTTCTATATTATGTCAAACACACATTTCAAAACGAAACAAACAAAAACACATGAAGAAAACAAACAATGACACATCAAGAAAACAAAACAGGAAAACTACCGTTTCTAAATTAAGCTAAGCCATAGATGCATACGTTTCCTACGAGTTGTTCCGCATCTACTCGACGGAGCTCGAGTAGATGGTGTTTGTGTACCGCATCTTGCGTTCGATATATGCATGTAATGGATATATTAGTATGTAATGGATATTATTTCTATATTAATTCCTAGCTATACTATTTCTATATTTTGTCAAACACACATTTCAAAACAAACAAACAAAAACACATCAAGAAAACAAACAAAAACACATCAAGAAAACATATATCTAGTCAATATCAAACTCATCCAGTTCGATTTACTGTAAAATACATTTTTGAACTCATTCTAAAAATAATAGAAGAGCCTACTGGTCTTTTTAAGATTTTAAAATGAATTGGTATTATTTTTCTTAATTTTTGCATATATTATTTGTATTTTTAAGATTTTAAAATGAATTGGTTTTATTTTTCTTAATTTTTTGATATATTATTTGTATTTTAAGATTTTAAAATGAATTGGTTTTATTTTTCTTAATTTTTGGTATATTATTTGTATTTTTAAGTATTTAAAATGAATTAGTTAATTTTTTCTTTATTTTTTGATATATTTTTTGTATTTTTAAGATTTTAAAATGAATTAGTTTTATTTTTCTTTATTTTTTGATATATTATTTGTATTTTTAAGATTTTAAAATGAATTAGTTTTATTTTTCTTAATTTTTTGATATATTATTTGTATTTTTAAGATTTAAAAATGAATTAGTTTTATTTTTCTGAATATTTTGATATATTAATAGTATTTTAAGAAATAATAGATATTAAAAAGTTAATGTTTATTTATTTATTCAAAATTATTAATTACATCATTACTTTTGTTTATTAAAAGATTTATTTGAAATTCAAACAATAAAGAAATGTGGCATCGACCAACATGTTAATAGGATTGATATGATACAAGTATCACATACATGCGTGCGAAACACTTGGATGCGGGACGGGATGGAACTCGAAAGTTAAGCGTGCTAGTGCTAGAGTAGTGGGAGGATGGGTGACCGAGCGGGAAGTTTTACCACGAGTAAGTAATTTGACTAGAGATAATTGTAGTTAGACACTAAGCAAATAATACAAATTCTGAAGAAAAAAAAAGGGAGTGAAAAATTGGAGTGAAAAATAATTAGAAACCCAAATAAATTAAAGAAATTACGAAATAAAGTTTAGTCCCAGTTCGTGTGGCCAACCGGGACTAAAGGTCCTCCGCCCCCGGCTCACGCCACCCGCCCACATGGCCGGGCCTTTAGCCGCGGTTCGTAAGAGGCCGGGATTAATTGGGGGGGCCTTTAGTCGCGCCTATTTAGTCCCGGTTGCGCGGCCGGGATTAATGGGCCTGGCGAACCGGATATGTAGGCCTATTTTCTACGAGTGACACCATACTTTTAACCTCTTTGAGTTCAGTAAAACCGGTGAGATTGACAACCTCACTACTTCGTTGGGGGCAAAGTGATTTTATTGTGTTGTGTAGGTTCCACGTTTCTTATGAACCGGTAGTGCGCCCTGCCATCTCAGCTGCTTCAACCTTTTGAAGTTACTCCTTCCTCCTACTGGTCGATTCAACCTTGGTTTCTTTCTGGGGGAAAACTTGCTGCTGCACTCTTCACACCTTCCTCTTGGGGTCTCCCAACGAACGTGTGTTCACACGCATCACATCCAATCACAGAACTTGTTATAATGTTCTTCTTCCTTTGACTTGTGTTTCTTATTAGGAAAAGGCATTGATTTTTGTACCCAAGGTTCTCTCTCATTACCATGTTTATTACCAATGAAATCCTCCTTAGTGTACTTTTTTTTTGCTTTTCAGGTGCGTCATCAATTTCATCTTTATCACAAGCATCATTCTTATCATTAGCACTTTCAGTTTCAGCATCAAAGATAGATATACTATTAGGATCTTTAGGAGGTTTAGGAGATTCTACAACAGTTTCATGTTTCTTCTTCTTTTTCTTAGAAGGAGTACTATTGTCTTTAGCTTGTTGAGAATCTTTTTCAATTCATTTAGGATGTCCCTCAAGATACAAAGGATCTTGAGTAGAAACACCACTTCTAGTGCTTATTTCGTAAACATTTTTTTTCTAGAAGCGTTAACTAGCAAATCTTTTTGCACCTTAGTGAGTTGATCAATTTGAGTTTGAACCATATGGAAATTTTTAATAAGCATTTTAACATCATTAGAGGTTCTCTCCATAATACGATGCAAATTATTAATAGCTCTAGAATTTTCCATTAGATGATTATGCACTCTCGTATTAAAGTTATCTTGCTTAACAATATAATTGCCAAATTCATCAAGGCATTGATCGGGAGGTTTAGAATAGGGAATATCTCTATTATTAAAATGTTGGAGAGAGTGGACCTCAATTATGGATGGGTGAGGAATTGGCTTACATAATTCTTCTATAGGTGCTAGATTCTTCACATCTTCAGATTTAATACCCTTCTCTTTAAGAGATTTCTTGACTTCCCTCATCACTTCAACATTTAATTCAATCATTCGCCTCTTCTTTGGTGTTGGTGTTGGGGTCGGTTAAGGCATGGTCCTATCATCATGATTTTTTCTTATTTTAGCCAATAATTCCTCGGCTTCTTTAGGAGTTCTTTTCCTGAAAACACAACGAGCAGAACTATCCATGTATGTCCTAGATTCAACAGTTAGTCCATTATAGAATATATCATGGATTCATTTTTAGATAACTGATGTCCAGGCCGAGCTCTAATCAAGGAACAAAATCTTGCCCAAGATTCAGGCATTTTCTCACCATCAATTTGCTTAAAGTTAAAGATTTTCTGCAAAGCAGCATATTGAGCACTAGAAGGAAAATATTTCTAAAAGAAAGAATTAACCAAACCAATAGGACTATCAATAGATCCAAGTGACAAATTATTAAACCAAGTGTTAGCTTCATCTTTCAATGAGAAAGGAAATTTTTTAGCATCAAAGTAACTACGTTTCATAATATCATCTGAAAATAAGCTACTCAAAGATGAGATCCCATTCATATGTCCTACAACACTTTCAGTTTTAGTACCACAAAAAGGTTCTTCCTCAACAATAGATATATACAATAAGTCTAGAGAGAAATCATAATCTTTATCTTTAATGTCTATGGGGGATGTAGCAAGTTAGCATAAGGATACAGTTTATATCTAACATCACTTCTTGCAAGAATACTTTTAATAGCACTTTCACTACTAGCTGCGTGATATTCTTCAATAAATTCATCATCAAGTTCAATGTAAGTTTCCTCAAGATCATCACTAGGACTATCTTTAGACTCAGGTAAACTAACAGGTGTACCGGGATTTTCATTAGGAGTTACAGTGTTTTCAATGTGTTTAGCTCTAACAATTGTAGCATCTAGGAAAGGACCTAATGAACCACTCTCATCAAGCACAGTAGAAGCATCATCAAAATTATAAGAAGTATTTGCAGATTCAGCAGAAGTACCAGTATGTGTAGCATGTGTATGTGGTGGTGTAAGAAGTTTACTCATTACAGATGGTGAATCAAGAGCAACATACGTGTTCAGAGTTGTACCTATCCTTGTAGTGGATGGAAATATAGAGACTTTCCCATCACGAGTTTTACCCATGATGAATAACTTGCAGCGAACAATATTACGTTCTGGTGAGCTTACAAATAAAGCTATGCTCCCCGACAATGGCGACAGAAAATAGTTTTGATGACCCACAAATATAGGGGATCACAACAGTCTTCGAGGGAATTAAAACCCAAATTTAATTATTCAACACAAGGGGAGACAAAGAATATTTATAAGACTTAACAGATGAATTGTTCGTTCAGCTGCACCTAGAAATAGACTTGCTCGCAATGGTTTATTAGTAGCAACAGTTTTATGATCTTACATGATTTTTCTTAGCTAGTATTTACTATTTTAAATGTCCTAAAAAATCAGGAATTTTCTGTTCAAAATTTTCAGGGACTTCTTCACAAACTCCAAATCTTCAGCGGGTTTAAGTGGAAAACTATTTTACTCTCGTCTTCCTCACAATGATAGGCAGACATTTTGCTCGCCATCGATGCCTTCCACCTCCTTCTCGCCTCCCGCGCAAGGATATGGGAGCCATAGGGTCATCCTCACCCTCCCTCACGCGCTGTCTCTCCCTCTCTCCTCTGCTTAATCCAAACCCTATTTCTAGGACCGCCACCGCTATGTGGAAAGGGCATGTGGATTGGATCCACACAGGGGTCATGGTTATGAATAAGTTTAAATTGAGGCTCGAGACATTTTTGTAATGTTTGCGTTTCAATCACCCCGCAAAGTTAATTTAGCAATTAGAATAAACATACCGCAAATTGACTAGGTACTAATGATAGTTGATCGTAGAACCTACAGTTATTCTAAAAATTGCAAACAAAGCGTTAGAGGTGTCTAACATGGTTTTGTTGGGTTTGCGTGTGGTTTGGTATAACTATCTTGTTACCGTGTTTTGGCATGATAGCCAATGCCAAAGAATTATCATTCTTCGACTTAGAAATTCAGGCATTCATCGCAGAGATTGGAGGAAGTACATAATAAGAGAAAGTAGATGTTTCTCCATCATGGAAAAACTTGAAGAAATTTTCACTGCAGCGGAATTTCCTCAAATTTTCTGCTATCGTGGGAATAATGGAGATTGAGGATCCTCGTTCGAGATGTGTCAAGAATCCCCGAAGAACAAAGGCTATACCAAATCACATGAACTATAAATTGCATGTGATGTTTATTCTTTGTTGGTTGCACCTTGATTGCGCAACATTCGTATGTTAGGGTGATTCCTCGCTAAAAATATCAATGTAGTTCGTGTTCTCCCAATTTTAGCACCGTTAAACAGGCATGGGTATGCGTTCTTAACTTGGATACAAGGGCCAACATGCCTCTTATTTTTGGGAGATGGGTTATAGTTTGCTCACTTGGATACAAGGTGCATTCTATATGGTGGAGCTAATTGGTTTTTAGGCATAAAAGTCATGTTATCGGAATACATACAACAAAACATGAGTGAGAATCACATGGAGTGATTGGCATAGTGGCCAACTCTCTAAGTTATGATTGGTTGAGGTGGATACATCCTTCTATTCATAATCTATTGGGATCTCGTTTCACGGAAAGTTGAATTTGAGGTATACCAGTTCAGTGGGGGCATATCTTAATAATAATTTTATTGAATTAAGTAGTGCAAATTAATTTTGAACTATAGAGTCTAAATAAACTTCTTTTATTTTAGAGATGTAACGCATTGAAAACATAAATCTGGATGAATTATTGGGATAAATAAATTAACTAAGTAAACCGTGAACTTCGTTAATGGGTTCACGATCTAAGAGTTGTTCTCAAAAGTATTGAGGTAGAGAATGTGTTGGACACTGAAGTCCCGGCACCGAATGGATGAAGAGTATAAAGTCTACATGATCTTGCTGAACAGGGTGAGGTTTTAGCTAGGTGATTGTTACCAACACTTTCGCCCCTTCCGTCTCATGGAAGATTCAATTTCTTGGTTCTCCATAAAAGTATGGAATGGTTGTCATAATCTTAATGCTGAACTATTGAAGTGCAAGCTCACGTGCCTTGGTTCATTGAGGGAGCACAAAGACAAGTTCATAGAGACACTTCAGAGGCTTAATGATATTGGTTTTCCAACTATAGAAAATCAAGCAGTTTACATACTCTTAATGTAACTTCCATTCAATTACTTCGGTTTTGTGGTTTGCTACAGTATGATGGAAGTGGATAAGACACTTGAAGAAGTCTTCCAGATGCTCGTGTCATCTGAGATGGATGATGTCTTCGTCCATGTTGTGATGGCTACACCAATTGACAAAGAGTTATAAGAGTTACACTTGTTTCTTGTCTCAAAGGTATTTTGGTATTGGATACTAAAATTTCTCAACTTAGAATTAATTTAAGAGTGAGAAATAATAGATTCAAGAAAGGTGGAAGTGTGGAAGGCAGAGTCGAAGAGACATTTAATGGCGCCACACCAGCTGAATGAACTAGGAAGTCCAAGTCAAATGAGAGGATCAACACTAGGACTTCAAAATAAAAGTTATTTTGAGTTTGACATTTCGTAATTCAAATTTTATGTTAAAGAACCCTATTGAGTTAGAATTATAAAACATGTGTTGGAATTCCATGCTTGGCAATTCAAAGTTTTTCTTTTACCTTTCATTATATTATGTCATTAAATTTTATTATTAAGTCTTGAAAATTTTGATTCAACTATTACTTAAGTTTCAATAATAATTTTATGGTTTGTTAAATAAATTGAAGATAAGTCTTTTATTCGAGTTTAGAGATTGTCTCCAAATTTTTTTAGTAAAGAAAAGTCCATAAAAGTGCTAGTCATTTTGAAATTCACATAAAGGATGTTTTCTCAATTGACTTAGTTCCATTGACGACTCAATGTGATAAGTTAATCGTGTTGATAAAGTGGACTAGATTAAATAATTGAAGTTTCAATATTTCATAAAAGTCAGTGGGAGTACTTTGAAGAAACAACTAAGATCGAAGAAATTTGATTGATGTAGAATGGACTTAATAACAATTATAACATGATTGACAAAGAAAGTTTTCTTTGTCAATATTACTCGTGATTAATTTTAGGAGACTCAAAATTCTAATGATAATGAAATATTTTGTTATATTGAAATTGTTAAAATGTCCTGGCGTGATAAGTAAAGGTGTGAAAGAAAAATAATTCTCAACCCACTAAAGAAAATTATTTTGTTTGTTAAGGTTGGATCATTGTCATTAATTAACTTAAAGTTATTTTAATGAAAGTTTCAAGTAATCAATATTGCTCAATTATTATGCATAATTGATTAAGGGGATTTGCATAAAACAATACTATTATTGGTAGTAAATATCCTCTTTATACTCAAAGTGTTTAACACATTGGATTAAGGGAAAAAGTGTTTTCTCAAGATAGTGAGATGGAAATTATATTAAGTTAAGATTTTGAATCTTGGGGAAATGTATTGAATGAAAGGGGCATCATGTAAATGTTTTCATTTCATTACCTTATCCAGAAATTTATGTATAAGATACATAAAGTTCAAACTTAATATTAAATAAAGGTCATATGAGTAATTGTATGTAATATTCACATTGTGATGTAGTCATCAAAATTCCAAGACGATGAAAATTAAGGGAAAAACAAAACAAACAAGATAATAAGTGCTCATATATATATATATATATATATATATATATATATATATATATAGGAAAATGGTTCAGTACTCCTGGGTGTACGTACTCTCACATGCAAATATACCACATAAATGAACCATTTGTACCTCATTATTATTTTTAATATACTTCACTATTTAATACTAGATACCCCAAAATGAATTTTCTGAAAAAAATCATTAGATTCTTCATATTTTATATTATGTGTACATATACTGCTTTTATGTACGTACAAATGGTATATTGAAAAAAACGGAGGACTCTGACGATATTTTTTCCATACAAATTGTATTGAGGTATCTTAGAATAATTAATGAGGTATAAGAAAAATAATAAAGGGGTATAATACCCTCGTATGTGTGGTATATTGAGTATGGGAGTATGTACACCAAGGAGTCCTATATCTATATCTATATATGACATTGGATTGTCATAGAGATCCAGGACGAAGGAGATATTCATGTAAACTCCATGATTTTATCTTGAGAGTGATTGGAAATCACAGGAAGATGAATATATTCTCAAGGAAAAAAATATCAGTATTTTATATTCATAAAGCTAGTATTGATTCAAATTGTTGATAACTTATCATATCGACCGCTTGATGTTGTTGTTGGATAAATTAGAAAATCATTTGATAAATGTAATTAATTTTATATTACTGGAGTAATCTGAAGTATTACAAGTATGAGTGTTAAGTTAGTCGTGTTAATGAAATAAGATGGTCTTCTTTTTATCATATAAAGCGAGTGGACTTCAAATGCAGTGGGAGCTGAATATGATCTTTTAATTTGGACTTTGTTGAAAGAAAGTTGCCGCATGAAATGATATGGAAGAGTTTTAAATGAATTTTCATAAAATGTCTTATTAAATTCAAGATCTGTGAGATAGATTAACGAGTTTAATAAAATGAATATGACGTGTGTGCTAAGCATGAATCTGAAAGAAATTTTGAATTAAAATGAGATGAAAGTTTTTTCTCATAAGTAAGCGATCATGGCGTGATATTTTTCAATAGACCAGACCTTCGAAGTCTTGGTGAGAAAAGTAGAAATGCTTCAGATAAAATCATTAAATTTGTGATACCACTAATCTCGTTGTCATGAATAAGCACACAAGAACCTACCGATTTCTGTTGGCTAAATTGTTTAGTCCAAATGATATAAAGGATAAAGACTTAAGTTAAAGTTTTTCTCAAGCAGTTGATTGTTTGTAATTAAATATGGTCAACTTTCTCACATAAATATTTTATGGTGGTATTACAAAGTATAAAACGACTCAGTGGGATTTTTATAGCTACAAACAATATTGTGAGATGTATTTACATATGTATTTGTAGTGGAATTACAAAATTAAATCTTTATTGATTTTAATTCATATTACAAGTCTTCAATCAATAATACCATATGTGGTATATTTATCAACATTAGTGTATAATGAGTGGACTCTACAATATATTACTACGGATAGTTGCAACACACGGTGAGGCATTGTGGATCGCAAGTTATTGGATAAAATCATTCGACTTAGTGAGGTTTCAAAAGAAGATACGACAATTCCTTCGGAGACGCTTGAATTAGTAATGCTACTACGGAGCCAGGTTCACGTAATTCAAATTCCTAATAAATCCAAAACAAGTTGATGAGATCAAAAGTTGAAAGATAATGGTCTAAGGAAACACATGCGTAGTGTTATGACATCATACTCACTAGAGTATTATTGACTCTAGTGCAACTTGGATACTGTCGGAGATATGCAGTAGAGACAACAATATTCAGTTATTATTCTATCTCCACATTCAGAATTAAGTTTATGTCATCATGCTACAACTGCTATTGCACTTGGAAATGTGCTTTTAAAGGAAAATATTTGTGAGGGTGTGAAGACATACACAAACAAGAGTTACTAATCTTGTCTCTAAGATTATCTTATGGTTTGTGAGATGATCAAGAGTTTTCCTGATCATGGACTTGGGTTAAAAAGTCTAGAAAAAATTAGAGTTTATTGTTAGGGTAACGATACTACTGAACTGACCCAAGTATATGATCTTTCTAAAAGAGACAAAACAATTGTAATGTATTTAACAAAGTACATATGAAGTTGTAGTTGCCTATAATTCCTATACTATGAGAATATTTAGTGACCGAAAGATCAAAAGCTATACTTTGGATGTCATCAACCTTCCTGCCGTAAGTGGGGATCATAACGTTGACATCTGGGTATAATCTAGAAAGTGTAATGGAACTGAGATTGTTCAAGACTAGTACTTAACTCCTCTAGAAGATATAAAGATATATTCTCTGGGCCCTCTTAGTGTCACCAATGTCAACCAATCATATGGCCAGACATAGTGTGATTTCGTGATAATATGGATGGCAAAAGAGGACGATATCCGGAACGAGTTTTATATGTGTTATGATCAAAGAGTTTGATCAGACTAGATCACATAGTCTCACCTCATGATATCGTTGATATCGTGAAGTTAAGGGAATAAGTGCAATGTGTAACTTGTAAGGTTCCCTCGATCTTCGTGAGCACATAGGAGCCATCATGGGCATCCATGGTCTTGATGTAAGTTATTGTTCGGTTAGGTGACGAACATGTACCTGTGTTATCGAGCCTTTACGGGTCTGATGTCTACACACGCTTCTATTCTTATATACAGTGTTGGGCCCCCAAGTGCTGAGGTTTGTAGAACAGCAGCAAGTTTCCCTTAACTGGATCACCCAAGGTTTATCGAACTCAGGGAGGTAAAAGTCAAAGATATCCCTCTCAAGCAACCCTGCAATTACGATACAATAAGTCTCTTGTGTCCTCAACACACCAAATACAATTGTCAGTTGTATAGGTGCACTAGTTTGACGAAGAGATAGTGAAATACAGGTAATATGGATGATTATAAGTGATAGTAGCAATCTGAAATAAAAATGGCAGCAAGCAAACATGTAGCTGAATTGATTGTAAACGGTGTTTCAATGCTTAGAAACAAGGCCTAGGGATCATACTTTCACTAGTGAACACTCTCAACAATAATAACATAATTGAATGCAAAAATGTAATCTCTTCACTACGCTACTCCGAACCACTCTCCGGTCGGATAACAGACACCAATCATTGCGTAGGGCTATAAAAGCACTCCTCAGAGTTCTCACTTTCCCATCTAAGTAACCCCCACGCTATCTCCATGAGACCTAAATAGTTCTAAACAAACACCACAATTTCATAGGGTCATCCAACACAAAATAGAAATATCATGCTAAACCACGCGGTGCACACACTGTCACCTTCACACCGTGATCAAAGTGTCTACGGAGATCTCATAACAAAACCACTTGAGTAGCACAAAAGATGAAGAGTAAAATCTACTTATTCAACAAGATTACAAAGCTCATGATCACACCATGGGAGAGAGATGAAACACATAGCTACTTTTAGATCCCTTAGCCTCGGGGGAGAACTACTCCCTCCTCATCATAGGAGACAGCAACGACGATGAAGATGGCGGTGGAGTCGATGGACATGGCTCCGGGGGCACTTCCCCGTCCCGGTGGGGTGCCGGAACAGAGAATTCTGTCCCCCGAAACATGTCGGTGGCGGTGGCGGCGGCGGAGCTAAATTTTTTTTCATGGAAGTGGGCCGAGATATTTAGGGTTGATGCCTCGGGGGGACTTTATAGGTGAAAGGGCGATGGCGGTGGGTGGCCAGGAGGCCCACACCACTCCTGGGCGGGGCTAGAGGGGGAATGCGCCCCCTACGGTGTGGCCTCCCTGTGGCCCCCTCCGGGTCTCCTTTGGACTCCGTTGACGCTCCGGGACATCTAAGACTCTGGGATTTCATTTCGTCCAATTCCGAGAATATTTCCAGAACAACTTTTCTGAATCCAAAAACAACAGAAAACAGGAACTAGCTAGCTCCGTGGCATCGTGTGAAAACATAAAGGTACTTGATAGAAAACAAGCATGGAGCATCAAAAATTATAGATACGTTTGATACGTATCAGGGTCACATGATTAAGTCGTGCTCACCTTTAATTGAGATAATAAAATTGTTGATATTGGTTTTATTAATGTTAGATGTCGATAAGATGTCATAGAAACAAGGCTAGTATCAGCCGAGAGGTTTCGGGGAAGTTACAATAAGGGAGAAATGATGCAAGTGTTAGGTATAATTTATATGAGAGATGACGAAGGACATGAGATGTATCGGAATGTTAGAAATATGTTTCTAACATTAGTATATAAGTTTGATGATTTTATATATAGGGCCTTGGAAGAGTTTCGGGCAGAAATCGAGAAGGGGGAAGTGCTGGAGGGGGTAGATTTTCCCCCATGGACACACCACATGGTGGGGGTTAGTAGGTGGGCCCCAGGGCCTCCAAGCATGGCGCATGGAACCTTTTCGCTGTTTTTCGTAATTTGTTTTAAGGGAAAAAGGAGAACAAAAGGGAAAAGGAAAAACAGGGAGAGGTGGAGTAGGACTCCCAAAGGGGGAACCCAATCCGACTCCACCTAGGAGAAGGGGCTGCGTCCAAGCCCTCCTCCTAGCTCGAGTAGGACTCCTCCCCAAGGCAGGTTATCTCTCCCCCAACTATAAAAAGTACACGAGGTCTGAGGCAAAACACAATACTGAGAACAATTGTCTCTCAAGCCTCTCTCTCTCTCTCTCTCAAGTAGAATAAAATGATCTAATTAGTGCCTTTCTAATTGGATTAGCTGCTTCTAGTTGGATTTTTGAGGTGTACTTGACCGATTAGACTCAACTCTAATTACTATTCTCACTCACGTGTTGAGAAACCTCCCTAATCATATAGCTCTAATCGCAATTGATTAGTGCTACCACAATTAGCAAAGCTGCAAGGTTGTCCCTCTTCGTCGGTGCCGAGTCCCGGACGGAGCGCTCACGGGTTGACAAGATCGTACGAGTGTGTGACGCCCCGAGATCGGGCACTATGCAGATTTCTGCATTTCCACCCAAATCCGCATAATAACCGATTCCAGGTTGCCACTTGTGATAACATTACAACAGTTCACGAATAATCCACAACAACAACAGAAAAGATATATACAAGATGACTCAAACGAGTCGAGGATACAACTGCTACAATACAAAGATCCAAATAACAGCGGAAGAAACAACATAGCGTCCGACTACGGACAAGATACAAATTGGACTAAGAGTCCTGAAGATAACCGAGAGCGTCCAATCCCTGCCCAGGCCAAGCCGGAGGGATTCCCAAGCTAACGTCGTCAGACTTCAAACCTGTTGACTGCAATATTGAATATGCAGCCACGAAAAAGGATTCGTGGGTCAGTACGGTTAAGTACTGGCAAGTGGATAAACCATACTCACAAGATACCGGCGTAGCCAATCATCACAAGATACAAATACTTTGGGTTCAACGGAAAGGAAAGGAGTATTGCAAAGAAGCGGCAGCGGGCTGCACTAACTAACTACATAGACTCGATACAACATCCGGCTAAAAGAGGGGGGATAAGATAGCGTATCAGAACCAACTATAACTACTCACCAAACAAACCCATCCAATGTTACCCCCTACTAAGGAAGCAACCCAAGGATAACTCACACTGTTGGATTAAGGATGGTTCAAGTTGTTGTGTCAATAAGACTATTACTAGTCAAAATATCATTAGTTAGGTGTAAGTTATTCTGAGTACTTGTTAGCCAATACTTTCACCAAGTCATCCATAACCGCGGAAAACACGGCTTCTCGAGAAGATTTACCCTGCAGGGGTGCACCAATTTGGCCGTACACGTAAGAATAACCCGCCAGACGGGGGATCAACCCACCAAGCGAGGTACTCAACACAACCCAACTCTTCTTCGCATCAAGCCCAAAGAACCCCGTGCAATTGAGCGCATGGCTAATCAAGCCCCACGAAGAAAACAGGACCCTCATAGCACTCTAAGAACGTGTCTCCCTAAATGCCGACTACAAAAGTTCCACCCTGGCCTGGGTTCGCAAGATCATGCATGCGGCAAATGGAAAACCCGAACTAAATGAGGCGATTTGGACGAGATGCGAATCGAATCAAATTGAGGGGGGCGCCCATACTCGCTTCCCACATGTGGTAAGTGCGCTCATCATGGATCAGTAGACAAGACCCTTTTCCTATTAGGGTCGACACTAGCAGGCTTCAAAACCCTAACCCGGGCCTCCTGCCGGTGCCTTAACATCAAATTATTATTACCCAAAACATTAGCATGTTGATTGAATTGAAACCCAACTATCAAACTAGACAGGTGATAAGACGAACAACAAGACTGGAGCGCAAACAACACTAAGCATGCAACTACGACACGAGGGCCAACAGGGTAAACAAACAACAGTTAATAGGAAGTGGAAGGAAGGCTATATCATGGCTGCAAGGTAAACATATAATAGGATCGAGATACAAGCATCGAACATAAGGCTAGAATAAGAACAACGGAAAGAATCGGTAACAAGTGATGAAAGGCAGCCATTTGGCAGCAAGTGAGTATACTTGCCTGGAATCCAGCAAGCAGAGGTAGCAGAACTTGTCGTTGCTCACATCATCTCAACGTCCTATCCGGGAAGAAGCAACGAACCTCGAACAAACACCGGATGCAACAATTACTACTACGGCAAAAGATCTAGCATGATCCTATTTTATATGCATGGCATGGCAAGATGCAACAGAGGAAACAACTTAAGCAATTTAATCGGAACCGGAGTCCGGAGAAATAGGAATTGGTTCAAGTTGTTTAGCTAACCATCAATTTAATTGTTATTTAGCATGGCAAACAATAAAGTAGATGAGTTAGGCAATTTAAATGGAATGGGGTAACAGTTGGAATTAATTAGCCCACACATTCCATATGTTGTCATATAGATGAACATGCATAACAAAACCTAAAATGCACAAGATAAGATGCAAACAGAGATATGAATGGCATGAACATGTTAATGGCATGTTTCTGATATGCAAACATATTTTAATTGTCCAATTTGGAATTTAATTGAGCAAGTTGCCAATTTAACAATATTAAATGAATTAAATGAGGAATTAAATGTTGCATCAATTTTAATTGTTCAAAACAGTAAACAAATGTTATATTTGGGTAGAGCATTTAATTTTAATTGGAAAACATATTTTATTTGTTGAAATTGGAGTTAAAATGAATTAGTTATGAATTTGGCAATTTAAATTGCATTAAATAAGAAACAGTTGTTTTCAGCAATTTAATTTATTTGAAACAGAAAACAAAATTGATATTTGCAAAGTTTAGAGAATTTTGATTGGAAAACATATTTTACTTTTCAAATTTGGAGTTAAAATGAATTAGTTATGATTTATGCAATTAAATCAATTTAAATTGAGCCGGAAGCCCAACATTTAATTTAGGAGGTTCACATTATTTAGTTACCCATCAAGATTAAATGTGGTTTAACATGGTGAGATAATATAAGGATGAGCTATGCAATTTTAAATGGAACCGGAACAATATTTAATTATTCCAACTCATTCCATATTTAATTATTAGATGACATTATTATTGCCCGCACCCACAATATGCAATGCAAACATGGTGCGATGACATTTTAAATATAGTTGATATGTTATAGAAAATAGGGCATATAGGTATAGGGGATTTAGGGTTTGGGTTCGCACGTTGGAAAGAGAATCGCCGGGGTCAACGCCGGAAACTTCGGGACGTGAAGGAAGTAGACGTGGTAGTGGAAGTAATCGACATAGGGGAAGTAGCCGACGTTGAGGAAGTAGGCGTTGTAGTCGAAGTCGGGATCTTCGCATCGTAGAGGAAGTAGTTGTTCACGGGTTGTAGAAGGAGTAGTCGACATCGTGGAAGTAGTGGAAGTAGTCGTTCTCAAACCACACGATCATCGTCGTCGACGTAGTCGTTCAACGTCCGGAGTCGATGTAGTCGTAGTAGTCGTGGGCGAGCCGCTACCGTATAGTCTTCGGGGTCGGAGGTGACCGTTCCGCATCTCCGGTCGATGAGAAATTCATGGACGCGCACGAAGGCGGCCAACGCAAAGCGGACACGTCGAAGGCGAGGTAGTCGTTCACGGTTCGTCGAGGGAGTAGTCGTGGTCGAGGTGCTTGTCGCATCGGGTAGGAATCTTGGCGGTTCCGGTGCTCGGACTTGGCGACGAGGTACGGGTCGGGGTCGAGCTTGGCGGCGTCACGGTCATCCACGACACGGGCGCGAAGGCCTCGGCCACAACAAACGTAGCACATGTACAGACGGATACCCGGGATGCACCAATCTTCTTGCGGGACTTGTGTCGAACAGCTGCTAGGCGTCAAGGACGGAGCAAAGAGAGGTCGGGGGAGGGCGGCCATGGCGCTCGGGCACGGGACGATGGAGCGCCTGCTGTGGAGGTGGACATGGCAGGCGAGCCCCTCCCCGTTGGCCGTGACGCGGGGACTCGAAGCGGCCGCCGAAATCAGAGCGGGGCGCACCTTGCAGCCCTGGTCACGAGGAGCTGGGGCGGAGCTCGGCTCCCGGCGATGGAGGCGTGCGGGCGGACGGGAGGAGGCAGGGAAGGAGGAGGCGGCGTTGGGCTCGGCGGCCGTAGGGCGGAGAGGGGAGGCGACGGCCTCGAGCGGCGGTCTCCGGCGAGAGGGAGGCGCAGGTGCGCCGCTCGCCGGCGGGAGGAAGGAGGCCGGGACGGAGGAGACGAACGGCGGCGGGGCAGGAGCTTGGTGGCGGCCAGCCGTGGCGGTGAGCAGAGAGAGGAGACGGAGGTGGTCGGGCGTGGGAGGGCGGCCAGGAGGGGATCGAGCTCCTGGCGGGGCTCGATAGGGAGGAGGCAGACGCAGACGTCGCTGCGTTAGGGAATCGATCGATTCCTTTTTCTTTTTTTTCCGTGCGGTGTGCGTGCGTGAGTTGTGTGCTGTGTGGTGTTGTGTGCGTTGTGTGCGTGGCGTCTGGGTGTTGCGTGCGTGTTGTCGCACCCTGATTTCTAGGGGATACTCACCGTACGAACTGGATAGCAGATGCTTGGATTATGGGGCATAACTGCTCCCACGTCCCAGCTTCCTGGTAGGCCTGCGCTTATGCGCGACAACACAAGCCCTGCTATTCCATCGTCGATGTAAACTATCCACTAGAGATCAAAGGCACTTCCGTCGACGTACTTCAAACCATACACACATGGTACGTCAACGGCGTTGAACAACTGATATCACAACAGATCTCTACGACACAAAAGATTGAAATAACTTGTAAATGGCTCTCATTAGAGCAGAGATAGCAAATACAATCATTCAGAGGGCACATGCTCCAACAATTCATCATTACATCACAGCGGAAGCATTCAACATGTCTGAGTACAGACAAGAACCAAATAGGCCTAAGAGGCCGGAAACGAAAAGACGGAGCCCATCCACGAAGTCTCGGATCCTGCCCGGGTCCGCTATCTACTCGTCAGCAGTCTCGTCATACTCCACGTAGTAGCCACCATGTAGATCCTCGGAAACGTCGTCTGCGTAAACCACAGCCCCATAGGGGTCAGTACATCAACGTACTAGCAAGCAAGACTCACAGTTCACCAAAGTGTAACCCGTCAACACCAAGCACAGATGCCTTGGGTTCAACGGAAGAGAGGGGATATAAAAGATGCTGCAACTGGCTGCGCTAACCAACTACAGAGATTCTACCACTTCCGGCTAACAGAAAGGAGATAAGATCGAGGATTGTAACCAACTGAAAGATAACTTCAAACAAACCCATCCTGGATCTCTCCCCTTATCCAAAGAAGCAATCCGAGGATAACTCACACAGTTGTAATAATGATGGTTCAAATTATTGTGTCAATAAGCCTATTACTAGTCAAGTTATTAATCATGGGGTGTAACATGTTTGATCATTATGTTTAAGTTGTCCTGAGTACTTGTTAGCCAGTACTTTCACCAAGTAATCCATAACCGCGGAAAACACGGCTTCTCGAGAAGATTATCCCTGCAGGGTTGCACCAATTTGGCCGTACACTCATGAATATCCCGCCAGATGGGATGCCTCCCACCAAGCGGGGCACTCAACACAACCAACCATTCTTCGCATCAAGCCCAAAGAACCTTGGGCGCACGGCTAATCAAGCCCCGAAGAAAAGGGACCCTCATAGCACTCTAAGACCGTGTCCCCCTATATGCCGACTACAAAAGTTCCACCCTGGCCTGGGCTCGCAAAAACATGCATGCGGCAAATGGAAAACACGAACTAAATGAGGCGATTTGGACGAGATGCGAATCAGGTCAAGTTGAGGGGGGCGCCCATACTCGCTTCCCAAATGCGGGTAGTGCGCTCATCATGGATCAGTAGACAAGACCCTTTTCCTATTAGGGTCGACACTAGCAGGCTTCAAAACCTCTCATGGGCCTCCTGCCGGTGCCTTATCATCAATTTTATTATTAATAGTAACATTAGCATGATTGATTGATTAAACATCGAGCCCCCAGAACATAATGAAATAGCAACAGAAAGTAACGGGTAACAGACTCGAGCAAAACAAGCTAAGCATGCTAGTAAGACACTGGCTCAAACAATGGGTTGTAGGAAGGGAGATGAGGCAATATCAGGTTTAAGGGATTCATGTGATAGGTTCGTAACAGAAACAACTACTACTAAGGCTAGCAGAAATAGACAACGGAAAGTATCGGTAACCAAGGTTGAAAGGAACACAATGGTTCATGTGAGTGATAACTTGCCTGCAAAACCCAGTAGCCTGGTACTGAGCTAAATCCTTAGAAGGGATGTCGTAAGTATCGTCGGTCTCAACGTCGTCGTTTATCCGAGAAGAAGCAAACAAACAATGCAGAAAGATAAACAATCATTATCATGGCATTGTGCACAATCAAAGATGATGCATGACATGTTAATAGATGCATCAAAATAAACTATTTGACAAGATAGAAACAGGATTAAATGGACCCATATGCAATTGGATTGCATATGGAAAGCCCATGAATTATGGTTGAATTAATTGTTTTACAACTAATCAAATTGTGTAAGTGAATTAGCATGATGCATGGATGAGTGAAACAGCAAAATAACAACAAATAACAATGATAGATGCAAGTGAAAAAGGATTGGAACAAGTTTTGGAAATCATTGATTAAGTTTGGAAATTTTGGTTACTTAAAGATGTCACACAAACAATTGTTGTTTTCATCAATTTAAAGTGTGCAAAACAATTAACAAGATTTATATTTGAAAAGAACATCAAATTTTAGTTGGATTACATGTTTCAAATATTGAAATTGGAATTAGGATGAATTTATTATGAATTAGACAATATTAAACAAGTTTTAATTGAATTAAACAAGTTTTAAATTGTTTAGGCAATTTAAATTGTTCAAACCAGAAAACAAATTTTATATTTGAATAGGATATTCAAAATGGTATGAAAAACATATTTTATTTGACTTATTTGGAAATAGTATGAATTATTTATGAATTATTACAAATTACATTTGAATTATTCAAATTTGAATTTTAATTGTATTTTGAAATTTCAAAACAGGGAACAAATGTTTCCAAAAGGTTGACAATTGAATTTAGATCAGAGTGCATATTTTATTTGCAGTTTTTGGAGTTTTAAAACTAATTTTATTGACAAAACAAATCCAGGGACTAATCTGTTATTATTTGGACTTAGTTTGGAAAACAGAAAGCTTCACAAACGTTTTGCACCCACTGGGAATGTACCCACAGGCTGCCAGGGGGGCCCGTGGGCCCGATGTGCTTGCGCAGCACATGAGCGACTGACAGCTGGGCCAGGGCTGTCAGCTCTCCCAACGAAAAAAAAGGAGAGGGATTAACCCGGGTGCTGGGGATCAAACCCAGCACCGCTCCCTCGCTGCGCGTGGTCTGAACCACTGAGGTGGCTTGCTAATCCTTGTCAGGTAGGGGTGCGCTGGGAGGTTAAGATGCAGATAGGTGCGAGTTTTAACTGAACATCGAACAGATCACAGAACAGGTACATGCGACAGCGAACGCCGGCGGTCGCTTCGCTGCGGATGCGTGCTGTGGCTGCCGGCGATGCGTGCGGGTGTGGGTGACGCGGTGGTTCTGTGGATGCATCGATCAGAGGAGGAGGAGGGAGAACAGAGGCTCACAGCGATTCAGGTCGAGGAAGGCGCGGTCGCTGCCGAGGTCAGTCACGGCGAGGTTTTGGCGGCGATGGCGCGGGCTCCTCGGCCCCTCCCAGCAAACGGCGAAGAGCCGAGGTGGGAGCTGGGAGGTTCCGGTTTCCATTCCCGCCCACTGGGCTGCCTCGAGGGGCTGTGGCTACCGGCGGTGAGGGAATAAAGTGGTGGTCTACGGTGGCGAGTTGCAGGGTTCAGAAACGGAGTGTTTTCAGAGAGAGGAGGGAGGAATTGAGAGGCCGGCGGCGATAGGGAAAGGAGGGCTAGGGTTTCTAGGGTTAGCAGGGGCTCGAGGGTAGGGTAGATATAGAGGCTAGGAGCTTGTACGGCTGAGCATCGAGGGAGGGGGGAAGAGATCGGGTGGTTCAGAGGGTGTTCGTACAGTTGACGTCACCGTGAGGAAGAAGACAGCGATGGAGGTACTGGGCCAAGGAAATAAGAAGTGGGTTTGGGCCTAGGTAGGTTTAGCTGCTGCCTCTCTCCTCTCTTATTTTTCTGTTTCTTTTATTTTATTTTATTTTTGCTGAAAACCACTTGGAAGAAAAAGGATGCTTTGTGGGTTAGTAAAATTTTTAGAAAAATTAAATTAAGCTTATTAGGTGAGTAGCAAACAAATGCTAACTCTGGTTTTTACAAAGTTTTCAAAATTATTGTTGTTTGGAATTAAACCAAAATTAGATTATTTTGAAGATTTGAAATGATTAATGAAATCAACCTTTGAATAAAGTGACCCAAAAGAATTAATTGGAAAACAAGGGATGAGAGAAAGTTTTGGTTATTATTTTTATAGTTTCAAATTGGTTTTGTTTGAAGATATTTGATTTGAATTGGAATATTTTGTTAATTTAATATAGAAACAACAATTTAATAGGGTGAACCCTATTATTAGTTGGATTAGAATTATTGGAATGGTTTGATATTTTATAATTTCCAAACGAGGTGTTGTTGAATTTGAGTTTGAGTTTGAAAACAATTTGGGAATTATTTATTTGAAATAGAAGCACCATTATATTAGTTGATCAATGTGGAAAGATATGAAAGCAAATTGGTTGTTTTATTTGAAATAACATTTTGGAAATTGTAACATCACAAGGATGAAACAAAAGGTTTGAATTTTGGTTTGAAATTCAAATAGAAAACAAAGGAAAACAACTGAAAACAGTTGGAAAACAAACAAAACAAATGCAATCAACATGATGCCATGATGCAAAACATAAAATAACAGGGAGCAAACATTCTAAAGGCTATTTTTCAGACTTGGGATGTTACAAAACGCCCCCCCTTGAAGGAATCGCGCCCCGAGATTCCTACTGAGAAAAGAAAAGGTCCGGATACTTCTTGGGTAGACGTCAGGGAATTAGTAACCCACCGGAACATTTTTCAAGTAAAGGGGAGAGGTTTTTGTATCAAGGGTGTATAGCTGGATAGAATTTGATTCATTTGTAGAATAGACTATCTGTAATAGGGGTGGAACAGAGTTATTAACATCAATGCAACACCAAGAATAATCATCAATGTCAGAATCATCAACATGAGAGTAACGAGGAATATGTGGCCTCTCATTAGAATTGGATTGTTCTTACTTATCTTGGAAGTCAACATTTGAGATCCCGGGGAGTGAACAGAGATTTGATTGCTTAGTGGAACCAGAATTGGGTTGTATGTTGTGGAAAAGATTGTTGACACAAAGGAATGTGATTCTCCGGTATGAAATAACACTTTAACTGGATAAGAGTTTACGAGGAAGTTTTGATTAGACGCCGGTAGAAGATTTGAAGTGGAAAACAACAACAAGGTTTGAACGGACGAAAAGGTTTTTTAAAAGAACAGGATATTGAAGCAACACCGGGGAAAACGAGATCAAAATCCTGAGGTACTAAGGAGAACCCAAAACACGTGAAATCCTAGCTTGAAAGTTTAGATGAGAAGGGATAAATCAACGTTGCACTTCCTTACCAGAAAAGGGAGGAAGGGTGGGGAAAAAAGAAAAAGAACAGAATTCCTACTCTCACGTTTCATTTTTCCTATATAGCTACAAAATAGTTTCTAGACTCAACTGCGACCAGTAAAAAGGGATCCTACAGGCAACCTGGCTCTGATACCATTTGTCGCACCCTGATTTCTAGGGGATACTCACCGTACGAACTGGATAGCAGATGCTTGGATTATGGGGCATAACTGCTCCCACGTCCCAGCTTCCTGGTAGGCCTGCGCTTATGCGCGACAACACAAGCCCTGCTATTCCATCGTCGATGTAAACTATCCACTAGAGATCAAAGGCACTTTCGTCGACGTACTTCAAACCATACACACATGGTACGTCAACGGCGTTGAACAACTGATATCACAACAGATCTCTACGACACAAAAGATTGAAATAACTTGTAAATGGCTCTCATTAGAGCAGAGATAGCAAATACAATCATTCAGAGGGCACATGCCCCAACAATTCATCATTACATCACAGCGGAAGCATTCAACATGTCTGAGTACAGACAAGAACCAAATAGGCCTAAGAGGCCGGAAACGAAAAGACGGAGCCCATCCACGAAGTCTCGGATCCTGCCCGGGTCCGCTATCTACTCGTCAGCAGTCTCGTCATACTCCACGTAGTAGCCACCATGTAGATCCTCGGAAACGTCGTCTGCGTAAACCACAGCCCCATAGGGGTCAGTACATCAACGTACTAGCAAGCAAGACTCACAGTTCACCAAAGTGTAACCCGTCAACACCAAGCACAGATGCCTTGGGTTCAACGGAAGAGAGGGGATATAAAAGATGCTGCAACTGGCTGCGCTAACCAACTACAGAGATTCTACCACTTCCGGCTAACAGAAAGGAGATAAGATCGAGGATTGTAACCAACTGAAAGATAACTTCAAACAAACCCATCCTGGATCTCGCCCCTTATCCAAAGAAGCAATCCGAGGATAACTCACACAGTTGTAATAATGATGGTTCAAATTATTGTGTCAATAAGCCTATTACTAGTCAAGTTATTAATCATGGGGTGTAACATGTTTGATCATTATGTTTAAGTTGTCCTGAGTACTTGTTAGCCAGTACTTTCACCAAGTAATCCATAACCGCGGAAAACACGGCTTCTCGAGAAGATTATCCCTGCAGGGTTGCACCAATTTGGCCGTACACTCATGAATATCCCGCCAGATGGGATGCCTCCCACCAAGCGGGGCACTCAACACAACCAACCATTCTTCGCATCAAGCCCAAAGAACCTTGGGCGCACGGCTAATCAAGCCCCGAAGAAAAGGGACCCTCATAGCACTCTAAGACCGTGTCCCCCTATATGCCGACTACAAAAGTTCCACCCTGGCCTGGGCTCGCAAAAACATGCATGCGGAAAATGGAAAACACGAACTAAATGAGGCGATTTGGACGAGATGCGAATCAGGTCAAGTTGAGGGGGGCGCCCATACTCGCTTCCCAAATGCGGGTAGTGCGCTCATCATGGATCAGTAGACAAGACCCTTTTCCTATTAGGGTCGACACTAGCAGGCTTCAAAACCTCTCATGGGCCTCCTGCCGGTGCCTTATCATCAATTTTATTATTAATAGTAACATTAGCATGATTGATTGATTAAACATCGAGCCCCCAGAACATAATGAAATAGCAACAGAAAGTAACGGGTAACAGACTCGAGCAAAACAAGCTAAGCATGCTAGTAAGACACTGGCTCAAACAATGGGTTGTAGGAAGGGAGATGAGGCAATATCAGGTTTAAGGGATTCATGTGATAGGTTCGTAACAGAAACAACTACTACTAAGGCTAGCAGAAATAGACAACGGAAAGTATCGGTAACCAAGGTTGAAAGGAACACAATGGTTCATGTGAGTGATAACTTGCCTGCAAAACCCAGTAGCCTGGTACTGAGCTAAATCCTTAGAAGGGATGTCGTAAGTATCGTCGGTCTCAACGTCGTCGTTTATCCGAGAAGAAGCAAACAAACAATGCAGAAAGATAAACAATCATTATCATGGCATTGTGCACAATCAAAGATGATGCATGACATGTTAATAGATGCATCAAAATAAACTATTTGACAAGATAGAAACAGGATTAAATGGACCCATATGCAATTGGATTGCATATGGAAAGCCCATGAATTATGGTTGAATTAATTGTTTTACAACTAATCAAATTGTGTAAGTGAATTAGCATGATGCATGGATGAGTGAAACAGCAAAATAACAACAAATAACAATGATAGATGCAAGTGAAAAAGGATTGGAACAAGTTTTGGAAATCATTGATTAAGTTTGGAAAATTTGGTTACTTAAAGATGTCACACAAACAATTGTTGTTTTCATCAATTTAAAGTGTGCAAAACAATTAACAAGATTTATATTTGAAAAGAACATCAAATTTTAGTTGGATTACATGTTTCAAATATTGAAATTGGAATTAGGATGAATTTATTATGAATTAGACAATATTAAACAAGTTTTAATTGAATTAAACAAGTTTTAAATTGTTTAGGCAATTTAAATTGTTCAAACCAGAAAACAAATTTTATATTTGAATAGGATATTCAAAATGGTATGAAAAACATATTTTATTTGACTTATTTGGAAATAGTATGAATTATTTATGAATTATTACAAATTACATTTGAATTATTCAAATTTGAATTTTAATTGTATTTTGAAATTTCAAAACAGGGAACAAATGTTTCCAAAAGGTTGACAATTGAATTTAGATCAGAGTGCATATTTTATTTGCAGTTTTTGGAGTTTTAAAACTAATTTTATTGACAAAACAAATCCAGGGACTAATCTGTTATTATTTGGACTTAGTTTGGAAAACAGAAAGCTTCACAAACGTTTTGCACCCACTGGGAATGTACCCACAGGCTGCCAGGGGGGCCCGTGGGCCCGATGTGCTTGCGCAGCACATGAGCGACTGACAGCTGGGCCAGGGCTGTCAGCTCTCCCAACGAAAAAAAAGGAGAGGGATTAACCCGGGTGCTGGGGATCGAACCCAGCACCGCTCCCTCGCTGCGCGTGGTCTGAACCACTGAGGTGGCTTGCTAATCCTTGTCAGGTAGGGGTGCGCTGGGAGGTTAAGATGCAGATAGGTGCGAGTTTTAACTGAACATCGAACAGATCACAGAACAGGTACAGGCGACAGCGAACGCCGGCGGTCGCTTCGCTGCGGATGCGTGCTGTGGCTGCCGGCGATGCGTGCGGGTGTGGGTGACGCGGTGGTTCTGTGGATGCATCGATCAGAGGAGGAGGAGGGAGAACAGAGGCTCACAGCGATTCAGGTCGAGGAAGGCGCGGTCGCTGCCGAGGTCAGTCACGGCGAGGTTTTGGCGGCGATGGCGCGGGCTCCTCGGCCCCTCCCAGCAAACGGCGAAGAGCCGAGGTGGGAGCTGGGAGGTTCCGGTTTCCATTCCCGCCCACTGGGCTGCCTCGAGGGGCTGTGGCTACCGGCGGTGAGGGAATAAAGTGGTGGTCTACGGTGGCGAGTTGCAGGGTTCAGAAACGGAGTGTTTTCAGAGAGAGGAGGGAGGAATTGAGAGGCCGGCGGCGATAGGGAAAGGAGGGCTAGGGTTTCTAGGGTTAGCAGGGGCTCGAGGGTAGGGTAGATATAGAGGCTAGGAGCTTGTACGGCTGAGCATCGAGGGATGGGGGAAGAGATCGGGTGGTTCAGAGGGTGTTCGTACAGTTGACGTCACCGTGAGGAAGAAGACAGCGATGGAGGTACTGGGCCAAGGAAATAAGAAGTGGGTTTGGGCCTAGGTAGGTTTAGCTGCTGCCTCTCTCCTCTCTTATTTTTCTGTTTCTTTTATTTTATTTTATTTTTGCTGAAAACCACTTGGAAGAAAAAGGATGCTTTGTGGGTTAGTAAAATTTTTAGAAAAATTAAATTAAGCTTATTAGGTGAGTAGCAAACAAATGCTAACTCTGGTTTTTACAAAGTTTTCAAAATTATTGTTGTTTGGAATTAAACCAAAATTAGATTATTTTGAAGATTTGAAATGATTAATGAAATCAACCTTTGAATAAAGTGACCCAAAAGAATTAATTGGAAAACAAGGGATGAGAGAAAGTTTTGGTTATTATTTTTATAGTTTCAAATTGGTTTTGTTTGAAGATATTTGATTTGAATTGGAATATTTTGTTAATTTAATATAGAAACAACAATTTAATAGGGTGAACCCTATTATTAGTTGGATTAGAATTATTGGAATGGTTTGATATTTTATAATTTCCAAACGAGGTGTTGTTGAATTTGAGTTTGAGTTTGAAAACAATTTGGGAATTATTTATTTGAAATAGAAGCACCATTATATTAGTTGATCAATGTGGAAAGATATGAAAGCAAATTGGTTGTTTTATTTGAAATAACATTTTGGAAATTGTAACATCACAAGGATGAAACAAAAGGTTTGAATTTTGGTTTGAAATTCAAATAGAAAACAAAGGAAAACAACTGAAAACAGTTGGAAAACAAACAAAACAAATGCAATCAACATGATGCCATGATGCAAAACATAAAATAACAGGGAGCAAACATTCTAAAGGCTATTTTTCAGACTTGGGATGTTACACGTGTGTGGGGCTCGGGTGCGTGTGTGTTACGTGTGGGTTCTGTGCGTGTGTTGTGTGCGTTAGGGTTGGGGTGTGGGGTGGCCGGCTGGGCCTTAGCTAGGCCCAGTTCGGCTGCCTTCCCCCACAAAACAATTTTTTTTTATTTGATGTTTTATTAATTTTCCAGAAAAAAGATATTTGGAGTGCTAATAAAAATAGTTTTGAGGCATCAAAATAATCCAGAAAAATTTAGGAAGATAAAATTTGATGGACTTGAAATAATGTTTGCAAGTTTTATGCGCACATGATGCATGATGCCATAGTATGCAAAGAAATAAAAAAAACAAGCAACAGTTAATATTAGGGGGAAAAGCCCCGGGCGTTACAGAGTGCACCATCGTGGGTTTTGCTTTCATCGAAAACTCAAAATGGTGCTACGAAATAGGCGAATTGGTCCCCCTGAACGACAAGTTCCAAAATCCCACCGAGTTATATGTTGTTTAATTGCTCGTTATGTAGGTGAGAGAGTAATAAGAAAGTACCATAGCTATCCCCTCTTTGGTCTCTTTCTTCCTCCGACCGAACGACAGAGCACACCACCAAGATGAATAAATTTATCTGAAGACCAGCTAGCAATGGATATCAACGAAGCAACACCTATTGTCGTCTGTCTTTTTCTAACCATAATAGGGATTTCACGTGTGGTCCTTGACAAGAGAAGGTTAGAGACATCCTAGCAACTAGGCCTGGTTGTGAGGATCTACGATTGTTTAGAACTCTTCTACGACTACATCGAATCTACTGCTCGGTGAGTCGTGATCTTATTAATGCTTGTATGCCATGCATTGATATCATCATAGTGATCCTGGCGGACTACATTGAACAAATCTTTAAATTTTGCAATGTATACCAGAAGTGACAATACAATCAAGATATACCTCGATTGTCGTCATCTGTCTATCGTGGTATGTTGATCTAAACAGTGATGCTTGGGTATGTATGTAAGTGTGTAATGGAACTTTGATAGTTCAAGATTGGGAATTTCTCCTCACTAGTAGAAAAAAGGCCTACAGTCCTGGTTCGCCAGGCCCATTAATCCCGTCCGTGCAACCGGGACTAGCAATGCGCGACTAAAGGCCCCGCCTATAGTCCCGCCATTTACGGACCGGGACTAAAGGCCCGTCCAAGTGGGCGCCAGGGATCCGTCGCGGCGGAGGCCCTTTAGTCCCGGTTCTTGTGGCCAACCGGGACTGAAAACCTGCGCAGGTTTAGGGTTTTAGGCCCCCTAAACCTGGTTCCTTTTTAATTTGTTTTGTTTTATTTCTTTTATATTTTATTTTGTGTTTTATTTTAATTTTGATGAAGTTTTAGTACACATATGTATATATATTTTACGATACTATATACATGCATATATATATATGAAATTTCAAACAAGGAGAATTCAATAGGAATATATAATATATATTCAATATCGGGTGACCATATATACAACCTCGAACAAGTTTCCATATTACACAATTAAGATGGATGACCATACACAAATTCGAACAATTAATTAGAGAGCTTATGCGTATAATAGTCATCGTCGGTGGACGCATGGTACTCTCCTTCCCTATCGATGACATGCCTAAGGAAAAATCCTGCTATTTCCTCTTGAAATTGTCGGAAGCGAGCTTCTGGAGTAAGCGCCCTCCGCAAGTTATTGAGACCCCTCCGCGTGGCCTCGTCCTTCTTCCTCTCAGAGATTTCTTTCCGTATGTTCTCACAGACATAGTATCCACATAGACCGGTCCCCGGTGGCTGCTTATCCACTCCTTTGACCACATTTTTAAATTTTATCTCATTTTTGAATCCACCGACATGTCCAAGTGAGAACTGTCTCCAAACTCTACATTGCAAATAAAATTAAATGAACAAGAGAGTTATTAGCTTAGGAAATGAACAAAAGAGACCGATCGATATAGAGCGCAAATGATTGAAAAATAATTACCTTTGCATCATTTTTCTCATGTTGATCCAAAAATCTGTATTTGAATTCATAGAGTCAAAGATCAAAACTATGGAGTCCTGAAGATCAATTTTTAGCAGAATCGAGTGGAACCTGCGGACACGTTAGATGCACAGTCATGCATAACTTATCGATTAGACATACCATGCATGGAGTAAACAAAAGAGAATGGGAACATGAGAGAAACACTCACCCAAAAAGGTAAGGAAATAGAATATATCTTTTGGATTCATGCTTTTTTAAAAATTTGTACAAGTCTTTCTCCACTTCTTTGGGGTGACGTTCTAACATAGTTCCATTAATGATTTGTGGGTCAATGAACCCAACATCATGGATGAGTCTTATTTTGCATTCCCAAATCTTCAATCTGCATAATAGCGTACGCAACAATATAATTAGGACAATATATATATATATATATATAGTGTAGGCAATGAAGAACGAGATGACGTAGAAATAAATCACTTACAGAACGTAGCAACTCAGGATAGATTTGTCGAGCTCACGCAGATTGAACAGCTGGAACAATTCACTCATCTCAACTGTTACAGAGTACTTTTTAGTGTGATGCTCCTCTGTATAATCCACATACACAAATTCTTTGTCGGTCCATGTTATGAAATGTTTGTACCAACGTAGCAGAGCTTGCATTAGTGGTGGTAGATCCTTTTCCTTTGCAGGCTCGACGAGAGGCCCTTTCTTCTCATATTGTAATCCTACCTCAGCCACTGGCGCATCGTCTAGGCCTAAAAAGAGACGAAGAGATATACCGGCCTCGGACGCAGTTTGCATGGCAGTAGGTAAAGTCAATCCCATTTCTGCCACAGCATTTATGACCTCGGGGTCCTGTTCCGGAGCGGCTTTCACTATAAGCGGGGGGATCGATTTTTTACTCTGCAGCCCGAGCTGGGCAACTTGTTTCCCGCTTCTTTTCATTTTTCCTTTTCCTTTCTCCTCCTCCACTTTTTTTGCTTTCTCTTTCTCCTCCTCCAATATTCCTGCTTGCGCACGAAGTTCATTATCATAGTCTTTAGGCAAATTCTTCTCGGCTTGGGACGGGGTCGACAAAAAACCCGTAGCCCAATAGTCTACAATCGGAGGGAATACTTCCTTGGGCTCAGGCTCCTTTTGCGCCTTCAGTCGGCCAATCCATTTGTCAACGTCAGCCTTGACGGCCAATTTTGTTTCAGCATCGCTAAGTTCCCAAGGCCTTGGGGGGAGAGGCTTCAGTGATGGCTCCGGTACCCGTGTGGTCTTAGCTACATAAGGCTCCGGGTTAATAGACCAAGAGCAGGTTCCCTTGCTGTCCGCCTGCCTCTGTTTCTTCGCTGGAGGAGGAATGGAGGGCGACGTCTGCTTAACCTCCGGAGGAGGAATGGGGGGCGACGGCTGCTTTTGCTCCGGAGGAGGAATGGGGGGAGACGGCTGCTTTTCCTCCGGAGGAGGAATGGGGGGAGACGGCTGCTTTTCCTCCGGAGGAGGAATCGTGGGCGACGGTTGCTTAACCGCCGGAGGAGGAATCGTGGGCGACGGCATCTTACCCGCCGGAGACGGCGTCGAATGGCGTGAAGGAGGCGTAGGTGAACCAGCACCACCAGCACCACCACCACCAGCACCTGCACCATCGGAGGGGGGTGGACTTGTTAGCCTTGGCGTCTCGCCTGGAAACACTATGTACTTCTTTTTCCATAGAATGAACTGACGCTTGACATCTCCAAGTCTTCTCTCCCCTTCGGGTGTAGCTATGTCAATCTCCAGGTCCTCAAACGCTTGGACTATGTCTTCCACCGTGACTCGAGCATAGCCATATGGAATGGGGTTGTTGTGATGGAGTGCTCCAGGTGTATAGGGTAAAGCACTGCCGGTAGCTACCTTCATGGAAATGTTCCCCACGGGATAATGCAGATCACATTCTTTCATCTCCTTTACATCATCCACGGGGTAGTGAGGCTCCGGTGCACGACTCTCGATCATCGGTGCATTAGCACCTGCAGTCGGGGCCTCCGTGGAAGCCACGCTGCTTCTCCGCTGATGCTGGATTCCGAGATCCGCTGCATGTTCTTCATGGGGCCCTGCAGCCGCCGCTTTTTCTTTCTCAAATATTCCCGCCACGATCTTCTTCAACTCATTGAATTCCGCTGCAAGATTCGACAGTTGATCTGTAGCCCGGTCCGTACCTCTCTTACGGCTTCTGTAACAGTACGGGTCACCCTCCTGGGAAAACCCTACTTTCCACGGCAATCTTCCTTTGCCTCGTACATGTCCTCCGTGTTCAGGATTCTCGAGGGCATGGGTCAGTTGGTCTCTCTCTCTGTTGAATGTGATCACGCCCTGTTGAGCTGAGGTCATTGCGTCAACAAGGTCTTTTGTGGGAGCAAACTTTTTCTGCCGGTGAACACACTCCCCTGTCTCTGGGTCTAGCGATCCCCCATGCCCGTACCACCACATTTTGGCTCTTTCGTCCCATCCCTCTGTACCTAGACGGATTCCTCTTGCCCTTAGGCCGTCCTCCATTGCCTGCCACTTAGGCGCCGAAACGCGGTATCCTCCTGGCCCCATAACATGATGGTACTGTTTCTTTTCCGCATTAGCCTTATTTTTTGCCGACATTTCCTTGAAATGCTCCGATTTATGTTGCGTCACAAATTCTGTCCAATCATCTCTCAGTTTCTCATGTTGTCCAGTGAAAATCGGAGTCTTGCCCTTGCTGACATATTCACGGAACAATTTTTTCTTGAAGTTCCGGAATGCTTCGGCCATCTTCTGAAGAGCGAACTCTTTGACTATCCTCCTCCTCTCACGTCCACCCGGAACGTCCTGACCGAATTCATCTTTTTTGTTGTATTCCGGAGGTAGAATGAAATGTGCAATAAGCTTTCTAAACATAATCTTTTTCGTTCTCTTGTCGACATAAGTGAAACCAACACGTGCTTTCTTTGGCTCCTTCCATTCCTGGACGGTGATCGGGACGGTATCTCTAACAATGACTCCGCATTGGTTGATAAACTTTGTGGTGTGCTGTAGGGGCTTGCCGATTACACTGACTGATTCGATGGTATATGTTTCTCCATCTTTCATCGACTTGGATTTGCCACGCTTTGACATAGTAGATCCGGCCGAGGGCTAAAATAAGAAAGAGAGTCGCGCGCGTTAGTGCATATGTATTCACATTTCAGTAAGTTTGTATCACGAGAGTCCCAATGTATATATATATATATACCTCGCCGGAGGTGGTTGTTCTTTGCAATTGGAGATCGTCGTTTGTCGACGGTTGACCTCCGTCATCAATGTCCATTCCTTCAGCTCCTTGATCATCGACAATGTCCGTTCCTTCACCTGTTTCATCATCGACAATGTCCGTTCCTCCACGTTCTTGATCATCAAGGTTCAGATAAGAAGAGACTACATCGTCTTGTTGCTCATCTTCTGGGCCCGGCACATAATGGGTCTGGTTGGCTATCATGCCGTATATAATACCTTCAGCCTCCTGCTCTGTATACGGCAAGGCTCCATTGTCCGCCATATGTCACTCATGCAGACATGCATATAGTAAAAATTAATTAAGTATATAGGAGACTTAGCAAATATTACACCCTCTTTCTCAAATTGTCCGCCATATGTCACTCCGGTGGAAGAACGATGACCACCGGAGGGGGAAAACCATACTTTAGAGGTGTGTCCAAGATTAGTTTCTCAAATGACTTGGAGAACCCCATAGCTACGTTGCATTTGCTTTTCTGGTCATTTTGGTATATTACACTTAATATTCTGAATTTATTGAATTAAAACTTATTTTCATTATTTTAATGAATTTAACTCAAATTCAAATATGGTCTCATTTTGAACTTTGTCAAACATGGTTGAAAATGATATAAACAGATAGCTTACATTTTTACGAACATTTTGCATATTTTTCCATAATTTTTGGAATTATAAATTAAAAGTTGTTTAATTTTGAAGATTTAATTATTTTCTGTAATTCCATATACAGTGGGCCCCTGGCGTCATGATGACGTCACCCTGGCGTGACACTGTGGCCGGCGGTGTGGCAGTTTGTGCTCTCTGTCTCCGGCGATTCCGGCCACGGGGAAGGGTTTCCGGCCACGGGGAAGGGTTCAAGGGCGGGGCGAGGCCCGCGGCGAGGGCGGCGTTGGTTCGTGGTCCCCTCTCGAGAGCGGGAGGGCGGCGCTGGTTCGAGGGCGGCGCGAGGCCCGCGGGGAACCTACCGGAGACGGCGACGGGGCGGGGCCGGAGCAGGGCGGAGGCGGTGGAGAGAAGGGCGCGGGCGACGGCGACGGCGCGGTACTCTCGCAGGCGACGACGACGGAATCGGGCGCGACGACGACGGAATCGGGCGACGACGATGGAATCGACTAGCAGGGCGACGGCGCGAGGAAGACGAGGGTTTGGACGAAGAAAATTTTGGGGCCGGGAATATATAGGGCCAGCCTTTAGTCCCGGTTGGTGTCACCAACCGGGACTAAAGGTCCCCTGGGGTACCCTCCGCGGGCCTTTAGTCCCGGTTGGTGTCACGAACCGGGACTAAAGGTGAAATTTTTCGCGGCGTTTTCGTTCCCGCGCAGAACGAGCCTTTAGTCCCGGTTCGTGACACGAACCGCGACTAAAGGTGGTTATTCAAATACTTTTCCTTTTCCCATACTTAAAAATACAAATAATATATCAGAAAATTTAGAAAAATAAAACTAATTCTTTTTAAAATCTTAAAAATACAAATAATATATCAGAAAAATAAAACTAATCATAAAGATTCACACACATCTTGAATATATATATAGATAAAAAAGGCAGTACATAATGGCTAGAGTGGATCTAAACCTAAACGGAGAGCATAGATGCATCATCTGATATCTGCTAGTCATACTCCTGCCTAGGCCTATAGTACATGTACTCGTAGTCGTCGTAGTCGCCGCCGCCGTCGTCGTCACTATCGTCTGACGGTGCTCTGCACTCCCTCGGAGGATCACGACTCCAGGACTGGGCCTGAGGGTAGCGCAGGCGGGGGATATCGCCGGCCCTGATGTAGTCCATGACGCTCTGTAGAGTCCGGCCGGACCACCATAGCCGACGACCGGCCTCGTGAAAGTTCCCAGGAGGCAGGCCGTCCTCCTCATACCTGGCGAGCGCCCTCTCACGCCGATTGATGAAGAAGGCATCCCAAGTATGCTGGTTATCGGGATGCCAACTGGGATTCCTCCGCTGCTCCGGCGTGAGCTCGTGATAGTAGTGGTTCGTGATGGCCGCCCGACGCGCCACACCTTCAGGAAGAGGAGGGACCGGCACTCCTCCGGCGCTCAACATCCAACCGGCGGGAACGTTGTAGCCGCACGGGCAGGGGTAGTTCGAGGCGGAAAGTGCCTCCGCCTGGATGAATGTTAGAGTGGGTACGGTAGAAGCCATGAGAGAGAGTGGTGAGTTTGTATGTGTTTATGCCAATGGTGTGGCAATGCATATATACATATATATAGCGAGAAGAAAACATCCCTTTAGTCCCGGTTGGGGACACCAACCGGGACTAAATGGGTTAGGGTTTTGTTTGGACCAATCAGATAGAATTACACGGATCGTGTGTTTCTTTAAAGCGCGTGTGAGTCGTTGGATCCGGGGTGTGTTTCTTTCGAGCTGTTGTGAGCCGTTCGATCAGGGCTACGGTGTGTTTCTTTCGAGCTGTTGTGAGCCGTTGGATGAGGTGGTTTCTTAACCGTTGGATCAAAACCCTAGCACAACACTTTGTGAGCCAGAGGACCCTATATATAGCCCACCTTCATACACCGGACAGTTCATCGAGCAAATACAAAACATCCGGATTCGCCATCATACGTCCTGCCGTGCATTTGGTATGCATATTGCACCCAGTAGCCACGGTGGGGCTGTATGATGGCGATACCGATTGTTTTGTTCTACATCCCCCTTTAAGGTTTGATACATCATATATTCAGTTTATCGAGCAAGTACAAAACATCCGGATTCGCCATCATACGTCCTACCGTGCATTTGGTATGCATATTGCACCGAGTAGCCACGGTAGGGCTGTATGATGGTGATACCGATTGTTTTGTTCTACACCCCCTCCCCCTTTAACACATCCATCCATGCTATGGGTCAGTGTTCACTTTGAGCTCGGTTAGTAATGTGCAACTATTTGCTTGGTTCTGTTAGGGTGGCGCGTGGCACGGGAGTCGCGACGCGTGGCGCGGGAGTTGTGACGCGTGGCCAGGAGGGCGCGGTATAAACTGTCGCGCCTCGAGCGCGTCTTCTCCTGTCCACGCACCGTCGCGCTTCCACCATGCCTCCGAGGAGGAACAGCACCACCGGCTTTCGCGGCGTCCGAGCACGGCAGAACGGAAAGTTCAGCGCAGATATCCGCTGGGGGGACGACCGCATCCCCCTCGGCTCCTTTGCGACGGCGGCGGAGGCCGCCCGCGCCTGGGACGCGGCGGCCTGGCGCCTCAACCGCCCGCGTTCGCTGATGAACTTCAACGACTGCCACACCGTCTGGGAAGCGGAGGCAAGGGCGCCGAAGCCGCAGATCGTCACTGCCGCCGACCACCTCCACCTCCGTCACCGCGCGTTTCAGGGCCTAGTCGACGCCAGGGAAGAACGCGTCGTCCACGAGTATTACCGGAACAACCCGGGGGAGGAGAGCGCCGACGAGGAGCTCTGGCAGACCCGCGCGGCTGAGCGGGCGGAGCGCCGCCTCGAACGCCACCTCGCGTTAGATGCCGCTCGGGAGGCGAGGACGAGGGCGCTGCAAGAGCTTCGTCGGGCCGACCGCGCCGGCGAAGTCTGGGCCTCCGACGATCCGAGGTGGGGGCCTATCTCGGACTTACCATCATGCACCTCCGACGACGACGAGGAGGTCACCGACGAGTTCGCCGACGTCGATGACCCGGAGGAGGTCACCGACGAGTTACCCGACGACGACGACGAGGAGTAGTGTTCGTATGTTCTCTCTTTTCAATAAAAGAATTTGTATTCCGCAAGGTTCGTATGTTCGTATGTTTTCTGTTTTTAATAAAAGTTATGAAATCAGATATTTTATCTCACAAAGTTTTGAGACATCTAAGTAACTTTCTGTTTTCCATGCTTTTCACTCGTTTTCTCAAATATTTTGCAAAGGAGTTAGTCTTAAACACATCAGAGATAATATAATTCACATGATCCATTCAAAAAAGTTTGGTACACAATAAATTATTACACATCAATTCTTCCCTTGTGTCCCTGCTTTCTTACGATCTGGCCGTATCCATGGAGCATCCTCATCATTTAACTTAATGCTTGGGTCAGTGTTGACTTTGAAGGGCGGAATTTCACCAAACATATTATAATCTTCTGACATGTCTGTCTTGTCCTCCACTCCCACGATGTTTCTTTTCCCTGAAAGAACAATGTGGCGCTTTGGATCATCACATGATGTACTGATCGTTTTATTATCTTTCCGTTTCCTCGGTTTGCTACTCATGTCCTTCAAATAGAAAACCTGAGTGACATCTTTGGCTAGAACGAATGGTTCGTCAAGGTAACCAAGATTGTCGAAATCCACCATTGTCATTCCGTATTGCTCGTCCACCTTTACCCCACCTCCTGTTAGCTTGAACCATTTGCACCGGAACAAAGGGACCTTAAAGGAGGGTCCATAGTCAAGTTCCCATATCTCCTCTATGTAACCATAATATGTGACCTTTTGCCCAATCTCGGTTGCTGCATCAAAGCGGACACCACTGTTCTGGTTGGTGCTCTTTTTATCTTGGGAGATCGTGTAAAATGTATTCCCATTAATCTCGTACCCTTGGAAAGTCGTTATAGTCGAAGATGGTGTCTTGGCCAACATGTACAGCTGATCTCCAACATCATTGTCATTCATTAAATGTTTTCGCAACCAACTGCCGAAAGTCTCCATGTGGGCCTTTCTAATCCATGATTCAGGCTTTCCCGGGTTGTTCGAGCGTAAAATATTCTTGTGTTGCTCGAAGTACGGAGCCACCAAGCTCGAATTTTGCAGAACTGTGTAGTGTGCTTCAGTCATAGAATGAACGTCCATACATATCGTTGATTTCCTTCCGATCGTGCCTCTTCCACTTAGTCTCCCCTCGTGTCGCGATTGAGGAATACCAATCGGCTTAAGGTCGGGAACATAGTCAATACAGAACTCAATTACCTCCTCATTTCCATAGCCCTTTACGATGCTTCCTTCTGGCCTAGCACGGTTACGAACATATTTCTTTAATACTCCCATAAACCTCTCGAAGGGGAACATATTGTGTAGAAATACAGGACCGAGAATGGAAATCTCTTCGACTAGGTGGACCAGGAGGTGCGTCATAATATTGAAGAAGGATGGTGGAAACAGCAACTCGAAACTGACAAGACATTGGACCACATCGTTCTGTAACCGTGGTAGATCTTCTGGACTGATTACCTTCTGAGAGATTGCATTGAGGAATGCACACAGCTTCACAATGGCTACTCGAACATTTTCCTGTAGGAGGCCCCTCAAAGCAATCGGAAGCAATTGTGTCATAATCACGTGGCAGTCGTGAGACTTCAGGTTTTGGAACTTTTTGTCCGCCATGTTTATTATTCCCTTTATATTCGACGAGAAGCCAGACGGGACCTTCATACTGCTCAGGCATTCAAAAAAAATGACCTTCTCTTCTTTCGTAAGAGCGTAGCTGGCACGACCTTGAAACCATTCCGGATGCCGGTCATCTGGGTCTTTCAAAAGTTGCTGATCCCGCCGTGCTTCCTTTGTATCCTTTGTCTTCCCATACACGCCCAAGAAGCTTAGCAGGTTCACGCAAACATTCTTCGTAACATGCATCACGTCGATTGCAGAGCGGACATCTAGGACTTTCCAATACTGTAGCTCCCAAAATATCGATTTCTTTTTCCACATGGGTACGTGCCCGTCAACTCCCTGCGGAACTGATTGTCCGCCAGGTCGACCCTTTCCAAAGATGACATTCAAATCCTTGACCTTATCAAATATCTCAGCTCCAGTACGTTCCGCAGGCTTCGGCCGGTGATCTGCCTTGCCATTGAAATGCTTGCCTTTCTTTCTTACGTTATGATTTCGGGGAAGAAATCGACGATGACCCAGGTACACGTTCTTCCTACAATTATCCAAAAATACACTTTCAGTCTCATGTAAGCAGTGCGTGCATGCTTTGTATCCCTTATTTGACTGTCCCGAAAGGTTACTGAGAGCAGGCCAATCGTTGATGGTTACAAAAAGCAACGCTCGTAGGTTAAATTCCTCTTCTTTGTGCTCATCCCACACAGGTACACCAGGTCTGCCCCACAATTGTAAAAGTTCATCAACTAATGGCCTTAGGTACACATCGATGTCATTGCCGGGTTGCTTCGGACCTTGGATGAGGACTGTCATCATAATGAACTTCCGCTTCATGCACAACCAAGGAGGAAGGTTGTAGATGCATAGAGTCACGGGCCAGGTGCTATGGCTGGAGCTCTGCTCGCCAAAAGGATTCATGCCATCAGTACTTAGACCAAATCTTATGTTCCTTGCGTCAGCTGCAAAATCTTTGAACTCTCTGTCGATCTTTCTCCATTGCGTTCCATCAGCGGGGTGTCTCAACTCCCCGTCGGACTTACGGTCCTCTTTGTGCCATCGCAACAACTTGGCATGCTCTTTGTTCATGAACAGGCGTTTCAGCCGAGGTATTATAGGAGCATACCACATCACCTTGGCGGGAACCCTCTTCCTGGGTTTCTCGCCCTCAACATCGTCACCAGGGTCATCGCCTCTGATCTTATAACGCAATGCAGTGCATACAGGGCATTCATTCAAATCCTCGTATGCACCACGGTAGAGGACACAGTCGTTAATGCATGCATGTATCTTCAGAATCTCTAAACCTAGAGGGCACACAACCTTCTTTGCTTCGTACGTACTGGCGGGCAACTCGTTATTCTTCGGAAACATATTCTTCAACATTTTCAGCAAATTTTCAAATGATGAGTCAGCTACACCTTCCCGTGCCTTCCATTTCAGCAAATCCAGTGTGCAGCCCAGCTTTTTCAGACTATTGTCGCATCCTGGGTACAGCGACTTCGTGTGATCCTCTAACATGCGATCCAAATTCTCCCTCTCCTTGTCAGTTTCGCAGCGTCTCCGTGCATCAGCAATGGTCCGACCAAGATCATCATCGGGCTCATCATGTGCCTCTTCTTCACCTTCACCAAACCCTTCCCCACCTTCAGCATCATCCTCCATGAAGGTATCACCGAAAGCGTCATGATAGTTGAAATCGATATCATCCTCTTCTTCATCTTCTTCCATTCTAACCCCTCTTTCTCCATGCTTGGTCCAACAATTATAGCTTGGCATGAAACCGTGCCGAAGCAGGTGCATGTGAACGACTCTTGAGGAGGAGTGACCCTTCTCATTCTTACATTCAGCACATGGACAGATAATAAAACCACGCTGCTTGTTCGCATTTGCCACTACGAGGAAATCTTTCAAACCCGTAGTGAACTCGCCGGAGAGTCGGTTACCGTACATCCATTGCCGATTCATCTGCATTATTATTATATAAAGTATATAATTAACCATCATGCATTTGTTAAACTAACTAGCTGGAAATAATACAAATCATGAAAGGGTTCAAGTTGCTAACCGCGACCGCGGAGGTAAAATAAATGAAAACGCTCAAGTGCGGCTCGAACACTTAATATCATGTGTGTTTCATGCTATCGGGCATTTCATCGAACACCTTGTGTGCATAGTAGGAACCAAAAGCATACCCACCACCCCTTGTGAATGTTGTGAGCAGAAGTGACACCAAATGTGGCTAAGTGCAGCGAGCTGAGTTCTATATATAGGGATGGGCCTTTAGTCCCGGTTCACCTGGACAACCGCGGCTAAAGGCCGTGGGGCCAGTCCGAGGACCTATTAGCGCCGGTTGGTCTGGCCAACCGGGACTAAAGCCCCTCCCCTCCGACAGCTGTGGACCGAGCGCGCTGGGCCCAGACTATTGGTCGCGGGTCTCGTCCCGAACCGCGACTAAAGACCCCTATGGTCGCGGGCCGATTATTTTGGGGACTAATGGGGGCGTACCGAAGGCCTATTTTCTACCAGTGCCTCTAGACAATATAGATAGATATTCCAGGGCCCACTTGGTATGAAAATATCAATAAATATGTTTGCATAAACAAGTCATCATATTAATCATGGTGATACTGGGATATGGTTATGAGAAAAAGTGTCGTGTCAGTTACAAGGATAATAAGTCATAGTGATCAAGTGTTTCTTCACAAGATGTCTAAAGTATCTCGCCTCAGGTATTGATAAGTATAATGAAGCAATAGGAGTGCACATGGAACTAACAGGTTGAATTGAGCACAACTTTGTATAACAACGAGAGCCATCATGGGTGTTTGTCGCGACACACATTATCAAACAAGTAGGGTCACATGCTTAATGCTACTTCAGTAAGTTATCAATGTCCAAGGCCTAGAAACATAAGACGGAGTCACTAGAATGGTCTCTATGTGATCGTAATATTTTCTAAACAAAAATAGAAATATTATGGTAGTTCGATATGTGTACATAAGACGTCCTTGCGGAAATAGAAATTGTTTGTATAGTCATCTAAATAATTGAGAGGAAACAGAAGAGTTATGGAGTCCCTTGATGGTCCCAATGAACCATAGTAAGCACCGGAAGTGTCTAGAAGCTTCTATAAACTTATGGAAGGGTCCATGGCCTGCCGCATTCCAGTGGGGACATCCGCATGGTCCAAGGGGACAATATTTAGGTGTCCACCCACTTGCTTTGAGGGGCAAGAAAGCAAGGAGGCGGAATTGGGCCAAAGGGCCTATTAGGGGAATGCACACCCTTTGTTTAGGGGCAAGCAAAAGCATGCGGCTCCCCTTGGGAGCCCTAGACCGACATACCCATTATATAAAGGACAGGCCGGGCAGCCCTCCACCCGACGCCTTGAGTTGTGGAGGCATGATACATTGCCAAAGTATCTATAATTTTTATGCTCCACGCTTGTTTTCTATCCAATGTCTTTATGTTCTCCACATGTTTTCTCATGTTTTACATTCTTTTCCGGATCTTTTCATAGACTATACTGTTAACGAGATGGCCAAGGCTAGTTGCCGTTATCTATTGTTTTTCTATTTCACAAAAATTCTTAAAGAAATATTCTCGGAAAGGGCTCAAATCCACGGAGATCGTTTTTTACCCGGAACAAAGACAGAGTCCAAAAAAGAGCCGGAGGGGACTCAGGTGGCAACCAGTGTGGTGCCACGCGCGGCCCCACTCTAGGCCACGCCTGGTGGGCCCCTGGGCTCCCCGGCCACTGCCTCTCGGCGCCTATTCGCCTATAAATTTCCCCCAACCCTGAAACGTTCCAGGAAGGAGTTATTTTCCATTAAATATACAACAAGGCAAAAGTTTAATCCAAGGATTCTGCAGCCTAGTTCTGGCACCCTGCTGAAGGGGGGAATCATCACCAGAGGCATCTACATCTCCATGATCGCCTCCGGACAGATGCTTGAGTAGTTCATCTCGAGACTCTGGTCCATAGCAGTAGCTAGTTGGTTGTCCTGTCCGTTATGCCTTCATGTTTAGAGTCTCGTGAGCTTCCTCACATGATCGAGACCACCATTATGTAATTGTGCATGTTATGTTTGCTGGGATCCAATGAACCATGAAAGTATGATTATTTTATTCATGTCAATCTGATATGCTTCACTAATATTTGTAGAGAGTTTTAATGTTGTCTTGCAATGCTCTCTCGTGTTTATGATTCCCATGGCCACGTAGTTGTTTTCGCCTCCAAGCGAGGGTTTATATGCCAGATAGTGGGGTCATGCCTCCCTTATATCTGTGCTCGAGTTGACGGATGGGGGATGTGTTGTTGCCACTAGGGTAAAATAGAGGTGCTCTTGTCTACGGATGAGAACCACTGCTTATATTATGTATTGTTATTAATGCATTTTTTTCTGCACACAAAGCAATCACTTTATTGCTACAACTTAATACCAGATAGAATTGCTGGATAGCTTTTGTCGGATATATACCGTATAGGGGTATATAAGATGGTAGTGAAAGTGCCTGGTTACTAGGGTGGCCCAAGTGGTAGTGGGCTGTGGTCCATTGGGCGGCCCAGTAACCTGACGCACAGAAGCCGGATTCTAGAAGAACCCGGATCACGGCCCGTCTGATCTGGCTTGGAGGAGAAGACGGATTCCTTAATTTCCAAGTTATAGTTACCGTAGTCTTCTAGGTTTCCTATTCTGTAAGCCCTAATCCAGCTATTATATAAAGTCGGACGGGAGATAAACAAGAAGAATAACAGAGAAGCTATAGGCCAACTCGCCGAGAAGTTGATCAACTGCGAGTAGCTAAATCCAAAACCTCACATTGTAATACTGTATCCAGGCTTTAGCCCTGATTAGTGAGAAGTGCAGGAGTAGGCACGTCGTACTGTCGCGACGTACCGAACCTGGGTAAATCCTGTGTTTACTGTCTACCACGCGATCCCGTTACCCCACGTCTCTACCGTAGTCTCATGGCACCACCGTCCATGAAAACTACTACGATGTCTCGACAGTTGGCGCCCACCGTGGGGCTAACGACGTCAGGCGTGAAGTTCCGATCTGGGATACTTGGCGGAATCGGAAGATCAATCACTGTCGGAAGCTTGGAATTCAACGATGATGTCGGACGCTTCCTCGACAATGGATCCTACATACCGGCGCAAAACCACCTGGTAAGTGCCTGCGTGTTACCGATAGGATCTGCTAACATCTTTATCGGACTAACTGCAGAAGCAATGGGGTTTTGCGGTGGAAGCAAATTTATCCCACCCGCCCTATACCCAATCGAAGATGACTATGATACCGGATTCTGCTCAGATCGCCGACAAAAAAGTGACACACACTTTATCGGCATGGTGCAGTCCGAAGTCGCCGAAAACACGGATGACGTAAATCCCGTGCAAGAGGCAGACAAAAACACACCCGTCACAGTAACGGAAGACCCAACACCCGTCATAGAGGCGGAAGATCCGACATCCGTCAACGAGACGATGAACTCGGAAGCAGAATCCGTACTAGCCGCCATTGAGGCGAGATTAGAGTCGGAAACCGGATCAGAAGATTTTGATTCCGAAGACGAAGACGCGGACGCCTTCGAAAGGAAAGTTAAATCTTTTCAAGAGGGATTCCATGAAGTGCTAATGGAGAAACCAGCTGATACCACGGACGCCGGCAGCCAGGAAAGCCCTAAAACCCCTCCGCCAGAGGAAGAGAGAGAAGACGGAGAAACTTCACCGGTATTCCCCAATGTCAAGGAATTGACAGAGGATGAGCCTATCAAAAAGCCTCCCTCTTCCAAGAAAAAGCATCGTGCTGCAAAGAAACTCCAATACAAAATCCGGAAGAAAAAATCAGCTGATCAAGCTGATGAAAACCTGGAAGTAGGAGATGCTAGCGGAACAAAGACTGCGGAGAAGAAAATCAAAGAAATCCTTGTTCCGCCATTGACGGATGAGGAAGAGCAAGAGCTGTTGCAAACGCCAGTGGGAGCAAATGAACCCCCTGAGATGCTGGAAGCCAGGAGACAAGCTTTCCAAAGGCAACAGCAACATCTACTCAGATCTTGGCAACACCTCCAAAAAACCCGGGATGACATTAAGCTCATGAAGGAAGAAATAGAGGAGTACGAGAGAAAGAATAGATCTGGCATTAAACCTACAAGGTTACCCGGAATCGTAAGACCGGAAGTACTGCCACCAAAAGAAAGGTTTCACAACCCATCTTGGCAAAAGCAGGTAAATGGCAAAGATGCCAGAGGCGAACCAATTTATAAAACCGCAGCAGAAAACGCGGAAGCAGCGTTCGCCATCCTGAACAATGATCTGTACTCCAACGGTGAAAAACTTCAAGGGGTGTATGCTTTCCTAGGAAAAGCATTGCAACAACAACAGCGGGCCCAAGAGCGATCAGGAAGACTGCAGGATAACTCCGCCCTATGCAAAACAGCTACTTGCGCCGCTGGAGCACCTGGACCAGAGGAACCTAGAGATTCAGACAATTCAAAGGATAAAAAAGAGGATCCGAGAAAAGACAAGAAAAACCCCGACAATAGGGATGAAGCATCCCGAACCGGATCCCATCCCCCGAAAGGTGGACTTAAACCCCACGATTGGGAAGAAAAATACCGGAATGACAGCAAAATAATGCCACCTCCGAGAAACCCAGATGAGAAAGCCGGAAGATACGATACACCTCACAGGCGTGAGAGATCCCGGACACCCCCTAAGGATAAAGAAAGGCACAGGAGCAGGACTCCGCCTAATCCAAAAGGACGTGATCATGGAAGAGATAGGTACAATCCCGGAAAAGCGCATCCGCGCAACAATGGAAAAGAAAGGAGTAGATCCCCTTCTGTCCATTCAGCCGGAAGATATTCCGCACACATTGATAGAGCGGAAAAGGATGATCTATACTTTGGTCCTAAGTGTTTCACTGACAGGATCCGAAGGATAACCCTGCATTCTGGCTTCGCCAAAGTTGGTCCAACCTACCAAAAATATACCGGCAGCACAAACCCGGACACCTGGCTCTCAGACTACTATACAGCCGTCCAGATCAACAATGGGACAGACCTGGAAGCTGTCAAGTTTCTTCTCCTAATGTTACTGGCTGGAGCCAGAGATTGGATCAATGGATTACCATCAAGAACTGTCGACAGCTGGGATGATATGGCTAGAGTATTTACTCAGCATTTCCGGGGAACATACAAGCGCCCGAACAGCATCAACCAGCTTAACCGTTGTACCCAATTAGAGGATGAACCATACGTGGATTTCATCTCCAGATGGACGGCAATGAAGAATAGTTGTTCTGGAGTAACTGACGTACAAGCAATGCATGCTTTCGTCAATGGCCTAAAACCCGGACTTGTACCATTCATGGTTGGTTCCAAACAGCACAAAGATCTCGGATCTATGCTTACAACCGCCAACGAACATGCTGCAGCCGAGGACGACATCAGAGCAAGAGGAGGTAATATCGAATCACTGATACTTGCTAAGAAAACCCCTCGTTCTGACAAAAAAGGAACTCCAGAAACAACGACAAAACCCAAAGAGGTCAACATAGCCTTTGGAAGTGAAAAGGGGAATAAGTGGAAAGGACGCAGCCCAGATCCAATCAATTACACTCCAGAGGAGTGGGAGAGGATTAAGTCGGAACCTTGTGTCCACCTTCACAATTTGGGAAACTCACCCATACAAACGCACAATGCCGGCTGAATAAGCACATGAAAGGCAGTGCAGGATCCGGAAATAAGGGGAAGGGTTCCAAAAGGAAACCCGCCAAACAAAAGCCAGAAGCTGACAAAGAAGACAGTGAATCGGACACTGATGAAAAAATCCAGGAACAACAGCGAAAGGGAGAATCCAAATTCCCGAGAGTTGATGGAGAAGCAATGCTAACATTCCTGGCAACTCCGTCAGCAAAGGTGGCCAAATGAACACTTCGAGAAATAAACGCGGTTGTTCCGGCAACCCCGAAATTCTTGAAGTACTCCAACACACCAATTACCTGGGATCAGTCTGATCATCCCGGGAATATCCCTGAACCCGGCACACAAGCTCTTGTCGTAAGCCCTATTGTCCAGAACACTAGGCTAAGAAGAGTGCTGATGGATGGAGGATCTAGCATTAACATAATGTACTTGGATACACTGAAGCATCTGAAGATTTCCGAGTCCCAGCTCAATTACAGCAACATATGCTTCCACGGCATTGTTCCTGGCAGACAAGCACGATCCCTAGGAGAAATTTCCCTAGATGTAACCTTCGGAGATAAAGATCACTTCCGGCAGGAAAAAGTATCCTTCGAAGTAGTGTCGTTCGAAAGCGTGTATCACGCAATACTCGGACGTCCAGCTTTCGCCAAATTCATGGCAAGATCCTGTTATATTTATAACAAGCTGAAGATGCCAGGACCCAAAGGAGGAGTAATCACCATAGCTGGTGATTTTAAGCTAGCAAATGAGCTGGAGAAAGAAAACGCCCTTTGCGCTCAGAGAGTCATAGCAAAGGAAGAACTGAAGGAATTGGCCAAGGAGGTATCGCCGACAGAAATGCCGGCAGGAAAAGAAACCCGGAAGCCAACAGACAGCTTCAAGGCGTCCGAGAATACAAGACAGGTAATCGTAGATCCCAAAGATCTGACAAAATTCGTCGTTGTAGGGACTGGGATGACCGACAAATAGGAAGGCGAGCTCATCAAGTTCCTCCGTGAGAACTGGGATATTTTTGCCTGGTGTCCAGCTGACATGCCAGGCGTACCCAGGGAACTTGCTGAGCACCAACTCAAGGTAATTCCAGGATCAAAACCCGTCAAACAAGGTCTCCGTCGTTTCGACGGAAGAAGACGGAAGGCTATTGGCAAGGAAATTATCCGGCTTTTAGCAGCAGGTTTCATTCAGGAAGTAATCCACACTGAATGGTCCGCAAATCCGGTATTAGTACCGAAGAAAGACACTACTGCTCTTAGAATGTGTATAGATTACACAGGCTTGAACAAATTGTGTCCGAAAGATAGGTTTGCGTTACCGCGAATCGATCAAATAATAGATGCCACTGCAGGCTCTGAGCTTTTGTGCTTTTTGGATGCATACTCCGGGTACCACCAAATACGCATGAAAAAGGAAGACCAAATTAAGACTTCTTTCATAACCCCATACGGGACATATGGCTCCCGGAAGCTTTTCAACCTCCGAGAACTCCCCAGTCCTTGCGGGAAGGAACTTATTGACCAGCTGCATTCCAGCAGCCCGGATAGAAGTCCATGTCTTCCCAAAGGCTCGGATTCCTTCAATCCGAGTGCCATCTGGGGTATCTCCTGTTTTTTCCAACAAAACAACCAAAGGGTTAGGTGAAAAACAGAGAAGGAAAGCAAGATATGGAAAATGGCAAAGGTATCAGAAAGTTACCGATAAGCTTGTCGATCTCGGAGACTTCCTCCAGGCGAAGGTTCAGAGCGTTTTCTAAATCCTGAATGGTGGATTTATCCTTCTCCGCCTGCTCAGAAGCCTTGGAATTGGAAACTCCAAGGGCCAAATTGCTGGCCTCCAGATCCTTTTGAGCCTTCACAAGATTCTTGTGAAGGTCCAAATTCTCCTTTTGGAGATTCTCGGCATTGCCGGCATCTTCAGCTATTTGCTTGGCCTTAGCCAAAGCAGCTGGAAAGCAAGGAAAATTCCGAGTTTAGAAAATTTCCGGAATAAGTACTTAGACAAAAAATTGAATCGAAAACTTCAGAGGAAAAATGTTTACCTGCTGTTTCCGACAAAGCGAGCTGAGACGACGCCAGCTCCGCCTCTCTCTCCTCAAGAATAGAAAGAAGATTTCTAACCTCTTTATTCTTGATGGAGAGTTTGTTGAAAACTTCCATGTTAATGGCTTCGGCGGTTTGCTGAAAGATAGCAAGGAAAAGAATGATTACTAAAAGCATTAAGGCAAAAAAGAATACATTTTGTTTAATGCTTGGGGGCTAGGAGATACATACCTGGCTCATTCGTTGCAAACCCGCCAAGTTTTCATTGAACCCTTTTGCGTATTCCGCAAAAAGGGTTCCGGCCGCGCTTAGGCCGTCATTGATAATCTTGAATTCCTTGTCAAAGGTGGGAATCTCCTCGTCGATTGTCCGAGAAGGTTTTCCCACCTCTGGAGCCGCCCTTTTCCTCGTGTCCGTGTTCGACACAACGGGCTGGCTGGGCTCTAGTGGCTTGGTGGTGGGGGCTGCAGCGTGCTCTTCCGCCATCGTGGATGGTGTATCTGGGGCGATGACGGGAGAAGGTTGACTGCCTCGGCTGGAAACAACTTTGTGTTTCTTCAGTTTCTTCGGCTTTAGGCTGGAGGGAGGCAAACTGAAAACAAAAAACCCGGAAAGGTTAAAACTCCGAAGACGGAAGAAAAATTTCCATGAAAGAAAAGAACCCAGAAGAAAAGAACCTGGAAGTGGCGACGGGCATCCCGTCAAGGTCGATAACTTCCTCAAAGGAAGAAATCTTCTTGCGCTTGCGTCCACCGGTAGTGGCAGTACGCAAGGCATCCAGCTCAGCTTCGGAGGCTAATTCCGAGTCTGGAAGTTCAGCGAACTGTCGAAAAAACAAATCAGAGTCAGAAGCAGGAAAATCTGAGAAAGAATGTTAAAACTATACCCAAATGACGGAAAAAATACCTTGGGAACCGGGTTGTCGGCCGTGTACATCGGCCGACTCGCTTAGTATTGGTCGCGAGATGCGACCAACTGGTTTGCGCGCCGTCGAAGGTCCCTTGGAGACCAATCCTTGATGGATGTCCGCATCGGGTTGTTGGCACCCGTGTATTCGCACAAGAGGCGGCCACCGTGATTAGCCAACGGCTGGATCCGCCTATTTAACCAGCAAAGGACCGTGTCCATGCCATTTAGAGGTGGATCAGAGGAGGTGAGCTTGGCGATGCGCCGCTTGATCCTTAGAAGATCAGGCGGCAGAACCTGGACGGCTTCCGTTCCCCAATTGTCTTGGGGAATGGCAGCAGTGTTGGAGAAAGGTGGAACCCCGATGGCCTTTTTTGGGAAAGGCACATCGGGATGGTAGAAGAAAGAACCCGTCCAAAATTTGACGGATTCTGATGTCTTGATCTTGGGGAACCAATCTTCCCTAAACCTCCGAAGAGTAAAGGAGATGGTCCCGCAAGTCGGGAGTGCGCCCTCCGAGGAGTTCCGCTTAACCCCGAAACAATACATCCAGAAATCTAACCTAGGCTCTAAACCTAAGTAACCCTCAAATAGGGCCTCGAACCCGGCCATATAAAGAATGGAGTTGGGTGGCAGGTTATGGGGTTGGATGTTGTAGTGGGAGAGGATTTGGAGGAAGAAAGCGGAAGGCGGAAGCCCCATACCTCTCAGGAGGTGGGAAGAAAGAAGAACCCTTTCGCCGTCTCTCGGCATTGGCTCGTTCTCATCTTCAGGGAGCCGCCATTTCCCTTTGAGAATCAGGCCCTCCTTTTCCAGGTTTGGAAGGAGGGCTGGCGGAATGCTGCAGGCAATCCAATTGCCTGCAGTTTCCACCTCTTCCTCCGCTCCGGCGGCGGCGGACGCGGCGGCTTCCGCAGCGGCGAGCTCGTCGCCGAGGAGCTGGATCTTGTCTTCCGCCGTTTCGGGAGCAAACGGCGGGGAGGGTGCAGAGCTTGAGCCCGCAGCGTTCGCGGCGGCGGAAAGATCCTCTCCGCCCGCCGCAGAGGCCGTGGTCTTTTCCGGCTCGTCGCCGGCGTGTTTTGGGGATCCGAGCTGCGGATCCAGATCGTTGATGATGTCGTCGACGGTGAGCGCGGCGGAGCGAGTGGGAGACGGCGGTGAGGTTGCCATTTGGTGGCAGCGCGTTGCGCAGGTGCTCTGGGTGCGTTCGTGCGCTCGGGATGGTTCTTCGCTCGGGAGCTTGTGCGTGGCAATGGCGCGGACAGTGAGAGTGCGGAAGGTTTTTGACGAGGATGAAGACGGCTATTTATAGCCAGAAATCCGTCAAGATACGTGCCAACGGCTATTTTGACCGTTGGATGATCAACAAGTGTCACTCGCCGGAAAATCCGGGAAATGAAACGACAAGGTAATGATGATTATCTCCTCGTTTCCCGTGAGAATCTGTCAGAGATATGTTTCTGGGTTTTCCGCGTAAAACCCAAACGTCCCTTACGTCAGTACGATTAAGTGCGCTGATGTAAGAAGTTCCTTCTCCACGAAGGATCGTGAGAGAAAAGCCGGATTTTCAGAATTCCGAGTTTCACGTTACCATCTATTTCAAAAGAAGAAGAATAAGAAGAATCAAGACTGCTGATTGAAATTTCTCGGACAAAGCACATTTGGCGGAAGACGGCAAATCAGAGTTTTAATCCTTCTTGGGGGCTACTGTCGGATATATACCGTATAGGGGTATATAAGATGGTAGTGAAAGTGCCTGGTTACCAGGGTGGACCAAGTGGTAGTGGGCTGTGGTCCATTGGGCGGCCCAGTAACCTGACGCACAGAAGCCGGATTCTAGAAGAACCCGGATCACGGCCCGTGTGATCTGGCTTGGAGGAGAAGACGGATTCCTTACTTTCTAAGTTATAGTTACCGTAGTCTTCTAGGTTTCCTATTCTGTAAGCCCTAATCCGGCTATTATATAAAGTCGGACGGGAGATAAACAAGACGAATAACAGAGAAGATATAGGCCAACTCGCCGAGAAGTTGATCCTCTGCGAGTAGCTAGATCCAAAACCTCATATTGTAATCCTGTATCCAGGATTTAGCCCTGATTAGTGAGAAGTGCAGGAGTAGGCACGTCGTACTGTCTCGACGTACCGAACCTGGGTAAATCCTGTGTTTACTGTCTACCACGCGATCCCGTTATCCCACGTCTCTACCGTAGTCTCATGGCACCCCCGTCTATGAAAACTACTACGATGTCTCGACAGCTTTCTTGACTTGGACTTTTAGATATGGATGCATGCTGGATAGCGGTCCATATGCCTTGACGTAATTACTACAGTGTTAGAACCCGTGAACTATGTCTCGTCATAATAGTATTGCTATATGTTCATGATTTGCCAATTGCCCAGTTGTAATTTGTTCACCCAGCATTTTTGTTTTCTTTGGAGATATACCACTAGTGAAACTATGGCCCCGGTCCTATTTTCCTCATTATTGCAACATTATTTAAAGCACTTTCATCATTGTTTCCTTCATGTACCTTTTTTACTTTTGTTACTTTTCATTACTCTATACGTTTAATTCTCTAATTTTTAGCAAGACGAGAAGACTGACAACCTTCTCGAAAAGTTCGGGGCAAGAGATAGTTAGTGTGTTGTGTGCAGGTTCCACGCTTGTTGACGCGCCAGACAACAACCAACCTTATCCAAGACTTCGAAGTCCTACTGGTCGATAAACCCAGCTTCCGCAATTGGATGAAAATTTCCTATAGACTACATCATAACTTCCACTTGGGGTTACCCAACGATCACACGATCACGTATGCGAGCATCAAGGCAGCCCCTCCCTCCTCTCTTATTTTCCCTAGATTTGATTCTGATATGTTATTTTTATGGTGTCCTCTCAAGCAGATTTAAAACCCCACTTCTACGTACACAAGTAGTTCATGAGCTCTCGGTGGAAAGCTCTTCTGGACTGAAGAAGATGGATGCGTGCACACTCTCAAAGGGATCACACTTTGATTCCTCGCCTGGATTGATCCAGAAGGCGGGATAGGGATAGTTGCCAACATCCTCACCTCTAGGCTTAGCCGTGAGGATCTTCATATGGGTTCATTAACATCTACTTCCGCTACGCGGTGTTGGTAACAACCAGATCTACTCTCGTTGCATGTATCCTTCATAGGCTAGATCTTTGTTGTTGCGTAGTTTGGCGAATTGTTTTGTTTTCCGTATACGTACCCCTATATTGGGATGGTACGAAAGTCGCCCGATTGGGCCTCTTGCATCAAATCTGATGACGCAACTGCTTCTTAAGTTGCTTGGCTCGCCTCCCTAGGCGGGGACGAAGGTAGTGCTACGGACCGGGGGAAACCCTTGGCCAACGGCAACGATTTCGAGGAGGCTGCCGGAGCTGCTCTTCTTGTTCAAGGTGACATCGAGGTATACTCCGCCCTTCCGGACATGCCTCTCTTGGGTGAAAACCAGAAATATCGGTTTTGGGTAGCGGCAGAGCTCCGGTGCCGTCCCTCCATGGAGACGTCTTTTTGAGAATGGTAGGGTAGGTGGACGCACTAGGCGGTGGATGGTAGGTAGCTTATGGCAGTTGTTTTGTTTCTGGTGTTGTTGTACTATAGCTGGACATGTGCCCGTGGTGCTCTTATTCGCTGGAGGTTTCTGCTCGCTGGTTGGTCGACGACCTTGAGCCCGAGTGAGAGGGTAATCCCCTCTCCAGTAGTATCTGCTTCTAGATGGCCGAGCCGTTTTGCGATTATTTGTCTCGCTGTGAAACCGATACATTTTTTTACCGCATCTTCTTTGGTGTTCTCTCCCGGTTGTGGGTGACAGTGATGTTTGTGGATGGCAGTGTGGTGAGGCAACGGTGCTCGGAATCCTCCCCGTTGGCAGCATAGTTGTCAATGCCTATGTGTGCTCATGGTGAGCTGCTCCGCTCCCTGATAGGTGTGTCTCCCTCCGATCCGGGACGAGAAAACATAATGTTTTCTTCGGAGATGGAAGCAGATAGAATTGCGACATGGGGTGCTTCTTTTACCGACTTGACCTCTTCTCCGGTCGGACCGGAAGGCTGGACAAGGACCTCGACGTTCAAGTTGGTCTTCATATTTTATTTTCCGTGCTTGGTATTTGAGTTGCATGTAAGCTGTTCCTCAGCACTATGTAAATTTTCCGTTGAGGATTTATTAATTTATATGGCCTCTTTAAGGGTTTTATTAAAAAAGAATGAGATTAATAAATATATAGACAACCCTGGTTCATCATGATCAGACATGTTAACTAGTTGAAGGTTAGTGGCACACTATGATCACATATAATATGGCATGGCATGGCATGCATGATTGTTAGGTTCGTGTATATGACCAGACCCGTTCTTCAAGGTTCGTGTATATGCTTAGATAACTCAGCGCATGGCATGCATGATTGTTAGGTAGCACATGACACCCGCCGGCACCCAGAAGCAACTAAATTTGTCCCATCCTGATTAATACTTCAAACTGATGCAATTATATGAAACACTTCTGCAATTAATTAAGTATCATGTTGAACGGGTTTGGCCCTTAGATCATGAATATATATATTGGATCCCTCAAGATATGTTACTCCCTCCGATCCATATTAATAGGTGCTGAAGTGGATGTATTTAGACATGTTTTATTGCTAGATACATCCACTTCAGCACTTATTAATATGAATCGGAGGGAGTATCTATATCTGCCCCAACATATCTACAGGCCAGGATTACATATTCGGGCGCTGAAAGCGAGTAAAGAAGTACCGACATGATCAATTTACCAGATCCCAAACAGAACGAAATTATAAACATGGCGTTCTGGTACGAGCTGGCGTATCTAGAGGCAGCTGGCATTCGACTCCGGGCTCCATGTGGCCCATGGCTGGACTGCGTTGACCAATACGCGCCGCGCATGGACGCCTGATCGCGAGTTAAACGGGGATAACAAAATCCACGAACAGTACTAGCTTCCCGACCATCAAGAGCATCTCCACTCGCGTCCCAAGTAGGTGTCCGGAGTATTTCGACCGATGCAGTTTTTCCGTGACCTAGCCGCCAGGAGCGGCGACTAGGGACACGACCGCCTACCACCGATCTTCACCGGCCGGCGCGCTGGTCCCCTCTCCCTCCGACTGCTGCTCTGGCGGCAGGAGGGAGGGGGGATCTCGTTCCTCCGCTCTGTAGTTAGATTTTGGTTCTGTAGATCATGGGGCGCCGTTGGGGTGGTGAGAGCGGCGTCGCGACGAATAAATCTGCCCCAACTCTACTCCCACACCGGCGTCGTCCCTCATGGCGACGTCTCAGAGTTGATGGCATCGTGTGTTTGCCGATCCTTCACATCGGTGGCTTTAGAGTTCATGGATGGTGTCGGCGAGGCGGTGGCGGCGATCCCATCAGGTGTGTCTCTCCTTCTGCTCTGTCCCCGTTGCTGCGGCGTTGTCTCCGACGTCATGGTGGAGCAGGGAGGATTGGTCGTTCGGGAATACGCGCAGACGGTTGCCTGCGCAGTTGATAGCTGGAAGATGGTGCATCTTGTGCTGGATTTGTGGTTGGAGGCTGACAGTTCTGGTATCCTTCTCCGACGTTGTAGACGTGCGGGGATGCCAGATCTGGAGTTCGATGGCGTGTCCGGGGACACGTTGCCCCGGTCTGATTCGTTCAACGACAATAGTTTTGCTTCGGCAAACTACTTTGGAGGTCCGTAAAGCTGCAGATCAGCGATGGAGCCGCATCGAGCTCAAGTGAAGAGGTGATCTGTCTACTCTCTCTTGGTGGTTGCCTCGGTGGTGCCGAAGGAGAGGGACATGCGATGGTTTTTTGCACAGGATTTTTCTATCCTTTCAGTACTGTAATGTCGGTGTTTACGTGTCTTGTAACCGGATTTTTATCTTATGAATGAGATCATATTACCTTGCAAAAAAAATTAGGTGTCCGGATGGGCGTCTGACGAGGCCATTAGAGGCTGGTCCGGACGGCGCGGGACTGTTGGGGCTGTCCTTACTCACTCACCGTCCCTAAGCAAAACACTTAAAACAATATTTTATCTAATTTTATTATTTTAGAATCTTAAAAATATTTATGATAGTTTTTAAATAGTACATATATAGTTTAATATATAGTTTACGGACGGCTAAAAATAAAAATATTCATACAATTAAAACTAAAAATATATAGTTTTTAAATAGTACATATATAGTTTATTTGTCTTGTTTGGTCCTCTCAAGTAGTTTGGGGCAAAGACTTCCACTGTCGCTTTGCAGAACCTGTACATGGTTTTGATAGCCGTCGACTTAGACATGTGCAGGTAATCGTCCTGACTATCCGCAGGGGCTTCATCTGCAAATATTCTCATAGCAGCAGTGCACTTCTGAATTGACAAGAAACCGATCATCCTCACGACGTCTTTCTTCATCTGGAACCAGGTGTGCTCCCTCACATGGTGCACCAACGTGAGGAACCATTTTCGGCTCATCCGAAATATCCGACGAAAGTCCTTTGCATCGAATCTTCACTCTTCGGCAAAATAGTCGGCAAAGAGCATGGAGTGTCCCTCCATTCTCATCACCGGCTCCGTCTTTCTCCTCCCAAATTAGGAGCCTCCTCGCTTTGGTGCACTACTGGTTTCATCCAAGTCGAGAAGTTGTGCAAGACAAGAAAGAACCAGAAAATTCTCATCTTCATGATCGTCGATATCGGCTTCTTCCTCGAGGAGAAAGTTCATCATCAACTCATCGTGGATGTCCATCTATAGAAATGAAAGTGGTATCAGAAAATGGTCACCGGTGGGCAACAAGATTGACAAAAAAAACAGCCAGCGGCTTATCAGGCAAACGCCGAACACCTTCGGGGAAAAGTGGACAACCTTGGTCGCGGGGGGGGGGGGGGGGGGGGGGGCGCAGGTGAGGCGAGACGTCGACGACCTACGCGGCGCTATAAGAAGGAATGGGCTGGAGGAGGCGTGGAATGGCGAAAGACCGGCGAAGGTAGGCGGTGGATAGAGGGACGGCGGCCGACGGTGTAGAGAGGCGGCGGGAGCAACTGGACAGAGGGCCGCTGCGAGTGGCACTTTTGGTGGGCCCTTGCTTTCGCTGACAGGGCGGTCCCACGGCGCCCAACAAGTCGTTCGGAGTCCCCACAGGAACCCCTGGGGGGCGGGGTTCGCCTAGTTATTCCAGACAAGAATTGAGGGCCGTCCGGACATAAAGGCCCATCGGGGGGCGCGAGTGGACGGATTCGGGGCACCTCCGGACCGGAAAGAGGTTGAGGGCCTTTAGGGCCGCGAGTTGATATGCTCTAACGTTTGAGCTTTGGGTCAATGGAAATGACTACAATGCACCTACGAGTATTATTCAATAAAAAAATGGATGCGGCGAGATTTAAACATACAACCTATAGCAAACAAGTCGAGCTCACAACCACTGAGGCATACACAAATATCAGTAACCTCGGCACATAGTATTTAACTTGTCTTCATATTTAAATTAAAAAAAACTCCTGAAATGTTTTGAGCGGTAAGGCAATTTACTGTGGGTGCTCGGTATTTGCGGTTACCGGGCGGTAACCAAAACCATAATCCCCACCCATCTCGAACCTTTTTGTTTGGCAGTACCGCACAGCCGCTCAACGCCATGGCCGGGGCTCCCTCCGAGGTAGGCGGTGTGGAACCAATCCGAAGAGTTCGAAGTGCCGCTCCGCCTCTTCGCCCGAACATCCCGCTAGCTTGATGTAGAAGTAGCGCTTGTGGGTAATGATGGCGGTGGGTCACCATTAGCCATTAGGGTACCCTTTACCCTCTCTAATTCAACAAAATGAACTAAGTTTTCTAAAATGATGATGTCATCAAAAAATTAGTTCATTTTTTGAACTAGGAAAAATAGAGGGTATCCTAATGGTACCCAAAGTGCCATCACTACATGTGGGACAGAAGTCGTGATATGGGGCAGCCATCAGCGTCCCGAAATCTTCCGTTGTGAAGGCGATGTAAGCCAAGGAACAATAGGTCAATGGGACCGCACCACCCTAGAGCCGTTCCCGACCGTCCGCCTCCATCCGCGTCTCCATCTCGCGAGCTTGATCTGACCGCCCCGCCTCCTCATTCGAGCTCGATGCAGTCGTGGTGACCCGAGTCCAAAAGAGTGGCATTGCCTCCCCGCTCGTCGCCGCCGCCCGAGCGCGAGTGGCTCGATCTTGATTAATACCACCACATCCCTCCCCAGCTCCCCATCTCAGGAATTTGCCCGCACCTCACCGTGAATGGGATCGAGTTTTCACGATCGTGTCCAACGTGGCGATAGCGTGGGCTGCCTCTGGCAACAAATGCGTCTGACCTTGCGGGCGCCACAACGAGCGCTCAGTCGTTGATTTCTACGGTGGGCCTGGTAGCGCCGGTCCGCGCGAGCCCTTTCTGGTGGGGGCTGATGATACTATTGTGTTAACGTTGGGTCTCGCAGGTGGGCCAGTGGGCATGCACTTGACCTCCCCCATGTTTGAAGGGTGGGATAGGGGTGCCGGACCACCAAACAGCATTTGCGGATCGTTTATAAGGCCCCGGTGGACATGCTTTTAAAAAGCTGATTTTCCGTCGGTTAGTTTGCGGATGAACTGGTGTCCTGTTTGTTGACCACTTTAAACTAGTACTTTATAAATGTAGGTCTTTATAGTACCATATAAATCTTGAGTATCCTAATCCTAAATACTTAACAATCGGTAGCTCAGTAGGGGTATCTTTTTATATGAGCTTCGTGCGTTAATGCTTTGTTAGTTGACATGTACTACCGTACAATGGGAAAACGCGTGGACACTGCCGCTGGTATTGTATCGATGTAACTTATCTATAAATGAAGACATTCATGTCTATTGGCAGCACAGCATACATACATAGTAGCACAATCGCCCCCACCACCACAACACTGTTGACAATGTCTGTTTCGTTGTCGCAGGAGCTGCTCATCTCCATTGTTGTGGTACTTGTTTCCTTGTACTTGTACTTGAGGTGTAGTAGATCAAAGAACCCAGAAGCGCTCCCCAAAAACTGGCCAATAGTGGGCATGCTCCCTTACCTCCTGGCCAATCTCCACAATATGCATGACTACATGTCCGTCGTCCTCGCCCGATGTGGCCACAGCATCATGGCGCACTGCCCACTTGGGAGCCGGATGCGGTTCTTCATCACCTGCGACCCTGCGAACGTTCAACACATCTTCACGACAAATTTCCACACCTACCTCAAGGGCGCTGAATTTAGTGCCATCTTTGACATCCTCGACGGTACCACCTTCACCTCCGACGGCGAGAAATGGCGGCAGGAGCGCGGGAAAATCCAGAGCGTGCTCAGCAGTCCGCGGATAGTAGCCCGTATGGCGGCTTGCTGCCGCGACAAGCTGGAGAATGGCCTCCTCCCATTGTTGAACCACATGGAGAGCACCGGCACTACTTTTGACATGCAGGAACTGATGGCGAGGTTCATGTTTGACCTGCTCGCCACGACTGTCATTGGCGTCGACCCTGGCCTCCTGTCTTCGGACATGCCTCCCATGGACGTCTTGGCGGCCATGGACACGGTGATGGAGGTGGGATATCTCCGTCACACCATGCCGGCCTCTTGCTGGAAGGTGATGAGGTTGCTAAACATCGGCCCGGAGAGAAAACTCACCGTGGCGCACGCCGTCTTACGAGGTTTTCTCTCGGAAATGATGGAGAGGAGGAAGATGATCGAGGCAGTACGACATGTTGGTAATGAAGAGGAACAGGATGGTGATGTTTTTCTTCTCTCTTCCTACATCACTGACCCAGACTACTCCGACGAGGATTATCTCCGCGCAGTTTTCCTTATCTTAATGCTCGCTGGGAAAGACGCGATTGCCGCGGCTCTTCTATGGAACTTCTACGAACTAGCGCAAAACCCCGATATTGTGTCCACCATCCGCCATGAACTCTCACCCATTGCATCAGGAAAATTACCCAGCGGGACGGCAGGTACCTTGATTCTCTTTGAGCCGGACGAGACCAAATCTCTCGTCTATCTCAGAGCCACCTTGTATGAAACTCTAAGGTTGTATCCACCGGGGCCTATCCAGCCCAGGATAGCGGCCGTCGATGATATCATGCCGAGTGGTCATCAGGTCCATGCTGGCGACACCATCCTTGTTTCCTTGTACTCCATGGGGAGAATGGAAGGCATTTGGGGTAAAGACTGCCTCGAACATAACCCAGATAGGTGGCTCTCCAAGGACCGCCAAACGCTGAGGCATGTACCTTCTCACGAGTTCTTGGCCTTCAACTCTGGTCCGAGAATATGCCCGGGCAAGGAAATCTCGGTTATGCAGATGAAGACAATCGTTGCTGCAATGGTGTGGAACTTCGACGTGGAGGTGGTGGAAGGCCAAACCATCCACCCCAAGATGTCTGGTCTACTGCAAATGAAAAATGGGCTAGCGCAGTGAAACTTCACAGGCGAAGATCAAAATGATTTGGTTTATCTGTAAAACATACTGTTTTGAGGACCGGGACATCAGTATTGTTTTTTCCCCTGTTATTTATTTTTGTATGAATAAAAAATCGTGTTGGCGTGATGGAAAACAACAAAGAAGAGAGGAATAATTGTCGTTTGGCCCATGTTGTTATGTATGGTATGGCACCTAGCCACCGTTTGGATTTTCTTCAAAAAAGAAAAAGGGCTGCTGGTTTATATACGAAGATCTTGCGACAGTTCTGTACTTCGAAGCGTCGGTGATGATCTCTTGTAAGACCGTGACTGCCCCGTTTGGCATTGGTACCATTTTTCAGAAGTATTTTACTTGTTTAGTGTCATACAATTTGCCATCCTTACTGTGATATAAACAAAGTTTTAAATAACCCGCTATAGCTCGGCTATAGCTTGGATATAGCCTTTCGAGAGTTTCGAGGCTACGCTATAGCCTTCGTAGTCTGAATGGAGAATAGCCGTTAATAGCCCGACGAAATGGATATAGCGCTGATTTAGCCCCTTAGCCCGGCTATATCCCATCCAGGAGACTAAAAAATTTTGACCAAAAATTGCCAACTCAGCCAATTTTGGATGCTAAATCAACCACATATAATTTATGGTTAAACTGTTGTTTTGAGGTGCAAGTGCGTCTCATGGAGACCTGGTATTAGAACTACTAAACTGTGTCTTGAATAGCTACTATTCAACTCATAATTACTCGTACATCTTATATAACTATGTTTTTACATTACAAATATGTGAATAATTTTTTTTTCGAGGGTATGCAATTGCATACCTGATTTTTATAGAAGAATAGAGAGTTAGTTACAGGATGTTGACAGCTAAGTTACAGGTAACACGCTGTCAGACACACTCCACCCCACACCTACGTGACTACTCTCGAAGTAATACTCCCACTCCTGCTCCTGCCTGAGCCCAGCTCCTCAACTCTTCTAGTATTTTGGCGGCTAGTGTCTCCTCGTTGCAAAATTGCCTAGTATTGTTGAACACCCTTGCATTACGTTGCTTCCAAATCATCCAGGCTATGAGGGTTACACAAGTATCCACTGGTTTCCTCTGCTTTGCTCTGAAACTCGCTCTAACTGTCAGCCCCCAGTTCTCTAGAGTAGCTATCACCGTCGGCCTGGTAATCTGTATACGTAGCTGATCAATACAACGCCACCACACCTGTCTCGTGTACACACATCGCATGAGGATATGGTCCGTCGTCTCAATCTCCTGTAAGCACAACTTGCAGGACTCCGGGTGGTCCTGCAATCCATGCCTAGCTCTCCTATCTGAGGTCCAAATCCTGTACTGAAGGGCAAGCCACATGAATATCTTGCACTTTGCAGGTGCCCAGCACTTCCAGACTCCATCTGCTAAAGGGAAGCGGATTTGCCCATGCATTAGGGCCAAATACATGGAGCTCGCTGAGTATCTCCCTGACGCCGCCACCGGCCAACTGAACTCATCCTCTCTCGCAGTGTCCCGTGGAACCTCCTGAATAGTAATCCACATCCTAATGCATTGTGCAACCATGTCCTCGGACCAGACGCCTCTAACGTCTAAGATCCAACGATTCTCTCTCAAGCCTTCTTCCACCGTTCTTCTGTTAGCAGTTCTGGTATTAACTCCCCCCCCCCCCCCCCCGGAGTGAAGGAGCTATCTCCTCGAGTGTCCTCCCTCCAACCCACCTATCCTTCCAGAACAACGTCTTTTTACCATCCCCAATTGTGATTTTTGCCAGACTATTGAACACATCCGCCACCAGAGTGTCCTTCAACATAGGGAGCCCCCTCCAAGGTCTAGAGGCATCCGTCCTCCTAAGCCATTCCCATCTCACTCGAAGAGCCAAACCCTGGGTAGCAAGATTCTTTATTCCCAAGCCTCCAAAGCAATAAGGCTTACAAACATTATCCCAAGCCACCAGACACTGTCCTCCTTGTGCATGTTCCGAGCCTGCCCAAAGAAGTCCTCTCATCCATTTATTGATCTCTTCTAGGAGCCAGCAAGGCGCCTCTGCCACTAAGAGCTGGTGAACTGGCCTCGCAGATACTACTGACTTCACAAGCGTCAGTCTCCCCGCCCTAGCAATCATCCCACTCTGCCATGCGGGCACGCAGTTGAGCACTTTATCCAGAAGGGGCTGCCATTCACCTTTAGTCAGAGGTCGTAAGGCCAATTGGAGCCCCAGGTATTTTATTGGGAATTTCGAGATGGTGCAGCCAAGCAACTGTGCAACCCTCCCTTCATCCTCCTCGTCACCTCTAATGAGCGTTGCCGAGGTCTTGGCATAATTGACTCTTAGTCCCGAGGCTTCTCCGAACAACTGAAAGATACTCCTCGCAACTGCAAGCTCTGACGCTGAGGGTTTGATGAAGATTACCACATCATCCGCATAAACCGAAACTCTCTGGAGAGCCGTACAACTCGCCAAAGGTGAAAACATCCCTTCCTCCACTGCCTTAGCCACTATCAAGGATAAGACCTCCATGGCCAGCACAAAGAGCATGGGGGATATTGGATCCCCTTGCCTCAGACCCCGAACGTGACAAATTCTCTTTCCGGGAACTCCATTGACCACCACTTTTGTGCTCGCCGTTCGTAACATGATGGCCATAGCATTGCACCACCAGTCGCTGAAGCCATTCTGTCTTAGAACCTCCATCAGAAACGGCCATGACAGCGAGTCAAAGGCCTTAGAGATGTCTAGTTTCAGAAGAACTCCCTTCTCTCTCCTTGTGTTTATTTTCCTAGCCATTTGCCGTACCAGAATGAAATTATCATGCAGACTCCTCCCCTTGACAAAGGCAGATTGGTTTGCACTCACAAGATCTCCCAGCTTAACTCTCAAACGATTAGCTAGTAGTTTCGAGAACAGTTTGGAGAAGCTATGTACCAGACTGATGGGCCTGAAATCCCCTGTTTCTGAGGCGTCTTGTTTTTTAGGAATAAGCGTAATCAACGGTCTGTTCAGTTTGGCGAAACCCCGTCCATCACCAACTGCCAGCTTTTGCAGTGCTGCCATGATGTCAGGTTTTATTATGTGTCAGGATTTATGATAAAAAGCCCCAACAAACCCATCAGGCCCCGGAGCCCTATCCGGGGGTAGCTCCTTGATGGTGTCCCAGACTTCCTCCTCGGAGAATAGTCCATCTAACTCCTGTAAGTCCTTTGGCTGGATACCTATGAAATCCAGGTTTAAGGAGTGAGCTCTCGCCTCTGTCTTTCCAAGCTGATTCTGAAAGCTTGAAAGAATGCCGCATCTTTCTCCGCTTGCTCTGTAATCAGTCTCCCCTCCACACTCACTACAGGGATAAAGTTCTTGGCCCTTCTACCATTCGCAACCGCAAGGAACAATCTGGTATTTGCATCTCCTTCTTTCAGCCATCTCATTCTTGATCGTTGCCTGGCCATGGTGCGCTCAAGGGATGCAAGACCAAGTATAGCAAGTTTGAGAGTTCTCCATATCCAAATTTCTCCCTCAGAAAGTTGCCTCCTATCCTGGGCAGCTTCAAGCCTGAAGATGATAGTGTTTGCGATAGCTAGCTGGATTTTTATGTTTCCGACCTTACGTTGCCCCCAAGACTTTAAGTGAGACGCCAGATTCCTAAACAGGGCATCAAGCCGTTTAAAAGGATCCACAATTGCCGCGTCACAAATCCATCCCTCCTTGACTGCGTCTTCAAAACCTTCCAACTTCAGCCAGAACATCTCAAATCTAAATCTTCGCTTAGGATTAACAGCCGCACTCAGAGACAGATGAAGAGGAGTGTGATCCGAGATATTGCTCGATAGAGCCTGCAAGATGCAATCAGGGAAAAGAATATCCCAGTCAACTGAAGCCAAAGCTTTGTCAATCCTAGTTAAAGTCGGATTTGCCCTCTCGTTACTCCAGGTGAACATCCTGCCGTGCAAGTAAACGTCACGGAGCTCATGTGAGTTTACAAAACTCCTGAAGCGGTTTATCATGTTCCTGTTCAGGTTAGCATTATTCTTCTCGGCAGCCGAAAGGATCATATTGAAATCTCCAACAATAATCCACGGCCCAGGGCAAAGCGATCGTCTCTCCACAAGCTCCTGAATGAAGAGAATCTTTTCCGCGTCTGATTGCGTGCCATACACAACAGATAGCCACCAGCTTTTATTATCTAACGTTGTGACCTCCCCCGTCAGCGTGTGTGAATCCTTGCTGACATGAGCAAAGCTAAGCACTGTCGTATCCCAAGCTACCAGCACACCGCCTCTAGTGTCAATGGCAGGTAGAAACTCGAATCCATCAAACCTAGGACCAAGGCATTGAAGGATTGTGAAACGGTCAACTACATTGAGTTTGGTCTCCTGTAGGCACACCAAATTCACACTCAAAGACTCCACAAACTCCCGAACAACATTCTTTTTAGCTGGCTCATTCAACCCCCGAGGGTTCCAGCTCAAAATGTCGATGTTTACATCCATAAAAAACACATGTAAAAAAGACTCCACTCCTATTCCCATCCCTATCGCTCAATGTGCAAAGACTACGGGGCTACTCATCTCCTGCAGAGCTCCAAGTGGTGGCATCTCCTTGGCAAAGATGGAGGCAACAACCCGTAGATGCTCCTCCTTCATCGGTGAATCGAATAGATCCCTAAACTGCTGTAGTGCTGCCTCGTTCACCACCATGTTATCGGGGACTACACCAAGCGCCTTGAGGAGGACGTTTTCAGCTGCAGACGCCTTCTTGAGAGGCTTGCTAGTGGAGCAGGGCCCACTGGAGCTACGTGTGTGTCGGCGCGGGGTACACTGAACCATGTCTGGGCGCGAGGACTCTACCTCCAGCACAAGCGGCGGTGCCAGCTTCTTAAGTAAACTTGCGCAAAAAGACTTCAGTTTGCCGAACTGGGGTGCTCCAGGGGAGGTTGTGCACGGTGTGTGACGAAAGGATCACCCGTTCCGTCGAACAACACCTCCGCGGACTCTGCCTCGTTGTCTCCCTCGATGCCATCCCCACCCATCTTTTGCTCATCTGAGTCAGCATGAGTCGAAAGAGAAACTTCGAAGTAGTCCTCTTTCTCTTCATAGTTGTCCGTGTCGTAGACCTCAACAACCTCAGGTGTGGGTCCCGTCGTCAGCGCAGCATCTAATGCAGACAAAGAAATAGTCCTCTCTAAACTCAGCGTGGGGCCCGCTGTAAGAGCAGCAGCGGATGCACCCAAAACCACTGGACTATCCAAACTCATTATGGGGCCCACTGGCGGTGCAACAGTGGTAGACTCCTCAAGCGTAATCCTCCCGAAATCACCCTGCAAGGTGGGGCCCGCCAAGGCAGCTGTTGCACCCACAAACTCCTGCCGTTCCTCCTCGGGATCCGCCACCTGACCCTCTGCAACGCACGTACTGGTCGAGATGGGCAACGTGAGAGCAAAAGCAGGTTCCACACCCAATCCCAATGCGCCTCCATTCTTCGGACTCTCAGCAGGGCCCGCCCCGGGGGCGGCTGCACCTGTGTGATACGGTTCCAGGACTCCACGCGTCCAGTTCTGGTTCGGTGGAACACAAGCACGGGAAGAAACGGCCACCGCCCGCGAAAGAATCACATGTGCTTCTGGAACTGCCTCTGTCCCCTCGTCAGCTTTTTCTTTGCCTTTTTTAGCGCTGCAGGTCACAGGATAAGCTGCAGGCTGCGATTCTTTTGCTTTGACAGGCGCAGGGCCCACGCACTCTCCCAGGTTTGTTGACCGCGTCCAACGCTGCAACGCTCGAGCCACGTGGCGTAACTTAACTTGCTGCGTTTTCCACTGCGCCCCAGAAGCAACCGGCGGGCCCCGGCCACTTTCCACACGTCGCGTACCCATAGGAGGGATTCTCCAATCCGCCCTGCCCAGCCCCTGCATGCGCGCTCCCGGAAAAGTTTCCGGCGAACCGGCCGCCGCGCTCCGGCAATCACGCGTCCCCTGCGTCCATGGGAGCTGGCGCCACCGTTTGCCCCAAAACTCCCCGCCGCGCTCGTCCGCATCCTCGGCACCAGACGACGAGCCGCCACCCACCGGTGCCACCCGAGCGCGGCTGCTGCCCGCGGTGATCGCTTCCTCCACGCCGTCGAGGTGGATAAGCACCCGATAAGTCATCGTCTCCAGCACGTCCACATTCACACCCGGAGTAGCGGGGCGCGGACTGTGCCTTTCCGGAGACCGTGGAGGTGACGGCGTCCTGTCTCCGGAGCTTCCCGGCTCGGGAATAGCTAGCGTGCGTGCCGTCGGAATGGCATCGAGCTACGACGTCCATGCCGTCACTTTGAACAGCGCCAAATCCTCCCTAGAGCTCGTCTCCGGCGCAAAATCGCCCAGCACACAAGAGGTTCCAAGTAAATCTTCTACCACCTCAGCTGCCCAAGCGTGCGGCGGTATGCCCTCAAGAATGAGGCTTACCTTCTTTTCCATAACTCCACGAACGGCTTGATCATGGCGACTCCATTGACGGAAAACCAGCGAAAAACAATCGCAAAGCAGCGGGGACCTAGCAGCTGCGCGGTTACGCCCATCTTCATCCGCGAACGTGAGTAGGAAGTCCGCAGGCCTGAATGCATGGACGGCGACGCGGTCCGGGGACAGTCCGAGTCGAGATTGGAGCGCCATGGCCACCTGATCGCGCGAAACTTCCGGCCGGCTACCTCCAACGTAGGCTACCAAGGGAAAACGAAGTCTATGCTCGAGATCATTCATCTCCGGCGTTCGGCGCACCACGCAGAGCGGCGCGTCTGAGTCGAGCTCCCACTGCGATGTCTCGGCCGTCCGCTGCACCTCCACCGCCGGCGACGCCCAGGCTCGGGGGGGCGACAGTGGGCGCCGCGCAGCCGTAGCTGCTGCAGCCCCTCTGTGCAACCCCACCTCGTTAAGCCTCGATGGCGCGGAGGGCAGCACGGCACGGGAGCGATTCGCGATGAGGGTGCGCCGGAGTTCTTGCTCTTCCGCCGCCGGACTACTAGGCATGCTGCACCCACGAGCACCATGTCCCTCCTCCCAGCAGCGATTACACACGGTGGCATTGACGCACTCCGCCTTGACATGGCCGGGACGATAGCAATTGAAACAGAGCCCCTGTAGCTCCGACGGCACCGGCGACCTCGGCCTCTCGCGAGCGCGGCGAGCGCAGCTTCCGCCGCCCGCTGGACCGCCTTCCTTTTCCTCCACAGCGTCTTGCGTGACGGCGCCACCGGGGCCCAGGTGAGCCGGTCCTTGACTCCTCTCGCCGTCGTGACGTCCGTGTCCACCATAGCCCTCGAAGTTACCTCCTCAGGTCCGCCCGCCGCCGCCGGCGAGGAGGTGTTCGACGAGAGTCCCAGACCCGAGACGATGGGCCTTCCCAACGATGCGCTCGAGGCAGATGAGCCCGCCCCCGGACTGAACATCCCCGCGCTGCCGTCGCGCTGGCCACCCGCGGCCAGCTGCAGACCATGCCTCGCCGGAGATGTCATGGGAGCGAGCTTAGGGAGTGGACGCCGGGGCCGGAGTGGCCGTCGGCGTGGAGGAAGGTGGAGGTGCTAGGTGCTAGAGGCTATATGTGAATAATGGTATATATACGATTATATGTTGTCGAAATTTTAATATTTTTTAATATACTAGCAAAATGGCTATATGGTTCTAGCCCGGCTATACCCCGGCTATAGACTTTCATCGCTTCTGAAATCGCCGAAGCTTTTTGCAATAGCCCGCTATTTTAAACTTTGGATATAAATAGTCCATACATATGTATTTCCATCAACTAGCATAGTTTCATGCACATTTGTGTGTGTTATATCGAGCGGCCGATGATGCTGCTACAGACAGTCCACGGCGGGATTTTTTTACAAATATGACCCCTTTTCTCCAATGCAATTGTCAAAGGTAACCTCTTTTGAAATTTTTTGTCAAAAATAGCCTGGCGGGAGAGAGAAAAACCGCCAAATGTACTTTCTAGCAACCCGGCCAGCGGAAAGTCACTTCCCGCCAACGCACACGGCGGAAGGTCATCTGCATGGCCACGTGGCATGATTAGGCGCATTCTATATTGGCAAGTAAGTGACTTCCCACCATTCATTTGGCGTAAATTGACCTCCTGCTTCCTGATTTGGCGGAAAGTGCACGTGTTATTTTTCCTTCCTCCCGTCAGGTTAGTTTTTGACAAAAAAATTACAAAAGGGGTTACTTTTGACAAATGAATTGGACATGAAGTCATATTTGTAAAAAAAAAATATTGGCGGCGGTGCTATCGATGGTTGGCGATGCTGCTGCAAGCCATTGACGGAGATACTACCGACGACAGGAACAATTGCTATGAGTTGCCGACGATGGTACTACATACGGGCGGTGGGGCGACAAATAATGTTTCGGTAAATGCTATCTCTAACTGCAAATTTTAGATCTAATTATTACGACAATCTGTATGGGCCTAGCCATCTCTTTTGTGATCGACCTCATCATCCGCTCCGCATAGAACTGGACCACACAGCCAACACGCGCCTCGTAAAACTGGTCGGGGATCAGCTTCTTCGCCATTTTAATTAGCACCCGGGTAGCCGACTCGTGCTTACCATCCACGAGTTGGAAATAATCCTACAATCATTGAGAATATGACAAAGGAATTAACACGATGGAGTCCAAACTCTTGGAAAGAAGTAGTAAAGTTCTAAAAATACCAGAATTCAGTGATTAGCTGCATGTCTTGCCAAGAGGTGGGCCCTACCATTGTCTTGGATGTTCCTTGGGTCTAAGCTAACACAACCAAGCAACTAGTTTCACTTTTCTACCCCCTTCCGACTCACGTAGAGGGGGGCAGAACGGCCGTTCCGTTTTTTCGCCAGCGGGCCTATGATTTCTCCGGAGAGGAGCTTCGGAGGGTAGCTCAGAGGAATTTTCTCATTGGTTATCTTAGGTTAGGCCATTTTAACATTTGCAACCCAAGTTGGGTGCATGGTTTCCACTTAGAAGAGTAGAACCTTTATGCAGGATAAGCATGGTGTGTGAAGCCGGCTGACACCTGGGAGTTTCATGTTGGTTCTTACAACCTACCACTACACTCTAACACATATAGTATAACACCACCTAGGTTTTGGTGTTATTCCGACGCTACGAGGGCTCCGGTCACGGCGAACCCCCCCAAAGTTGGCAGGAAGTCAACGGTGCCGTCTACCTCATCCACGGGTGCCAAAACGACACACTTTAGAGCGAGCAAAATTGGGAAACCTAACCTTTCCCGAGAGAAACACTCGGCGACGATGACCACCACTGAGGAATTCACGCGGAGAGGCAATTTTTTCCAGCCCAAATCTTTGCCGAGTGCTTTGCCACCAACAAACTCGGCGAACAGGATGCAAAAATGGTGGGAACCCCAAAAAAATTACGCGCGCATTTGTTTGCCGAGCAAGGAACTCGGCGAAGAAAAGAAATGAATATTATTTTTCATCCGACATATTTTACCGAGGCACCCCTCGGCGAAGAAATTCCAGATTTCCATTTTCTTTTTATTTGGAAACTTTGATGAGGAAGGATCTCGGCGAAGAAAAGAGAGAAATTCCTTTTTTTATCGCATATATTTTACCGAGTGCGGCACTCGGTGAAGAAAATCAGGGATTTCTACTTTCTTTATGTGGACATTTTCTCGGGCGTAACACTCGGCGAAGATCACCCCTGTCAGGGCCCTACTGGCCAGAACCGTCGCCAAGTTAATATATTTTCCGAGTGTTGTTTTGTATACTTTGCAGGATGATGTATTCTTCGCCGAGATCTTTTTCGTAGACCACTCGGCGACGAGGATGTTTGCCGAGAGGGGTCGCGGCCGAGCGATTTTTCTATTTTCTCGGCGTATCTTGTCTTTGTCGGGTGGCCCCGAGATTTTGTACTCCGCGCAGCCGAAATCACCCGGCAGAGATTAATTTTCTAGTAGTGAATGTAATTTTGCATGTAGTGCATAAATTTCAGGTAGAAGTTTAGGCTACATTTGTAGAAAAACATTTTTTGGTGCTGTGCGGTTACTGTCTGGTTCGTGGTTGGAGATGCTCGCTCTCACACTCTGGCTTTTGCTCCCTGAATGGCATTGACTAGCACCCAACAGCTAGCCCGCCCACCTGGCCTCCCCTCCCCAACTGATCCGCTCTATAATACTTCCTCTCCCGCCTCACATCATCACACCGGCACAGCCATGGTGCGGCTGCTGAACTTTGTGCAGCCGTTGAACCTCAAGTACGTGCAGCTCGGATACCACTACCTCATAAGCCTTGCCACGATCCCGGTCCTCGTGCTCGTCTGCGGCCAGCCGTTGCGCAATGCGTGGGACCAGACAACCAACGACCATGCTACGGGCCTCGCCGTCCTCGCCTTCACCATCTTCGTCTACATCGTGTCCAGGCACAGGCCCGTCTACCTCATTGACTTCGCCACTTACAAACCAGCCGACGAGCTCAAGGTATAAGGATTTTCAATTAGCGAGGATTAAAATATAAAAATAGTTATATCAGACAAATGTTACTGTATAAGCTAGTAGACGCTTATTTTCCTTGTCTCCGACCTCATCAGCGGGTGTGTTTGCGATCTCCTTTTCAAGCAACGAACGAGATAAATCATGTAATTGCAGGTCTCCAAGGCGGAGTTCATCGATCTGGCGCGCAAGTCGGGCAAGTTCGACGAGGAGAGCCTGGCGTTCCAGGCGCGGCTGCTGGCCAAGTCCGGCATCGGGGACGACTCCTACATGCCGCGATGCGTCTTCCAGCCGGACACCAACTGCGCCACCATGAAGGAAGGCCGCGCCGAGGCCTCCGCGGCCATGTTCGCGGCCCTCGACGAGCTCTTCGAAAAGTGCGGCGTCCGCCCCATGGACGTCGGCGTCCTAGTCGTCAACTGCAGCCTCTTCAACCCGACGCCCTCCCTCTCCGCCATGATCGTCAACCACTACAAGATGCGCAGCAACATCCTCAGCTACAACCTCGGCGGCATGGGGTGCAGCGCAGGCATCATGTCCGTCGACCTGGCCCGCGATATGCTGCAGGCCAGCGGCACCGGGCTCGCAGTCGTGGTAAGCGTGGAGGCGCTGTCGTTTAGCTGGTACACCGGGAAGGACCGGTCGATGCTTATCCCGAACGCCTTCTTCCGCGCCGGCTGCGCTGCCGTGCTGCTGTCGAATCGGCGCCTGGACTTCCGCCGCGCCAAGTACAAGCTGGAGCACGTGGTGCGCACGAACGAGGGCGCCGAGGACCGTAGCTTCCGCTCCGTGTACCAGCAGGAGGACGAGCAGCGGATCAAGGGCATGTCCATCAGCCGAGACCTGGTGGAGGTCGGCGGCCACGCGCTCAAGACCAACATCACGAAACTCAGACCGCTGGTGCGCCCGTTCTCCAAGCAGCTCCTCGTCCCCGCCGCTATGCTCGTCCGGCACGTGTACCCGTCCAAGACGTTGCCGACAGACAGCCTGCACTTCCGGAGCGCGTTCCAGCACTTGTGCCTGCACGCGGCGAGCCGCGACACGCTGGAGCACCTGCAGCGGAACCTGAAGCTCCGCGACACCGACCTGGAGGCCTCCCGTGCGACGCTGCACAGGTTCGGCAACACGTCCAGCAGCAGCATCTGGTACGAGCTCGCGTACATAGAGGCCAAGGGCCGAGTCCGCCGCGGCGACCGCGTGTGGCAGCTGGCATTCGGCTCCGGGTTCAAGTGCCACAGCGCCGTGTGGCGCGCTGTCGGCCGTGTGCGCCGCCCGTCCAGGAGCCCATGGCTGGACTGCGTCGACCAATACCCGACGCGAGCTAAGCAGACATGCTGTTGAGCGAGATACTACGAAAACACGTCGTTGCACCCCGGCCGGTGGGTAAAGTGGAAGGGGGGACTTAAAATGTTATATACTCCCTCGGTTTTAAAATACTTCTTAAAATAATAAGTGTAGTTGAAAATGGGTTAAAATGGATCTATCTACTACTTGAATAAATCTATATCAATCCATCTGGATGCCACTTATCTTGAGACGGATGGAGTACGATACATCATTGTTAAACGTGTTAAGAAAATGGTTACATTATTTTCCGGTATGTGATAATAAATAGTAAAACATTTTCTAGGCGTGACAACCGCTTCGGACGGCAACGTGGGAAAATCCTAAATAGTCCTGGCCTGCCACCACCTATTTCCTTCCACTTGTATAGCTGTCGCTGGAGGGCCCTCCGGCCAAGCTCGGGCTGCCCCCAAGGACGGTCTCTGAAGGTTGTCGGGCTCGGGCTGATGCCTAAGATGCTGGATGGAAATTTGTGGGGACATACCTAGGTGTAAACCAAGCTTTCCCTCGGTGGTCAGAGGCGGTGACGGGGAAGCTTTGTGTGTTCTCTCCTTCCTTAACGAAACGCCAAGGGGCAGCACCCACCTCCATCTGGTACCTAAGACGGAAACCCAAGATCCGTCGATTGGATGATGGTGACACTCCTGTGTCATTCCCCGTGGGGAATCATTCTTGGATATGCTCATCGGCACGATGAACCGGACATTTTCGGTGGTGGAGAGGTGTTTCATCTACCGAATAAATGACGGCGAGTAACGGAGGCATGGCACATCGGGATCTAGGCTATGGCCGTGTGTTGGTGGAGCGCCGGGTGGTTGTTTTGTTTTTGTTTGGCGTCTGGCAGTGTAGACCGCTGGCTTGTCGAGGGCCTTCACTTCAAACTACACCTCACAGATGGGTCAGCGGAAGATGATCAAAGTGACTCTGAAAACATTTCACATGTGCATGATGCGTGTCTCATATATCTGTAATTTTTTATTGTTTCATACTTGTTTTATATCATTACTACATCTTTCTACTGCCTTTTTATATCATTTGATGGAAATTTTCCAAACTAACCTGTATCATTACTAGTGTGAGTTTCTGTTTTTTCTTCTTGTTGTTGTTGTTCTTGTTTTGGACTTAATGAAACATGTTAAACAAATATTCGCGAAAACCCCTGAAAATTCACGGGGGCAAGTTTTTCAACGACACGAAGACGGAGTTCAAAAGAGAGCCAGAGGTGACCACCAAGGGTAGGGGGCAACCCCCAGGCGCGGCCTAGGGTGCACTGGTAGAAAAAAGGCCTTCCATACGCCCCCATCAGTCCCCAAACGTTGCGCACCGTGACTAATGAGTCTTTAGTCCCGGGTCGGGAGGAGACCCGCGACAGAAGGTCATACGTCGCGGGTTGGGAAGCGCGTTGAGGCGCGTGGAGGGCATTAATTCCGGTTGACCTGGCCGCCCGGGACTATTGGTCCTTTAGTCCCGGTTGGCGTGGCCAACCGGGACTAAAGATCAAACTGCTCGCCTCCCGCGCGGCGGTTTTTATTTCGCGAGCGAGGCAGAAGGGCGCCATTCCACAGTGCGCGTCGGAGTCTCTCTGTTTCTTCCTCTCTTCTCTGTGTCTTCCATCTCTTCGATCTTCACCAAGCACACCACCATGGCTAAAGTTTGGGAGATATACCGTGGTCCCACACCATGCGGCAAGATTCTCGACGTGTGCTACACCAACAGTTGCGATCGGCTGGCCGGTGCTCTTGGTCATTTGACCAATCTCTATTTCTCCTCTCCCGATGAACACCGGTTCTTCGGGCTTGATCTGGAGTATACGGCGGATTAACGGGATGTTGCCGTCATCCAGATTGCGTTCAAGGAGTCCGTTTTGATCTTCCAATGGTCAAGGTAACGCACACGTACAATCTTGCATCTTCGATTTGTTTGTTGCATGTGAAGAATACATGTGTTGCAACATATCTAACACGTATCAAATTTTTGTTGTTGCAGTAGTTCAAAGCATTCTCCGGCCCTTGTTGATTTTCTTGTCAACAAGGGATATGACTTTTGCAGCGTTGACATCACGCAAGACCGTCCGAAGTTGATGCGCTTGGGTATTGTGATACCTGAAGATCACTACATTGATCTTCAGGATCTTATCGAATTGAACGGGCCAAAGACCGGGATGGCTCGCATGGCAACTGCCTTCATCCACGAGGGCTGCGAATCCATGAAGTCTGGTTTCCCCCGAAGGAATCACTTTTATTAGGAGAAGACCCCACTGGACTTGACGAACGTCAAGTATGCAGCCATAGATGCATATGTCTCCTACGAGTTGTTCCGCATCTACTCGACGGAGCCATAGATGTATGCGTTCGATATAAATGCATGTAATGGGTATCTTAGTATATATATGTAATGGATATCTTAGTATTGTGAGACTTATGTTTGTGTTATGTGTGATCGTAAGACTCTATGTTATGAATGTGATATGATTGTGTTCTATTCATGATTGTGATGTCTCTACTCGTATTTTACTTGTGATTTAATTATCACTTGTCTTTTGTTGTTCATAAAACTATTTTTGTTTCCTAGTTTTAAATGACTTGGAAAATTTTGCAAAGTGTTGCAAAGTGTAATGGATATTATTTCTATATTAATTCCTAGCTATACTATTTCTATATTATGTCAAACACACGTTTCAAAACAAGCAAAAACAAAAACACATCAAGAAAACAAACAAAAACACATCAAGAAAACAAAACAGAAAAACTACAGTTTCTATATATCTGTTCACCAAAATTAATCTAAGTCAGGAAAACATATATCTAGTCAAATACCAAACTCATCCAGTATTAAAATGAATTAGTATTATTTTTCTTAAATTTTTGATATATTATTTGTATTTATAAGATTTTAAAATGAATTAGTATTATTGTTCTTAATTTTTTGATATATTATTTGTATTTTTTAGATTTTAAAATGAATTAGTATTATTTTTCTTAATTTTTTATATATTATTTGTATTTTTAAGATTTAAAAATGAATTAGTTTTATTTTTCTTAATTTTTTGATATATTATTTGTATTTTTAAGATTTTAAAATGAATTAGTATTATTGTTCTTAATTTTTTGATATATTATTTGTATTTTTAAGATTTTAAAATGAATTATTATTATTTTTCTTAATTTTTTGATATATTATTTGTATTTTTAAGATTTTAAAATGAATTAGTATTATTGTTCTTAATTTTTTGATATATTATTTGTATTTTTTAAGATTTAAAAATGAATTAGTTTTATTTTCTGAATATTTTGATATATTATTTGTATTTTTTTAAGATTTAAAAAAGAATTATTTTTTTTCTAATATTTTGATATATTAATAGTATTTTTAGAAATAATACAAATTAAAAAGTTAATGTTTATTTATTTATTCAAAATTATTAATTACATCATTACTTTTGTTTATTAAAAGATTTATTTGAAATTCAAACAATAAAGAAATGTGGCATCGACCAACATGTTAATAAGATTGATATGATACTACTATCACATACATTCGTGCAAAACACTTGGATGCGGGACGGTATGGAACTCGGAAGTTAAGCGTGCTAGTGCTAGAGTAGTGGGAGGATGGGTGACCGAGCGGGAAGTTTGACCATGAGTAAGTAATTTGACTAGAGATAATTGTAGTTAGACGCTAAGCAAATAATACAAATTCTGAAAAAAAAAGGGAGTGAAAAAAGGGAGTGAAAAAAAGGGAGAGAAAAATTGGTGTGAAAAATAATTAGAAACCCAAATGAATTAAGGAAATAACGAAATAAAGTCTAGTCCCGGTTCAGGTGGTCAACCGGGACTAAAGGTCCTCCGCTCCCCGGTTCCGCCACCCGCCCACGTGGCCGGGCCTTTAGTCCCGGTTCGTAATCGGCGCGACTATAGGGGGGGTCTTTAGTCGCGCATAGCTAGTCCCGGTTGCTCGGTCGGGACTACTGGCCCTTACCAACCGGGACTATAGGCCTATTTTCTACCAGTGGTGGGGTCACGCCCTAACTTCACCTGTGGGCACTGAGCCTCTCCCCGGCTGCTCTCTTCCCCTATAAGTGGCCCCTTGACCTAAAAAGTATGGGGCGGGAATTATTTTCTATAAAGATTATAGAGAGCCGCCCCCATCTTAAAACCCTAATTTGGGGTTTCGGGATGAAAGGGTTCATAGGAGAATACAAAAATTTCTAACATAGCAAGGATCTATCTATTAGTAATTCGGTAATGGGAAATTTTCGGCGACATACCCTTGTAGACCGAAAAGTGTGCATTACGCTCCCGCACAAGCATTGTTCCGGAAGATGACGCAGCCGATCTCAAGGTCATCCCAAACTTGGTGTGTCGGCGATGACCTTGTTGCATCCATGATAGTCATGATGCCGCAAGTGAAGCACCCCCGAGTACTCGTACACTTATAATGCTTGTTGACGACCCCCGGTTTCTCCAAGCAAACAGAGATTATGTAAGTAAATATTTTCGAAGGAATTCCCGCAGCACGACGGTGTGCCGGGGTGAAGTGATCTCTCGTGTGCGTAGTCCTAACTTGGGGCCACAGACTACGAGAGAGGGGGAGATTGAAGTTCAATACTAGTTTAACATATGCACTAGTAGGAAACTGGCTTTCTATGGAAGGCTTTCTGTGGCGCACAATTCCATAGAAATTAAATTTTGTGGCGCACGCCAAAATATGCGCCACAGAAATGTTGGATTCTGTGGCGCACATTTCTGTGGCGCACGTAATCTGGTGCGCCACAGAAATGTCGTATTTTATGGCTCACGGGCATTGGTGCGCCACAGAATCCAACCACACATGCAGCCACAGATTTTTTTTCTCCACACCCCCTCCTCCCCCCCCCCGCGGAACGCCTTTCTAGTTTTTCACGGGAGAGTTGCAGGTCTAAAAAGCATCAAAAAATAAATCCTTTATAGATGCACGGGGAGTTTAAGGTCTACTTTTTTATCAAATTTTGAAATATAAATTTTGACTTTCTAAGCAAAAGTTCATTAAAAACGTAAAATGGGCATAAATTTTGCATACGTTGTCGGAAAAAATGATCAAGATATCAAAAAAAAATACTAGAGAAAAAAAGGAAAAAAAAAGTTATGACCATTTGAAGATTTTTTCCTACAAAAAAAAATGGAAAACAAAATTCTGTGGCGCACCATAGAATTTTCATATTTCTATGGCGCACCCTCCTCCCTTGCGCCATATAATTTTTGGGCGGGATTCGAAATTTGAATCCCGCCCAACAGCCCTCCTCTTTTCCCTCCTATTTTCCCTCTTCCTTCTCCTTCTCTCTTTTCTCTTCTCCACTTCTCCTCTCCCTTCTCCTCCTTCTCCACGACCACCACCGGCGAGCTCCTCCTCCTCCACCACCACCATCTCCGGTGAGCTACTTCTCCTCCTCTACCAACTCCGGCGAGGTCCTCCACCACCACCTTCTCCGGCGAGCTCCTCCTCCACCACCACTATATCCTCCTCCTCCACATCTTCCTTCTCCACCACCTTCTCCTCCTTCTCCACCACCTCCACCTCCGGTGACCCCCCTCCTCCTCCTCCTCCTCCACCACCACCACCACCTCCGGTGACCCCCTCCTCCTCCTCCTCCTTCTCTCCTCCTCCGCCACCCACCATCTGGCGAAATTTCGAAATTCCGGTGGCCAGATCTGTTTTTTTTTTATTCACAAAAAAAATTATGTGGCGCATGGTGGAGGGTGCGCCACAGAAATATTTCAAAAAAAATTCTATGGCGCATGGTTTTGGGTGCGCCACAGAAATATTCAAAATAAATTCTATGGCGCACAGAATTTTATTTAATGGCATACATTCTGTGGCGCACCTAACAAAAGGGGGTGCGCCACAGAATTCCATTTAGGTCCGCCACAGAAAGGGGTTTCTTTACTAGTGATGTTGGCTTTGTTGTTAACAAATATGAAGAATGTTTCAACTATCGCCATGGTGGGGGCGAAGGAGTTATATTGTGTTTGTATGTTGATGATATATTGATATTTGGGACGAACTTCAAAGTTATTGAGGAGGCTAAGTAGTTTCTTTCTCATAATTTTGAGATGAAGGACGTTGGTGTGACTGATGTTGTTTTAAACATCAAGCTATCAAGAGATAATGAGGGAGAGATTACACTTCTGTAATCCCATTTTGTTAAAAAAATGTTTTGAGTCGTTTTGGATATTCAGGCTGCAATATTTTTCCAACATCATATGATCCCAGTGTGTGGATTCAAAATTTCGAAGACACAACTAAGGATCAGTTGAGATACTCTCAAGTAATTTGTTCCCCCATTTGTTTTGTGCAAACGGAGCAAATTTGTTTCCAATCCGGGTGATGTGTATTGGCATGCTATTGAAAGAATTATACGCTATCTGAAAGGTATCGTGGACCATGGAATTCAGTATACTGGATACCCTTTGATGCTTGAAGGGTATTGTGATGCGAATTGGATCTCTGATGCTGATATGATGAAATCCACAACGGGACATATGTTTACCCTTGGAGATGGTGCTGTTTCCTAGAAGTGTTGCAAGAAAACAATCTTAAAGAGATCAAGAATGGAAGCAGAATTAACAACATTAAGCACATCTTGTTCCAAAGGAGTATGGTTTTTGTTTGCTGTTGTGGCAGTGTAGACCGATGGCTTGCCGAGGGCCTTCACTTCAAACTACACCTCATAGATGGGTCAGCGGAAGATGATGAAAGTGATTCTAAAAACATTTCACGTGTGCATGATGCATGTCTCATATATCTGTAATTTTTTTATTGTTCCATACTTATTTTATATCATTACTAAATATTTCTACTACCTTTTTATATCATTTAATGGAAATTTTCGAAACTAACCTGTATCATGACTAGTGTGAGTTTCTGTTTTTTTGGTTGTTGCTATTTTTGACTTTAGGAAATATGTTAAACAAATATTCGCGAAAAAATCCTGAAAATTCACGGGGGCAAGTTTGCCAACGACATTAAGACAGAGCCCAAAAAGGAGCGAGAGATGACCACCAAGGGTAGGTGGCACCCCCAGGTGCGGCCTAGGGTTATGTCACACCCTAACTTCACTTGTGGGCACTGATACTCTCCCAGACTGCTCTCTTCTCCTATAAGTGTCCCCTTGACCTAAAAAATCTAGGTGGGAATTATTTGCTATCAAGGTTACAAAGAGCCACCGCCATCTTAAAACACTAATTTGGGGGTTTGGGATGAAAGGGTTCATAGGAGAATATAAAATTTTCTAACTGATGTATGCCAAAACATAGCTAGGATCTATCTATTAGTAATTCGGTAATTGGAAATTTTCGGCGACATACCCTTGTAGACCGAAAAGCGTTCATTACGCTTGTCGAGACATCGTAGTAGAATTCATAGACGGGGGTGCCATGAGACTACGGATAGAGAAGTGAGGGGACGTGATCGTATGATGAACGATGACACAGGGTTTTACCCAGGTTCGGTACGTCACAGTAATGCGGCGTTCCTTCTCCTGCAAACTCACTATTCAGGACTAAAGCCTGGAGTAAACAGAGTACAATGTGAGGTTAGATTTAGCTACTCGACAAGGATCCACCTCTCGACGAGTTAGCCTCTAGCTTCTTGTCTATCTTTCTTATCTCCCATCCGGTTTTATATAATAGCCGGGTTAGGGCTTACAGAAAAAGGAAACCTAGAAGACTACGATATTTGTTAACTTGGAAAGCAAGGAATCCGCCTTCTACTCCAAGCCGTATCACGTGGGCCATGATCCAGGTTCTTCTAGAATCCGGCTTCCGTGCGTCAGCTTACTGGGCCGCCCAATAGACCATGATCCATTACCATTTAGGCCACCCTGGTAATCCGGCACTTTAGACCACTATCTGATATACCCCTAATTGGTATATATCCGACAGTAGCCCCCAAGAAGGATTAAGACTTCGATTTGCCGTCTTTCATCATATTTGCATCCTTCCCGAGAAATGCTGGCTTTCTGCCTTGATTCTTCTTTTCCTTTAATCTATGCTATAACGCGAAACTCGGATTTCGGAAAATCCGGTTTTTCTTCCACGAGCCTTCGCGGAGAAGGAACTTCATACGTCAGCGCTTTAATCATGCTGACGTCTGGGATGTTTGGGTTTCGAGCGCGATACCCTCAAACGTATCTCTGACAGATTCTCGCGGGAAACGAGGAGATAGCAATAATCACCCGTCGTTTCATTTCCCGGAATTTCCAGCGAGTGACACGCGTTGATCATCCAACGGTCGAAAGAACCGTTAGCACGTATCGCGACGGATTTCCGGCTATAAATAGCCATCTCCATCCTCTCCGGCAAACCTTCCACTCCCTAGTTCTTCACGCCTCAAGTACTTAGCTCCCGAGCCACTGTGAGCAGAGCAAGTCCCAAGCACGCGCTCGCAACCGCTCCGTTCGCAAACCTCGCCGGAGTGCACGGATTTCTCCTCGCGCTGCCCGGGAATGGCATCTCCGAACGCTTCCCCAGACCGCTCCGTCGTGACGGAGATCGACGAAATCATCAACACCATGGACCCCATGGTGGACTCACCCTTCCGCGCCACCGGCGACAAGCCGGAAAAGACCGCCAGTGGCCAGGCCAGCGAGGATCCGCCTCTCGCTGCCATGAATCTGACTGCGTCCTCCTTCGCGCCGTCTCCGCCTCTCGCTCCCAAGACGGCGGAGGAGAAAATACTTCTCGTCGGAGAAGAACTCGCAGCCGCGTCCGCCGCTACGTCCGCCGCCTCCGGGGGCGAGGACGAAGGGGACAATGCCGGCAATTGGAGCCAGAGCAGTATTCCTCCCTCTCTTCTTTCGACAATGGAGAAAGAGGGGTTAATCATGAAGGGCAAATGGCGGAGCCCGGAAGAAGAGAACGAGCCCCTTCGTAAGGACAAGGAACGGGTTTTGCTTACATCCCACATCCTTCGAGGTATGGGTTTTCCGCCATCCGCCTTTTTCCTTCAGGTTTTGAACCACTACCACATTCAACCCCATAATTTGCCACCCAACTCCATCCTCTACTTAGCCGGATTTCAAGCTCTTTTCGAAGGGTATCTAGGTTTAGCTCCTAGGTTAGACTTCTGGCAATATTTCTTCGGGGTTAAGAGAAACCCTTCCGAGGGCGCACTCCCGACTTGCGGGACCATATCCTTCACCCTGCGTAGATTCAGGTAGGATTAGTTCCCCAAGACCAAGACCTCAGAATCCGTCAAATTCCTGACGGGTTCTTTCTTCTATCACCCTGATGTTCCATTTCCCAGAAAACCACCAGGGTTCCACCTTTCGCCAATACCACTGCCGTTCCCCAAGAAAACTGGGGGACAGAAGCAGTGCAATCTCTGCCGCCGGATCTTCTCAGGATCAAGCGGCGCATCGCAAAACTCGTCGCCCCTGATCCACCTCTAACTGGCATGGATACAGTTCTATGCTGGTTAGAGAGGCGAATTCAGCCTTTGGCTGATCATGGCTCCCGCCTCCTGTGTGAATACACGGGAACCGCTGACGCTATGCGGACGAAAAACAAGCCTTTGTCGGTGAAAGACTTGTGAAAACGGGTAAACCAATTGGTCGCCTCGCGCGATCAATATGAGGAAAGCCGGCCAATGTATACGGCATCTAACAAGGCCCCAAAGGTACGTTTTTCATCTTTTGAGTTTGTATTCTTTTTGCTTTCTTGGATTTTATTTTAACCCGGCCCTTGCCTCTTTGCCAGATCCTTGAACTCTCCGAGTCGGATCTTGCTTCTGATGCTGAGTTGGACGTATTGCGCACCAACTTCGCTGGCGGCCGTAAGCGCAAGAAGATTTCCGCCTCACAGGAAATTATCGATCTTGACTGTGTCCCCGTCGCTACTTCCAGGTTTGTTATCCGGGTTTTCTCGATTTATCGGAGCTTTTTCCCTTGTCTCAGAGATTTAACTTGCCGCATTTCTCTTTTTTAGCTTGGCCCTACAACTCTGAACCCTAAGAAGCTAAAAAGGCTTAAATCTGTGGCCAGTAGAGGTCCACAACCTTCTCCTGCAACCACCCCCGATACACCAGTAGAAACTGCAGAAGAGCATGATGCTGCCCCCAACGCCGAAACCCAGCAGACCAGCCAGCCCATTGTGCCGGAAACGGACACGAGGGAAAAGGCGGTCTCGGAAGTGGGAGGTGCCTCTCGGACAGCTGAGGAGGAACCTATTCCCACCTTTGATAAGGATTTCAAGGGTATCAACGAGGGTCTTAACGTTGCTGGGTCTCTATTTGCAGAATTTGCAAAGGAGTTCATCGAAAACTTGTCAGGTTTGCAGCGAATGAGCCAGGTAATATCTCTAGCCCCCAAGCAATAAGTCAAAAACATGCTTTTAACTTAGTGCTTTCATCCTTCTTATGCCTGCTGCTAACTTAAGTTTTTTGTTTCTTTTCCGTGTTTCAGCAAACCGCTTAAAGCATAAACCTGGAAGTTTTCGGCAAGCTTACCGTCAAGAATAAGGAGGTTAGAAACCTTCTCTCTATTCTTGACATTAAGGAGGCGGAGTTGGCATCATCTCAGCGTCAGCTGGAGGAAATGACAGGTATGTGATTTCTGTGTGTTTTCATTTTATGCCTTTTCCTAAGTATTTTTCTGAGTTGTTCTAACTTGGGATTTTACTTGCTTTTCAGTTGCTTTGGCGAGAGCCAAGCAAATTGCCAAATATGCCTGCAATGCCGAGAACCTCCGCCGGGAAAACATGGACCTTCATAAGAAAATTATGAGGGTTCAGAAGGAACTGGAGGCCAGCCAGCTGGCTGTTGGCATTGCTCAATCCAATGCCTCCAACCGAGCTGAGATGGATAAGGCAACTATCCGAGACCTGGAGAATGCCTTGACCCTTCGCCTGGAGGAGGGCGCCGAGATGGATAAAATCCTCGGTAAGTATTCTACTTTTACCGGACTTTCAACATTTTACAATCTTTCTCTGCTTTTTCCATAACACTTTGGTTATTTGTCTGAAAAAACAGGAGATGACCCAGCTTTTACTCGGATTGAGAAGATCCGAGCCTTTGGGAAGGTCTTCACCGCGCTCAAGGCTGCAGGGATGTTGCTTATCAACAAGTTCCTTCCCTCTAGGACTGGGGAGTTCTCGGAAGTTGAGAAACTTCCGGGAACTATCGTGGAGGTGGCGGAGTCCAAGGAATCCACCTTGCGCTCCGCGGCACGTGCTGGTGCGCGCATGGCTCTAGGGCTCATGCGCATGCACTACCCCTCTGCCAAATCTTGGCGCGTGGCGTCCGGCATCCCGCAAGGATACACGGAAGCCCAGCGGACCAGCATCTTTGATGGGATCAAAGGTCACGCCACCAAGATTGCTTCCATGGTCAACATCTCCATCTCTTACCCGGAGGAGGCAATCCCGGAAACTCCCGAAGAGTCCTCCAGCGAAGACGACTCGGATGCTTGAAGGAGAATTCCGGGTCCTGGGTAGATAGGAAATAGGAGCATTACCAAACTTATGTTGTAAACATTATTGTAATGCTACTATTCTTATGAATGAACAAGTACTCCGTCTTTTGCAGCAATGTTATCTAACTATTTTGCAAGTTTTTCGGGTTATTATTATTCCTTTATCTTCTAAATTCTCTGATTTGTATACTTTAACTTTCCTTAGTGCTTGAAATGGCTCGATAGCGTTTTAATCTTCATGCCGAGCGACTGGGTATGACCAATCAGTCTGAACTCGGAAACATGGATCATGCTAAAGGCATTTTTGCTTACTAGCTCCAGTGACCCATCATAAAAACAATCAGATAATACTTAGAGAACAGTAAGGAATTTTTTTATCAAACTCAGGCACGCAGGCACAATCTAGGTTTCCCTAAGCTGTTTTTAGGCGAAAAATCATTCAGTTTCTTAACGCCGAGCACGCAGGCGCAATTCGGGTTAACATTGAGTATTTTAAAAGATCATTGGGAAATAGATAAGGTGGAAATATGCTTTACTATAATAAACATGTAAAAACATAGAAATATGGATTCTGTCAACTTTATTTCATGATCTCAAAGATGTTTACATAGATATTGAACTAAGTATAGAAGGGACGTAACTGCTGGATACTCCATGACCTCTTTATCTCTCCCAGTTCATCATCTATCTTTCTCTTTCTTTTGCGATTCGGCTTCTCGGGATGATCTTCCGTGTCTCGAATGTCTACAAGATAGTATGATCCATTTTTCATAGCTTTGCTAATGACGAATGGTCCTTCCCATACTGGGGCCAATTTGTGCTTTCTTTGTTGTACCAATCTTAGCACAAGGTCACCCTCTTTAAAAGAACGATGCCTGACTTTCCGACTATGATAACGTCGCAAACCTTGCTGATATATGGCGGATCTTTGAAGCACAAGCTCTCATTCTTCTTCTAAGAGATCGACGGCATCCTGTCGTGCACTTTCGGCATCTGAGTCATCGAAATCCTGCACTCTTGGGCTGTCATGGATCATGTCCGTTGGAAGAATTGCTTCCGCACCATAAACTAGGAAAAACGGGGTTTGCCCTGTTGACCTATTTGGTGTCGTTCAAATGCTCCAAAACATAGAGGGTAATTCTTCCACCCATGCTCCAACTGCTCTATGAAGAGGAGATTCGAGTCTTGGGCGTATTCCTTGCTGGATTGAGCTGTTCATTCTTTCAACCTGTCCATTGGATTGTGGATGTGTCACAGATGCCAGATCTAGGCGAATTCCCGTTTGTCGGCAATATTTTGCCAACTCTCCAATGGAGAAATTTGTCCCGTTGTCGGTTATTATATTATGTGGAACGCCATATCTCATGACTAAGTCAATGATGAAATTTCTATCAGTTACACCGTCATGTTTTTTGATGGGTTTAGCCTCCACCCATTTGGTATATTTATCCACTGCAACGAGTAGATGTGTAAGTCCGCCTCTTGCAGTTTTGAGTGCGTGGGCTCGCATATTTGTCTGCATGGCGTAATACTGACATCCAGCGCATGTGTTTACTATGCGTTCAACATCTATCTTGGATGTTAGCCAAAAAAATCCTGCACGGAATGCTTTCTTAACTATGCTTTTTGATTGAGCATGATGTCCGCAATCTCCAGCATGAATTTCTTCCGGCGAAATACATCGCAGAAAAATTTCGGTAGTGTTGCGCTTATACAGGCAACCATTGATCACCGTGTATCCTTTGCATTGACGTTTTATTTGTCTTTGCAAGACCTCGTCTCCTCCATCCGAGTACTTCTGATCAACTAAGAAGTTTAGATATGGAATTGTCCATTCCGGGTTAACGAGCATGACTTCGATTGACTCGGAAACAGAGGATAGTCGACATCTCCACCTTTTATAGATGGTTCGTACAGATGCTGGACAAACACACCTGGTGGTAGGATTTTCACCCTTTCTGATCCCATGCGGGCTAATGCATCCGCGTTCCAATTTTCTTCCCTTTTGACGTGAAGTACCTCAAATCCTAGGAAACAAATTGCGAACTCGTCCACCGTTCTTCGATATTCGTCCATGATGGGAGTTTTGGCGTCGCAAGTTTGGTTGAGCTGGTGCTGTACCAAATCTGAGTCGCCATAGCACAAGATGCATTTAACACCTATTTCTTTTGCAATATGCAAACCATGAAGCAAAGCTTCGTATTCTGCCACGTTATTACTCGCATTGAAGTGTATTTGTAATACATACTCCATTGTTTCTCCTTTGGGGGATTTTAGGACTACACCAGCTCCCGCGCCCTTCCTTCATCTTGGATCCGTCAAAGTGGATGACCCAGTATTCTGACTCCGGCATTGGTGTATTTTCCATTGCTTTTGTCCAATCGGCGACGAAATCTGCCAACACCTGGGATTTTATCCCCGTCCGGGGTTGGTACTTAATGTCGAACGCAGCTAGCTTGATGCCCCATTTGGCTACTCGGCCTGTTGCGTCCGCATTGTTTATTATATCCCCCTAGTGGTGCTTTACATACCAGTGTTATGGAATGTCCTTGGAAGTAATGACGAAGTTTCCGAGACGCGAAAAATACGCCATATGCTAGTTTTTGATAGTGTTGGTACCTTTGTTTAGACTCGGAAAAAACTTCACTTACATAATACACCGGGTGTTGATCTGGTATGCTTTGATCGTCTTTCCGCCTTTCCACAACTATTAATGCGCTGATAACCCGGTTTGTAGCTGTGAGGTACAATAACATGGGTTCTTCGTCTTTTGGGGATGCCAAAATCGGAGCTTTCATCAAAGTTTCTTTCAACTGGGTTAATGCTGCATCTGCTTCTTCTGTCCATACAAAGTTGTCGGATTTATTCAACAATTTGTATAATGGTAGAGCTTTGTCCCCTAACCGGCTAATAAACCTGCTAACGGCTATTGCGGAACCCGTCAATCTTTGTACATCTTTTACGCACGTGGGCTTTGAGATGTTTAAGATTGCTTTGATATTTTCCGGGTTTACTTCTATTCCTCTATGAGAAACAATGAAACCCAGAAGTTTTCCTGAGGGAACCCCGAATACGCACTTTAAAGGATTCAATTTCATCTTATAAGTGCGTAGATTTTCGAAGGTTTCTCGTAAATCTTCAAGGAGTGTGTCTTTTTCTTTGGAAACGACGACAATGTCGTCCACGTAAACGTGGACATTTTTGCCAATCTGACTATGCAAATATCGTTGCATGCAACGCTGGTAAGTTGCACCTCCGTTCTTCAGGCCAAACGGCATGGTTATGTAGTAGTAAGTTCCATATGGGGTTATGAAAGAAGTTTTGATTTCATCTTCTTCCTTCATGCGTATTTGATCATACCCGGAATATGCATCCAAAAAACATAAATGCTCAGAGCCAGCAGTGGCATCTATTATTTAATCGATTCGAGGTAACGCAAATCTATCTTTTGGAAACAATTTGTTCAGGCCAGTATAATCTATACACATCCTAAGGGGAGTACTGTCTTTCTTCGGGACTAATACTGGGTTTGCGGACCATTCAGTATGTATGACTTTCCGAATAAAATCTGCTGCCAATAGCCGGATAATTTCCTTGCAAATAGCCTTCCGTCTTCTTCCGTCGAATCGACGGAGACCTTGTTTGACGGGTTTAGATCCTGGAATCACCTTAAGCTGGTGCTCAGCAAGTTCCCTGGGTACGCCTGGCATGTCAGCTGGACACCATGCGAAAATGTCCCAGTTCTCACGGAGGAACTTGATGAGCTCGCTTTCCTATTTGTGGGACATCCTAGTTCCTACTACGACAAACTTTGTCGGATCTTTAGGATCTAGGATTACCTGTCTTGTATTCTCGGAAGCTTTGTAGCTATCTGTCGGCTTCCGGCTTTCTTTTCCTGCCGGCATTTCTGTCGGCGATACTTCTTTGGCCAGCTCCTTCAGTTCTTCCTTTGCTATCACTTTTTCTGCGCAAAGGGTGTTTTCTTTTTCCAGCTCGTTTGCCAATTTGAAGTCTCCACTTATCGTTATTACTCCTCCTGTTGGCCCCGGCATCTTCAGCTTGTTATAAATATAACATGATCTTGCCATGAATTTGGCGAAAGCTGGGCGTCCGAGAATTGCGTGATAAACACTCTCGAACGACACAACTTCGAAGGATACTTTTTCTTGACGAAAATGATATTTCTCTCCGAAGGTTACATCTAGGGAAATTTCTCCTAGGGATCGTGCTTGTCTGCCAGGGACGATGCCGTGAAAACGTATGTTGCTGTGATTGAGCTGGGTCTCAGAGATTCGCAGGTGCTTCAGTGTATCCAGGTATATTATGTTAATGCTGGATCCTCCATCCATCAACACTCGTTTTAGCCTAGTGTTTTGAACAATAGGGATTACAACTAGAGCTTGCGTGCCGGGCTCTGGGATGTTTCCGGGATGATCAGACTGATCCCAGGAATTGGTGTATTTGAGTACTTCAAGAATTTCGGGGTTGCAGGGACAACCGCGTTTATTTCTCGAAGTGTTCTCTTTGCCACCTTTGCTGAGGGAGTTGCCAGGAAAGTTAGGTTGCATTCTCCGTCAACTCTCGGGAACTTAGGCTCGCCTTTTCGCTGTTGTTCCTGGATTTTTACGTCAGTGTACGATTCACTGTCTTCTTTTTCAGCTTCTGGCTTTTGCTTGGAGAATTTCCTCTTGGAGTTCTTCCCCTTTCTTCCGGATCCTGCACTGCCTTTCATATGCTTGTTTAGCCGGCATTGTGCGTTAGTATGAGTAGGTTTCCCAAATTGCGAGTGGTGGACAGAGTTTTCCGACTTTATTCTTTCCCACTCTTCTTTGGTGTAATTTATCGGCTCTGTGCTTCGTCCTTTCCACTTTCTCCCATTTTCTCTTCCAAAGGCTATGTTGACTTCTTTGGGCTTTTGCGTTGCTTAGGGAGTTGCTTTTTTCTCAGGGCGAGGGGTCTTTTTGGCCTGGATCAAAGTGTCGATATTGCCGCCTCTCGCTCTGATGTCATCTTCGGCCGCTGCGTGCTCATTGGCGGTCGTAAGCATAGATCCGAGATCTTTATGCTTTTTGGAACCGATCATGAACGGTACGAGTCCGGGTTTTAAGCCATTGACGCAAGCATGCATCGCTTGTACGTCAGTTACTCCAGAGCAGCTATTCTTCATTGCAGTCCATCTTGAGATAAAATCTACGTATGGTTCATCTTCAAACTAGGTGAAACGGTTTAGCTGGTTGATGCTATTCGGGCGCTTATAAGTTCTCCAGAAATGATGAGTAAAAACTCTAGCCATATCATCCCAGCTGTCGACAGTTCTTGATGGTAACCCATTGATCCAATCCCTGGCTCCATCCAGTAACATTAGGGGAAGGAATTTTACTGCCTCCACGTCTGTCCCATTGTTGATCTGGACGGCTGTGTAATAGTCTGAGAGCCAGGTATCTGGGTTTGTGCTACCGGTATATTTTTGATACGTTGGACCAACTTTGGCAAAGCCAGAATGCAGGGTTATCCTTCGGATCCTGTCGGTAAAACACTTGGGTCCAAAGTATAAATCATCTCTGTCCGCTCTGTCAATGTGTACAGAGTACCTGCCGGCTGAATGGACAGAAGGGGATCTGCTTCTTTCTTTTCCATTGTGGCGCAGACGCGTTTTTCCGGGATTATCTCTGTTACCTCCGTGATCATGCCCTTTGGGATAAGGTGGATTTCTACTCTTGTGTCTTTCCTTATTCCTGGGGGGCATGCGGGATCTCTCACGCCTGTGAGGTATATCTTGTCTTCCAGCTTTTTCAGCGGGGCGTCTCGGAGGTGGCATCGCTTTTCCGTCCTTCCGATTTTGCTCTTCCCGATCTCGGTGATTAATTCCATCTTTCGGTAGATGGGATCCGGTTCTGGATGCTGCATCCTTGTTGTCAGGGTTTTTCTTGTCCTTTCTCGGATAAGATTTCTTCTCTTTCTAATTGTTTGAATCTCCAGGTTCTTCCGGCCCAGGTGCCCCAGCGGCGCATGTAGCTGTTTTGCATAGGGCGGAGTTGTCGTGCAACTTCCCTCATCGCTCTTGCCCTTGTTGTTCTTGTTGCAATGCTTTTCCTAGGAAAGCATACACCCCTTGAAGTTTTTCACCATTGGAGTACAAATCGTTGTTGAGGATGGCGAACGATGCTTCCGCGTTTTCTGCTGCGGTTTTGTATATTGGTTCGCCTCTAGCATCTTTGTCGTTTACTTGCTTTTGCCAAGATGGGTTATGAAACCTTTCCTTTGGCGGCAGTACTTCCGGTCTTGCGAGTCCGGGTAACCATGTAGGTTTAATGCCAGATCTATTCCTTCTCTCGTATTCCTCAATTTCTTCCTGCTTTAGCTTGATGTCAGCCTGGGTTTTTTGGAGGTGTTCTCGAGTTCGGAATAGATGTTGTTGTTGCCTCTGCAGAGCTTGTCTCCGCGCTTCCAGCACTTCAGGGGGCTCGTGTGGTCCCACTGGTGTTTGAAGTAAATCTTGTTCGTCTTGTTCTGACATAGGCGGAACAGAGATTTCCTTCGTTTTCTTCTCCGCGGGTTTAATTCCGCTTCCTCCTCCTTCTTCCAGGTTTTCATTGGCTGGATCGGCCAATTTTTTCTTCCGGAGCTTGTACTGGAGTTTTTTGGAAGCTTTGTGCTTTTTCTTGGAAGAGGGAAGTTTTTTACCAGGTTCGTCCTCTGACAATTCTTTGACATCGGGGTATTTTGAAGAGGTTTCTCCTTCTTCTCTCACTTCCTCTGGCGGAGGCGTTCTAGGGCTTTCCTGACTGTCGGCATCTGTGTTTTCAGCCGGTTTTGCCATCAATACTTCGTAAAATCCCTCTTGAAGGGATTTGACCTTTCTTTCGAAAGCGTCTACATCTTCGTCTTCGGAATCGAACTGGTCCGATACGGGTTCCAACTCTAATCTCGCCTCGATGGCGGCTAATACAGAGTCAGCTTCCGAGTTTGTCGTCAGATTGACGGATGTCGGATCTTCCACATCTATTGTGGGATTGTTGTTTTCTACCTCTTCCACGGGATTGTTTTCATCCGTGTTTTCGGCGATCTCGGATTGCACCATGCCGATAAAGTGCGATTCCGCAGTATATCGGCGATTTGAACAAAATCCGGCGTCATAGTCGCCTTCGACTGGGTATAGGGCGGGTGGGATAAATTTGATTCCGCCACAGAATCCCATTGCTTCTGTAGTTAATCCGATAAATATGTTTGCATATCCAATCGGTAAAACGCAGACACTTACCAGATGATTCCGCGCCGGCATGTACGATCCATTGTCGAGGACGCGCCCAACGTCGTTGTCGAATTCCAGGCTTCCGACAGTTATGGTACTGCCGATTCCGCCGAGTATCCCCGATCGAAACATAACGCCTGACGTTGCTGGCCCCACGGTGGGCGCCAACCGTCGAGACATCGTAGTAGAATTCATAGATGGGGGTGCCATGAGACTACCGGTAGAGAAGTGGGGGACATGATCGTATGATGAACAATGACACAGGGTTTACCCAGGTTCGGTACGTCGCAGTAATACGGCGTTCCTACTCCTGCAAACTCACTATTCAGGACTAAAGCCTGGAGTAAACAGAGTACAATATGAGGTTAGGTTTAGCTACTCGACAAGGATCCACCTCTCGGCCAGTTAGCCTCTAGCTTCTTGTCTATCTTTCTTATCTCCCGTCCGGCTTTATATAATAGCCGGGTTAGGGCTTACAGAAAAAGGAAACCTAGAAGACTACAGTATGTGTTATCTTGGAAAGCAAGGAATCCGCCTTCTACTCCAAGCCGTATCACTTGGACCATGATCCGGGTTCTTCTAGAATCCGGCTTCCGTGCGTCAGCTTACTGGGCCGCCCAATAGACCATGATCCATTACCATTGAGGCCACCTTGGTAATCCGGCACTTTAGACCACTATCTGATATACCCCTAATTGGTATATATCCGACAACGCTCCCGCACAAGCATTGTTGAGGAAGACGACACAGCCGACCTTAGCGTCACGTCAAACTTGGCGTGTCGGCGATGACCTGCATCGATGATAGCCTTGACGCTGCAAGTAAAGCACCCCCCGAGTACTCACACACTTATAATGTTTGTTGACGACTCCTAGTTTCTCCAAGCTAGCATAGATTGTGTAAGTAGATATTTTCGATGAAATTCCCGTAGCACGAGGTGTGCCGCAATGAAGTGATCTCTCGTGTGCGCAACCCTTACTTGGGGCCACGGACTACAAGAGAGGGGGACATGGAAGTGCGTGGAGGGGGAGACGTAAGTTCAATACTACTTTAACATTTGTTGGCTTTGTTGTTAACGAAGATAAAGAATGTTTGTATGTGGGGACGAAGGAGTTATAATGTGTTTGTATGTTGATGATATAGTGATATTTGGGACGAACCTCAAAGTAATTTAGGAGGCTAAGTAGTTTCTTTCTCATCACTTTGAGATGAAGGATGTTGGTGTGGCTGATGTTGTTTTAAACACCAAGCTATTGAGAGATAATGAGGGAGCGATTACACTTCAACGATCCCATTACGTTAAGAATGTTTTGATTCGTTTTGGATATTCAAGCGGAAATATTTCTCCAACATCATATGATCCTAGTGTGTGGATTCAAATTTTTGAAGGCACAATGAAGTATCAGCTTTGGTACTCTCCAGTAATTGGTTCCCTCATTTACCTAACGGGCGCTATGAGGCCTGACATCATGGTTGTTGTGTGCAAACTGAGCAAATTTATTTCCAATCCGGGTGATGTGCATTGGCATGCTATTGAAAGAATTATGCGCTATCCGAAACGTATCGTGGACCATGGAATTCAGTATACTGGATAGCCTTTGGTGCTTGAAGGGTATTTGTGATGTGAATTGGATCTCTGATGCTGATACGCTGAAATCCACAACGGGATATGTGTTTACCCTTGGAGGTGGTGTTGTTTTCTATAAGTCTTGCAAGAAATCAATCTTAACGAGATCGAGAATGGAAGCAGAATTAACAACATTAAACACATCTTGTTTCGAAGGAGGATGGTTTCAAGATCTTTTGATGGGCTTGCCAGTGGTTCAAAAGCTAGTACCGGCTATCCTTATGAACCGTGACAGTCAAAAAGAGATTGTCAAGTTGAAGAGTTCTAAGGACAATGTGTAGTGCACAAAACACATAAGAATGAGATTAAAAACTTTCAGACATTTAAATTTTTGTAGAGAGATAGCGGTGGATTATATCAAGTCGACGAAGAATCTTGCAAATCCCTTCAGTTAAGGGCTATCACGTATTCTGATACAGAATGCATCGAGAAATATGGTATGATACCGACGTGAGTTGTCATGACAATAGCACAACATATGTGATCAGAGATACTGTGAAGTAGGATCTGGGAAAACAACCTAGTGATTAACCGAGGAGAGTAGTTTTATTACCCACTCCGTTGGAGATCCAATACTCTCGAAAAATGTATGGCAAGATCAATTTTATCTTAATGTGTTCCAAGGCTTATATAAATAAGATGCTTTCCTAGACAGAGATATTTGAAGAACTAGTAGGGAATGGCTTATAGCCACCACCATACCGCTGGCGAACGATAGTTGTAGTTGCCCAGCGCTAACAGCACTGGCGAACAGGAATACGTGTTCGCCAACGCTTTGAAACACTACCGCTGGCGAACAACCACCCTCGTTCGCCAGCGCTAAGTCTGGGCCCCACCTGCGCGCGCTTTGAAATACTACAGCCGATGCCTCATTTTACCGCTGGCGAACGGCGTTTATTGTTCGCCAGCGCTACGCCCACAACCGCTGGCGAACAGGTGCTTCTGTTCGCCAGCGCTAAGATGTGGGCCCAACACGCATCTTAGCGCTGGCGAACAGAAGCACCTGTTCGCCAGCGGTAATCCCCAGATCCTAGCCATAAAGTGGCACCCCCACCTACCCACTTTCCCCTCCACTCTCTCTTCTTCACCTTGTCCCCTCTTCTCTCTCTAGCTCGAAATTATGCCAATTTCTCCACCCTCCCACTCTATTTTGAACCAACTAAATTTATTTTAGTTGGTATATATATGTTTATCTCCCTCCTAACTGTTGGGAATATGCCCTAGAGGCAATCATGTATGATGTAATTCCCACTGTATTCATAAAGTTATTAAGTTGTCCTTGTTTTGAACATCTGATATATGTCATTAAATATGTGATTCGATTGTGGAACCATATATTCACGTTGTTCATACTAATTGTCCTTGGTCGTTAAGGTTGTGCTGGACACACATCCTAGACTAATGTGAATGTTGGCTGATGACACGGTTCCACTTGTCATGGGCATGGTGATGCCATTCCAACGTTCACGGACTTGGCTAAAGAGTTTAGCAAGTCGGACTGACCCACATTGAGATGCAACGATCAAGTCGTCATTTGCATGTCTCAATCAATGTAATCCTTAGACCTGAGGTTGTCGCACAATCCGAGTTGTGGATCACCGACTTAGGTTCTGTCAAACGTTGTTCTGTGACAAGGCAACTATAAAGGCAGAGTTCGGGTCGAATGAGAAGCAAGCTGCGTGATGTGGATAATCAAGATGGGATTTTGCCCCTCCGATTGGAGAGATATTCTCTGGGCCCTCTCGAGTGATATGATTCAGGAAGCATGGCCATGCGCGACTCAGTTAAGTGTTAACTGTGTCTATTGACTAAAGAGTTAGTCAGATGAATCACATATCACGGACCGAGAAGAGAGTTAAGCTATTTAAGGGATGACGATAAATCGCCTATAGCTCGACAAGGTATATCGTGAGGCAAAAGGGACTAAGATGAATATCGCATTGAAAGGTATGTCGTCATGACTCAATGGGACTTGGGAGTCGGCACGTTCTGCTAGGAGCCGCTACCGATTGATCGATTGGGAGTAGGACTCCAATCGTGTCCATGTCGCCATGAGCCTGCAGGGTCGCACACTTAAGAGCGGGAGCAAGCATTGGTTGGGTTGGACCCGAACCGGAAATGGACTGAGTTAGTGAGTCGGACTCACGGAGGGAATGGGCCACAAGTGTTGTGAAGCCCATTACCATACGCTATATAAAGAGGGGCGCAGGTTGCCCAGCGGGCACGTTAGTCCACTCTCCCATGCGTTGGGAACCCTAGCCCCACTCAGTCCAGCCGCCGCACCGGACCTAGCAGTCCGCCGTCGGAGCTCCTCCTCGTACGTGTGGATACCGGCAGAGGTGCTGTACGTTCAGCACTTCGACGTTCGAGGGATTGGATCGGCCGGACCGGATCGTGGGACTGCACTGCCCCGACCCGACGCGCTACATCGATAATCCGCACCTGCGCGTCTAGTGGTAATACTCGTGGCCTTCTACCTCGGCTAGGTCTTGGTAGTATCGCGTAGGAAAAGTTTTCGTTTATCTCTACGCGTGCCAACACTAACATCATTTCTACCCCAAATTTTCCCTCCCTAGCCATCTAGATCTAGAATTAACCCCTTTCTCTCCAAAGCTCCAAATTTCTCCGGATATCATCGTGTGGCCATCTATTCATTTGAGGTGGGATGAATGATAATATATAATTAAATGAGTTTGTATATAAATTTTGTCCGGGTACACGCGATATGCAATATGTGTGAAATTTCACCGGATTCAACAATGGTCGTGTGATGGAGACGATAAATGCATGTGTGCGCAATTTGTTGTGGAATGAAATTGAGTAGCCAACTATCGCCGGAATGTTGATTCATTTCCGTCTCGGCATAGTTTGGCACTCCCTAATAACATCCTATTTGTAGGAAGGTCATGCCGAATTTTTTCGTGAATACGACATGAAGTGAAATTTTTGATAAGAAAATGAGTTGCCACTTTGCCGAAATGTTGATTCATTTCCGTCTCGGCAAAGTTTGGCACTCCTCTAACCTCCAATTTGTAGGAAGGTCATGCCGATTTTTTTCCGTGAATATCGAAATATATATATATATTATGTTTCGTTCTAATATTAATTATATCGGCGCGCGCTCTCGTGCAGGCGACATATAATGGTGTTCGTTAAGAGTGAACGTGTCGTGAATAGTTACTTGAGACACGCGACAGAAGACATGTTACAAAATGGTCGCAAGGAGATACGATGTCCATGTCGAAAGTGCAAACTAGGGGGCTTGCTCAATCCCTTTACCGGAGACTTGCTCAGTCACCTCCTAAGGTATGGTTTCATGGATGGGTATAACAGTCAGTGGGTAAGTGATGATGAAGATGATGAAGTCCATGGGACGGCGGCGGTAGGAAATGATGTGCAACAGGACAATAGCAACGATCGAATAGAACTACAGCAGGACCAACTACAGCAGGACCAAGATCAGCCTCATGACCCAGCACATGATCATGGAGAAGATGTTGAACAAGACGTGGAAGAAGATCACGAGGACACAGGGACACCCCTAACGGAAGTTGTGCGTGACCCTCATCTGAAAGAACTGCTTTTGAGAAAGACGACTAACTCGATATCTGCTGCTAGAGAGCAATCGAAGCTGGCGCAACTAGAGATAGACTCGAAGACACCGTTGTATGCAGGCTGCAGTCCGGGAGAGTCCCGCCTGAGAGTGGCCCTCGATGTTCTGCAGATGAAGGCGAGATACAAATGGAGCGACATAAGCGTCGATGCAAGCCTGCAATACTGGCACGATGTCCTTCCAGAGGGCAACACCTGTCCTAAAAGTTGCGACGAGGCCAAGAAAGTCGTACATATCAGAGCGGTAGCTTCTGGTATTAGGCCCGAGATCCGTACATATGTGATATGTAGTTAGCGTTAGATGTGATCTAATTGCTGTTTTGGTGGTCGGTCTATGAGATAGATCGGTTTTGTACAAGGTTGATTGGATCAATCGTACTCGGGGTTAATGGATGATCTGGTTTCCGTGATCATACTGCTAAGGTCGTGGAACAACTTACCCCTACCGGTCGGTTTCCGCCATCGGGGTATACCGTGACACATAAATCCAGTTGCGGTGATCGAAGATCAAAGAGTTTGGTCGAGTCGGAATACGGATCAGATTCGGGTAAAATCGTTTTTATCCGATGAAGAAATCCATGATCGGAATGCAGATGAGATCTGCGTTTTCCGAAATCAACGGGCGCTGCCCGCACCCGCGAGGGGCGCTATCCGGCTAGCGGGACCGCCGTCGTCCTGTCGTAGCGCCTTAGATGTCGTTGCGAGTTTCACAACGCCGGTAGATATCGTATCTATGCATAACTTGTTTTTGCAGGAAGTTGTGAATGGTATGGCTTATGTGCATGTGATGTGTGTAATCCATACATGATCTGCGTATCATGTTTTTTGTCAGCCGGCTGGAGCCTAGGTGCTGTCATTTTATTGTATACCGGCCTGCGTGCCGGATTCTCTATGTAAATTTTGATTTACTAGCTAGTGTAGCTTGTTGGAGAAACCGGTGGCATGCAAGTCGATGTACAAGTCGGCTACATGAAGTAAGATGGCACGTGACAAGAGTTGGCACGAGTCGACTTACAAGCTTCGTGGAGATGGAGATCACCATGAAGAGAGCCATACCATTTCACATTATAATTGCTTTATTTGTGTCATTGTTATGTCTCTATTTACCTCTATGTAGATAGTTGGTAGATTCTTTAATCCCTCAAAGAAGGTCTAGTCGGTCGCCCCGCCAGTGCTGCACCATCACAAGTCGGACATTCTTGGTAGTGGGCTCATAAAATTGAGGTGCTATCAATTCTTTCCGGTTAGGTGGGTTTGAGTCGGACTCTTACACGCAGAAGCACTTGGTAATCTAGACGAGTCCATCACAACGGTTGTGGGGCTCGGGGCGAGGTAGGTTGGGAGCCGGGGCATGTGATGTCACCCAACTAACAGGAGTCGTATAGAGATACGATTGGCAAGGTGTTGCCTACCTAGATCACTTGACGGCTAGCGGTGATGCTAAAGCTCACTAGTCGGCTTGCTTATTTAGGGTCCTGAATCACTTAGCAACCATCGGAGGGATGTTGGTTCTAGTGGGAGCATAAGTATTAAAACGTTTAATATGCCTGCTCTTTTATGAATACATGTCTTAAGTGTTTTTGCGTATTTTCTGTTGTAGATCAATGGCACCTAGCAACCTTCCTCAGTTGTCCACTTTTGCGTTGAGGTCAATCCTAGAGAAAGATAAGCTTAATGGAATTAATTTCACCAACTGGTATCGTAATCTGAGGATAGTCCTCAAGCATGACAAGAAAGAACATGTTCTAGAAACTCCACTTCCAGAAGAGCCTGATGATGATGCGACTGTCGCCGTCACAAATGCCTACCGTAAGACTAGAGATGAGTCTACGGAGATTAGCTGTCTTATGCTTGCACACATGGAACCGGACTTGCAGCAGCAGTTCGAAAATGTTGAGGCCTACGATATGATCGAAAGCCTCAAAAGTATGTTCCAGGCTCAAGCAAGGACTGAGAGGTATCAAGTCTCTCAAGCTTTGCTTGGCTGTAAGCTGAAAGACGGCGATCCACTGAGTCCGCATGTAATCAAGATGATTGGTTACATACAGTCTTTGGATCGCTTGGGCTTCTCAATTAAAGAAGAGATCGCCACTGATATAATTCTGAACTCTCTTCCTAGTGCGTATGGTCCGTTCATCTCGAACTATCATATGCATGGTATGGATAAGAGTATCACTGAATTACATGGGATGCTCAAAACGGCAGAGGCTGATATCAAGAAAGGCGCCAGTCAAGTGTTGATGGTGCAGAATAAGGCTAAGTTCAAGAAGAGTTCTTGGACTAAGAAGAAGAAGGATAAGTCAGGAGGTAGCGCCCATGGCCCTGTCCAGAGTGCTTCCTCAAAGACTAAGCCTTCTCCTACAGCCGGAGCCAATTGCTTCTATTGCAAGCAGGATGGCCACTGGAAGAGGAACTGCACCAAGTATTTGGCTGACAAGGCCAAGAGTGGAGGTATGACTTCCGACTCAGGTACACTTGTGTGCAATGTTATAGACATTTATCTTGCTGATGCACCTAATAGTTCTTGGGTATATGATACCGGATCAGTCATTCACATTTGCAACTCGTTGCAGGGGCTGGTAAGAACTAGGAGCGTGGCAAGAGGAGAGGTTGACATTCGGGTCGGCAACAAGGCGAGAGTCGCTGCGTTGGAAGTCGGCACGATGCAACTTCATTTACCTTCAGGATTTATTTTGGAACTAAATAATTGTTATTATGTTCCAGCGCTTAGTCGAAACATTATTTCCGCCTCATGTTTGATGAGACAAGGTTATGAGTCGAATATTAAGAATAATGGTTGTTCTTTATATTTGAAAGATATGTTTCATGGCTTTGCACCCGTTCAGAACGGGTTATTTATTTTAAATCTTGATAGTGAATCGGTCTATAACATAAATGTTAAAAGGTTGAAACCAAATGATCTGAATATGACTTACTTTTGGCACTGTCGGCTTGGTCATATAAGTTGGAAGCGCATGAAGAAGCTCCATGATGATGGACTTCTAACTTCGTTTGACTTAGAGTCATTCGAGACATGCGAATCATGCCTACTAGGCAAGATGACCAAGACACCTTTTGCAAGGAGTTGTGAAAGGGCGTCCGACTTGTTGGAACTAATACATAGTGATGTATGTGGACCAATGAGCACAACAGCCAGAGGTGGTTATGAGTACTTCATTACCTTCACTGATGATTTGAGTAGGTATGGATATATCTATTTAATGAAACACAAGTCGGAAGCCTTTGAAAAGTTCAAGGAATTCCAGAATGAGGTACAAAATCAGCTCGGCAAGAAAAGAAAGTTTCTACGGTCGGACCGTGGAGGCGAGTACATGAGCCATGAGTTTGATGACCATCTAAAGAGTTGTGGAATAGTTCCTCAACTCACTCCGCCGGGTACACCGCAGAGAAACGGTGTATCGGAACGGAGAAATCGGACCTTGTTGGACATGGTACGATCAATGATGAGTCGGACAGATCTACCTTTATCATTTTGGGGTTATTGTCTAGAAACTGCAGCTTTCACACTAAACAGAGTACCATCAAAGTCAGTAGAGAAGACACCACATGAGATGTGGACTGGTAAAAAGCCAAGTTTGTCTTTTCTAAAGATTTGGGGTTGTGAAGCATTTGTCAAGCGACTTCAGTCGGACAAGCTCACGCCCAAGTCGGATAAGTGTATTTTCGTGGGGTATCCGAGGGAAACCTTGGGGTACTACTTCTACAACCGGGAAGAGGGCAAAGTGTTTGTCGCTCGGAATGGTGTCTTCCTTGAGAAAGAGTTTCTCAGTCGGGAAGTCAGTGGGAGCACGGTGCAACTCGAAGAAATTCGAGAGGAACCCGCTAGGGGCGAGTCGGCGAACGCCTTGGAGGCTGAGCCGGTCGTGGTACCTACACCGGTAATAGCACCTGAACCACGGAGATCTGCCAGATTACAGAGTGCTCGTGATGTTTTACTGTTAGACAGTAATGAGCCGGCAACTTATTCGGAAGCGATGGTGGGATCTGATTCCGAGTCATGGCTTGGAGCCATGAGATCCGAGTTAAAGTCCATGGATGAAAACCAAGTTTGGAATTTGGTTGATCTGCCTGACGGTGCAAGACCCGTCGAGTGCAAATGGGTCTTTAAGAACAAAATTGATATGGATGGAAATATTTCCGTCTATAAAGCACGAATTGTCGCGAAGGGGTTCCGACAGGTTCAAGGAGTTGACTACGACGAGACATTCTCGCCTGTAGCGATGCTTAAATCAATTCGGATCATGTTAGCTATAGCAGCCTATTTCGACTATGAGATATGGCAGATGGATGTCAAGTCGGCTTTCCTTAATGGAAATTTAACTGAGGACGTGTATATGATACAGCCCGAAGGTTTTGTCGATCCAGCTAATGCTGACAAGGTATGCAAACTTCAGAAATCCATTTATGGGTTGAAGCAAGCATCTCGGAGTTGGAACATTCGCTTTGATGAGGTAGTCAAATCGTTTGGCTTCATCAAGAGCGATCATGATTCTTGTTTATACAAGAAGTTTAGTGGGAGCAAAGTAAACTTTCTAATCTTGTATGTGGATGACATATTGCTGATTGGAAATGATGTCATGATGTTGCAAGAAACCAAAGAGTCATTGGAAAGGAGTTTCTCAATGAAGGATTTGGGTGAGGCAACTTACATATTAGGAATCAGGATCTATAGAGATAGATCCAGGCGGCTCATTGGATTGAGTCAGAGTACTTATCTGGACAAGGTTTTGAAGAAATTCAAAATGGAAGAGTCCAAGAAGGGATTCTTACCGATGTCCCATGGCATAAAACTTAGCAAGACTCAGTGTCCTTCGACAACTGATGAGCGAAGTCGGATGAGTGTGATCCCGTATGCTTCGGCAATCAGATCCATCATGTATGCCATGATTTGTACTAGGTCAGATGTTTCCTATGCTCTAAGTGTTACTAGCAGATACCAGGCTGACCCTGGCGAAGCCCACTGGGCAGCGGTTAAAAACATCCTTAAGTATTTGAGAAATACTAAGGAAATGTTCCTAGTTTATGGAGGTGATGAGGAATTCAGTGTAAAGGGTTACACGGATGCGAGTTATCTCACCGACTCAGATGATTCTCGTTCGCAATCGGGATACGTGTTCGTAATGAACGGAGGAGCTGTGAGCTGGAAGAGTTCCAAGCAAGATACGGTGTCTGCATCTACAACAGAGGCTGAGTATATTGCTGCCTCAGAGGCGGCAAAGGAAGCTGTTTGGATCAGGAACCTCCTGATTGATCTTGGTGTGGTTCAGGGCGCGTCCAATCCTTTGGACGTATATTGTGACAACAATGGTGCTATCGCACAGGCCAAGGAACCTAGACAACACCAGAAGAACAAACATATACTCATGCGGTACCACCTCATTCGCCAGTTTGTCGAACAAGGTGATATCAAGTTATGCAAAGTACACACGGATGCAAACATTGCAGATCCGTTGACAAAGTCGCTACCACAGCCTAAGCATGAGGCGCACACGAGAGGTATGGGCATTAGATGCCTAGGCATATGATGCCAGGATGATTGACTCTAGTGCAAGTGGGAGACTGTTGGGAATATGCCCTAGAGGCAATCATGTATGATGTAATTCCCACTGTATTCATAAAGTTATTAAGTTGTCCTTGTTTTGAACATCTGATATATGTCATTAAATATGTGATTCGATTGTGGAACCATATATTCACGTTGTTCATACTAATTGTCCTTGGTCGTTAAGGTTGTGCTGGACACACATCCTAGACTAATGTGAATGTTGGCTGATGACACGGTTCCACTTGTCATGGGCATGGTGATGCCATTCCAACGTTCACGGACTTGGCTAAAGAGTTTAGCAAGTCGGACTGACCCACATTGAGATGCAACGATCAAGTCGTCATTTGCATGTCTCAATCAATGTAATCCTTAGACCTGAGGTTGTCGCACAATCCGAGTTGTGGATCACCGACTTAGGTTCTGTCAAACGTTGTTCTGTGACAAGGCAACTATAAAGGCAGAGTTCGGGTCGAATGAGAAGCAAGCTGCGTGATGTGGATAATCAAGATGGGATTTTGCCCCTCCGATTGGAGAGATATTCTCTGGGCCCTCTCGAGTGATATGATTCAGGAAGCATGGCCATGCGCGACTCAGTTAAGTGTTAACTGTGTCTATTGACTAAAGAGTTAGTCAGATGAATCACATATCACGGACCGAGAAGAGAGTTAAGCTATTTAAGGGATGACGATAAATCGCCTATAGCTCGACAAGGTATATCGTGAGGCAAAAGGGACTAAGATGAATATCGCATTGAAAGGTATGTCGTCATGACTCAATGGGACTTGGGAGTCGGCACGTTCTGCTAGGAGCCGCTACCGATTGATCGATTGGGAGTAGGACTCCAATCGTGTCCATGTCGCCATGAGCCTGCAGGGTCGCACACTTAAGAGCGGGAGCAAGCATTGGTTGGGTTGGACCCGAACCGGAAATGGACTGAGTTAGTGAGTCGGACTCACGGAGGGAATGGGCCACAAGTGTTGTGAAGCCCATTACCATACGCTATATAAAGAGGGGCGAAGGTTGCCTAGCGGGCACGTTAGTCCATTCTCCCATGCGTTGGGAACCCTAGCCCCACTCAGTCCAGCCGCCGCACCGGACCTAGCAGTCCGCCGTCGGAGCTACTCCTCGTACGTGTGGATACCGGCAGAGGTGCTGTACGTTCAGCACTTCGACGTTCGAGGGATTGGATCGGCCGGACCGGATCGTGGGACTGCACTGCCCCGACCCGACGCGCTACATCGATAATCCGCACCTGCACGTCTAGTGGTAATACTCGTGGCCTTCTACCTCGGCTAGGTCTTGGTAGTATCGCGTAGGAAAAGTTTTCGTTTATCTCTACGCGTGCCAACACTAACATCATTTCTACCCCAAATTTTCCCTCCCTAGCCATCTAGATCTAGAATTAACCCCTTTCTCTCCAAAGCTCCAAATTTCTCCGGATATCATCGTGTGGCCATCTATTCATTTGAGGTGGGATGAATGATAATATATAATTAAATGAGTTTGTATATAAATTTTGTCCGGGTACACGCGATATGCAATATGTGTGAAATTTCACCGGATTCAACAATGGTCGTGTGATGGAGACGATAAATGCATGTGTGCGCAATTTGTTGTGGAATGAAATTGAGTAGCCAACTATCGCCGGAATGTTGATTCATTTCCGTCTCGGCATAGTTTGGCACTCCCTAATAACCTCCTATTTGTAGGAAGGTCATGCCGAATTTTTTCGTGAATACGACATGAAGTGAAATTTTTGATATGAAAATGAGTTGCCACTTTGCCGAAATGTTGATTCATTTCCGTCTCGGCAAAGTTTGGCACTCCTCTAACCTCCAAATTGTAGGAAGGTCATGCCGATTTTTTTCCGTGAATATCGAAATATATATATATATTATGTTTCGTTCTAATATTAATTATATCGGCGCGCGCTCTCGTGCAGGCGACATATAATGGTGGTCGTTAAGAGTGAACGTGTCGTGAATAGTTACTTGAGACACGCGACAGAAGACATGTTACGAAATGGTCGCAAGGAGATACGATGTCCATGTCGAAAGTGCAAACTAGGGGGCTTGCTCAATCCCTTTACCGGAGACTTGCTCAGTCACCTCCTAAGGTATGGTTTCATGGATGGGTATAACAGTCAGTGGGTAAGTGATGATGAAGATGATGAAGTCCATGGGACGGCGGCGGTAGGAAATGATGTGCAACAGGACAATATCAACGATCGAATAGAACTACAGCAGGACCAACTACAGCAGGACCAAGATCAGCCTCATGACCCAGCACATGATCATGGAGAAGATGTTGAACAAGACGTGGAAGAATATCACGAGGACACAGGGACACCCCTAACGGAAGTTGTGCGTGACCCTCATCTGAAAGAACTGCTTTTGAGAAAGACGACTAACTCGATATCTGCTGCTAGAGAGCAATCGAAGCTGGCGCAACTAGAGATAGACTCGAAGACACCGTTGTATGCAGGCTGCAGTCCGGGAGAGTCCTGCCTGAGAGTGGCCCTCGATGTTCTACAGATGAAGACGAGATACAAATGGAGCGACATAAGCGTCGATGCAAGCCTGCAATACTGGCACGATGTCCTTCCAGAGGGCAACACCTGTCCTAAAAGTTGCGACGAGGCCAAGAAAGTCGTGTGCCCCTTTGATTTACCTCACGAAAAATACCATGTGTGCATCAACGATTGCTACATTTATCGGAAAGAGGACGCGAACAAAACCATTTGTCCAGTTTGCAGCGCCGCTCGATACAAGAAAGGGAAGAAGAAAGCTCCTCGGAAAGTTGTGTGGTACTTTCCGCTCATTCCCCGTCTGCAACGGTATTTCGCGGACCGCAAGGAAGCAGAGCTCATGCGCTGGCACGCGAAAAGGAGGAATAAAGTTTTGAAAGATCCAAATCGAAGTGAAAAAGTAATTCTGACACATCCTTCAGATGCAAGTCAATGGAAAGCAATTGACTGTGAATATCCAACGTTCGGGGCGGAGGCAAGGAACATCAGGTTGGGTGTGAGCACCGACGGACTCAATCCGTTTGGCAACCAGAGCAGCACCCATAGCACCTGGCCCGTGTTTGTATGGATGTACAACATCCCTCCCTGGTTGTGCATGAAGAGGAAGTATATTCACATGAGTATGCTAATTCAAGGGCCGAAACAACCAGGCAACGACATAAATCTATACCTGAAGCTGCTTAAAGATGAGCTGGAAACGCTATGGGCCGAGGAAGGGGTGAACACATGGGACGCCTTCGGTGAACAATATTTCCCAATGAGAGCTGTCTTACTCTGTACGGTTCACGACCTACTAGGCTACGGATATGTGGCGGGCCAGGTGTGCCACGGACATAACGGTTGCGTGAGGTGCATGGATGACCCCACGTTTATGCAACTTCCGAAAGATCCTGGGTCTTCGAAAACAGTTTTCGTTGGCCATCGAAGGTGGCTACCCAACAAAGACCCGTGGAGAAGGCGAGGAGACCTTTTTAACGGTGAGGATGAGCTCCGTGGACCTCCACGTAAGAGGTGCGGCGAAGAAATCTACAATTTGCTGAATGATTGGAAGGAATGCCCAGAGCCTGGAAAGAAGCAAAAGGCGCCAAAACCGCTTCTGGATGTATGGAAGACAAGGTCGGTGTTTTGGGACTTGCCATACTGGCCCTTTCTCGATACGCCTCACTGCCTTGATCTGATGCATATCACGAAGAATGTGTTTGAAAGTTTGTTTGGCACGCTGCTCAACATGCCGGAGAGGACCAAAGACGGGGTGAAAGCAAGAAACGACCTGAAATATTTTGGTATTAGGGTAGATCTTCAGGGGGGACGCCCGGATGATGACGACGGCGATCAATCGTGTGATGAGGAGACGGATGGTCGCAAGGCCAAAAGGGTTAAGAGGAATGACTATTACTGCCCCCCCTCCTGCTTCACTCTTAGTCCGGACGAGATCACAAAATTGATGATGTGCCTTCTCGGAGTCAAAGTCCCTAGCGGTTACTCAGGGCTAATAAGCAGATTCCTCGACGCGCAGAAACAAAAGTTTAGCGGGATGAAGTCTCATGACTGTTACGTGATGATGACGCAGATACTTCCGGTTGCGATCCGCGGAATAATGGACAAACACGTCCGGGAAACCCTGTTTGGCCTCTGTAACTTCTTCGACGTTATATCTCGAAAGTCGATCACGGGGAAGCAGATCTCAAGGCTGCAGGAAGAGATTGTCGTGATACTATGCGAGCTTGAGATGTACTTCCACCATCATTCTTTGACATATGTGTTCATCTGTTGGTCCATATCGTGGACGATATCATCCATCTCGGGCCGTTGTTCCTGCACAACATGATGCCGTTTGAAAGGATGAATGGGGTCATCAAAGGATATGTTCGCAACAGAGCTCGCCCGGACGGAAGCATCGTTCAGGGCTTTCTCACCGAAGAGTGCATCTCTTTCTGCACGAATCATATGGACGTGGAGGACCCAGTTGGTCTGCCCAGAAACAAGCACATTGGCAAGCTCGATGGAGTAGGTCACAAAAATGGACGTAGAGAAGTGCATGTGGATCGGGCTTGTCGACGCACCGACTTTAACAGGGCAAACTTAGTAGCTCTCCAACACATTGACATGGTCGATACTTGGGTGGAAAAACACAAGAGCTCGATTATGAAAAAGTACAGTGAACAAGGCAAGCGGAGGACCGAAGGAGAAATAATCAGAGAGCATAACTCCACTTTCTTGCGTTGGTTTAAAGATGTGATCGTCGCTAATCCACCGCCAAGGGATTGTGCGAAAAATAAACTATTGTACGCCTTGGCACATGGCCCAGCTCCCAACCTAGCGACGTTTCAAGCATATGATATCAACGGGTTCACTTTCTACACAGAGGAGAAAGACAAAACTTCCGATTATCAAAACTCAGGGGTAACGATGGAATCCTACACCGGTGACAAAAAGTTAAGATACTACGGAAGGATCGAGGAGATATGGGAGCTTAACTACTCTGGAGAGAAGGTGCCTATGTTCCGCGTCAGATGGGCTAGGATGTCGACCGTCAGGAAAGAAGACCAATACTTTACAACCATGGTTATTCCCGAAGCCGGAACCTCATCAAGCGCGAATGTCACAGCGCAAAATGAGCCATGGGTATTGGCTAAGCATGTGTCACAATGCTTCTTCATAACAGACCCCGCAAGGCCTAGCCTTGTTGTCGTGAGGAGAGGGAAAAGAAATATCATCGGAATGGATGGAGTCGTTGACGAGGACGAGTTCGACACGTTCGGCGACCCAAATATTGACGATGATCAAGAAGATGATGATGATAGTCATGCAACATACACAACAAGAAGAAGCAGAACTACGCTACCTAGGCATGGTCTTCCATTCAGAAGAAGAAGTCATAATGTGGGGTTAAATTATGCAACTTCGACCAAAAAAGGCAAAAAAATCAAACACTGATGAGAAACTATGTATATATTTTTCTGCCAATTATATGCGACGAAACTATGTATATGCATGGATCAACTAGTCTGATATCGATGTGCACTTATTATAAATTTAATGTACCTTGTTCTTTATTTCAAATGTGTGGAATTATATTATTTGAAACATAAAGGAAACCAAATAGAAATTAAACAAGAAGGAAACAACGAAAAACAATAGAACACATAAAGAAAAAACAATAGAAAACAACTAAAACCAAAATGATGAAAAGAGAAAACAAGAAGGAAATATTGGAAAACAATTGAAAACATAAAGGGAATAATGAAAAACAAAAAAAACATTATTATTTGTGATGTGTTTGAAATTAATTTGTAATGTGTTTGAATTATTATAAATTAAATGTCTTTGAATAATTTAAACAAATAAAGAAAACAAAAAAAACATTATTATTTGTAATGTGTTTGAAATTAATTTGTAATGTGTTTGAATTATTATAAATTAAATGTCTTTGAATAATTTAAACAAATAAAGAAAACAAAAAAAAACATTATTATTTGTAATGTGTTTGAAATTAATTTGCAATGTGTTTGAATTATTATAAATGAAATGTCTTTGAATAATTGAAACAAATAAAGAAAACAAAATAAAACAATATTATTTGTAATGTGTTTGAAATTAAATAAATGAAATGTCTTTGAATAATTTAAACAAATAAAGAAAACAAAATAAAACATTATTAATATTAATGTGTCTGAAATTAATTTGTACTGTGTGTTTGAATGATTATAAATGAAATGTATTTGAATAATTTAAACAAATAAAGAAACCAAAATAAAACATAAAGAAAAAACAGTAATGCTTCTCAAAATAAAGAAATAAAATGAAAAAGATAGCGCTGGCGAACATAGCTGCCTGTTCGCCAGCGCTATGTTACCTCTAGCGAACCGTACTTTGTTCGCCAGCGGTATGGGCGTAGCGCTGGCGAACAGACAGTGGTGTTCGCCAGCGGTATTCTAGCGCCAGTCACGTACGCGTGGGCCCCCCACCTCCTCTCTGCACACATCACTCTCGCGCGCGGGACTTAGCCGTTTCCGTTTCTCGATTCGCATCGACGACACGACGCCGATCGCCCCTCGGCCAACTACCCCCGCGCCGCCGCCGTCAGTCTCCGACGAGCTCCACCGCGGCCACTGCCCCACTCTCCACTGCCCCACTCTCCGACGAGCTCCACCGCCCACTGCCACTCCACCCCTGCACCCCGAGCCACACTTCCAACCCTGCCCCGAGTCTCCGGCGAGCCCCGAGCCATCGCGCGCCCCTCCCTCCCTCTCCGGCGACGCTCTCCATCTCTGGCGACGCCCCTACCCCTCCTCGGCCTCATTGCTGCGCCGAGGGGCCGTGCTCGCCCTCGATTCTCCTTCCTCATCTCCTGCCCGCAAGGTGTTCGATAGAACACCTGTGAGAGGTAATTTTGCTATTTGTTGAAATGGGAGTACATCTGTTGATGCCATTCTTGTTTGTATTCGCAATTGTAGTCTCTGTACTTGGTCCATGTTCCACAAACCCCGCTCAATTGAGTTGCCTCCCGCTTGATTTACATCCCCTTGCGATGCATCTGATCGCTGTGATCCAATGTTTGTGAACTGGAAATGGGTCAGGGTTGAACATCAATTCTAAGAGTACAGTTTACACTAACCATGTTTCTGTTTCTTCATGGACCTGGATCATAGCAGATTCCTGCATTTCGTCCCGTACCGTATCCTGACAAAGCCAGTTTTGCATTGCATTTCACATCAAGGGGCAGGGCATCCTCGTTGCAGTGCAGAGGGCCGTATTCGCCCCCTTCTCTCGTCTCGATCCAGGCCAGGAGAGCAGTCAGCAAGGACAAATAAAGCTACTATCTATCTGCATCACATAGGGCATAGCTAGCTAGGATAGGGTCCTCCATCCATGATTGATCAGAGAGGGGGTTTTATCTAGTGGCATGATTGATCACAGGGGGAGGGGTTTTACATTACAGCGTGCAGTGAAGGCTTTTGCTTGTTGTAGCCAAAGCACAGGGGTGCGGGAGAGGCCAGAGGATGTAGGCTACAAAGGCGTTGCTGTCGTCTCGCTGCGGCTGGAGGAGGGAGGCAGCGTAGCGTGGTAGAGTACGCAGTGTTGGCCCAGTTTGGAGTGGCTGTGATGGGCATTTGACCAGGGCAGGGAGGCTGGGGGAGAAGAAGGAAGGAAGCAGGCGTCGCCATCGCGCTCGTGTGCTCTCCGAGATCCACGACGTGACGTCTCCATGTCACGCACACCCACACACGCGCAACCTTGTCGCTTTTGCCAGCCCGCTCTCACAGTCACAGGACAGGAGGGGAAGAAGAGAAAGGTTGCCGCCCGCCCGCGCCAGCGCCATGCCCGTGGGCGCGAGCGAGTGACCAAGCAAGCCATGTGGATTTTTATTCTGATTTGAACATCATTGCACTTTTTTTTTATTCTGATTGCCTAGTTTTGGATTTCTGGCCAATGATGATAAATATGCACTGATGCACCAAATTATCCTTTGATTTTGTTGTTCTTGGCCACTTGATGCTCCTCAACTTGACAAAAATATAAAAAAAAAGTAACTTTAAATTGAATAGTATACGTAGCATATTCCTTTAGGAGAGCCAAGTTTCTTTTCCAGTACTTATATACTGAGGTGTTTCTACCGAATTTGCTATTTTTTTGTTCTGATGAGAACATCATTGCACTTGTTTTTATTCTGATTGCCTAGTTTTGGATTTCTGGCCAATGATGATAAATATGCACCGATGCACCAAATTATCCTTTGATTTTGTTGTTTTTGGCCACCTGATGCTCCTCCTTGCTGAGAGTGTAAAAACTAAGAGAGAGATCCATCAGAAATTTGTTTCTCTTTCCATTTTTAGTTTTAACTTTCGGTTGGTGCAAATAAGATCTGGTTTATCTTCAAGGACCTGTAAATTTTCATGTGCATAATTATGTGTGCTGAAACAGAAACACAAATGAAAAAAAAAAACAGCACAGAAGAGCCATATTAGTTATCACATTTCCGGAAAAAGTAACATCACTAGGGTTCTAGCTATAGGGAATGCTAGCAGTTGATGATGGACATATAGGAAAATGGAAAACATAAACGGATCCGTAGATGCCAAATAAATAATATGATCATAACAGCTTCTATGTATCTATGGGAATGTAGATAATATATGTGACTGAAAATGCTGTCTTCGTAGATATGGCACTGCAAGGGACCCTTTTTTAATGAAAACAACCATTGATAACTTGCGGTAAATTATTTAAATGACAGTTTGATCCATGAATAAGTAAAAAATATCCAAAAGACTAAAATATCCATATAAATGAGGGAATGTAGATGGCACGCAGGTTGGTGTGTATTTGAGAAAGAAACGATAGAATGCAGGTTACAGAATCTACATGACTGCACCTGAATGTAGATTAAAATGAAGAGGTGAAATTACTACATCAGAATCTACATGACTACACCAGAATCTACATGACTATCACTGGAAAGTACTATCACTGCACCTGATGTGCATGAATTAATCAGAAGCTCATCGACGGATAGAGCTTATTGAAGCTTAAGATCTGAGGCCAGATGTAGCTTATCTTTTGCATCAGGTTATTTCTTTGGCTTTTGCTGGTTATTGGTGTGCTTTTGTTCGGTTGGTGTCGCACTTGGACCAACTGGTTATCATGTTTTACTGTTTTTTTTCTCTTTTTGGTTTGCTCAAGTGATGATACAGCTAGCATGCAACACAATGGTTTTTATTCACTTAAACATATTCAAGTGATGAATCTGGTTGGTGGTGATGGATGGTGGTGTATGGATGGTGGTGATGGATGGTTGTGATGGATATGGCGTGGTGATGATGGATGGTGGTGATGATGGTGGTGATGGATGGTGGTGATGGATGTGCCCACCTTCGTGTGGATGACGATGATAATATGAGGGGTGGGATCTATTATATGAGGGGTGGGATTTTATGTGCAGGTACCCCACGTGAGTCCCAATTTTGCTGGAATGTTGATTAATTTCCGTTCCGGCAAATTTGGGTACTCCATTTGTGATATTTTTAGCAAAGGTCATGCCGAAATTTTCCGTGAATTTTGGCATGATCTTTGCTAAAAATATCACAACTTAGAGTGTCCGAGAAATTTGGACTCATATGGGGTACATCGTCTAAATTGTAGGATTTGTTGAACTTATTTCGGGTTTTCTCTCCTTCCTTAGATATGGCTCACAACGACGAGGCGGGTGGTTCTGGTCTCGGACACGGCGGAGACAACGACGATGCGTGGCTTTCCATGCTAAGCGCGGGAGGCGGACCCGTAGATCCGCACCCGGATCTAGAGATGGAGGGCGACGATGCAGACGACGAGATGGACGAAACCGTTCGCCAGGAGCTAGAGCCACACAACGATACATCGGGCGCAGAAGGTGATCAAACCGGTAGTGGCACCGGGGATACCGCCTCCGGTAGCGAGGCGGCGGCTAGGCGCAAAGAGAGGCGGCACAACATGCTCGCCACCATGCGGGAAGAGTTCACGGAAGTGGACCCCAGCGGTGCTCCCCTCGAGCCGGAGAGTTATGCCAAGGGCTATGGAAACCAGATAGGCTGCATAGCTCGAGACTTCGGCAACGTTAACATGGAGCACCTCAAAGCTAAAGAAAACACGGCTAATGCCGCCCTGCTGATTGAGAAGCTGCACACAAGGTATAAATTCCCGGATCCTTACGACAACCAGGACCTGAAGAAGAATCTGGTCAACTCCTTAGCACTGAACAAGTTCGCCAAAGCGTTTACGACTTGGAGATCCAGTTTGCGGCAGATGCTTGCGAAGGGTAAGGATTTTGATGAGATCCATAAGATGTGGCCCTCCATTTCCGAGGAAGACTTGGCCCAATTCAAGATCGACGAACTCAAACCGGAAAGGATTGCGCTGACTAAATGGGGGAAAGAACAGCGAAAAAAGAACATTGGCCCTCACAATCTCGGAAGCCGGGGTTACCTTGGGAAGCAGAAAGTATGGGAAAAGGAGGATTCGAAGAGAGAAGGGGCGAACCCGTTTGACAAGATCACCGACCCGCAGGTGAGAAATTTTGTCAGGGCCCATCACAGGGAAGATCCCAAAAAGCCCGGCGATCTTGTGTTCAACGAGAAGGTCAAGCTGCTCGAGGATAAGTATCTCTAGGAACAAGAAAAAGAACGCCTATCTCAATCTGACGGGGGGTCCTCGGCGACGACGAACAAGGACCCGTATGACACCCCTTTCATTAGGGCGCTTAACGCGATGAAGGGAGTGCCCCTTGACAAGAAGCCGAATCGTAGCCATGTGCATGGCCTCGGAAAGGGTCATCGGCATGCACAATACTACCCCGACACCAGGGAAAAGCGTAAGGAGCGGAACAAGGGCCCGGAGAAGACGGTCGACGAGCTTGTGAACGAGTGGCTCAATGAGCTCCTCCCTACCATCTGTTCGACCGTCGCTCAGTCCTTAGCGCCGTGGATGCTAGGTGGAGGACAAGGGCCGCTCCCGCAGATAAACATAGCCCAAATGGTGCAGCCAGCGCCGCAGAACGCGGCCCCCGGCGTGGCGCCGCAGAACGCGGCCCCCGTCGTGGCGTCTGCTGCGCGGAACGAGCCGGCCCCCAACCCTCAGCCGGAAGGTCGCAAAGATCCGTCGCCGCCCCGCCACATCTCTTCAACGCCGCCGCCGACACTTAGCGGTCCATCCCCCTTGTCCGAGCTCAATGCCCTCACGGTAATTCAACGTGCACTGCTTAATTATATATTATGACTTGATTCGTGACGGCATCAGTCTCTAACAACGATCGCGCGACGTTTCGCAGGCCGACGAGACGGGATGCACATTGCTCCTTAATGTGAACGGCGAGTTAAAGGACGTCGCCAAAGGAAAAATCATCACACCTCTGAACCGCGTATCCCACGGCGTTCGTATGCCCGAGGACGTGTTCAGAGTGACATTAAGTCGGGTGCTCCCTGGTTGCGGTGCTCTCGATCCTCCGAACCAACCACCCGTAGCCGACAGCGAGTTGAACCTGGAGCAATGCTTGGTTTGTCCATTGACCTGGCCGAAATCACTAATTCGTTTGGAAAGTACTCCTGCCAACACTCCAACACCGGTCCAGGGGTCGGGGCACCCGAGCCAACACAAGGATTTCTCACCTGCAAAGTCCGTGCAGCACGACGGCGACGATGCTGAAGATGAGAACCCGAATGACTACCTCGTCGACGATCCTTACGAGGGGGCGCCCGGCCTGGATGATCTTGATCAACTTCTCTTGCCAGCGGAGGAAGCGGATAAATATCGATGCACAAAGCGTCTTTTCTCTTCTCAAGAGCCGGCAGTCCCCGAGCAAGAAGTCATCAGCCAGGATGCCCTCAAAGAGGCGGTAGCGGATGTATTTCATAATACTCAGCCTAAAATCAAGTATGCACGGAAAAGAACTAAGAAGAGTTCTGCCGTTGCATCGATGAGCCAACCGGTGGAGCGGACCAAGTCTAAGCCGCAGACAGGACGTGTATTGGACAGGATACCCATAACCGACTGGCATCAGATCCATGAGTTGGGGAAACCGATGCTTCCGCCGAGGTTGGTCGCCTTGCTGACAGGTGATATGCGTAGCGTCCATGACGGTGTACTATATATGGAGGAGGTGCTTCTCAAAGAGAAAAATCCAACGCTGCCGGTTTTGGTCGCAAAGGTGCCATCTACGGCGGGATTTGTCACTGAAGGCAACGCAAACAAGATCATCATTAGATTTGACGACATTTTCCGGATGTTCCACATGAAAGCACTCCACTCGTCAATCGTCCGTCTGTTTACGCTCAGCTTGGCGCATTAGCTATCCGTAGAGAATGTCAGAAACATCGGGCTAGCAGACCCCTACTACATGCACGACATGTACTTGAACAACCCCAAGGGTAGGGCAAAAGCGACAAAGTACCTCGAACAAGTGTTGCTCACTAACCATATGAACAAGAGGATCACCCTCGTGCCCTAATTTCCTGAGTAAGTTATATTTCCCATCTTTACATAAGTTCGCGCATATACAATTTTTGAGGATTATATATATGGACTCTCCTGTTTTGCGCAGAAACAAATACGGCACCCTCATCATGCTCTACCCGAGAGACGCGCACGCAGTATATCTCGACTCCGGGAGTACGATGAAGGAGAAGAACTACACCCTCATCAAGTCTGTTCTCAATGATGCTATGGATGGCTACATCAGGGGGGAAGGATTCTGCGACAGGACGAAACAAATTAAAGAAAAATATGTGTTCAGACACAGAACAGAGTTTCCCTGCCCCAAGAAGGCGCCAGGCGGCCAAATGGAGGCATGGTACCTCATCCAACACATGACGGAGATCGTGAAGGACCAACATAGTCTGCAATACATGTCTGCTGTGGACAAATGGTCTCGCAGCATGGTGGAATGGTCTGATGCTGAGTACAGACAAAACTTTGGTCGCATCCAGCGCAAGATCTGCACAATCATCTATAAGGATGTAGTAACTTCAGGATCTAGCTTCCACTGGAACGGTACCCCACCATCTAACAATGAGTTGCGACAATATGTGCTAGAGCAGACTGACGAGAGACCATTCAACTCGTTAGAAGGTGCTCTTCCGTTCCCGCCGGAGGAGAAACAGAAGATCACAACATCGAGGAAGAAATGATCGACGGTATGTATTCGATTCGTTACGAATTGCTCCTAATAAGAACTTGTGATTTCCTTTGCCGGTCTAATGCTTTTATCTTGGTCTACAGAGAGATGAAGAAGTGGACGGCGCGCTGGCCCTAGCGAAAGATCGCAAGCGGAGGCGGAAGCTAAAGCGGAGGCGGACCGTATATCTAGCTAGTCTTCTTTGCGATTGATCTCTATATCGCGCGTACGTTGCATAGATATGTAGTAGTCATACCTTTGTAATCGTTGAACTAATTAGATGGCTATATTTTGGGTTCGAAATCTTCTGACATATTATTGAGATCAATGTGTTGTATTCGTACTTATGAGAATTGGATATGGATGCATATGTATAGATGTGTTAATATCGTTATCGATGTGTTAAATTCGTTATGGATGGATGCATATGTATCTATGATTTATCGATGTGCTATCAGTGATTTATATGTGTGAAAGTTTATAAATTATAGAATTTGAATGTATTTGGACCTGGTAATATATACAGAATCAGAATATATAAACTGTTATAACAAAAAAAAGAAAAAATACAAACCTGTGAAACTTACCACTGGCGAACATAGTACCTACCACTGGCGAACCGTACCACTGGCGAACAACCTGACTACCGCTGGCGAACAAGTATCGCTGGCGAACAGCGGAGCTACCGCTGGCGAACAAGGCATCGTTCGCCAGCGGTAACCTGCACTACCGCTGGCGAACTGGTGTTCGCCAGCGGTAACCTGCTACCACTGGCGTGGTACCGCTGGCGAACACATGTTCGCCAGCGGTAGATGAAATATGTTCGTCACTGGTAGCCCTTTTCCTACTAGTGGTACGCCTATATGATTCTGACTGCTGGTCGCAGTCAATTAGATTGGGTGATCTCTAGTAAGTTTATGAATTGGCCAGGAGGGTGAATTATGTGCTCCACCCGAGGGATCGGCCTTCAGTAGCCTAAAACTGGTAAGACATTTGGTGACACTACGTTACACCAAACTGACAATTTAAGGCATAGGCCATTGTTTAGTTGTAAAGGAGTGTAGCTATTTGCTCTAGCTGGATGTTCAACCTTAGTGGGTCGCCAATGAAAATACCTGTATATCAAAATAGTGTTTGGAACTGAGGTCAACAACATGAGTCTTTGGAAATTGGTGAGGGATTGTTGAAATATGAAGTAATTATGATGTGTGCTTTATACCCATCCAACAATTTCAGAAAATCCCTAAGCGCCCATGATGCCATGACAAGTGTGCGAGTTTAGTCCCACATGTCTAGTTGGGAGAGTTTTTCACCAGCTTATAAGTTGAGATCTTCTCCCACTAGTATGAGTTAGTCTGAGATGAGGAGAGGTGTTCCACACGCGCGCTCCTCCTCTGCCGACCGCCTCGCCACGCCATGCCTCGTACCGATGCGTCGCGGATTGCGGAAATGAGCCGAGCCGATACCTTTATTTTGCGGTAATAAACGAACAGAGTCCATATTAAACGTTGCACGAATCTGAAATGTCACATTGTGTATACGGACTAATAGACATGCCATAATACAGAGACATTTACTGTGGGCTGAATGTGCCATGAAACTGAAACATTTTATTATGGGTTGGGCATTTCTCGTACTTGATCGCGCCTATATATTGGAGGCATTGCTACCCAGCATGAACTTACTAGAACAGATCACATCTGCTGCTCTGCCTACATGCGCCCAACTAGCGTTCCTCTCGGTGATGCTACCACCGGTGATCCCATCTTGTCTATCGCGTACACAGCTGACGGGAGAGCAGGCATCCGAAACCCCACCTCTCTAGATCGTGTATGGGAGAGAGAGGCGATTAAGGTTTTGGGGAGCATCACCGACGCGACTGCTTTCTTCCGTTCGTCCACATCTACGTCGCCTTCTTCATCACCATGTCCACCAACGCCAACAGACTCGCTGCCGAGAAAGCTACTGCTGACAAGAGGGTGGCTGACGAGCCATCCGCCTCCGCTCCTGCTATAGCCAACTGGTCAATTATAGGGTAAAACAGGCTTATCCATCTTCTGCTTATTTCTATCTGTGTAGTATTACAAATTTGCCTATCCGTTTCGACAATCTATCTAGTACATGATAGTATTATGAAGTATGAGTACGTTCACGTCATGCTCATGATTTATTTTTGAATAATTTAATCGGAAAATTGACTAAATGGTCAACACAACTTAAATCTCTATCGACCAGGAACTGGCGAAACTGAATGAGATAAAAAAAAAATAAGAAGAAAAATCAGCAGAAAAATTAAAAGAGTGATAAAAATGATAAATAAAATTAAATACCAGAAAAATGAAAAAACTAAAATAAAAAAGAAAAAATTACAAATGGAAGAAACCCCTCAAATCTAGAATGAACAAAGGACATGAGCACGAGTAGAAAAAGTGGAAATAATATCACAAGGGACTCTAAGGCTCTTCTTATCTCGTGTGTGCAAATATCTTTTTTTTCAGACCAGTGTGGTCCAAATAACATTTTTTAGACAAACAAGCAATGCAGGGAAGAAAAAGGCCCGGTCCATGGAAACCCAGGCACACTACAAGACCAGACTAGCCAGACAAATACAACAGCCCATTGCGGCATAGCCGAACGCCCTAGACCTGCACAGGTACATCCTCAACGCTACGGGTGATCATTGATAAACACACATATCTTACCACGAAAATCGAAACGGTCGTCGCGTAGAGCAAGAATAGGTTAATTCTCAGTCGTCTGGTAGTGGCTTACAATGTTTCAATTGTTTACTGCTCTCAAAAACTTGCAGTGCTGATGCCTCGGTCTATGAAGAACTTGCAGTGTGATGCCTCGGTCTATGAAGAACCTGTTTTTTGTTGTCGTTGTTGTTGTCGTTGTTGTTGGTGGCCAGAGATATTGTAGTGCATATGGTCTAAGGAACAACTACATTCGGTTTCAAGGGAAAAGTCTGTTTGAAATTAGTTTTACTGGGAGATACGGGATCCCTTATAATATCTATGAAATATTCAGCGAGAGGGAAACATATACAAGGGAGTCATCATCTACACCGACTGCAAGGATAATCTAATTATTTGGACAGATTAGAGTACCCAGCCAACCACACAATACAGCTGACAGCACTTTTTCTTAGATATAACGCCATACATGCAGCATCATGTATATTATAGAATAGTGATATGATTTAGCTGTTCTGTGTCAACGAACCACCCGTCGACCCACTGGCTGGCCCAAGCCCACGAAGGCCCAGCAACCGCATACGCAAGCTACCGGCCCGTCTCCGTGACTGATGCCATCGTCGCCTACTTAATGAGGATAGGAAGATGTAATAGAACTTGGCTTGGAAGGAACGGCTTCGGCCGCATGCTGTAATCTCCTGTATCGCTACCCGAATATTGCGATGCCTATCGATTCCTCGCCCGATCTACCGATTCCATGTCCTAATCGTAGCTAGAGCTGACAATCTGGTATCAGAGCCATACTTGAATCCGATTCCGTTGCTCGAGATCCCCAAAATCGGTTCCGAAAAATTCCACCGCTCCAGGTGCTGATTTGCTTCGGTGAATCGGCTCGAAATCCTGCGCGGGGTTGGAACTGACAAGGGAGAGTGCGGATCTGGATTTCCTGTTTCCTCCACCTACCACCCACCGCACTCGCCAGTTTACTCGAACCAGAGCCATGGAGATTGAGAGTTTCTCCAAGCAGGAGATGTTCGATGCGATGCACGCACTCATCGAGGAGCAGCGCAAGGCCACCGCCAAAGCGCTCGCGGAACAACGCCAAGCGACGGAGCAAGCGCTGGAGGAGCAGCGCGTAGCGCTCGAGGAGCAGCGTCGATCCACCGATGAAGCCATCGGCGCTCAACATCGGCTCACCATCGAGACCCTCAACGAGCTGCGGGCGGATTTCGGAGACCTCCAGATCCGCATCGAGCGCGCTACCGCACCTGCTGTCGCCGGTTCCAAGGCGGCATCCACTCCATCCACGCCACGGGACGGTGAAGCTGGCCCTGCTGGGCACTGCGACGACAAAAATCGCCGGGGGAAAGCTCTGGATACCGCCGGTATCTATGTGCCTCCTCCGGCAAGAGGTGCGCATTCCGGCCGAGCTACAAATCCTATTCATATAGATGATTCGCGTAGCCACCAGAAATCCCTTCCTAAGATCGATTTTCCGCGGTTTGATGGGGTTTGTCCCAAGCTTTGGCAACAGAGGTGCAAGGACTACTTTAACCTCTACGGTACCCATCGATCGATGTGGATAACCGTGGCTACTATGCAGTTTGAGGGAGCTGCGGCTCGCTGGCTGCAATCAATTCAGCGTAAATTAGCTACTATCACTTGGGAAGAGTTCTGTAATTGGACTGTTCTTCGCTTTGGCCGTAATCAGCATCAGGCGCTATTGCGACAGTTATACCATATTCATCAGACTAGCACTGTCACCGAGTATGTAGAGAGGTTTTCTGAACTGGTAGACAACCTAGCGGCTTATGAAGCGAGCATAGATTCATTACACTACACAACTAGGTTTCTCGATGGTCTCAAACCTCATATTCGTGCAGTAGTTGCTATACAATGCCCTGTCGATCTGGATACTGCGTATTCTCTGTCATTGCTGCAGGAAGAAATGGGAGAACTGAATGCTCGAATCCATCATCGCCAAGCACCTCCTCCTCTGGCCTTACCAGCAGCAAGAAGAGCCTTACCTCTCCCCGCACCACCGACAGTACCATTACTAGCTGACAAACCTGCTACTGAACCCTCTCGAGCTCAATCCGCTGAAGATAAATGGGTATCTCTTCGCAACTATCGCCGTGCTCGCGGACTCTGTTTCACTTGTGGAGAGCGTTTCAGTCGTGATCACCAATGCAAAGGTACTGTGCAATTGCATGTGCTTCAAGAAGTGCTGGATCTGCTGCAACCTGTGGATGAAATCGATGACCAAGCCACATCTGTATCAGCAGAATTGCATGTGCTTACCGCAGTCGCTGCACTTCGCAATCCCAGCACTCTCACCTTCCAGCTATCAGTTACTGTGCAAGGGCATCACATCCAACTGCTTGTGGATTCTGGCAGTACGCATTCGTTTCTTAATGAAAAATTCCAATCACTCCTATGTCATGTTGATGATTTACAGTCCCAACTCAAGGTCAAAATTGCTGATGGTGCCTTGCTTGTTTGTGATAAGGGTATCACTGCTTGCCCTTGGACCTGTGAAGGGTATGAATTCAGGACCAATTTTAAATTTCTGGCCCTGGGAACTTATGATGGTATTCTTGGTCTAGACTGGCTAGCAAGCAACAGCCCCATGCAGGTGGATTGGCAGGAGCAATGGATGTCCTTCCAACATCAGGGACAAGGAATTACTTTACACAGTGTATTGCCAGGTCAGTTAGCCTGCACAGTAGTGGAGTTGTCTTTGATACATAGTGTTGCCAAGACAACCACTGTCTACACTCCTGAAGTCCAACAAATTGTCAACAAATTTGAGTCTGTCTTCAGTGCACCAGAAGGTTTGCCACCTAGGAGACAATGTGATCATTCCATCCCACTCCTGCCTGGTGCTCAGCCTGTTAACAAACGGCCCTACAGATATACTCCTCTTTTGAAGACAGAAATCGAGAAGCAAATCAGTGAAATGCTAGCCAGCGGTGTCATTCAGTTAAGCAACAGCGCGTTTTCCTCTCCAATCATATTGGTGCGCAAAAAGGACAACACCTGGAGGATTGTGGTCGACTACCGTTACTTGAATGCTCTTACCATCAAAAGCAAGTACCCTGTTCCTATAATCGATGAATTACTCGATGAACTTGCAGGGGCTAGTTGGTTCTCCAAATTGGATTTGCGAGCCGGGTATCACCAAATTAGACTGGCCCCCGGTGAAGAATACAAGACAGCTTTCCAAACACATCAGGGTCAATATGAATTCAATGTGATGGCCTTCGGATTGACTGGAGCTCCTGCCACTTTCTTAAGTGCAATGAATGCTACTTTGGCTCCCTTTCTGCGCAAGTTTGTGTTAGTCTTTTTCGATGATATTCTCATCTACAGCCGTACGTATGAAGAACATCTTGAACACCTGGCAACAGTACTCCAGAAACTGCAGGAACAACAGTGGCAAGTGAAACTATCTAAGTGTGAGTTTGCTCAGCAAAGCATTGCGTATTTGGGGCATATTATTTCAGCTTCTGGGGTTGCAACTGATCAAGCTAAGATAGCTACAGTCAAGGACTGGCCTGTACCATCCAATGCAAAAGAATTGCGCAGTTTTTTGGGACTTTCTGGGTACTATCGCAAATTTGTCAAGAATTATGGCGTAATAGCAAAGTCGTTAACAAATCTGCTGAGGAAGGGTGTGCCTTTTGTATGGACATCTGTTGCTGAACAAGCGTTTCAATCTCTCAAAGAGGCCCTGGTGACAGCTCCTGTCTTGTCCCTGCCGGATTTCACTAAGCCATTTTCCATTGAAACTGATGCATCAGAATCAGGGATCGGTGCGATTCTTCTCCAAAATGGTCATCCCTTGGCATTTGTCAGCAAAGCTCTGGGCCCACGCACACGTGGCCTATCCACCTATGAGAAAGAATACCTGGCGATACTCTTAGCTATAGATCAATGGCGATCCTACTTACAGCACTCTGAATTTCGCATAATCACCGATCATCGCAGCTTGTCCAATCTTTCTGATCAACAGTTACATACTCCCTGGCAACACAAAGCCTTAACCAAAATGCTTGGATTGCAGTACACCATTGTCTACAGGAAGGGTACAGAGAATTCTGCAGCGGATGCCCTCTCGCGTCGCCCTGGGAATGAAGATTCCTTACTGGCCATCTCCTCTGTTAATCCTTTGTGGCTGGATGATATCGTGGCTGGATATCAGCAAGATCCAAAAGCTAAAGCTAAACTGGAAAGCTTAGCTCTGCGACCTGAAGGCATTGATGGCTTCACCTTCTCTAATGGGTTGATTCGCCATAAAGGTCGCATTTGGCTTGGCTTCAACCCCACATTACAGCAGCAGATTACTGATGCCTTTCATTCCAGCGCTATGGGTGGACACTCGGGGTTTCCTGTTACGTACCGCAGAATTAAACAGTTGTTCGATTGGCCACTTATGAAGCAATTCGTACGGCGAGTGGTTCAGGAGTGCTTGACATGTCAGCGTGCCAAACCAGAGCGAGTTCGTTACCCTGGTCTGCTTCAGCCACTTCCAGTTCCAGAGCGCGCCTGGGAGATCATCTCTATGGATTTTGTCGAAGGGTTTCCCAAAGCTGGCAGGTATGATGGAGTGATGGTGGTAGTCGACAAATTCTCTCGTTATGCACACTTCATTCCTATAGCTCACCCATACACGGCAGCCACAGTGGCGCACTTGTTTTTCGACAATGTGTTTCGCTTACACAGTATGCCACTGTCCATCATATCGGATCGTGATCGTGTCTTTACCAGTGCATTTTGGAAAGAACTGTTCCGTCTTACGGGTACTCAGCTCAGGATGAGTTCTTCCTATCATCCACAAACTGACGGCACTACTGAACGGGTCAACCAATCTCTGGAAGCATATTTGCGTTGCTTCGCTCAAACGTATCCTCAACGCTGGGCACAATGGCTGACATTAGCTGAGTATTGGTATAATACAAACTGGCACTCTGCTCTCAACAAGACACCGTTTGAGGTACTGTACAACTACCCTCCTCGTCACTTTGGAATCGTTCCTGATGATGCTTGCACAGTCTCCGACCTGCAGTCTTGGTTGGATGAACGCTCAACCGTTCAGGAGGTTTTGCGACAACAGCTACTCCGTGTACAACAGAAAATGAAAACTTCTGCTGATAAAAAGAGAATTTTCAGGGAATTTGAAGTAGGAGACAGGGTGTTTCTAAAGTTACAGCCCTACATTCAGAATTCTGTGGCACTTCGCTCAAATCAGAAGCTGGCGTACAAGTACTATGGACCTTTTCGTGTTCTGGCTCGTGTGGGGAAGGTGGCTTACCGGCTGGATCTACCTTCATCCAGCCGTATACACCCTGTCATACATGTATCACAACTGAAGAAGGTCATTGGCGCTCATGAGCAGGTGCAGACTGATCTCCCTATTACTGATGCTGCCTTGCAGGTCCCGTTTCAGATACTCCAACGCCGTATGCGCAAGGTTGGTGGCTCGGTGATCTCGCAAGTTCTGGTGCAGTGGTCGGGTATGTCCGAGGCCCTGGCAACATGGGAAGATACTGAAGCCCTTCGCCAGCATTTCCCGTCAGCGCCAGCTTGGGGGCAAGCTGGTTCTCAAGGAGGGGGGATTGTCAACGAACCACCCGTCGACCCACTGGCTGGCCCAAGCCCACGAAGGCCCAGCAACCGCATACGCAAGCTACCGGCCCGTCTCCGTGACTGATGCCATCGTCGCCTACTTAATGAGGATAGGAAGATGTAATAGAACTTGGCTTGGAAGGAACGGCTTCGGCCGCATGCTGTAATCTCCTGTATCGCTACCCGAATATTGCGATGCCTATCGATTCCTCGCCCGATCTACCGATTCCATGTCCTAATCGTAGCTAGAGCTGACATTCTGAAAAGAATCAAGTGGAACGGTTGCCATATACATCCGAACTACACTATGTTTTTTGCTTGCCCTGTAGTGTGTGCACACCATGCATGCATTTCAATTAGTTATTGGGAGGTCAATGCCTTCCAACTAGCTGGCCCACACCGGGAATCTTGACATTTTACTTGAAAATATGGTATCTTTGGAGAATCGAGGAAATCTTCCCCATGTGAAAGCTGCGAATACTATTTGCGTTCCTATATAGAAATCCAGTAGACAGACTGCAAAATCTGTCTCAACCACACTATCGCTTTAACTTAGGTTTTAGGTTTTTTTTTAGATAACATCATGCACGCAACAGAATGCAGGTTCGCCGTTCACGGGTAAATAATTGGTGGCAGGATCAAATTAAGATATCACGAACTTGAGTATACATACGAACCAATCTGTAAACGCGTATGTAGCGATTTTTTTAGTACACTCACTTATACTTTGTTGTCCAGTAGTGCAACAGGCCAAAGAGATAGAAATAATACGAATAGCACATGTATGACGCTTTTAAAAATGCTCACGCTCAACACTTAGTGCTTTTAAAAATGCTTACATCTTTTCAATATCATATTGGTCAACGTGATAAGGGGACCATCTCTTCTATTGTATATAGATGGCTCCCACAAAAGAATTCTCCTTCGATGTCGTGAAGTCACCTAATTCCATAGCATCATTGGTTTGCATTTTTTTTTATTCCTCCGTTTGAGGTATGTGTCAATCCATTGTTTCTTAGCACATATTTGTAATTTTATTGAAAACTTTAGAGCCTATTGGGCATAGCTGATCACAGTGGGTAGTAACTTAGACTAGTAACATGCATATGTTACTAGCTAGTTTAAGTTATTACCTCTATAGTGATTAGTAACATATGTGTAGTTGAATCCACGATTTTATTTATTCGACTATACACCATTCTCTGTTTGTATGTGTGATGTTACTATAATATAGCAAAAGTTATTACAAACACCTCTCTTTTTATTAAGTCGTCACAGTGAGGAATAACTTAGACTAGTAACATGCACTTCCATAGTACAAAGTAATTTAAGGGTAGTAACAAAGATGGTTTTCATTATTTGCTTGTAGACTCAATTTTCCTTGGGGAACGTGATGTGCAAAGGTTTTATATGATCTAGCATACAACCCCACTAACTCATTATTATCTAGTGTGCCTCATCAAAACATCTATGAAAGAGCGCTAAGAAACCTGCATTGACGAAGCCCCGAGGTGTTGTTTTCTGCCCATCTTCGACACAGACAGTCTTTTTCCTTCTCCCATGTGGCATACATGGTTAGAAAAAGAAGTATTTTTCTTTTTCACAAGGTCGCAACAACATTCTTCTCTAACTTGACAATTTTTCATTACAACGACGAAATACGGTATGTTATGACACTCGCCAAGTATTATTATTGAGAATTTATGATAATACCCATCTCCTCTACCTTCTGCACCCATAACTCTTTCTCTTTTAGCTAATATTATTTTGCCAAAAAAGTGATAATTCCTCTATTCCAAAATGTAAAATGTTTTATAATGTTTAATAGCCCAAAAAAATATCTTACATTTTCGATCTTAGGTAATCCCTCTATCCCATATCACATGATGCACATATAATATAAAGTGCACTAAATCCGCGCCGCTTAATTTGGGAAAGAGCGAGTAGTGGATTTTTATCTCCGACTTGTCTTCGCCGAAAGAATAGTAAAGGTTATGTGGGGAAGCAGGTGAGTGGTGGATTGGAGACCGAGGGACAACACCATTTTACCCTTTTCGAAGATCAATCATAGCCTTACATGTGTTATAGAAGTTGAGAAGTGGGCTACTAGTCTAGGGCACAATTTTAGATTAACCTCTCCATATGGTGTGGAACCAGCGTGTAGTATTAGTAGTAGTGTCAGATGAAACGCTAAGTAGAGAGATGCTTAGAAATATGGTAACCCTTATCAAGACGGTCAACCTCAATTCCCAAAAGTAAATGAAATGGAGAAAGAAAGTTATGAAAATACAAAATACAAAGGTGCTTCATGGAAAACTTGATGCGTAGAACTAAAGAGTTGATATGTAGACTATGCCGCCCTGAAGATGTGTTGACAACCACGGGGGGCATACGATGTACATGGCTAAGGTGATGGTGGACCGGCCTGCCGCCACATGTTCGGGGGGTAAAACATTCTTTTTGACTTTTGCTCCAACCGAGAGAAACCTCCGCAAAAACTGGTGTCCGAGATTCTGAAAAGGCACAAGGCGCTTTCTTGAGCCCATATATAGAGCATCTCCTAAAAATCGACATATGTGACCAGATAGGCCTGAACACCTAGAGGTGGTTGTATACACACTGTATCATGTAAATAAGCATGAAGAAAATCATTTTTTCACACAATTTAAACGATTTTTTTTTAGAAAAGGGCATAGCCACAATAATCAGAGTGTGCACAAAAATTCATGTGAGGAAATGGAATGAAAGTCTCGGCTATATGGAGGTCCTTCTAAACCATTAGCCTGCTAATAACCTATAGCAATAAGACGAGCCTTATAGTGGTCCTTGAACCAGTGTCCGGGCTAGGGGTAGCGGCCAATGATGTCAAACCTCAAAAGAAACTAATGAAATTTAAAAAATTAGCATTATGGGGTCATTATGGAGTATTTATAGCTGGACTTTTAATACTCAACATTTTTGTGTGTGTTTCCTCCTGACCACATAGTCTATGAGCAGTTCCTTCGCTGGGTTCTCCTATCCAACATGTTTAGCATCCCAAAATGGAACCCACACATGAAGAAAACAACTTAATGTAAGGCTCACTCCGCATTCATCGTCACCATCTCCAATCCCATCGTCCGTCTCCATCGGTAATACTTGTCGTCGTTGCCGCTTCCGCCACCTTCATAGTCGTCGTTGCCGCTTCCGCCACCTTCAGAGTCAACCACCTACACCCACTAACCACGTATGGCGTGCTTCCATCTTAGCCTCATCGCCCTACCCGCCACCGCCTCTGGCTTTTTTTCTCAGCGTCGTCATTGTATAGTGCACACACCAACACCCTTCGCCGATGAGCTCCCCACTCGCACCAGTCACACCCTACCCGATGTCTCGGCCCCACCTCCGCTAGCGATTGTGCGGCTAGTCGCATTGCCCCTATCTCCAGTAGGATCCTAGCCTCGTCTTCTCCTAGATGTTGCGCACAATCACGTTGTCCCCATTTGGGACGAGGTGCCTTTTTTTTCAAAGATACGCCATGGAAAGACGTATCGGTTTCTTAGAAGGAGAGGCCAAGACGGCCGTTTACAACGCGTTCGACATAGACGTCGGGGACGCAACCCACCGTTTATACATGAAGGAATTACTCGCTAAACCTCCACCTGTCTACACTCCCAAGCACTCTTCTAAAGAGCCTAGCTATGCGCCAACGCTCCCCCTCCTCTGTTATGGCCCTGATCACTGTCGCTGATGACGGGGTTGCCCCTTCGAACACTACGTCGTTTCGGTGTCTCCACAAGCTCCAACAGATGAGGGTGATCACTGTCCACCAGTCTTTGCCTCCATTGTCCCCGTCTCCCTTCTCAGCCAACCACGCGCCAAGCGTCTCGTCTACGTGAGGGATCCAACCCTGCTTTCCCCACGGCCCTACGAAACTTGCCCATACTTCGCTTGCAAGCACACATCAAAGCAGTAGATGGTTGATGTTTTCTACTTGATGATCGCAGAAGGGGCAAGCCGGCGGGCGGGGAAGTCCCCGCCTCCCAAGGCGGTCGGACGTCCAACACCGGTCCCGAAGGGCAAGCCAAAGGAAAAACTTGCACTGCACGGGATTTCCACACCTGGTCCGCACCTCCCGGGGAAGTGGTACCTTTGAACCATGCCAGATAAGCTGATCGAGCAGAGAAGACGTTGTCATGTTCCCAGTTCCATTTGTGAGAGTCATTCACCCCTTCTACCAGGTGGACAGTGGAGAGTTGCGTTGACAGAGCCAAAAGTTCCTCCAGCGCCTCCGCCCCGAGATCTGGGGAGATATCTTCGAGCCATCTTCCTTGGAGGCCCTCGCGAACCTTCTGTTCTCTTATCGCGCGCTTCCGTTCTACGAGGTGCGCTTTCATTGATGGCATGAGGCCTAGCTATCAGCGCGGGGGTACACCTTTGGGGAGAGTAGGATCGAACATGTATAAAAGCAGGTTTCCCGTGTGTGCTCAGGTTTGTAGCGCTGCGATCAGGTAACCAGCTTTGTCAAATTTCAATGTGAGGAGGACTCTACACCTCCACCGCTTTGAGAGTCGCCTACAGAGTTCCGCCGCTTCTGCCGGCTCGCGCTTCGATTCTCCCCGGCGGCGAGGCCGTTCGGTGTGGGTTCGAAGGCGATGCTAGGCTTGTAGATAGTAGGTGTAGTTTTCTTACGGCATGTGTGCTTGTTTTGAACTCTTTGGTGCTCCGTTCGTCTCAGGTGACCAGCAGTGACGTGGGAGGCCGCGCTTCTCTCTACTTCAAGATGAAGCTGTGGAAGCTTCCTCGATGGATTGAGGTTGCGCAAGATCGGTTAAATAACATCGCTCGCCGTACCTGCCGTCTCAAGCGAAGATACAGAGATCCCCTGGCCGGCCGTGGTGGTGAGGAGGGGAGGGGATGTTTCTTCTTCTTCTGGGTGGTTCTGGAACGGAGTTTGCTACATCGTCGAGCTCCTTCCGCGGTGGTGATTCAGTTCACGGTCGCGCTCTTTGGCTAGAAGGGTGGCCATCTTTCCTCCTCCACGCCGGAGGCTTGCTTGCTCGGACGCTGGAGCTCGGCTTCGAACGGGATCCAAGTGGTTCGTCCCCGGACTCTGCTCGAGTACCGACGTCTGTGCAGCATCGCTGTCGAGACATCGTACTAGAATTCATAGACGGGGGTGCCATGAGAGTACCGATAGAGATTGTGGGGGACGTGGTCGTATGACGAATAATGACACCAGAGTTTACCCAGGTTCGGTACGTCGCAACTAGGCGGCGTTCCTACTCCTGCAATCTCACTAAATCAGGGCTGAAGCCTGAAGTATACAGAGTACAATGTGAGTTAGGTTTAGCTACTCGACAAGGATCAACCTCTCGGCGAGTTAGCTTCTAGCTTATTGTCTATATTTCTTATCTCCCGTCCGGCTTTATATAATAGCTGGGTTAGGGCTTACAAAATAGGAAACCTAGAAGACTACGGTATGTCCTAACTTGGAAGGCAAGGAATACGCCTTCTATTCCAAGCCGTACCACGTGGTCCGTGGTCCGGGTTCTTCTAGAATCCGGCTTCCGTGCGTCAACGTACTGGGCCGCCCAATGGACCGTGATCCATTACCATTTGGGCCACCCTGGTAATCCGGCACTTTAGAGCACCATCTGATATACCCCTAATTGGTATATATCCGACAATCGCCGGAAGGGAGAGACCGAGAGCTTCAAAGGGCTCCGTTCACGGTGTCGTTGGCGCCTGGAGAACGCCGGCGAGGTGTGGCGGTGGCGCTGGCGCTCGAGGACCTGATTGCTTTTTCTCCTTTAGTTCTAGGGTGCTGGTTGTAATTTCACAGGGCCTCTTTCCGAATTCTAGATCTATAGGGCAAGAGATGATAGGGGCCTTTGTGCATTTTATACTGCCACGTGGTGTTGTTCTTGCAGCATAGGGGTTTCGACCCCAATCCTTGTACCCAGATAAAAAAAACAGGTTTGGGTCGTGGGCCTAAAGTCCATATGTATGGATCTAAATGCATCACATGAGTATAGCTTAATAGATATAGTACTCCCTCCGTCTTATATTAATTGTCCTAAAGTTGGACAAAAGTAGATGTATCTAACACTAAAATATGTCTAGATAAATTCGCTTTTGTCCAACTTTGAGACAATTAATATGAGACGGAGGGAGTACTAATATTTTCCTCAAAAAAAAAAAGGGATATCATTTGACCTGCACGCACCGTGGTAGAAGCTGGGCTTTTTATAAGTGTCACCCGCAATACAATTCCACTGCCATCGTGATCACCGTCCCGCTCGCCGTTCCTGGCCTCGAAGCGATGTCGTGGCTCGGGCCGGAGGGACTTGCCACCTGGCTCCATGGCATCCGATCCGTACACCTCTTCCTGGCCTGCTTCCTCCCGGCCGCAGCGGCCATCGTCTACCTCAGTCTGCGTGCGCGTCCGGTGTACCTCGTCGACTACGCCGGCTTCCGCACCCCGCACAACTGCCGCATCCCGTTCGCCAGCTTCCTGGAGCACACCAAACAGCTGCCGAGCCTAAACGAGCGGAGCGTCCGGTTCATGACGCGCCTACTGGAGCGGTCGGGGCTCGGGGAGGAGACATGTCTGCCCCCGGCGCAGCACTACATCCCGACCCACAAGTACTGCACCCTCGACGCCGCCCGTGCCGAGTTCGAGCTCGTCGCATTCTCGGCCATCGACGACCTGCTGGCCAAGACCGGCATCACCCCCGCTGCCATCGACATACTCATCGTCAACTGCAGCCTCTTCAGTCCCATCCCGTCCTTGGTCGACATGATCGTGAACAGGTACAAGCTGCGCAGCGACATCCGCAGCCTGAATCTCTCCGGCATGGGGTGCAGCGCCGGGCTCATCGCCGTGGGGCTCGCGAGGAACCTCCTGCAGGTAGCTCCCCACGGCGCGCACGCGCTGGTGGTGTCCACGGAGACCATCACGCCCAACTACTACCTCGGCAACGAGCGCGCCATGCTCCTTCCCAACTGCCTCTTCCGCATGGGCGGAGCGGCGGCGCTGCTGTCCACCTCCTCCGCAAACGCCCGGTTCCGCCTGAAGCACGTGGTACGCACACTGACCGGCGCGCAGGACAGCTCGTACGGGTGCGTGTTCCAGGAGGAGGACGGCGAGGGCAACCGTGGGATCAACCTCAGCAAGGTCCTGTTGAACATCGCCGGCGACTCGCTGAAGGCCAACATCACGGCAATGGGGCCGCTCGTCCTGCCACTCAGGGAGCAGCTCATGTTCGCCTTCTCATTCGTTGCACGGAAGGTGATCGGCAGGCGGGTGAAGCCGTACATCCCCGACTTCCGCACGGCGTTCGAGCACTTCTGCATCCATGCAGGAGGCCGCGCGGTCATCGACGAGCTTCAGAACAGCCTGCGGCTTTCCGACGAGGACGTGGAGCCGTCGCGGATGACGCTGCACCGTTTTGGGAACACGTCGAGCAGCTCGCTGTGGTACGAGCTGGCCTACATCGAGGCCAAGGGTCGCATGCGCAAGGGCGACCGCGTGTGGATGATCGGCTTCGGCTCTGGCTTCAAGTGCAACGGCGCAGCCTGGGAGTGCATCCGGCCCGCGCGCGACGCCCAAGGGCCGTGGGCTACGTCCATCCACAGATACCCCGTCCAAATTCCCGATTGTCTCAAGCATTAACATCTGGAGAATATAGGCCATCGACCCAGAGGGTTGATGGCTTGATGCTCGTCATCTTTGTGTGCCCCCTTAAATATTTGCAACCTCAGTTCCCAAAAGTAAAATTTGAACTTCGAGTTTTAGCCCACTACCAACCGCACCCGATCTCTACAAGTAAATAAGGACCTTATACTGTTTGTTATACGGAGTACGAAATAGTGGAAAATAAAGAACTTATACTGCTTGTTATATGGTCGAGCCCTTCTCTCGGACCCCAAATGGACCACAACCATTCATTTTCGTTAATCCAAGTGCTACTAACAATTTATACTAGCGGTTAAAAGGGAAGGGAGCACCGGGCCTCGGGAGGGAGGGTCGCCTTCTATGACCACGCCCCCCTTGCCTGTGGCGTCTCTACTGTTGCCAGGGCCGGTCCTGAGATTTTCGGGGCCCTAGGCGAAACTAAAACATGGGGCCCGACCTTAGTATAGAAAACATAGAACAATAATAATTTTCATTAGGTATCACCGATGTTCATGTTGCCATTTTAGATTGGACGATCAAATTCGAAATTCTCATTATTTTGAAGATCTTTCTCCATGGCAATTATCGTCAACTCTTTATTCGGGTTTTATCTAGCACTATTATTACATGAAGAAATTGTGAATATCTCTCCCTCTGATTCTACACAAGTCATCCACGAGTTTTAGTCTTTTCCGTTTAGCCGTAGTAGGTGGTACTTCCGAGACGACATGATAACACATGGTGCTTGAAATAAAATTATATCAAAATATTGAAAGGAATGATACTAACTATACATGTAAGTTAAGTTAGATATTACTCCCTCCATATCGATATCGAAATGTAAAATGTTTTAGTTTTTCCTAAACAAAACGTACCTATGAATCTACACAATAAAACATGTCTAGATGCGTTTTGTCTAGAAAATACTAAAACATCTTATATTTTAATACGGAGGGAGTACTGATTAGGGAATAGTAATATTTCTACATAACTCAGATTGGTCAAATAAATTTTGTGCGTGTGCGTATACCGTGTGGCCGCACGTAGAGATGGGAAATAAAAGAACCAAAGGGGTATGGCGTACTGTCACGATCGGCGTCCCGGGGATTGAAATTGACAAAATGATGAATCGCTGACTAACATTAGATGAAATTTAGGAGAAAGTTTACAACCATCGGTCACAGGCAGAAAAAATGTGTGCAAGAAATTCACCGTGGCCTAGGGATAAATGGATTAGGCGAACACTTGATAATTGCGGGAGCGATGAAGTGACGAACCACGGCGGCACCCTTGGATGAGATTGCCTCGAAACTGCACACGCAGTCACAAGCGGTCGCTATGGTGTATACAAACAGGAGGAGCCGGGAATTTCGATCGGTGCGGTTACTTCCATGGGCCACGTCCAGGGCCGGTCCATTGCCTTTCTTCACATCTGTCCTTAAAATACGTAGCCACACAAGCCATACAGCTATTGTACAACATATCTGGGGTGGGGCCCCTGGATTTTGGGGGCCCGGGGCGGCCGCCCACCCTGCCCCTCCCCAGGGCCGGCCCTGACTGTTGCTCTTGTGCAGGTCTCTTCGCCTCTGTCCACTCTACCGGCACCGGTCACTCTTCCCAGGAGTGCGCCGGCTAAGCTTCCATTGGTGGATGTGTCCCGCCACGTCGCGCAGCTGTCTCTGGGGCTTGCACTCTCACAGTACGGGTCAAACCTCTGTGAGGGTCCGGGGTCCCTGGACCTAGTGAGCCTCGTGTCTGACGCGCTGCACGGTCCCCCGTCTCCCCTCTCTGGCTTGGGTGAGGCGACCGACTCCGGCGGCGCAAGTATGGAGGTGGCAGCGCCGGACTCTCCACGCTCGCCTGGTCTTGTTTGCTACACCCGCACGCCAGGAACTCCTCCTACTCCACCTCAGGGGTCCCCAGCTCGGGTACCAGCGACTCCTGTACCTGACTCTCGTGCCTGGTGTGACGCCCCGAGATCGGGCACTATGCAAATTTCAGCATTCCCGCCAAAATCCACATAATAACCGATTCCAGGTTGCCACTTGTGATAACATTACAACAGTTCACGAATAATCCACAACAACAACATAGGAGGTATATACAAGAGGACTCAAACGAGTCAAGGATACAACTGATACAATACAAAGATCCAAATAACAGCGGAAGAAACAACATAGCGTCCGGCTACGGACAAGATACAAATTGGACTAAGAGTCCTGAAGATAACCGATGGCGTCCAATCCCTGCCCAGGCCAACCGGAGGGATTTCCAAGCTAACGTCGTCAGACTTCAAACCTGTTGACTGCAATGTGGAATATGCAGCCACGAAAAAGGATTCGTGGGTCAGTACGGTTAAGTACTGGCAAGTGGATAAGCCATACTCACAAGATACCAGCGTAACCAATCATCACAAGATACCAATACTTTGGGTACAATGGAAAGGAAGGGATTGTTGCAAAGAAGCGGCAGCGGGCTGCACTAACTAACTACAGAAACTCGCTACAATATCCGGCTAACAGAAAGGGATAAGATAGCGTATCAGAACCAACTACCACTACTCACCAAACAATACCCATCCAATGTTCCCCCCTACTAAGGAAGCAACCCAAGGAAACTCAGACAGTTGATTAAGGTGACATTCATTTTGATGGTGGAAGTAATCTATAATACTAGTCAAGTTATCATCGTTAAGTGTAAGTTGTCTGAGTACTTGTTAGCCAGCACTTTCACCAAGTCATCCATAACCGCGGACAACACGGCTTCTCGAGAAGATTTAACCCTGCAGGGATGCACCAATTTGGCCGTACACGTAAGAATGACCCGCCAGGCGGGGAGCAAACCCACCAAGCGAGGCACTCAACACAACCCAACTCTTCTTCGCATCAAGCCCAAAGAACCCCGTGCAATTGAGCGCACGGCTAATCAAGCCCCACGAAGAAAAGGGGACCCTCATAGCACTCTAAGAACGTGTCTCCCTAAATGCCGACTACAAAAGTTCCACCCTGGCGCCAAGGGTTCGCACCTGCATATGCATCCGGCAAATGGAAAACCCGAACTAAATGAGTCGATTTGGACGAGATGCGAATCGAATCAAAGTTGCGGGGGGGCGCCCATACTCGCTTCCCACATGCGGTTAGTGCGCTCATCATAGATCAGTAGACAAGACCCTTTTCCTAATTAGGGTCGACACTAGCAGGCTTCAAAACCACGCCGGGCCTCCTGCCGGTGCCTTATCATCAAATTATTATTACCCAAAACATTGACATGTTGTTGATTGAATTGAAACCCAACTATCAACTAAACAGGTGATAAGATAAATGACGACAAGACTCGAGCACAAACAACCCTAAGCATGCAACTACGACACGAGGGCCAACGGGGTGAACAAGCAACAGTTAATAGGAAGTGGAAGGAAGGCTATATCATGGCTGCAAGGTAAACATATGATAGTATCGAGACACAAGCATCGAATCATAAGGCTAGCATAAGAACAACGGAAAGAATCGGTAACAAGTGATGAAAGGCAGCCATAGGCAGCAAGTGAGTATACTTGCCTGGAATCCAGCAAGTAGAGGTACATCCGCAGAACTTGTCGTTGCTCACATCATCTCAACGTCCTATCCGCGAAGAAGCAACGAACCTCGAACAAACACCGGATGCAACAATTACTACTACGGCAAAAGATCCAGCATGATCAAGATATGGATGCATGACAAGTTTAAGGATGCATCAAGATAAACTAGTTGACATGATAAACATATTTAAATGGGCTCATATGCAATTTGGATTGCATATGGAAAATCCCATGAATTAAGGTTGAATTAAATGATCTACAAATAACCATCATATGAAAGTTGATTAGAATGATGCATGTATGAGGAAAACAATGAGAAAACAACAATAGCTTCAATTTGAAAAGGTGTTTACCAAGTTTGGAATTGTATTTATTAAGTTATGAAATTTGGCTTCTTAAATGAGTTACACAAGCATTTGTTGTTTTCACCAATTTTAAATGTTCAAAACAAATAACAAAATTTATATTTGGAAAGAGCACCAAATTTTAGATGGAAAACATATTTCATTTGTTGAATTTGGATTTTAGATGAGCAAATTATTAAATTGACAATTTTAAATGCATTAAATAAGAAACAGTTGTTTTCAGCAATTTAATTTATTCAAAACATAAAACAAAGTTGATATTTGCAAATCTTATTCAATTTTGCATGGAAAACATATTTTACATGTTGGAATTGGATTTGAATTGCCCAAGTTATGAATTTTGCAATTTAAAAGGTTTAATTAAGGCATTGAATTATGGCACCAGTTTTAATTGGGAAAAACAGTGAACAAATTGTATTGAAAAGGTTGAAAACATGTAGCAAATGTTTCACTGAACATTTTGAGCTATTAAACATAATTTTTGGGTTATTATTGAATTTATTATGCAATTTTTCATAAACATTCTTATTCTGCCCTTTTTAGTAAACAGAAGGAAACATTTTCAAATTTAATTCAATTGTGACCAAATAAAATACCAATGTGTAGAGTTTGTTAAGACAAATTTTTAGAACCCAAGTTTGCTTAAATTGGATGAGCACAACTCAAGTTATGAAATTCCAAAATTTCAACTTTTAATTGCATTTTCATTAATTAATTATTTAATGCAAAAATTGTTACAGAAACATATTGCAAACTTGACATGAACAGGAATAGCATGAAATTCTGAATCCACAGAAACTTGAATCACTGGATTTGGAGCAATATTCAATTTTATATGGATTTTACAAGTAAGGTTTCAGATCTGGGTTTCTGAAATTCGAGAGAAAAACAGAAAAAAGAGGGAAAAAGGGGTTGGCTTTGTGCCTTGGGGGGGGATCGAACCCAGGACTGCTGGGCGCGCGATAGGGATGCTAACCAGTGCACTGTGTTTTGTTTGGTGACAGGTACTACTCGCGTACAGTTTTGAGGTGTGCCTTCGGGCCTTTAACCTTACCTGCAACGACGAGGAAGGAACACGACGGCCGGTGATCGCTGGCGACATCCGCGGCTGCGCGAGGGCAGCACGCCAGAGCAAGGGGAAGGAAAGAGGGCCTAAGCCCGGATGGGTTCTCACCTCGGCGTGTAGGCGACGAAGGGGAAGGCGAGGGCGTCGTGGTCGAGCTGCAGTTGGCGAGGCCGCTCCCGGCCCCTGCATGGTCGACGGCGAAGGAGGCGGCCCGCGGCCTCCCTAGGGCGTCCCCGACCCCCAAACTCCACGAGCAGCAAGCCCCACCCTCGAGGGTTCCATTCCCGCCCCCAGGTGGAGTCGACGGCGATCACTGGTGAGGGGGACATGAGAGGGCTGCGACTCTCCCTCTCTGTTAAGAAATATTCAGAGGAAGAACAAAAAGGAGACAGAGGAGGGATAGAGATGGCGGCGGATGGAGGAGGAAGAAGGAGGCGGCTAGGGTTAGGGAAGGAGGGGGGAGAGGGACTTTGTAGGGGAGGGGAGGAGGGAGCAGGTGGGATCGGTTGGGGGGTGGGGATGACGTCCTCCTCGTGCCCCTGTACGGAAGGAAGAAGAAAGGCACATGTGGGCTCGAGGGGGGCAGATGGGCTGCTTGGGGGGAAGGCCCGTGGTGGGCTGGGTGCTGGGCTGCATTCCCCTCTCAAAGGGTTTCCTTTTTATTTTTTTTCCCTGTTTACATTTTTTTTGTAGGAATAATGAGAGGGAGAGAAAAGGAATGAGGTGTTAGGGTTTTACTTTATGAAATATTTTTTATTGATTGGCAAAACAGCAATACCAAGGTCAGGTAACTTTATTTTTCAACAATTTGAAAATGCCAATTAGTTTGAAATTGCTATTTGAAATTCAAATAGGGTTTCATAAGGATTTGATTTTTAAACAATTTTATTCAATAAACTCAAACAATTATGAAACTTATTGAATTTAATTGTTTGCAAGAATTTAATGTTTTTAAACCCACATTTGAAACATGCCAAGCATGGATGGATTTGATTTAAATTTAAATTTGCCACTAGGGTGTTAATAGAAACGGGTTTTATTATCAGGTATTTTTAATTGATTCAAATTCAAACTATTGGAAACATTTTGAGTGGTTTAGTTGGCAACTTTTAATTGGAAATTTTGGACATGTTTTGAAAGTTTAAATTGGTTTGAACTTTTGAGTTGTTTTGAAAACATGGTGCAATGCATATGATGCATGTGATGCAAAGCAAAAAGAAAAATAACCCACTTTCTAACTTAGGGGGAACACCCCAGGTGTTACAGGCGACACCACTAACAAGGGATTGCGCCCTCGCAATCCACCTGCTAACCCGGGAGGGGAAAGAAGTTCGACTATCGATTCTTCATGCTTCCAGCTGATCTCCTCGACACCACTAACAAGAGATTCTTGCTCGGGCTGATGACGATGTGCTTCCACCAGGAATCTTCCGATGATCGAACCTATTAGGTTAAAGGCTCAGAAAACGTCCACCCACGTAGGATCCTAACACTTTGAAAGATAGACAAGGGGGGAGACTCCAAAACAATTAAGATGGGAGGGGAAATAGAATAGAGATAAGGAGAAAACAAGAATCCTATTGAGATGTTTTCAAAACAGGTTTTGCACAAATAGTTTTTTGACACTCTAAAAACAACGACCGTTAGCGAGGTTATCCGACAGGCTTTGCGGACCCGTTGATTCGATAACCATTCGTATCGAAACAACATCGGGAATCGGAAACCAAGGCTCTGATACCATTTGTGACGCCCCGAGATCGGGCACTATGCAAATTTCAGCATTCCCGCCAAAATCCACATAATAACCGATTCCAGGTTGCCACTTGTGATAATATTACAAGAGTTCACGAATAATCCACAACAACAACAGAGGAGGTATATACAAGAGGACTCAAACGAGTCAAGGATACAACTGATACAATACAAAGATCCAAATAACATCGGAAGAAACAACCTAGCGTCCGGCTACGGACAAGATACAAATTGGACTAAGAGTCCTGAAGATAACCGATGGCGTCCAATCCCTGCCCAGGCCAAGCCGGAGGGATTTCCAAGCTAACGTCGTCAGACTTCAAACCTATTGACTGCAATGTGGAATATGCAGCCACGAAAAAGGATTCGTGGGTCAGTACGGTTAAGTACTAGCAAGTGGATAAGCCATACTCACAAGATACCAGCGGAACCAATCATCACAAGATACCAATACTTTGGGTACAACGGAAAGGAAGGGATTATTGCAAAGAAGCGGCAGCGGGCTGCACTAACTAACTACAGAAACTCGCTACAACATCCGGCTAACAGAAAGGGATAAGATAGCGTATCAGAACCAACTACCACTACTCACCAAACAATACCCATCCAATGTTACCCCCTACTAAGGAAGCATCCCAAGGAAACTCACACGGTTGATTAAGGTGGCATTCATTTTGATGGTGGAAGTAATCGATAATACTAGTCAAGTTATCATCGTTAAGTGTAAGTTGTCTGAGTACTTGTTAGCCAGCACTTTCACCAAGTCATCCATAACCGCGGACAACACGGCTTCTCGAGAAGATTTAACCCTGCAGGGATGCACCAATTTGGCCGTACACGTAAGAATGACTCGCCAGGCGGGGAGCAAACCCACCAAGCGAGGCACTCAACACAACCCAACTCTTCTTCGCATCAAGCCCAAAGAACCCCGTGCAATTGAGCGCACGGCTAATAAAGCCCCACGAAGAAAAGGGGACCCTCATAGCACTCTAAGAACGTGTCTCCCTAAATGCCGACTACAAAAGTTCCACCCTGGAGCCAAGGGTTCGCACCTGCATATGCATGCGGCAAATGGAAAACCTGAACTAAATGAGGCGATTTGGACGAGATGCGAATCGAATCAAAGTTGCGGGGGGCGCCCATACTCGCTTCCCACATGCGGTTAGTGCGCTCATCATGGATGTAACATCCCAAGTATGAAATACTCCCCCTAGAATGTTTTATTTCTTGTTAAGTCATGCTTTGCATCATGTCATCATAGTCATTGCTTTTGTTTGCAATTGTTTTGCATTTGATTTCATTTGTTTCCATTTGTTTTCTATATGAATTCCAAACAAAAATTCAATTATTGTTCATACTTGTTATGTTACATGTTTCAAATAAAAACTACAAAACAAACAAATAAATTGTTCCACTAAAATTGGAATCAAAAACTTTAAATTGGCTTAAGTGGCATTTATTCTTTTGATACCAAAATTGCTCAATTCATTTAAATTCCAATCCACAACATAAATTGAATTTATTTGGGAAACAAAATGTTGCATTGTTGTTTTTATAATAAATAAATCATTACAAATTATCCCTAAAAATTTTCTAACCAAAAACCTCTCCTTTTCTCCCTATTTTCTTTGCAGAAAAAAAATTAATAAACAGAAAAAGAATAAAAAAAAGAAAGAGAGGGGGGAAAGGGCAGCCAGCCCTTTGGGCCAGCCCACCTAGCCCCTGGCCCGTACCCCCCACCTATCTTCTACCTTCGTACGGCAGGCAATCTAGCATGCCCACGTCGACAGGTACAGGGAGGAACGGCGATCAGTAGCTCCACCTCCCCCCTTAAGTCCTTGCCCTCGAGCTCCCCCTCCTGCCCTAATTTCTTCCTCCACCATTCTCCTCGAGCGCCGCCATCCCTCCCTCTCTCTACACCATGTTTCTCTCTCTGTATCACCTCACCGAAGGCCACCACCGCCGCCCTCTCCGGCTCGCCGCCACGGTGCCCTCCCGGCCATGTTAGGGCCGGAAACAGAACCGCCCAGCCTCCCTCTACCTCGCCGTATCCTCGGGATCCCCCGGGAGCTAGGGAGTCGCCGCCGCCGTCCCCGTTTCCGCCACCGTCGCCACCACCGTGCGCCGACCGCTCCCTCTGTTCGTCAGCGAGGTGAGCGTCGCCACCTTTCCTCGTTCCCTCCTCCTCTCTGCTCTCGCACGAGCACACGGCCCGTAGCCGCACACGGCAGCTCACCGCGCAGCAGCGAGCCACGACGAACGACCACCGCGAGGAGCGTCCGCTGGCGGTCTCCATTTCCGCAGCAAGGTTCAGTAATCTGCAAGTTGAAATTCAGTTAAAACCCCCGCGGAACACACCTTATCCTCCTTCGCTGCCTATACCTGACAAGCGATCGCAGAGAGCCGCAGTGGCAGCACACCCTTGCGCGCTCGCCCAGGATCGCGGGTTCGAGCCCCGCGGGAGGCATTTTGCCTCCCAATTTTTCCCTCACACGCACCCGCGCTGGGCCCCGCGCGTCAGTGGCCCTGGAGGCCACCTCAACCTCCAGCCACGCCACCTAGGCGCCACAGTGGCGCTGGCCCCACTGGCAGTGGCATGTGTAGGTCACTGCGCGGTGCAGTTTCTTTTCTGCCCTTTTTCTTTTAAATATCAGTCCAGATTTTTACAGTTTAGTCCCTAAAAAACAAAACTCAAATAACTTTTGAATCCCAACTCCAAATAATATAAATAAAATATGATTTCTGAACCAAATTTAATTCTCTATCTAATTAAGTCATTTGTTTTCTGTTTTGAGCATTTCAAATATTTTCAAATTTCAAATTCAAACAATTCTTTTCACATTTGCTTAATTCCATAACTAATTCAATATTAACTCAAATAACACAAATAAAATATGTTTTCCATGCTATTTTGAACCACCTATCCAAATATAAATTTTGTTTCATGTTTTGAATAATTAAAATTGGTTAAATAATTTAAACCTTGTTTAAATCATTTAAAATTGCTAAATTCATAACTTGCTCAAATTAAATTATTTTTGAACATATAAAATATGTTTTCAAACCAGAAAAACATAAAATTCTCAAATATGAATTTGGTTTAATGTTTTGAACAAATAAAAATTTCAATTAAAACAATACTTAATTTAATTCCAATTAAATCTTGTTTAACTTGTTTAATTCATAAGTAATTCATTCTATTTCCTTTTTCAATAATTGAAACATGTATTCCACCTAAAATTTTGTGTTCTTTCCAAATATGAACTTTGTTATCTATTCTGAACAATTAAAATTGGTGAAAACAACAAATGCTTGTGTAACACCTTTAAGGAACCAAAATTTCATAACTTAATAAATAAAATTCCAAAATTGGTAAACCTTATTTCCAATTGATTCCATTGTTGTTATTTTTCTGTTTTCCTCATCCATGCATTATACTAATCCATTTTCACCTGTTGATTAGTTGTAAAACAATTATTTCAACCTTAATTCATGGGCTTTCCATATGCAATCCAAATTGCATGTGGGTCCATTTAATCGTGTTATGTTACCATGTAAACTAGTTTATTTTTGGTGCATAAATTAAATGGTCATGCATCATCCCATGATTATGCACTATGCCATGTTATTGATTGTTTATCTCTCTGCGTTGTTTGTTTGCTTCTTCTCGAATAGACGACGACGTTGAGACAGACGATACTTACGACACCCTTTCTGAGGATCTAGCTCAGTACCAGGCTGCTGAGCTTGCAGGCAAGTATTCACTCACATGAACCATCGTGTTCCTTTCAACATTGGATACCGATACTTTCCGTTGTCTATTCTGCTAGCCCTATGTATCGATGCTTGTGTTCCGATCCTATCATATGTCATCCTTTAAACCTGATATTGCCTCACCTCCACTCCTATAACCCTGTTGCTTGTGCCCGTGTCTTACTAGCATGCTTAGGGTTGTTTTTGCTCGAGTCTGTTGTCCGTTACTTCCTGTTATCATATTCTATTATGTTCTGGGGCCCGATGTTAAACAATCAACCTGTTAATGTTATGGGTAATAATAATTTGATGTTAAGGCACCGGCAGGAGGCCCGGCGTGGTTTTGAGGCCTGCTAGTGTCGACCCTAATTAGGAAAAGGGTCTTGTCTACTGATCCATGATGAGCGTGCTCACCGCATCCGGGTGGTGGTATGGAACCCCCCTCGACTTTGATCTGATCCGCAGTTTGTCCGAAGAGCCACACTTAGTTCGGGTGTTCCATTTGGCTCATACGCATGAATGGGTCGCTCCCATGGTTACTGTTGATGATGATGACACACACATATAGGGCGAGGCCTGTATTGCCGGGGTGTTGCGTCCTGCGGGAGTTTTGCACACTTGCGCTGAGTATTCGGCTGCGTGGCTGGGACCTTATAGCTCCGTGGCTCCTAGGACAGGCTGTAGAGATGGTTTAAGTCGTGTCAAGCCAACCTGAGTTTTAGTTGGTGGCTTGAGTGTGTACGGGTACTGGAGCACACCCTGCAGTGATGAATCTTCTCGAGAAGCCGTGTTGTCCGCGGTTATGTGACGACTTGGTGAAAGTACTGGCTAACAAGTACTCAGACAACTTACACCTAACTATAATAACTTGACTAGTAATAGGTTTATTGACACAATAACCTGAACCATCATTAATCCAACTGTGTGGGTTATCCTCGGGTTGCTTCTTTGGATAAGGGGCGAGATCCAGGATGGGTTTGTTTGGAGTTAGTTGCAGTCGGTTACGATACGCTATCTTATCTTCTCTCTGTTAGCCGGAAGTTGTAGCATGTTTCTGCAGTTGATTAGTGCAGCCCGCTGCCGCCTCTTTTATATCACCCTTTCTTCCGTTGAACCCAAAGCATCTGTGCTTGGTGTTGACGGGTTACACTTTGGTGAACTGTGAGTCTTGCTTGCCAGTACGTTTATGTACTGACCCCTTTGGAGCTGTGGTTTCCGCAGACTACGTTTCCGAGGATCTCCATGGTGGCTACTACGTGGAGCATGACGAAGCTGTTGACGAGTAGATAGCGGACCCGGGCAGGATCCGAGACTTCGTGGATGGGCTCCGTTTTCCTTTCATTGCCGGCCTCTTAGGCCTATTTGGATTTGTCTGTACTCAGACCCTTTGAATGCTTCCGCTGTGATGTAATGATGTTATGTTGGGACCTGTGTCCTCTGGATGATTGTATTTGCTATCTCTGCTCTAATGAGAGCCATTTGCAACTTATTTCCGTCTTTTGTGTCTTAGAGATATGTTGTGCTATCACTTTGTTAAACGCCGTTGATGTACCATGTGTGTATGCTATGAAGTACGTCAATGGTAGTATCCTGATTTCTATGGGATGGTTTACGTAGACGATGAACAGTAGGGGTTGGTTGTCACACATACGTGTGTTGGACTACTTGTAAGAGATGCGGGTGCCGGTAAGCCACGTAATCCAATCATCTACTGTTCAACGGAACTGCGAGTATCCTTTAGAAGTCCGGGTGCGACAAATGGTATCAGAGCCTGTCTGCCTGTAGGATCCCTTTTACTGGTCGCAGTTGAGTCTAGAAACTATTTTGTAGCTATATAGGAAAAATGAAACGCGGGAGTAGGAATTCTGCCATTTTATTTCTTTCCCCACCCACCCTCCCTTTTCTGGTAAGGAAGTGCAACGTTGTTTTCTCTTTCTCATCTAAACTTTCAAGTTAGGTTTTCATGTATCCTGGTTTCTCTAGGATGGTTATATCTACTAGACCATAGGAATGGAGGTGGTTGTGACATGATTTATCATGTTGCCTACTCACGATTGAGAACGGAGGCGTGAAAGCCCCGGAAGCAGATCCTCTATTCCTTAAGCAGTAGATATTGATCCTTTAGGAGCCCGGGTGGGTTTTTCTCCGTAGTACCTCAGGTGTTTGTGGTCTCCTGTTTCCCAGTTGTTGCTTCGATATCGTCCTTCACAAATCTTTCTCTTCCGTTGTAACAACTTATCTGTTAATCCATTGTTAACCTCCATCCTTGTTCTATGCTGTCGACTTACCGTCTGAAGTAATCCTTTTAAGCACTTATATTGGATTTTGTTATCCGGTTACTGTGTTAATCTTGGTATCCTCTTCAGGATGGAAAGTGGTGACGAAGAACCCACACTGCCACCTGAGATGGGGAAAGTGCTGTCTCAGATGACACAAGTTATAAAGCAGATGCAGCAGAACCAAGACCTTGGGAGTAATGGCAACACCCGGGTGTCTATTCGAGAGTTCCTTGAGCTCAATCCGCGCACGTTTGATACCTTCTCCGAGCCATTGGATGCTGATGACTGGCTCCGTGAAATGAACCGTACTCTTATGGTAGCTCATGTGGCTGACGAGGACCGTGTTCCTTACGTGACCTACCTTCTCCGTGGACAATCCATGTCTTGGTGGGAGAATTTCCAAGAAATGAGAGGTCCTACTGTGGCAATCACATGGGAGGATTTCAAGCAAGCCTTCGTGCGCCATCACATTCCCGATGGGCTCATGGAGAGAATGTGTGAGGAATTCTATTCTTTCACACAAGGAAATTTGGATGTTCTCGAATACCAAAGAGAGTTCAATCGTCTGGCTCGCTACGCCGGAGATGAAATCTCCACGGAAGCGAGAAAGATGGCAAAGTTCCGCAGGGGTCTCAACCCGGAACTCAAGTATGCGCTCACCAACGTCAAGGCCAAGAATTTTGAGGACCTCATCAACATCGCTCTAAATGAAGAGCATGGGCGCAAGTTGGTTGAGGAATCTCGTAAGCACTCTCGTGAACAGGCTAATCTCTCAAAAGCTATGATGCCTCCACAAAAACGAAGAGTTTGGGTTCCATATACAACTCCAACACCGCCCATATGCTTGCCAAGCCCGGCAGGATTTCTTGCCCTCCCTCCCACCCAGTGGTATCTTTAGGAGGTGCTCCATCTCAGCCAACTCCAACAACTCCTCGTTCTGCTAGTACATGCTTCAAGTGCGGTCTACTAGGACACTACTCTTACAAGTGCCCGCAGAACAAGCTACCATCACTACCTATCCCTAAGGTCAATCATGTGATGGTACACACTTCTTCGCCTAGGCCCCACAACAGGAACAAGTCTGTCTTGAGAACTGTGAGGGTGAACCATGTCAAGGCCCAGGGAGCAGAAGAATCTCCAGAGGTTGTAATGGGCACACTTCTTGTGAACTTGTTTCGTGCTAAAGTCTTGTTCGATTCTGGTGCTTCACACTCTTTCATCTCTCAATACTTTGCAAACAACAGTAAAATCAACTTCGAACAGTTGTCTATCCCTTTCCTAGTGAAATCACCGGGATCTAGCTGGCAAAGCAATAAAGTTAGTCAGAACATCGAGATCACAATTGGAAACCTTCCATTCCAGGCATCTCTGATAGCTCTCCACTCTTCAGATATTGATGTCATTCTTGGGATGGATTGGCTGGTAGCCAACAAAGCAGTCATTGATTGTCCTGCTAAATCTGTCAAAATCACACACCCTTCTGGCCAGATAGTCTACTTCCATGCTGAAAATCCAGTTGTTCAACTCTACACTCTCAATGCAAATCCTCTACCATCTATTGAAACTATTCCGGTGGTTTGTGAATTCCCCGATGTCTTCCCAGAAGAATTGCCAGGAATGCCTCCGGACAGAGCAGTTGAGTTCGTGATCGAACTTGAACCAGGCACTGCTCCAATCTCTAAGCATCCATACAAGATAGCTCCTCCTGAACTGAAGTTGTTGAAGGAGCAAATCGATATGTACATGGAGAAATGTTACATTCAACCTAGCTCCTCGGCTTGGGGATTCCCAACTCTGTTCGTTGCGAAGAAGGATCAAACAAAGAGACTCGTTGTTGACTATCGTCCTCTTAACGAGAAAACCATCAAAAACAAGTATCCAATTCCTCGTATCGATGATCTTTTTGATCAACTTGCTGGAGCCTCAATATTCTCCAAGCTGGACTTGAGAATGGGTTACCATCAAATAAAGATCAGAAAGGAAGATCTTCCAAAGACAGCTTTCACCACTCGCTACGGTCTATATGAATACACCGTCATGTCCTTTGGTCTCACCAATGCACCGGCGACCTTCTCTCGACTAATGAATTCTGTCTTCCATGAATACCTCGACAAGTTCGTTGTGGTATATCTTGATGACATTCTTGTCTACTCAAAATCCGAGGAAGAGCATGGAGAACATCTTCGTCTCACTCTCATGAAACTTCGCGAGCATTGTCTATATGCCAAGTTCTCCAAATGTGAGTTCTGGATTCCAGAAGTTGCTTACCTTGGTCATGTCATCTCTGCCAAGGGCATAGCCATTGGTCCAGAAAAGGTTAAGGCAATTGTTGATTGGAAACCTCCTAAGACGGTGAAGCAAGTCAGAAGTTTTCTTGGTTTGGCTAGCCATTGTCGTCGCTTCGTCCAAAACTTCTCCAAGATTGCCAAACCTCTCACTGACCTCACAAAGAAGGACAAGAAGTTCGTTTGGTCTCCACAATGTGATGAAAGTTTCAATCTCCTCAAGACTAAACTCACTTCTACACCAGTTCTGGTTGGCCCCGATACTACCAAACCTTTCCAGATATTCTGTGATGCTTCTCTCCAAGGTCTAGGAGCAGTTCTTATGCAAGAACGTCAAGTTGTGGCTTATGCTTCACGTCAGTTGAACGCACATGAGCTCAATTATCCCACTCATGATCTAGAACTTGCAGCAGTTGTGTTTGCCCTCAAGAAATGGAGACAATACTTGTTGGGTAATCGCACTGAAATCTTTTCCGATCATAAGAGTCTGAAATACATTTTCACTCAACCAGATCTAAACCTCAGGCAAAGGAGATGGATTGAAAAGATCAAAGACTTTGATCTTACCATTTCTTACACTCCAGGCAAGGCTAATGTTATGGCCGATGCTCTCAGTCGCAAGTCGTATTGCAATAATCTCATGATCATGGAAAGCCAACCTCCTCTTCATGAAGAATTCCAGAAGCTGAACCTTGGTCTTGTTCCTCAAGGTTATCATGCAAACTTGACAGCCAGTCCAACTCTCGAGGACAAGATTCGTTCTGAACAACTTCGTGATGCTGAGATCAAGAAGATCGCAAATAACATCAAAGCAGGCAATGTGAAGTATGAGTGCTTCTCAATTGATGACAAGGGAATTGTGTTCTTCGAAGGACGCATTGCAGTTCCACAAATTCAAAGTCTCAAAGATGTTATTCTCAAGGAGGCTCATGAAACTCCTCTTTCCATACACCCTGGAAGTACAAAGATGTACCAGGATCTCAAGACGCTGTATTGGTGGTCTGGCATGAAACGTGAAATTTCTCAATACGTTTCTGAATGCGATGTTTGTCAACGTGTTAAGGCAGTTCATCAGAAAACAGCTGGTCTTCTCCAACCGCTGAAAATTCCTGAGTGGAAGTGGGACATGATTGAAATGGACTTCGTCACTGGTTTTCCAAAGTCCAAGAGGGGCAACGATGCAATCTTCGTTGTTATTGATCGTCTCACTAAGGTAGCTCACTTCTTTGATGTCAAAGAAACAATCTCAGCTAGCCAGTTAGCAGAGCTCTACACAGCAAAGATTGTTCCTCTTCATGGTGTTCCATTGGAAATAAGCTCAGACAGTGGAAGTATATTCACTTCCCATTTCTGGAAGAGTTTTCAAGAAGCATTGGGCACCAAACTTCTGTTCAGCACAGCTTATCACCCTCAGTCTCAAGGGCAAGTCGAAAGAGTCAATCAGATTCTCGAGGATATGCTCAGAGCATGTGGTCTCTCCTTTGGCATGAAATGGGAGGATTGTCTTCCATATGCTGAATTTTCCTACAACAACAGCTTCCAGGCAAGCCTAGGCATGGCACCATTTGAAGCTCTCTATGGCCGCAGATGCAGGAGTCCAATCAATTGGTCTGGAGCTGGTGAACGTTCACTCTTAGGCCCTGACATTGTTAAGGAAGCCGAAGAGAAAGTTCGCATCATTCGTGACAATCTCAAGATTGCTCAGTCTCGTCAGAAAAGCTACTATGACAGCAAGCACAGGGATATGATCTATGCACCTGGTGACAAAGCATATCTCCCTGTAACTCCCCTCAGAGGCACTCATCGTTTTGGTGTGAAAGGAAAGCTGGCACCAAGATACATTGGTCCTTTCAACATTCTCTCAAGGCGTGCGGAAAATGCCTATCGTCTTGAACTTCCAGAAAAACTATCCAAGGTGCACGATGTGTTTCACGTGTCACAGCTCAAGAAGTGCTTCAAAGATCCAGATCGTGCAGTTGATCATGATTCCATTGAACTGCAAGAAGATCTATCTTATGAGGAGCACCCTGTTCGTATTCTCGATGAGACCGTTCGTAAGACTCGCAAAAGAGCACCAAGTTCTTGAAAGTGCAATGGTCGCATCATTCCGTTAAAGAGGCAACGTGGGAGACCGAAGAGGATCTTCGCAAGAAGTATCCGGACCTTTTCACTTCTCAGTAGGAATCTCGGGGCGCGATTCCTTCAAGGGGGGGCGTTTTGTAACATCCCAAGTATGAAAAACTCCCCCTAGAATGTTTTATTTCTTGTTAAGTTATGCTTTGCATCATGTCATCATAGTCATTGCTTTTGTTTGCAATTGTTTTGCATTTGATTTCATTTGTTTCCATTTGTTTTCTATATGAATTCCAAACAAAAATTCAATTATTGTTCATACTTGTTATGTTACATGTTTCAAATAAAAACTACAAAACAAACAAATAAATTGTTCCACTAAAATTGGACTCAAAAACTTTAAATTGGCTTAAGTGGCATTTATTCTTTTGATACCAAAATTGCCCAATTCATTTAAATTCCAAACCACAACATAAATTGAATGTATTTGGGAAACAAAATGTTGCATTGCTGTTTTTATAATAAATAAATCATTACAAATTATCCCTAAAAAATTTCTAACCAAAAACCTCTCCTTTTCTCCCTATTTCCTTTGCAGCAAAAAAAAAATTAATAAACAGAAAAAGAATAAAAAAAGAAAGAGAGGGGGGAAAGGGCAGCCAGCCCTTTGGGCCAGCCCACCTAGCCCCTGGCCCGTACCCCCCACCTATCTTCTACCTTCGTACGGCAGGCAATCTAGCCTGCCCACGTCGACAGGTACAGGGAGGAACGGCGATCAGTAGCTCCACCTCCCCCCTTAAGTCCTTGCCCTCGAGCTCCCCCTCCTGCCCTAATTTCTTCCTCCACCTTTCTCCTCGAGCGCCGCCATCTCTCCCTCTCTCTGCACCCTCTTTCTCTCTCTGTATCACCTCACCGAAGGCCACCACCGCCGCCCTCTCCGGCTCGCCGCCACGGTGCCCTCCCGGCCGTGTTAGGGCCGGGAACGGAACCGCCCAGCCTCCCTCTACCTCGCCGTATCCTCGGGATCCCCCGGGAGCTAGGGAGTCGCCGCCGCCGTCCCCGTTTCCGCCACCGTCGCCACCACCGTGCGCCGACCGCTCCCTCTGTTCGTCAGCGAGGTGAGCGTCGCCACCTTTCCTCGTTCCCTCCTCCTCTCTGCTCTTGCACGAGCACACGGCCTGCAGCCGCACACGGCAGCTCACCGCGCAGCAGCGAGCCGCGGCGAACAACCACCGCGAGCAGCGTCCGCCGGCGATCTCCGTTTCCGCAGTAAGGTTCAGTAATCTGCAAGTTGAAATTCAGTTAAAACCCCCGCGGAACACACCTTATCCTCCTTCGCTGCCTATACCTGACAAGCGATCGCAGAGAGCCGCAGTGGCAGCACACCCTTGCGCGCTCGCCCAGGATCGCGGGTTCGAGCCCCGCGGGAGTGGCCCTGGAGGCCACGTCAACCTCCAGCCACGCCACCTAGGCGCCACAGTGGCGCTGGCCCCACTGGCAGTGGCCTGTGTAGGTCACTGCGCGGTGCAGTTTCTTTTCTGCCCTTTTTCTTTTAAATATCAGTCCAGATTTTTACAGTTTAGTCCCTAAAAAACAAAACTCAAATAACTTTTGAATCCCAACTCCAAATAATATAAATAAAATATGATTTCTGAACCAAATTTAATTCTCTATCTAATTAAGTCATTTGTTTTCTGTTTTGAGCATTTCAAATATTTTCAAATTTCAAATTCAAACAATTCTTTTCACATTTGCTTAATTCCATAACTAATTCAATATTAACTCAAATAACACAAATAAAATATGTTTTCCATGCTATTTTGAACCACCTATCCAAATATAAATTTTGTTTCATGTTTTGAATAATTAAAATTGGTTAAATAATTTAAACCTTGTTTAAATCATTTAAAATTGCTAAATTCATAACTTGCTCAAATTAAATTATTTTTGAACATATAAAATATGTTTTCAAACCAGAAAAACATAAACTTCTCAAATATTAATTTGGTTTAATGTTTTGAACAAATAAAAATTTCAATTAAATCAATACTTAATTTAATTCCAATTAAATCTTGTTTAACTTGTTTAATTCATAAGTAATTCATTCTATTTCCTTTTTCAATAATTGAAACATGTATTCCACCTAAAATTTTTGTTCTTTCCAAATATGAACTTTGTTATCTATTATGAGCAATTAAAATTGGTGAAAACAACAAATGCTTGTGTAACACCTTTAAGGAACCAAAATTTCATAACTTAATAAATAAAATTCCAAAATTGGTAAACCTTATTTCCAATTGCTTCCATTGTTGTTAGTTTTCTGTTTTCCTCATCCATGCATCATACTAATCCATTTTCACCTGTTGATTAGTTGTAAAACAATTATTTCAACCTTAATTCATGGTCTTTCCATATGCAATCCAAATTGCATGTGGGTCCATTTAATCGTGTTATGTTACCATGTCAACTAGTTTATTTTTGGTGCATAAATTAAATGGTCATGCATCATCCCATGATTGTGCACTATGCCATGTTATTGATTGTTTATCTCTCTGTGTTGTTTGTTTGCTTCTTCTCGAATAGACGACGACGTTGAGACAGACGATACTTACGACACCCCTTCTGAGGATCTAGCTCAGTACCAGGCTGCTGAGCTTGCAGGCAAGTATTCACTCACATGAACCATCGTGTTCCTTTCAACATTGGATACCGATACTTTTCGTTGTCTATTCTGCTAGCCCTATGTATTGATGCTTGTGTTCCGATCCTATCATATGTCATCCTTTAAACCTGATATTGCCTCACCTCCACTCCTATAACCCCGTTGCTTGTGCCCGTGTCTTACTAGCATGCTTAGGGTTGTTTTTGCTCGAGACTGTTGTCCGTTACTTCTTGTTATCATATTCTATTATGTTCTGGGGCCCGATGTTAAACAATCAACCTGTTAATGTTATGGGTAATAATAATTTGATGTTAAGGCACCGGTAGGAGGCCCGGCGTGGTTTTGAGGCCTGCTAGTGTCGACCCTAATTAGGAAAAGGGTCTTGTCTACTGATCCATGATGAGCGTGCTCACCGCATCCGGGTGGTGGTATGGAACCCCCCTCGACTTTGATCTGATCCGCAGTTTGTCCGAAGAGCCACACTTAGTTCGGGTGTTCCATTTGGCTCATACGCATGAATGGGTCGCTCCCATGGTTACTGTTGATGATGATGACGCACACATATAGGGCGAGGCCTGTATTGCCGGGGTGTTGCGTCCTGCGGGAGTTTTGCACACTTGCGCTGAGTATTCGGCTGCGTGGCTGGGACCTTATAGCTCCGTGGCTCCTAGGACAGGCTATAGAGATGGTTCGAGTCGTGTCAAGCCAACCTGAGTTTTAGTTGGTGGCTTGAGTGTGTACGGGTACTTGAGCACACCCTGCAGGGATGAATCTTCTCGAGAAGCCGTGTTGTCCGCGGTTATGTCACGACTTGGTGAAAGTACTGGCTAACAAGTACTCAGACAACTTACACCTAACTATAATAACTTGACTAGTAATAGGTTTATTGACACAATAACCTGAACCATCATTAATCCAACTGTGTGGGTTATTCTCGGTTTGCTTCTTTGGATAAGGGGCGAGATCCAGGATGGGTTTGTTTGGAGTTAGTTGCAGTCGGTTACGATACGCTATCTTATCTTCTCTCTGTTAGCCGGAAGTTGTAGCATGTTTCTGTAGTTGATTAGTGCAGCCCGCTGCCGCCTCTTTTATATCACCCTTTCTTCCGTTGAACCCAAAGCATCTGTGCTTGGTGTTGATGGGTTACACTTTGGTGAACTGTGAGTCTTGCTTGCCAGTACGTTTATGTACTGACCCCTTTGGGGCTGTGGTTTTCGCAGACTACGTTTCCGAGGATCTCCATGGTGGCTACTACGTGGAGCATGACGAAGCTGTTAACGAGTAGATAGCGGACCCGGGCAGGATCCGAGACTTCGTGGACGGGGTCCGTTTTCCTTTCATTGCCGGCCTCTTAGGCCTATTTGGATTTGTCTGTACTCAGACCCTTTGAATGCTTCCGCTGTGATGTAATGATGTTATGTTGGGACCAGTGTCCTCTGGATGATTGTATTTGCTATCTCTGCTCTAATGAAAGCCATTTGCAACTTATTTCCATCTTTTGTGTCTTAGAGATATCTTGTGCTATCACTTTGTTAAACGCCGTTGACGTACCATGTGTGTATGCTATGAAGTACGTCAATGGTAGTATCCTGATTTCTATGGGATGGTTTACGTAGACGATGAACAGTAGGGGTTGGTTGTCACACATACGTGTGTTGGCCTACTCGTAAGAGATGTGGGTGCCGGTAAGCCCCGTAATCCAATCATCTACTGTTCAACGGAACTGCGAGTATCCTTTAGAAGTCCGGGTGCGACAATGGATCAGTAGACAAGACCCTTTTCCTAATTAGGGTCGACACTAGAAGGCTTCAAAACCACGCCGGGCCTCCTGTCGGTGCCTTATCCTCAAATTATTATTACCCAAAACATTGACATGTTGTTGATTGAATTGAAACCCAACTATCAACTAAACAGGTGATAAGATAAATGACGACAAGACTCGAGCACAAACAACCCTAAGCATGCAACTACGACACGAGGGCCAACGGGGTGAACAAGCAACAGTTAATAGGAAGTGGAAGGAAGGCTATATCATGGCTGCAAGGTAAACATATGATAGGATCGAGACACAAGCATCAAATCATAAGGCTAGCATAAGAACAACGGAAAGAATCGGTAACAAGTGATGAAAGGCAGCCATAGGCAGCAAGTGAGTATACTTGCCTGGAATCCAGCAAGTAGAGATACATCCGCAGAACTTGTCGTTGCTCACATCATCTCAACGTCCTATCCGCGAAGGAGCAACGAACCTCGAACAAACACCGGATGCAACAATTGCTACTACGGCAAAAGATCCAGCATGATCAAGATATGGATGCATGACAAGTTTAAGGATGCATCAAGATAAACTAGTTGACATGATAAACATATTTAAATGGGCTCATATGCAATTTGGATTGCATATGGAAAATCCCATGAATTAAGGTTGAATTAAATGATCTACAAATAACCATCATATGAAAGTTGATTAGAATGATGCATGGATGAGGAAAACAATGAGAAAACAACAATAGCTTCCATTTGAAAAGGTGTTTACCAAGTTTGGAATTGTATTTATTAAGTTAAGAAATTTGGCTTCTTAAATGAGTTACACAAGCATTTGTTGTTTTCACCAATTTTAAATGTTCAAAACAGATAACAAAATTTATATTTGGAAAGAGCACCAAATTTTAGATGAAAAACATATTTCATTTGTTGAATTTGGATTTTAGATGAGCAAATTATTAAATTGACAATTTTAAATGCATTAAATAAGAAACAGTTGTTTTCAGCAATTTAATTTATTCAAAACAGAAAACAAAGTTGATATTTGGAAAGCTTATTCAATTTTGCATGGAAAACATATTTTACATGTTGGAATTGGATTTGAATTGCCCAAGTTATGAATTTTGCAATTTAAAAGGTTTAATTAAGGCATTGAATTATTGCACCACTTTTAATTGGGAAAAACAGTGAACAAATTGTATTTAAAAGGTTGAAAACATGTAGCAAATGTTTCACTGAACATTTTGAGCTATTAAACATAATTTTTGGGTTATTATTGAATTTATTATGCAATTTTTCATAAACATTCTTATTCTGCCCTTTTTAGTAAACAGAAGGAAACATGTTCAAATTTAATTCAATTCTGACCAAATAAAATACCAATGTGTAGAGTTTGTTAAGACAAATTTTTAGAGCCCAAGTTTGCTTAAATTGGATGAGCAAAACTCAAGTTATGAAATTCCAAAGTTTCAACTTTTAATTGCATTTTCAGTAATTAATTATTTAATGCACAAATTGTTACATAAAAATATTGCAAACTTGACATGAACAGGAATAGCATGAAATTCTGAATCCACAGAAACTTGAATCACTGGATTTGGAGCAATATTCAATTTTATATGGATTTTACAAGTAAGGTTTCAGATCTGGTTTTCTGAAATTCGAGAGAAAAACAGAAAAAAGAGGGGAAAAGGGGTTGGCTTTGTGCCTTGGGGGGGGGGGGATCGAACCCAGGACTGCTGGGCGCACGCTAGGGATGCTAACCAGTGCGCTGTGTTTTGTTTGGTGACAGGTACTACTCGCGTACAGTTTTGAGGTGTGCCTTCGGGCCTTTTAACCTATCGAACTGAACGTTGTTCAGTTACCTGCAACGACGAGGAAGGAACACGACGGCCGGTGATCGCTGGTGACATCCGCGGCTGCGCGAGGGCAGCACGCCAGAGCAAGGGGAAGGAAAGAGGGCCTAAGCCCGGATGGGTTCTCACCTCGGCGTGTAGGCGACGAAGGGGAAGGCGAGGGCGTCGTGGTCGAGCTGCAGTTGGCGAGGCCGCTCCCGGCCCCTGCATGGTCGACGGCGAAGGAGGCGGCCCGCGGCCTCCCTAGGGCGTCCCCGACCCCCAAACTCCACGAGCAGCAAGCCCCACCCTCGAGGGTTCCATTCCCGCCCCCAGGTGGAGTCGACGGCGATCACTGGTGAGGGGGACATGAGAGGGCTGCGACTCTCCCTCTCTGTTAAGAAATATTCAGAGGAAGAACAAAAAGGAGACAGAGGAGGGATAGAGATGGCGGCGGATGGAGGAGGAAGAAGGAGGCGGCTAGGGTTAGGGAAGGAGGGGGGAGAGGGACTTTGTAGGGGAGGGGAGGAGGGAGCAGGTGGGATCGGTTGGGGGGGAGGATGACGTCCTCCTCGTGCCCCTGTACGGAAGGAAGAAGAAAGGCACAGGTGGGCTCGAGGGGGGAAGATGGGCTGCTTGGGGGGAGGCCCGTGGTGGGCTGGGTGCTGGGCTGCCTTCCTTTTATTTTTCCCTGTTTACATTTTATTTTTTGTAGGAAAAATGAGAGGGAGAGAAAAGGAATGAGGTGTTAGGGTTTTACTTTATGAAATATTTTTTATTGATTGGCAAAACAGCAATACCAAGGTATGGTAACTTTATTTTTCAACAATTTGAAAATGCCAATTAGTTTGAAATTGCTATTTGAAATTCAAATAGGGTTTCATAAGGATTTGATTTTTAAACAATTTTATTCAATAAACTCAAACAATTATGAAACTTATTGAATTTAATTGTTTGCAAGAATTTAATGTTTTAAACCCACATTTGAAACATGCCAAGCATGGATGCATTTGATTTAAATTTAACTTTGCCACTAGGGTGTTAATAGAAAGGGGTTTTATTATCAGGTATTTTTAATTGATTCAAATTCAAACTATTGGAAACATTTTGAGTGGTTTAGTTGGCAACTTTTAATTGGAAATTTTGGACATGTTTTGAAAGTTTAAATTGGTTTGAACTTTTGAGTTGTTTTGAAAACATGGTGCAATGCATATGATGCATGTGATGCAAAGCAAAAAGAAAAACAACCCACTTTCTAACTTAGGGGGAACACCCCAGGTGTTACACCTGGACCCACGACTCATCGGAGTGCACGCCTCACTGGGGCCCGGTCGGGTGCGGAGGTCGTCGTGTTGTCGATGGTCGAGGTGGCGTCCCGTCGCCAGGCGGTTCACTGTCTTGAGCCTGGTATGTCTCGACCTGCCCCCTCTGTGTCTACACCCCTTCCCACTCCTCCGGTTCTAGGTTCTCGGTTCTCGATTTGGTTCCCTTAGAGCACTTGGCACTGGTGGCGTGTGATTGTGGAGTGATTTTCCGGGGGGAGCGTGACCCCCGGATGGAATAGATTGAGGCAATTAGAGCGAAAGAGATCTATGAAGGGGCACTTGCGGCTGCCCGTGCACAATCCGAGCTGGTTCCACAGGAGCGCCTGGCACCCGCTGAACCAGTGCAGGATGCACAAGGGTCTGGCGGGGACGCCTCTCCTGTGAGTCCCAGCGTGGAGGATCCCGTGGCTAACTCCATTCCGCGGACGAAACACGTGAGGCCTTCTAAGGCCACGTCCCGGCCCTCGACCTCTGGTAGGGCCCGACAGGTCCCCCGTAAGGGGACACCCCCCGATGTTCCCCAATGAGTGTCAACCTATTGGACTGGAACATGCGGGGGTTCGGGCAGGATGGACGTCGACATCAGCTAGTGGAGTACATTAGGTAGGAGGACCCCTATATAGTGGGAATTCAAGAGACCATTCGTGAGGACTTGTCGAATCCAGAACTCGAGAGCCTTAGCCGGCATAAGTTTGCATGGCTGTGGCTCCCGGCTACGGGGTGATTGGGGGGGGGAGATCCTCCTTGGTGCCAAGGAGGATACCCACTAGTAGAAACCATACCTTTCATTCTGAGCCAGAAATGGCATTAGTCCCGGTTGCACCAAAAATCGGGACCAATGCTATGCATTCGTCCCAGTTTTTGCAGCTGGGGCAGCGTATACTGCCCCAGGGGTATTCGTCCCGGTTGTTTAGGGGGCATTCGTCCCGTTTCCTGGCAAGAACCGTGACTAATGCCTTGCCGTGCCATTGGTCCTAGTTCTTGCCAAGAACCGGGACGAATGCCGCCCTTGCCTATATATACTGCCTCCCAACCCCCTTTCCCTCTGTTTTTTTGCTAGGAGGAGTGAGAGAGGTGGGTGCTAGTGTGTGTTCTTTTACTATGCACGCGAGGTGTTCGACGAAATACCTGAGCCACACTTAAGTTCACATAAAATGGTATCTTTGACCGAGGTTAGCAAACTCTTTCTTTTCATCTTTAATTGATACAAAAAAAGTTATATTTGTCAATGTACTATGGTCATTTCGCTATTTAAGATGTTATTATGAATTTTTTTGATAAACTTAATTATACGATGCAGATGGATGCACGGCAGCGATGGATGTACGGTGACCGACGCACTTTCGAGTATAGGGCAGGCCTGGATGAATTTCTCGGTGTAGCTCGGGCTCACAAAGAGAATGGCTTCATGTGTTGCCCATGTGTTGACTATCGGAACGTCAGGGAGAACTCTTCCTTGAGAGTCCTTCACGGCCACCTGCTTCAGAGAAGTTTCATGCCCAGCTATAATTGTTAGACGAAGCATGGAGAAAGAGGGGTTGTGATGGAAGACAATGAAGAAGAAGAAGAAGAGGATACTACAATGGAGGACAATGCAGAAGAAAGAGGTGATCAAGAACGGGCATCAAATGAGCCTGATGATGATCTTGGTCGAGTTATTGCTGATGCAAGGGAAGACTGCGAAAGTGAATTGGAGAGGTTGAAGTTGGACGGCAGGTTACAAGATCACAAAAAGTTGTTGTACCCAAATTGCGAAGCTCGGTACCACACTGGAGTTGCTGACATAGAAGGCACAGAACGGTGGGACTGACAAGGCATTTGAGAGTTTACTTCAAATAATGAAGTCGAAGCTTCGAAAGGATAATGAATTTCCTGACAGTACGTACGAAGCAAAGAAGCCTCTCTGCCCTCTAGGATTAGATGTGCAGAAGATACATGCATGAATTAATGAATGCATCCTCTACCGCGGTGAGAAGTACGAGAATTTGGATAAATGTCCGGTATGCACTGCAGTGAGGTATAAGATCAGACCAGATGATCCTGGTGATGTTGATGGCAAGCGCCCCCGTAAGAGGGTTCCGACAAAGGTGATGTGGCATGCTCCTCTAATACCACGGTTGAAATGACTTTTTAGAAACAAAGAGCATGCCAGGTTGTTGCGATGGCACAAAGAAGACCGTAACAAAGACGAAAAGTTGAGACACCCCGCTGATGGGTCGTAGTGGAGAAAAATCGAGAGAGACTTCCTGGACTTTACAGGAGAGGCAGGAAACTTATGGTTTGGTCTAAGTACAGATGGCTTTAATCCTTTCGGGAAGCAGATGTAACACCCCGACCACCTCGTAGCCGGCGCCTGTCACCCCTGGTAGCTCTCTAGGATCTCTAGACTGACCCCACAGACCAACACTAGTCTTTCCTGCGCACTTTGTCCTCACTCATGCGCACCCGGGATGGACTTCTCGGACGGTCACCCACCCTCAAATTGCTCCAGGCCAAGCACGCTTAACACTGGAGTTCTTTCAAGACGAGCTTCCTGAAAAGAAGTTGCAACTTGTTGATATGAGTATCCTATTAATCCTATTGAGCCCTGCGCCAGGATCTCACATCCTTCCCCCCTTAGAAGACCGAAGCCCTCGTCGGTTAACCTACAGTCCAGGAACTTCCCCTCTTGGCACTTGTCTGTGCGCCCAGTGTCGGCACATGTCCCACATGTCCACCCACTGGCCTGCACACGCCCGTGTAACCGTGAGGGTCGGCTCTGATACCAAATTTAACACCCCAACCACCTCGTAGCCGACGGCTGTCACCCCTGGTAGCTCTCTAGGATCTCTAGACTGGCCCCACAGACCAACACTAGTCTTTCCTGCGTACTTTGTCCTCACTCATGCGCACCCGGGAAGGACTTCCCGGACGCTCACCCATCCTCAAATTGCTCCAGGCCAAGCACGCTTAACACTGGAGTTCTTTCAAGATGACCTTCTCCAAAAGAAGTTGCAACTTGTTGATATGAGTAGCCTATTAATCCTATTGAGCCATGCGCCAGGATCTCACAGCAGAGCTCCAATCATAGCACCTGGCCCGTGACTCTGTGTATCTACAACCTTCCTCCTTGGTTGTGCATGAAGCGCAAGTTCATTATAATGCCAGTGCTCATCCAGGGTCCAAGACAACCCCGCAACGACATTGATGTGTACCTAAGTCTATTAATGGAAGAACTCTTACAGTTGTGGGGAAAACTAGGTATATGTGTGTGGGATGAGAACGAACAAACGCCATTTGACCTACGGCCGTTGCTTTTCGTAACCATCAATGATTTGCCTGCTCTTAGTAACATTTGCGGACATACAAACAAAGGATACAATGCATGCACGCACTGTTTAGATAAGACTGACAGTGTATATTTGGATAAATCTAAGAAGGTTGTATATCTGGGGCATCGTAGATTTCTTCCAATAAGGCATCCCGTAAGAAAGAAAGGAGACAAGCATTTCATAGGTGAGGCAGATACCCGAAAAAGCATGATATTTTGTGTTGACTTTCTTCCAGACCTTAAGTCGATTGGTGTTCACGAATCGCGACATGAGGGGAGAATGAGTGGAAAAGACACACTAGGAAGGAAAGCAAAGATATTTATGGACGGACATTCTTTCACTAAAGCACAATACACAGTTCTACAAATGTCCACCTTGTTGGCTCCTTATATCAAGGAACAAAAGAATATTATACGGTGCAAAACCCCGGGGTTGTCTGAATCCTTGATTAATGATGAACACATGGCAGTTTCAGCGCCTGATTGCAGAGAGAACTCATGAATAACAACATTGTTGGAGATCAGCTCTACTTGTTGGCCAGGTCACCATCTTCGACTGTACTGACTTTCCAAAGGTACGAGATAAATGAGAGTACATTTTACACGATTTCACAAGATAAAAAGAGCACCAACCAAAACAGTGGTGTCTGTTTCGATGCAACCGGACACAATGGAAAAAAGGAGACATATTATGGTTACATATAGGAGATATGGGAACTTGACTATTGACCTAATTTTAAGGTCCCTCTGTTTCGGTGCAAATGGGTCAAGTTGACAGAACAAAAGGTAGACCAGCAGTACGGAATGACAACAGTGGATCTCAACAATCTTGGTTACAGAAACGAACCATTCGTCGTACCCAAAGATGTGGCTCAAGTTTTCTATGTGAAGGACATGTCTACCCAACCGAGGAAAAGAAAAGATAAGAATCCTAGTACATCATGCGGTGAGCCGAAGCGCCATATAGTTCTTTTGGGGAAAAGAAACATCGTGGGAGTGGAGGACAAGACAGACATGTCAAAAGATTATAATAACTTTGAAGAAATTCCGCCCTTTAGAGTGAAAACTGACCCAAGCATCGCGTTCAATAATGAAGATGCTCCATGGCTACGACAGAAAAGTAAACAATGGCGGCACTAGTTGGGGATAACGTATTAAACCTTCACGGTTCATATAATATTGCTAGACTATTGTGTAATTATGTATCAAACCTTTGTGGTTCATGTAATTGGATTAGTCCACCTCTGTTTTCCACATGTTTTGTATCAAATGAACTGTCGGGCGTATGAACTGGAGGATTTCTAGATATATAGAACAAAACACATAGTTTTTCCTACATACAACTCGACTGTGGCTTATGAGTGCCCGCATATCAAATGCACTGTCCGGCGTATGCCGGAGAATCTGAATGCTTTGTATATGGTCGATGAACTGGAGGATTTCTAGATAAATAGAACAAAACACACGGTTTCTCCTTCATACAGCCCGACAGTGGTTGCTGATCAATTGCCCGCATATCATTTGCTTTGTCGGGCGCATGAAGGGGAAACTGAATGCTTTGTATACGGTCGATGAACTAGAGGATTTGTAGATATATAGTACAAAACACACGGTTTCTCCTTCATACAGCCCGACAGTGGCTCCTGATCAAGTGTCCGCATATGAAATGCACCGTCGGGCGTATGAAGGGGAATCTGAATGCTTTGTATGGCAGATGAGTACCCAGTGAGTGCCGAACATGTATGAGAGGTGGGCTCTATATAGGGTCGTGTGACTTACGAAGTGATCATGATATCGTGCTGATCCAATGGCTCAGAAGCAATAGAAAGAAATACAACGTTGATCCAACGGCTCACAAACGCTCGAAGGAAACACACGATCTGTGTGCTTCTTCCGGAAAGAAACAAATCGATGATCCAACGGTTCAGAAGCTCCCTAAAAGAAACACACCGCTTCATAAGCGCTCGACGGAAACACACGATCTGGGTGATTCTTTCTGATTGGTCTAGACGAAACCCTAACCATTTAGTCCCGGTTACTAAAACAGGCCGGGACTAAAGGGTCTGTTTGTTCTCACTATATATATGTATGCATCGACACCATTGGCATAACACATCTAAACTCATATCTCTCCCATCGCATAACACAACAAAACTTTGTATGTCACTAAATCATTATGTTACGGGGTTGCGAGCTAGCTAGAGGTAGCACATGGCACCATTTTGACACTGATTTTAGGATGTTATCACCTCTGTTAGCTTAATTATTTTGCACCCTATTGTTTTCACTAGTATCTGTACTGTTGTGATGATTTTTTAGTGGAATATTACTTTTTCAAGAGAATTTATAGCTTCATTTTTCCAAGATGGTATAAAAATATTCTTATTATTACTTGTCTGCTCTACACAATTATCCTATGCACCCAACATACATTCATTGAAACTTGTTCATTTGAGTGAGTTATAAAATGAGAGTACCTGATATAATCTATATATAAATCCGTGAAAAGTAGCTTGACGTTGTTTTTTTACAGTACTTAGTGGTAATTAGACATATGTGATAATTGATTGCATTTGAATTTATTAAAATATTGTAGTGATTGACTTACTAATGTATTTTATCTACCTTTTGTATTAGTTGAGCTATGGACGGTGGAGAGGGTGAAGAGTAGGTGTTCGCAATAATAGAAGAAAGTACACTCCCCGGTGGACCCAATGACGGTGGAGGTCATGACGACGGCTCGCAGTACCTCAATGAATCAAATCAGGGAATCGAGGTAGAAGAGCAATTGCAAGGACCGGATGTGGAAGCGGAGAAAAGCGGCGATGAGCAAGCCTTAGCGGAGAAAAGCATCAATGACTAAGAAGTCGAAACGAGGCCCGACTCAAGAGATGAGCTCGAAAGAGCATCTGCTAATCGAGCAAGTCTATCGATCTGGCGAACCTGCTTGGCCCATCAAGACAACAACTAAGTTTACAAGCCAATGTGGAGTTAGGGACATGAGCTCGATAAGTATTGAAGAATGGAATGAGCCAGCAAAGGACAAAGACGATCCTAACCATCTGGCAGTTTCTTTTGTCTCAGACCGGTCCAAACAACCTCTTTTCGACAAGCTGATGAACCATTTTGGTCTACCAGAATGTGATACCAAGGAGACAGAAAAGGCAATGCGCGACGCAGTCATGCACTAGGCTCTTAAGAAGATGGCCGGGGCTTTAAATGCTTACAACAAAAGATTATGGAAGGAATATCAGAAGAAAAAAGCAGTCCCAAAATTCGAGGGGCCGCTAGAGAAGCAGAAGGCACATTGCCTAGCATTTCTGGCATACAAGGAATCAGAAAAGGGGAAGAAAAAGTCAGCCAAGAATGCGGGAAATGCGGCGAAGGAGGTATATCACCATAAGATGGGTTCAGGTGGCTACAGAGTTGCAGTGCCTAAGTTTGACAAACTCGAGGCACATCTTGGAGAGAAGGGGATCATTCCAGGTACACAGGATTTTCCGCGGAGGTCAAGAAATTGGTTGTTTGGGCATGGGGCAACGTTTGACGCAGAAGGAAACCTTAATATGACTGAAAAAATAAAGGTCCCCTTTGCGGCACTTGAGAAAGTATTCCAAGAGGTTACAATAGGAGAGTTCAAGCCGGATCGAGAGAATGACGAGCTATCGAAGGCCCTCGGGAATCCAAAACATGGCGGCTTGACACGAGCCAAAGGACGATATCCGTGGTGCTTTGGGTTCAAGAAGGAAGATTGTGTTTATCCATATGAAAGCCGGGAGAGAGGAAAGAGAAAGAAGGAGGCGCAGTTCGAAGAACGCGCTGTGTCTTGGAAGCCGCAATGATGCTGAAGCAACATCAGATTAATGAGCTTACTGCACGACGCTCCCAGGAGCAATACACTACATTCGACGAAACAGACCCATCTCAATACCGGAGCAGCGTGGCCTCAACGGAGGTACCGGCTGGCGCTGCAGTTATGATTATTGATGCCGTCGCACAGACGGAGGCCGTGGATGCAATCAAGAAGCAGACAAGATGTGAGCTATACGTGTCGATCTCGAACGTATCCATCTAGGTGGCGGACGGCTACGCTTTACCTTGTGTAGAGGGAGCGACCTGCAATGGACATCCGATTACACCTAGCTATGCTCGTGTCGATGTGGATGATGTTGAACCGGCTTGGACAATACTGCGGCTTGATATCCCCGGAGGTGATGGGTAGAGACACTGGAAGAAGCCGTCAATTCCATCATACAATGGAAAAAGAATGGCATAGTGTTTCCCATGAGCAGTTCGCCGCCACCACCGCCACCTACTTCTCCGACACGTAGTCCACCGCCAGCACAACCACCTACAATGAGTCCGGCTCGATCATCGCCAGCACACGTCGATGCCAACGACGCCAACAGCCTGAGTCCGGCTCGATCTCCGATGCCTGAGCCGACTATGTTGCCCACTAAGTACTCTAAGCGGAAGGTTGCTGACTCTCAGTCTTCCCCAAAGAAGAAACGTGCTCCGCGGAAGAAACGCAAGCCACCGCCAGAAAAGTTGGCTTACCAAATGAATGACGAGGAGACCAACAATTGGGTGACTGCAGACACCAAATGTCAGATGTCTGCGTGGGGAAAAAACCTTGGATCCGCCAAAGAACCAATAGATCTGGCAGTAAAGAAGCACTTACAGAATTTGCTAGAAATGCCATCCCAAGTTCAGCTGAATCTGCCATCTGACTATGATCACGGATTATTGATGACCTATAACAAAGTCAAGAAGACGGGGAAAACAATTCCCCAGCTCGGGAAGCAGCCAAACCAATCGCCCCCCCTCCCCGCTCAAGGTGTTGGACACTGCACACACTCCCTCCAATCCAGTTGATATGGAAGCAGCTGCGAGGTTTGCCAGAGATTGTGGTATAACAGTTGACCAATTGCTAAGCGATTCCGACTCTTTCCCAACGGCCGAATTGGCATGGAAATATGAGTTAGGGAAGTCTCTCGTCAGACCTGATCATCTCGACTCTATGACAACATTCAAGTGCCAACTACATAAGTGGTATGTCCACAGCGCAAAGGACGGGCTGGACCAACTCATGGTGAAAATTAGACAAGAGGATTACTTCCGCGAGGACTCGATCTGTATTGATTTGTCTGTAAGTCGCTCATCAACACCTATTGTCTGTAAGTCTCTACCTCAACTAGTTTGATCATTGCTTCTTATATTATCCTCACTCTACGATATATATTATGCAGATTGTTGATTCAGGAATATAATGGAAACGGTGGCATTGGGTTCATTGACCCATATGTCGTCAATGATTTCATTTTACGGCGATACTCTCTGGTCACGGAGGATAACATCGTTATGTTTTTGACGAAACAATTTCACTTTAGTGAAATACTATTTCCTTACAGACAAAGGTGAGTGTTACTATCTTATGCATATTCCTACACATTTCTAGTTTGCTAAGTCCGTGTTAAGTGTAATTGATGAGTTATGCATGACTATGTATATAAACATGTGTGCAGTTTCCACTGGATTCTTTTCAACATTCACGTTGACACCGGAGCAGTTGATCTCATGGATTCTATGTATAATGAACAAAAGGAGTACGAGCCCATTATTTCAATGCTCACAAAGTAAGTTCAATCATTGTCGCACTACACCGTGCCCTTTTGTTCAATCATTATCATACGATGACCCCTATATTCTTTTTTTTTTATTTCTCGGGCAGGTTTTGGAAGCGGTTCAGGAAGCAACAAGCTGGTTTAATGGAGGTGGATATGTAATTTGATACACTTAGCGTAAGTAGTACTTGCTACATTCACGTATCTCTCTTTAATTGCTTGAGCATTCTTTGATTCGATTAAATTTCTCGTAAAGTGCCCTAAGCAGCCATAGGGAACAAATTTATGTGGATTCTATGTCATGGAGAACATAAAGACAATCGTGAATGAGCGGTTGGGCAGAAGGACAAATATAACGCTGCACGATCTACGGGAGCAGCTCCTACCGGCAGACCGCTTACATGCACTCCAAGGGGAATTGGCGGGTTTTGTACTGAAGGAAGTCATAGATCCAAATGGACCATTCCATTATAAACAATGATCTACATGCTTGTACGTAGATGGTCTCAATGTGTATAACTATATTCAGATGTAATGATCTAATTTAGATCAATGTAATTATCTTCTGATGATATCAATGCATGCAATAATCTGTATGATGATTACTTGTGATGTTCCACAAATGTGTCATTTACAGCCTAAACGAAATCACCGAAAAGAATACAGCACACAAAAAACACCCCAAAACAGCCCCCAAAAAAACATGCCAAAGCTCTGCTGCGGCAGAGAAACACCCAAAACTCTGTCGCGACTGAGAACCTTTTACCCCGGTTGGTCTTACCAACCGGGGTAAAAGGGTGTCGGCGTGCTCGCTGCACAGAGCCCACGTGGGCACCCCTTTTACCCCGGTTGGTAAGGCCCACCGGATCATTAGGGGAGGCCTTTAGCCCTGGTTTGGCAAACCTAGTTGGGTAGCCGGTGCATAAGCCCCCCCCCCAACCGGGGAAAATGCCATGTTCTCCACTAGTGCTAGCTTGTGTTGAAGCCGTATGGAAAAAACAGGATTTCATGTTTGGAGCTTGTCATATTTTGTGTCCTGTTAAAACTAACCAGATGGACGTTGTGGGTCCATTGAATATCAGGGTACCACGGGCCGTCTGTCTATAGGCCCAGACGCTGACACTTGGCAAACAGACAAGGGTGTGGCCTAACCACAAGGGCCTCACGAGGTTGTCCCCTCGCGAGGAGGCAATGTCTACAATGACGCGGCTTCGCGAGGCAGAACTTCGTGAAGCCCTCCAAAGGTTGTTGTAGCCTTACGAGGCCTCTCTCCTAGGGGACAGCGCACTGTTGCACGCGTGACTCCATGTCAAGGCCTCACATGACTCTGCCTCCGCCGCAGAGTGATGCGCTCAGCTGCGCGTGTTTGAGAACCCTAGTTGAGAGAGTCGAAGGGGTAGTTTAGAACCTTTACATCTCTGCATTCATGCGTTTGGGTTTTTGAGATTTTTTCGCACTTTTGTGGAAAGCATGATGGAGATATCACTTCTTAACCTATTGTACGATTGAGATAGGTTTTGCATACATTTAATAAAGGGGGTTGGTTTCACATTTTAGTTTTGAGTTGTTTTAAAGTTAACTCTAGGGTAGAATTTGATATTCTACAATAGAACTTTACTTCTTTAATTAACATTTCTAAACCAGAACTAGAGTGTTCAATTCAAATTTGAAATTTGAACCTCATTTTTTTAATCATTCTTCGCAAACTATTAATACTCCAAACAAGTGGAGCTAGTATCGGTGAAGTAACCAGAGACAACAAGCATGAGAGGTGTATGATAACTACAAAAAATTAGTTGTAGCCCTCCAGCAAGCCATTCAATTTTAAAAAGGAAATTCAAATGAATTCAAAGGAAATACGAATTTCAGTAACAGGCCATGGACAAAACCTACAAGTATTAGGACAAGCATTGGAGGCGTAAATACAAGCCCTTCAAGGAATATACGAAATTATAAGAGGCCGCAAGTTAGTAAGCAAGTGGAGCTAGTACAAGTGAGGTAACAAGAGACTACTAGTATAAGAGGTGTATGATCAGAAAAGAAAATTGTTGCAGCCGTCCAACTAGCCATTCAAGTTTAAAATGAAATTCAAATGGATTCAAAAGAGATAAAAATTTCAATAACACATCAAAGACAAAATTTTAAGTACAAGGACAACAAGTGGATTACAAGTATCTGAAGCCTAAATACAAGCCCGGGTCCAACATCAACAAGTTTATAGCGCAGGGGGAGAGATTTTCCAACCACAGATAATAAGTATCTGCGTATGCATCTAGTGGACACATGAGTTAGTCCAAAAGGAGGTAACCGTCGCTACATGTTGAAACTAGGGCCATGGGACCCACAACATAGCAGCACAACCATAATATGCATTTAACCCGGTGTCAATACCAGGAATGTAGTGAAAATGGTATAAATAGAGAAGTTCAATTAAGACACATTGCACACGAACACTGGAAGTGCACACATACACACCCACATTAGAGTTTCTTTTGATAGAACTAGGAACTGGGGCAAGCAGCTAGGAGGAGCAGGCTCACCACAAGAAGCAGGTTTACCAGAGTGAGAAGCTACTCTACAAGCAGAAGAGTTACTTATAAACCAATAAGGGAGAGTGAGATCTTGCATATGCTTGTTCTTTTATAATTTTCTAAGCTAGGGCCAGCTACCAATACCATGTTTTGTTCGTGGCTAATCCTATGCTTTAGTTTAGGACCACAATAATGAATTAAAAATGAAACTATGCATGTGCAACTCCACATGGCAGACATCAATATGCATAAAGACCTAATACGCATTTTTAGCAGAACACTAACAGTTAGTGAGCTAGTAGACATAAGAGAGTGAGTATTTTTATTGCAAAGCTTTGAACGGATAGTAGGGGCACCTAGAGGGGGGTGAATAGGTGCTACGACCAATTTTAATTTTTCTTCAAGATTAGGCTTGACACAAAGGTAAATTCTCTAGATAATGCAACTATGGTGAATTTACCTATATGACAAAAACAATAATAAATCCAACACAAACACAATTAAAGGACAAGGGAACTAGATAACCGATAGGAAGCACGCGGAGTCCGATGTATTTCCGAGTTCCTCCTTGTTAAGGAGTACGGCTCGTTGGAGGGATGTGAGTTTCGCCACAAAGACCTACTCAACGCCACAAAGGCCTCACCCTATTCTCCGATGAACCCCACCACAAAGGCCTCGTCCACCTTCCACTATTGATCCCTTTGAGGTGGGAATCGAGTCCTTTACAAACAAGTTTGGGGCACACACCCACAACCAAATTGGGGGCTCCAAACAATCACAAGAATCACCAAGAGAGACGAGATGTCTAGGTTCTCCATAAGAGGAAACCCTAGACTAGTTCCCCTCAAGAAAATGAGGGGAAAATGAAATACGGTTGGTGATGACGTAGATCAGGGCCTTCTCCTTCAATCCTCTGAAGATCAACACTTTTGGGTGGAGGGATTGGGAGATCTAGCAAGGTGGGTGGGCTCTAGCAATGGTGAGATCTATTTTGGACGAGCTATCTGGAGGTTGGTGGAGGAGAGGGGGTATTTGTACCCCTCATAATTTTTAGAGCCGTTGGAGACCATTCTGCAAAAGTCACATCGGAGACTCCAGTGTAAAGGCCGGAGACTCCGGTGTGAGTACTTCGCGCGGCATCATACCGGAGACTCCGGACAAAATCCGGTGTGTCTCCGGAGTTGATCCAGCGGGTGACACCACCACTTCTAGGTTCACTTCCTTCTTGGAAATCAACAGTTCCAGAGACTCCGGTGCGCCATACTGGAGACTCCAGTGTAAACATTGCTTGAGCCTTGACTCCTTCGTGCAGAGCCTGTCTGTGGTCAAGCGAGCAACACGAGTGTGTGAAAGTCCGGAGACTCCGGAGTATCTGAGTTAAGTCTCCAGAGGGAGTACAGGGGGTGACACAAATCGTGCAGCAAGGATTCTTCTCAGAAACAAACCCACACTAGAGACTCTGTTGTATCTCCGGTATGTCTCCGGAGTGAGTCCAGCGGGTGACACCAGACACACAACATAGATTGTTCCACGTGAAAACTCCATTCTGGAAACTCCAGTCTGAGAGACCGGAGACTCCGGCCTGGAATGAAATTCCAGCAGGAGTACCACATTGATCTTTGTCCTTTTTTGATACTCTTCACCACCATATTAAATATTATCAAATAGACCTTGAAAAAGATCAACACACTTAAGAGGATACACGGGTTGTTAACAAACATCCAAAACAAGATGATTTAAGTGCATTTGCACTTTGAGTCACCTCTTTTTGATGTTTGATGACAACACACATATTTGCAATGAATATTACAGCTGGGCTATGTTTACAAAAACTAGACAGGTTCTCGAACAACTAAGTCGTGAGCTCCCCCTATGTCTTACAAACAATGCCCACAAGCATAACTACTAATGAACATAATAAATACATGCATAATTAAGGTAGATAAAGCAAAAAATACACACAATAATTAGATAGCTTCACCACGTAGTCTCACCACACATAGATTTAAGGTCTACTAGGAAATAAGTCGAAATCAGAAATCAACTAGGATAAAGGGAACACAAGCCTTAAAAACAAATCAAGTCCAAAGACTTGTGTTACGAGGCGAATGAAATCAAAACAAGGCAAACCTTGCAAATCCCCGAGAAGTCTATAGCTACTTCTCCCCCATTGGCATCGAGACACCAAAAAAGGGCAAAGAGCAACTACACGCACCCCAAAGGACCAGTCATACTCATCGTAGTCCTCGTCATCTCCATCATCATTCTTGTACGTGCCCTCTCCCTCCTCATCCTCGTATTCTTCTTCATACTCCTCTTCATCCTCTTCTTCCTCGGTATGCTCCTCGGCCTGCTCATCTTCCTCAGTCATAGGAGCCTTGCCACGGTTGGTAGAAGAGGAAGGAGCCAAAGTGAACTCCTCAAAATCATGCCACGGGAAGTTGTGGGTGTTCCAGTTCTCATAGGACATGGTCAAAGACTGGGTAGGAGTCTCAAGAGGAGGAGTAGCCCCATACCCGCATGGTCCTGGAGCTTAGTGACCATCTTCCTCAGTTGACGCCTCTCCTTATAGGCCTCATGGTTCTCCTTGTGGATAGCAATCGTCATGCAAAGAATGTTATGCTGAAACCATGAAAGCTTGTTCATCTCATCTTGAGCTTCTTCCTTGCTAGAACAGCGAGAGGGAGCATCATCATTCTTCCTCCTAGACCTTGGAGCAGCAGCCTCAGCATCATCCATGAGGGTGTCCTCATCAGATAAGTGAGACGAGAGCACCTGAAGAGAGCCAACTTTATGCACAGTCTCACAGTCGAGACCCAGGCACTCATCAAGAATGAGCATCATCACATAGGGAGCATAAACAGGGACTTTCTTGATCTCAGTCATAGCAGAATACATCTCCTCCTTAATGAAATGCATGACATCGATCTCATATCCCTGACCGTCTGGACCACCCAAGTGACACTTGAAAGCCTGATAGAGGAAGTTGACTATCCCTCCACGGATAGCATCCACATTCTGGGCCTTGGGAGCAATGTTGTGGCGGAAGAGGCGGAGAAGAATATTATAGACCCTCTTGAGGTCCTTAGCAGTGCCTATGCTCGAGATCTTCTCATACATAGGAGCCATCGTCTTCTTGTTGTAGGACAGACCATGGATATGCATACACTAACCAACATTGTCACCCCATGGGTAACCAAGCAACTCAGAAAGCCTCCGGATAGAAGAGTCACATCTCCTCGGCCCGGTTGAACGGCCTTCACCATGGGTAAGCAAGCAAGTCAGGGTAACATCCTCATCCTCTCCAAAGGTGATAGTGGCAAAGAATTGTGGAATGGCCTTCACATTGTAGTTCTGCTGAATGCCCACAAGATGCTCAAGCCCCAGCTTCCTAGTGATCCGCACTGCCTCCTCAAAGTACTCCATACTTCCCAATGCCTCCAAGTCAATAACCCGTTGCGGACAGGCAGGATTCTTCAGCCTAGCATAGATCTCCCTCCTAATAAGCTCGGACTCTCTCCTCCAGTAGTGGGTCCTCTCAGCAGTGCGATCCATGGTGAAGAAGGGTCTTGCTATCATGATCCTGTAATCTCTGTTGCTCATCTTGACCACTATAGTGATCCTGTCAAACCTAGCCTTCTTCGCCAATTCACGCCTCTGTCGCTCTTGGCCAACTTCTTGTTAACGATGCTCATCATCAAGGGTCCTCCTCTAAGAAACCGTTCCAGTATCCGGATCGGTGACTGGATAGTTGCGAGCATGAGCACGGTACTTCCTTGTTGAGACATTAGGATTGGAGGTGGATGACTTAGTCCCTTTCCCTGAAAACACAACACAGCCAAAACACAAAACCAGAAAGCAGTAGATAAGCATACATGTCTACTATATGAAATAAGAAATCATCCCAAGATTATGGGAAAATTTCAGAGAATCTACACCAGAGTCTCCGGTCTGGGAGACCGGAGTCTCCGGACTGACAACATATCTGAGATGCAGATTCTATGAAATTTGGACCAAGTGGTCTCTAGATGATTTCTACAGGGGGAAACAACCTAGGGTGGTTCTAAAGCAATAAGCAAGTACCAAATCTCCCAAAAACATGAATCTAGAACAAAACCTAGATGAACAAAAATAAAAAGAGGGGAGAGGGGATACCCTTGCCACCCTGGTCGGCCATGGACGTTCCCTTGGAGAGGGAACACGTGGGGAAGTCGAGGGAGGCACTGGGGGGTGGATTCCCATGTCAAGAAGCGGCCGGAGGGAGTCTTGGAGGCGACGGCGGCCAGATGGAGGATTGGGGGTCGGGGGTGGTTGGTAGGGAATGAGAAACCCTACCACCACGATCCCCTTTTTATTCTGCTGAAACCGCCAGACCGGAGTTTCCGGACTAAACACCAAAGTCTCCGGACAGATCGGAATCTCTAGTGTGAAAGGCCGGAGTCTCCGGAACCACACTCCAAAAACTCCTAGAAAATGGAAGGGACATTCATGTGGCTTTGGAGCTTGTCTTTTGGTAATATTTTGGCTTGGGATTAGAAAAACCAACAGGGATGGTACTTCATACTCAAAGATTGCAAGAACAAACATTAACACACCAAAATTTGAGTATGTTTTCCATAGAGACAACAAAACTCAAAAGAGAGAAAAAGTCAATTAAAAGCCAAATAAGAACCAACACAAGAATCGACTCTTAAAAAGAAGAGGTTGGTGGCCTAAGCCACCATGTAAGAGATTATGGTTTGTCACCACGAAGATATATCTTGGGTGCATTGCCAATTCTCGACATTGAAGCTCACAATTCAACATTAGAAAAAGAAAGATAACAATGAATTTTTGCTTTGGGCATAATGGGGGGAGGGAGAACCCAATGTGTTAGGATAACACTCCCCCTATGTCCATGCCTACACCTAAACCCAAACACGTATCAACTATAGGGGTGTGTGCAAGATCTTCAAGTAAAACTCCTAGAATCGATGATACTTAGCTCATTCCTCAAGAACATGAATCTTGCATCATCAAGTGGCTTCATGAAGTTGTCTGCGAGATTATCCTTGGTGGGTACATATGCTAGCTCAATATCACCTCTTTCCACATGATCTCGGATGAAATGATGACGAATCTCAATATGCTTCGTCCATGTGTGTTGCACAGGGTTGTAGGAGATCTTGATGGCACTTTCATTGTCACACATGAGAGGCACCTTATCAAAGTGAACATCATACTCTTTGAGGGTTTGCCTCATCCATAGAAATTGAGTGCAAGCACTAGCGGCCACCACATACTCAGCTTTGGCGGAGAGATATACAATTTTGATTATTGGAAGACCAACTAACCAAGGACCTACTAAGAAATTGGCAAGCCCTGGAAGTAGACTTCCTATCATCTTGATCACCGCCCCAATCCGAGTCTGTGTATCCCTTGAGAGAAAATTGTGCCCCATTTGGGTACCACAAACCAAACTTTGAGGTATGAACCAAATACCGAAAGATCCTATGGACTGCTAATGCGTGTGAGCACATGTTCGTTGGGAGACCCCAAGAGGAAGGTATGAAGAGTGCAGCAGCAAGTTTCCCTCAAAAAGAAACCAAGGTTGAATCGACCAATAGGATCGTAACTTCAGAAGGTTGAAGCAGATGAGATGGCAGGGCGCAGTACCGGTTCAGAATCAACATGGAACCTACACAACACAATCAATTCACTTTTCCCCAACAAAGCAGTGAGGTTGTCAATCTCACCGGTTTTGCTGAACACAAAGAGGTTAAACATACGGTGTGGAAAACAGTAGGAAAACAGAAGGAACGGTATGAGACCAGTATGAAAACATTATGTGTTTTATCAGTATGAGGAAAAATGTAACATCCCAAGTATGAAAACTTACCATTTAGAATGTTTGATTTCTTGTTTATTAAAGTTTTGCATCATGTCATCATGTTTATTCTTTGTTTGCATTTGTTTTACTTTGTTCTCCATTTGTTTGCTTCTGTTTTACTCTGTTTTCACATTTGAAATTCAAACTTTATTCAAACATTTAATTCATACTTGTTATGTTACAACCTCTTAAATAAAAAGTTCAAAATCAAAACCTTAATTGTTTCCAATTATTCCATAATGATCAACTAATAAAATGGTGGTTTTATTTCAATCAATTACTTCCAATGTTATTTCAAATTCAAATCATTCAATTGCAAACAGTACCCACTTTTGAAATTATGAAATAACCAAAACAAATGTGCTCATTTGTTTCCAATTAAAATCATTTGATCACCCTAATTAAAATATTGTTTTCAATAACCAATTAACCACAAATTTCAATCAAATTCATTCAAATCAAATAATCAAACAACACCAAATTTGAAAATTATGAAAGTACCAAACAATTCTAATCATTTGTTCTATTTAACTAATAGGGTTCACCCTATTAAAAATGTGGTTTTCTCTATTCATCACTTAATTATCAAATTCATTCAAAAATTGAATCATTTTGCAAACAGCAAAAGAATTTGAACTTTTTAAAAAAAATCCTAACTTGGCAATTGTTTGTTTTTGAACTAATTAACTTACCAAAATTTTCTCACATTTTTCCTAGCCCTACATCTTATCTATTTCTTCCCTTTCCATTTTTTTTCTGCAAAAAAAAACAGAGAAAAAATAATAAAAAGGAGAAAACGCTTCAGAAGGGGGGGAAGGCCCAGCCCGTTTCTTTTCCCCCTCGGCCCAGTACCTGTTCGATCTTCGTCGACAGGTACGACAGCACATCCAGGGGTGCCACGGCGGCACTGTGCCCCTCCGACGGTCGTGCGCGCCTGTAGCCCCTATATCTACCCCCCCCCCACGCGAGCGCCGCTGCCCTATACCCTAGGTTACCCCTCCTCCCTCGCAGAGCGCCGCCAATCTCTCTCTCCCCGGCGAATTCCACCATCTCTGCCACTGCAACCGACCGCCGCCGTTCTCTGAACCCATGGTTGCCGCCGGCGATCTGCTCACTCTCCTCCCTAGCTAGCTACTGAAATCGATTCGCCGCTTCCTCCTCGAGCTACTGGACACCGCAGCCACTGCTGAGAACCACCACACCGTCGCCGCCATCTTCCACGTCGCCGCCGTCGTGTCTGCACCGAGCCGCGGCCACGATTACATCGCCGGTGAGCAGTCGTTGGCCTCCACCTCCTCCCTCTCTGCTTGCGCAACACGAGCACGCACGCATCACGCACACGATCTGCACCCCAGCAGCAGCACGAGCACGACAGCAACAGCGATCGCCGCCGGTGTTTTCCTCTCTGACGAAGTTCAGTTGCTTTCGTCGTCAGTTAAAAGTTCAGATACGTGAACTGAACCTTAACCTGTCATCGGCGCGTATACTGACAACAAACGAAACACAACGCACTGGTTACAGCGACAGCGTGCGCACCCCCGAGCCCAGGGTTCGATCCCTGGCTCTCGCACGGGAGAAAATCCCATCTTTTTTCCGCGCAGCGCTGACAGGGTGGCCCCCCTGTCAGCCACACCGTTGCCACGCAAGCACACGTTGGCCATAGGCCTACTGGCAGTGTCTAGGGTAGATCCCTGTGCGGTAACAAATGTTTTCCAGCTTTTCTGTTTTAAATCAAAGTCCTTTTAAATTGCAGATTGGTCCCTAAAACTAAAACCCTAATAACTTTTATTTTATAACTCCAATTAATAAAAATAAATATGTGCACTGCCCCAAATTTAATTATCTATCTATTTATAACATTTGTTTTCTGTTTTGAATTTTCCAAATGCATTTCAAATTTGAATTCAAACAATTCAATTGTAATTTGATAAAATCCATAACTAATTCATACTAAATCCAAATAATGCAAATAAAATATGTTTTCCATGCTATTTCAAACCACCTATTCAAATATAAATTTTGTTTCATGGTTTGAATAATTAAAATTGCTTAAATATTTTAAACCTTGTTTAAATCATTTAAATTTGATAAAATCATAACTTGCTCAAATTAAATTATTTTTGAACATGCAAAATATGTTTTCAAACTAGAAAAGTATAAACTTTTCAAATATGAATTTGAATTTATGTTTTGAACAAATAAAATTCATACTTGTTTTAAATTCATTTAAAACTTGTTTAATCTTGTTTAAGTCATAATAAATTCATCCTAACTCCTTTTTCAATATTTGAAACATGTAATCCAACTAAAATTTTGTATTCTTTTCAAATATGAATTTTGTTATTTATTTTGCACAATTTAAATTGGTGAAAACAACAACTATTTGTGTAATTCCTTTAAGGAACCAAAAATTCCCTAACTTAATAAATAAAATTTCTAAATTGGTAAACCTTATTTCCAATTGGTTCTATTGTTGTTATTTTGTTGTTTTCCTCATCCATGCATCATACTAATCCACTTTCACCTGTTGGTTAATTGGAAAACAATTGTTTCAACCAAAATTCATGGGCTTTTCATATGCAACTCAAAATTGCATATGTGTCCATTTAAATTGTTTCCCATGCCAACTATTTTATTTTGATGCATCAGTTAAATTGACATGCATCATCCCATGATTGTGCACTATGCCATGATATTGATTGTTTATCTTTCTGCATTGTCTGTTTGCTTCTTCTCGGATAGACGACGACGTTGAGACAGACGATACTTACGACACCCCTTCTGAGGATCTAGCTCAGTACCAGGCTGCTGAGTTTGCAGGCAAGTTATCACTCACATGAACCACTGTGTTCCTTTCAACATTGGTTACCGATACTTTCCGTTGTCTATTTTGCTAGCCCTATGTATAGTTGTTCCTGTTACGAACCTATCACATGAATCCCTTAACCCTGATATTGCCTCACCTCCACTCCTACAACCCCATTGTTTGAGTCAGTGTCCTACTAGCATGCTTAGGTTGTTTTGCTCGAGTCTGTTTCCCGTTACTTTCTGTTACTATATTTCTATTATGTTCTGGGGGCTCGATGTTAATCAATCAACCTGTTAATAATAATATGCTGATAAGGCACCGGCAGGAGGCCCTAATAGGAAAAGGGTCTTGTCTACTGATCCATGATGAGCGCACTATCCGCATGTGGGAAGCGTGTATGGGCGCCCCCCTCAATTTGATTCGATTCGCATCTCGTCCAAATCGCCTCATTTAGTTCGTGATTTTCCATTTGCCGCATGCATGTTTTTGCGAGCCCAGCGCAGGGTGGAACTTTTGTAGTCGGCATATAGGAGGACACGTTCTTAGAGTGCTAAGAGGGTCCCTTTTCTTCGGGGCTCGATTAGCCGTGCGCCCAAGGTGCTTTGGGCTTGATGCGAAGAAGAGTTGAGTTGTGTTGAGTGCCCCGCTTGGTGGGAGGCATCTCATCTGGCGGGTTATTCTTACGTGTACGGACAAATTGGTGCCCCCCTGCAGGGATAAATCTTCTCGAGAAGCCGTGTTTTCCGCGGTTATGGTTAACTTGGTGAAAGTACTGGCTAACAAGTACTCAGAACAACTTACACCTAACTATTGATAACTTGACTAGTAATAGACTTATTGACACAACAACTTGACCCATTATTCATTAATCCAACTGTGTGAGTTATCCTCGGATTGCTTATTTGGATAAGGGGCGAGATCCAGGATGGGTTTGTTTTGAGGTTATCTTTCAGTTGGTTACTATATGATATCTTATCTTCTTTCTGTTAGCCGGAAGAGGTAGAATCTCTGTAGTTGGTTAGCGCAGCCAGTTGCAGCATCTTTTATATCCCCCTTCTTCCGTTGAACCCAAGGCATCTGTGCTTTGTGTTGACAGGCTACACTTTGGTGAATTGTGAGTCTTGCTTGCCAGTACGTTTATGTACTGACCCCCTTTGGGGCTGTGGTTTCCGCAGACTACGCTTACGAGGATCCCAGTGACGGCTACTACGTGGAGTTTGACGAGGCTGCTGACGAGTAGGTAGCGGACCCGGGCAGGATCCGAGACTACGTGGATGGGCTCCGTTTTCCTTTTATTCCCGGCTTTTTAAGCCTATTTGGATTTGTCTGTACTCAGACACTTTGAGTGTTTCCGCTGCTATGTAATGATGATATGTTGGGACATGTGTCCTCTGGATGATTGTATTTGCTATCTCTGCTCTAGTGAGAGCCATTTGCAACTTATTTCAATCTTTTGTGTCTTAGTGATATGTTGTGCGATCATTCTGTTACAAACCTTTGACGTACCATGTGTGTATGGTATGAAGTACGTGAATGGTAGTATCCTGATTTCTATGGGATAGTTTACGTCGACGCTGAACAGATAGGGGTTGGTTGTCACACATACGTGTGTTGGCCTACTCGTAAGAGGACGCGGGTGCCGGTAAGCCCCGTAATCCAATCTACTACTGTTCAACGGAACGGCGAGTATCCTTTAGAGGTCCGGGTGCGACAAATGGTATCAGAGCCTGTCTGCCTGTAGGATCCCTTTTACTGGTCGCAGTTGAGTCTAGAAACTATTTTGTAGCTATATAGGAAAAATGAAACGTGAGAGTAGGAATTCTGCCATTTTTCTTCTTTCCCCACCCACCCACCCCTTTTTCTAGTAAGGAAGTGCAACGTTGTTTTCTCTTCTCATCTAAACTTTCAAGTTAGGTTTTCACGTGTTTTGGGTTCTCCGTAGTACCTCAGGAGTTTTTGGTCTCGTGTTTCCCGTTGTTGCTTCAATATCCTGTTCTTTTCAACATCCTTATCGTCCGTTGAAACCTTGTTGTTGCTTTCCACTTCAGTTCTTCTACCGGCGTTGATGGAGGGATAATAACCCGGTAGGCCAACTTCAAGGTGTAACCCGGCCCAAAGGACGCTGTGCAAGATCCGGCTAAGGATAAAGAAACTTCTGGAAGGCCCAAGTTTGTAGGCCTCGTAACCCGGATTGTGGGTTACGGTAAAGGAAAGTTAGGGTTTGTATGCGGTGTCCGGGTAGGATTCAGGGTGCGTCTTGGAGGGTAAGCCAGGGGGAACGGGTGCTTTATAAACCGACCCCTAGGTTTAGTTGAGAGAGATCTAAGAACCCTAGCAATATCGCTTGGTATCGAGTATCCAGTGTAACACGAGAGTTGAGTTAATAACTTGAGATCGGAGACTCGGCGACTTGATTGCCCGCTACCAGATCGAGTTCCATCATGCTTTCCTCTGAGCTAAACCCTCTCCCAAACGCCTGTGTCGTCTTGCCCCAAGATCAGTTACCCCCGGTAACGTCTGCCGTGATTATCCCACGACAGTTGGCGCCCACCGTGGGGCCTACGTCCAAAGGTGTTTACATCACGGGAGAAGCTCGGAAGAACATGGAGAATCTTGTCGTCGGCGAGATCTACATCGACCACGAAGGGGAGAAGATGGTGGACGATTCCGGCTGGGGGCCAGAGTCGGATCACCTCGAATCCGGATCTATTGTGACGATCGGCCAGATCAGCGTCTTCATCGGTATGGTACGTACATCTGATTTAAAAGGACAATATCACGTGCATACTACAGGAACTTCTACTAGGGACAAAAAGATGCTCAAGCAAGCTGTGAACTCGGTTTCCTCGGCTGGTCCGGGATACCTGAGATGGGCGGAGCAAGAGATAACGTGGAGCAGAAGAGATCACCTGGAAAGAATAGAGCACCCAGGAGTCTTAGCATTGGTAGTCGCACCACAGGTTAATGGTTACGAGTTAAAAAGGGTCCTGATGGACGGTGGAAGTAGCATCAATATCTTGTACTGGGAAACTTTTTCACGCATGGGTCTCAAAGAGTCCCAGCTACAGAAAAGCTCAACAATTTTTCATGGAATAGTGCCGGGTCACTCGGCATGTCCCGAGGGGAAAATCGTATTGGAGGTAGCTTTCGGAGAATCAACGGATAATTATCGAATTGAGTGGCTCACGTTCGAGGTGGTCAAATTGCGCAGTCCTTATCACACACTATTTGGAAGACCGGCTTACGCCAAATTCATGGCCAGGCCGTGTTATGTGTATTTGCAGCTGAAGATTCCGGGTCCTAAGCAGACCATCACCATACATGGAAGCCGGGATATAGCGGCCGAGTGCAACGAAGGAGATTCGGTAATGGCCGAGCAAGCTTGCAGAAAAGAAGAACTCAAGTATTATCGGTCTCAAGTAGATCCGGATGATGGAACCGCATTAAAAAGGCCGAATACTGAGGACGAAAGAGCAAAATTCAAGGCAGCACAGGACACCAAGATGATAGATTTTGTCAAAGGTGATCCCACTAAGCAATTTACTATAGGGTCTAACTTGGACAGCGAGCAGGAGAAGGCACTTGTGGAGTTTATTCGTTCGAATGCGGACGTATTCCCCTGGACACCTAGCGACATGACGGGTATCCCTACAGAGTTGGCAGAGCACAGTTTGCATGTAGATCCCAAGTCTAGGCCTGTGAAGCAGGGCTTGAGGAAGATGAATGAGGAAAGAAGGAAAGCTATAGGTGAAGAAATTTCTCGGCTATTGACAGCCGGCTTCATCATGGAAGTATTTCACCCGGATTGGTTAGCAAATCCGGTGCTAGTGATGAAAAATACCAATGAGTGGAGGATGTGCATTGATTTTACGAGTCTCAACAAGCATTGCCCAAAGGATCCGTTCGCACTACCAAGGATAGATCAGATCATAGATGCAGTAGCTGGGAGTGACCTATTGTGCTTTCTGGACGCTTATTCCGGATATCATCAGATTAAACTCAAGAGGGAGGATTGGGAGAAAACATCGTTTATAACCCCTTTTGGGGCCTTTTGTTACAAAACCATGACATTTGGGTTAAAGAACGCTGGCGCAACTTATCAACGGTGTATTCAGAAGTGCTTCGAGGACCAAATTGGACGCAACGTCCATGCTTATGTGGATGATGTGGTTATCAAGACCAGGAAGGCAGAAACATTTATCGATGATCTAAAGGAAACGTTCAAGAACTTAAGGAGGTATCAGATGAAGCTTAACCCGACAAAGTGCGTATTTGGAATTCCAGCCGGGAAATTACTTGGCTTTATCGTTTCCGAGAGAGGAATTGAAGCAAACCCGGACAAAATCAAAGCTATCCAAAGTCTGAAAAAGCCGGAAAATTGGAAGCATGTTCAAAAGCTCACGGGCTGCATAGCAGCCTTGAGCCGATTTATATCAAGACTCGGAGAAAAGGCAATACCCTTGTACCGGCTCTTGAGGAAATCCGACAATTTTGTATGGGATCAAGAGGCGGATGAGGCGTTCGAGGCACTAAAGAAGCAGTTATCTGAAGCACCAGTACTAGCGGCCCCGGGTCCTAAAGAGCCTATGTTGCTATACGTGGCAGCTGGCCCCCGAGCCGTCAGTGCAGTAGCGGTTGTGGAGCGTAAAGAGGATGGGAAAGGTTATCCAGTCCAGAGGCCGGTTTATTATGTCAGTGAGGTATTATCAGAGGCAAAGCAGCGCTATCCGCATTGGCAAAAACTGGTTTTCGATGTCTTTACGGCCAGCCGGAAACTGAAGCCGTATTTCCAGGAACACCCCATAACAGTGGTTAGCTCAATACCAATGTCGGATATCATCAGAAACTCGGATGCGACCGGAAGAATAGCAGAATGGGCGATAGAAATGGGGGATTATCACATCAGCTACGAGCCTAGGTCAGCAATCAAATCTCAGGCTTTGGTTGATTTCGTTAATGATTGGACACACACAGGCATGACTACCATGGTTCCAAACTCCGAGTCATGGATTACGCACTTCGATGGATCAAAGCAGTACGAGGGATCAGGAGCTGGAGTGGTGCTAACATCACCCAAAGGAGACAAACTGAGTTACGTATTACAAATTCACTTTGACTGTTCCAGCAACGTGGCCGAGTATGAGGCCCTATTGCATGGCTTAAAGGTAGCCAAGGAGATGAACATTAAGAGGATACGATGCTTCGGAGATTCGGACCTTGTGGTACAGCAGGTGTCAGGAACTTGGGATAGAAAGGACGCAACTATGGCAGCATACCGCAGGGAAGTTGATAGGGTTGCAGGATGTTTTTCCGGGTACGAGGTGGAGCATATAGACAGAAGAAAGAATGAGGCAGCCGACGCCGTCGCTAGACTCGGCTCGCGCAGAGAGCCGGTTCCACCTAACGTTTTCCTGGACGAATTATGGCGACCATCAGTTAAAACCGAGTCAGAGGAGGAATTGGCAAATCAAGACCCGGATTTAGGACTCGTGGCCACTGTACGTGCTATTCCCGAGTGGACAGAACCGTTTTTGGCCTACCTATCACGGGGCAAGTTACCACAGCAAGAGGTGTTAGCAAGGCAAATTCTACGGCGAGCAAAGGGATATTCGATCATCAATGGGGAGTTATACAAGAGAAGTGCAGCAGGAGTCTTTTTGCGTTGTGTAGCACCAGAAGAAGGCCGACAGATTCTTAAGGAAATCCATGAAGGTGATTGTGGGCATCATGCATCCACAAGATCCCTTGTGGCCAAAGCTTATCGACACGGATTTTTCTGGCTCACGGCTCTAGCAGATGCGGAGCGCTTAGTGGCAAGGTGTGACGGATGTCAAAGTTACGCACGCCAAACCCACGTGCCGGCTATGGAATTACGGACTATTCCGTTAACTTGGCCGTTCGCGGTTTGGGGTATGGATATGGCTGGTCCCTTTCACATGTCACCTTGCAAGAAGACACATCTTTTGGTGGCTATTGATAAGTTTACCAAGTGGGTTGAGGTTATGCCAGTCACCGACTGTGAAGCAGTTACAGCAGTCAAGTTCCTGAAAAGAATTATCTATCGGTTCGGGTATCCGCACAGTATAATTACCGACAATGGAACCAACATGTCCCTTGGCGCAATGGAAAAGTTTTGTGGTAGCAATTGAATCCGGCTTGACGTAGCATCAATGGCTCATCCGCAGGCCAATGGACAAGTGGAGAGGGCAAACCAAGAATTACTTCGTGGACTAAAACCACGACTGCGAGTCCCTTGCATTAGGGCTGCGGGTGCATGGGTCGAAGAACTACCTTCCGTGGTCTGGGGTATCAACACTACACCCAACAGATCTACTCAGATGATGCCATTCTTCATGGTTTATGGTGCGGAAGCAGTGCTGCCGAGTGATATTATTCATGATTCACCTCGAGTATCAGCTTACGTCGAGGTAGAGAACGAGAAGACCCGGCAGGACGCCGTAGATATGTTAGAAGAGCAAAGGGAACAAGCCCTGGAAAGATCAGCCATATATCAGCAAGATCTACGGAGGTATCATAGCCGGCGCGTGAAAACCCGGGTATTCCAGGAAGGAGACTTGGTTCTGCGCCTGGTACAGTCAAACGAAGGAAAACACAAATTATCACCACCATGGGAAGGACCGTTTATCATAAGCCGGAATCTGCATAATGGATCATATTACTTGGTAGATGCAAGGGAAGAGTCGGCTACAGTTAATGACACCGCTCATACCACTTCATCTATGCAAGAAAGAGACATACCATGGAACGTGGCTCAGCTACGTCCATATTATACTTAGTAAAGACTATATTGGCAAGTGGAATTGCACGATGTAACAGGCAGCAGGTTTCAGACGTACTCTTTTCCTATCCAGGGTACCCTTGGGGACTGGATGGGTTTTTAATGAGGCGGCTTGCTGACCCAACATTCTCATATCAAGAAAAGAAGTGGTTATTCTCATGTTCCTTAATCTCAGTACGCTGCATATATATAGGTCTTGGGGGCTGATTGCTTGAATAGCACAGTTGCAAACTCAATGACCCGGCCTTGATGCCTATGAGTTATAAGGGCCGATTACTCGCAAACGAGTACGGCTGCAATCTTATAACCGGAAAAAGGAGCCAAACTTTCTTGACTTTTCTTACTTAAGCTCGATGTGACTCGCAATAAAAGTGGCATGATTTGCTCGCTTACGATTACAATCAGCCATGAAGCCCAATGGGACTTGCCTGACCCTGTTTTCGTATAGATGTAACAACATGATATCCACGCGAAAGCCGGCTTATAGTACAAGATTGTCAAAAGGGTCATCTAAACCACAAGTTATGCAGAGTATAAGGCTAATAGCTGGAAACTCAATGTTTATCAAGCATAACTTCATTACCTATGTGAAACGGCTCCGGGTTTGGGCTTAGCAAACAACAAAACTCGTTCTCTTCGAAAAGACCACATATCCCAGACTCGGAAATTCGGGTCTTGGCGATTCGGAATTTTGGAAAGGAAAAAGTAGCTTAGTTGCTAAGGCTCAAAAAACCCAAACATCCGAGTCTTGGGGACTTGGGGGCTTAGAAGCAAGTCCGCTCGTCAACACCCACGAAACTCGGAAACCGAGTCTCACAAAAGGAATCGTAAAGAAAGTCGGATATCAAGAACAAGTTGACTCAAAAGTGGATAAATTTAAACGATCAGAAGAAGCACAAAGTGTATCAAGAACTTAGAGTGCATTACAAACTCCGGTAAATAGTATCAAAGGTGCACAGGCGCACCATCCAAAATTAGTTGTTTTAACGACACATCGATCAACTGACGCGTATGAAGTAACATCAGGCATCAGGTATCACTCGGTGTTTTAGGCCGCGGCGTCCATCTTCGCCTTGCCCTTGCTATCACTTGGGGTAACAGCAGCACCCGGATCAGTAGTACCGGCTCGCGCAGGAGGAGGAACGACTGGTGTGGAGGTAGCGGGTGCAGAATCGGCTTCAGCTTTCTTTTTGGCAGCCTCCTCCCTCAACTTAGCAGCTTCCTCCTTCCATCGGGCCAGCATGTCATACGGCTCGGGAAGATCCGACTTAACCGCTTCACCAGCAGCATCATATGCAGGAACGAGGGAATCGACATCTAAGCCGTCAGCAATCACGCTGGCCGGGTAACGGACCTCCTTCTGGACGGCCTGGAAATCCTTCACGGAGAACTTGGACCCATCAAGCTTGTATTCCGGGAAACCGCCCATAAGCTTGGCTAGCTCGAGCTTAGGGAAGTAAGCCTTGGCAAGCGCAAGACCCCGGGTTACTCCAACCCGGCAGGACGAGCGTTTCCAGTGCCAAATCCACTCGGGGATAGTGGAGCAAGCGTCTAGCATTCTCTTCAGGTTGCCATGCCCTTTACCCGGCCACCGTATTTCTTGAAGGATCCATTTGGTTCCGGCGCATAGCTGCCGGATAACGCTCTTGATAGTTTTCAGCCTGGCAATGTCACCCTCGTCCGGCATCACTTCATCCGGACCTGCAGAAATGGAAACATGAGTCAGGAAACTCCGGCTATTTATCAGAAGGATAACCCGGGTGAAGAAACGTACCAAGCAAAGCACGATACGTATCAGCAATTTGAACAGAAAGGCTCGTTAGATCATCTTCTGCTGTGTGAGCCCTCCTCCTATACTTCTTCATTATCGTCCTACTCCTCCTGGCCTCAGCCTCGGCCGCCTCACGCAGAGCCACCTCCTTTTCAATGAGCTTGGTGGCCTTTGCCAGTTTCTCCTCAGATTGAGTCACGAAGGACTGCATGGATGCAAGGAAGGATTAGCCGGGTAAAGGGGCAAGTTATCAGTCGCTTATATCGTAAAGTTCCAAGCAAATTGTGAATCAATTCACTCGGAACTTGGGGACTGGATAAGGACACAAGCAATATTAGTCGGGTTTACCTCGTGTTTGGCTATTAAAGCCTCCAAGATGTTTTCTTCATTAGCCCTCAAAGCGCGCAGGGTTTCGAGCATCTGGGCAAACGTCAGGTCCTCGGGTCGGACACCGGAAGAGCCGGCAGCCTGGTCGCCTGATGGGGGAGCTCTCCCCGCCCTTGGGGTCGAGACCCGGACAGTCTGAGTATCCGGGTTGGGAGAACCCATCCTCGTGTCCGGAACCTCGATCTCCTCGTCCACTGGTTCGGATGAAGCAGGAGACCCGGCGGCTTGGTGAGGTGGATCGCCCAAGGGGCCTTGTTCCTGGTTGTTCTCAATATCACCGCCAGTCGCGGCATCTACGTTCTCAGTCGGCTCCTCTGTCTGACGGTTATCCGCCTCCCGGTTATCCATCTCCACATTCTCCGGGTCACTAACGGTGACTTGAGCGCTAAAGAAAGATGAGAAGAGGCAGTTAGCAATGGTGATTGAAAATTGTCAGGTATGAAAGGATGTCATATAGCAAAAACTTACCCGGTATTTACGGCGTAATCCGGCGGGAGCTCGCTGCTGGAAGCAGACGAAGATGTCAAAGGGACCGATAGCGGAACCCGGAATTGCCCGGCACGTGGATGGTTAGGAGAAGGGTGGCACTGAGGAGAATTGGAAGGACGAGGCGGAGGAGCACTGGCACGATGGACGGGGGAGGTGGAGATGCCCGGGTTAAGGGGATCCTCACCCGGGGAACTCCGAGTTACTCTGCGCTTGGCTGGAAGAGAATCCTTCAAGTACGACGAGTTCGATAATTGATGGTTAAGATGTCACATGGCATCAAAGGAGTAAGGTTCAGAGGATATAGAAGAGAAAGGAACCTTGGACACTGCCCCTCTGGTCTTCCTCTTGGCTCCAACTGTTGCCTCTTGATCAGATTCGGTAGCCTCCGGGTCATCCTCGTTATTCTCACCTTCGTCCTCCAGCCCTGCGGACCGAGTGTGTGTCCGTGGGAATAAGTTAAATGGGAGGAAAATGATGCAAGTGAAGATAATACAAGATCCGAGCAAATACCTTCATCACCGTCAGCCGGCTCATTTTCTTCTTCCGGGTCTCTGGAAGGGGGGAGGTTTCAACTGTCCAGAAAGGATCATCGGCTTGAGACATAAAGATGAAAATAAGAACTAGGAGCAGTATCGAGTCAAGATGAGGAAATAAACTTATGAGTATCGTGTCTTACCGCTGGGGCCGGGTTTTCCCGAGTAAACGGAGGTAACCCGGCGATGTTCTTTATCACCTCCAGCTTCTCCTTCAAGAAACCCTTGATGGTTTTGTTGGTATCCCCGGCTGCAAAGCTCTTAGTGGAATATCGAAGGGCGTCTGTGGTGTGCCCCGAGTATTCGCACATCAATTTGGAGCGGATAGAATTGGGTTGGATCCGGAAGTCGACCCAAGTTTTCACTAAGTTGAGCCCAAGAAGGCCTTGGGCTGAGAGAACGGCTAACTTAGCTAGCAAAGGTATGATTGCCTCCCTGTCTGAGTCAGGGGCGAAAGCGTTGAAATTCTCGGAAGTATTGAGGAGGCCCTCCGAGTAACCCGGCAGTCTCTTCTCGCCGGGTGGAGAGGTGTCGTGGCAGTAGAAGAAGGATAGTTGCCAGTGTTTAACATGGGAGTTCAGATTAAGGGTTGGCATTGGGGAGTTTTTGCGGCGTTGGATGGATACCCCGCCGCAAGTGAGAAGTGCTCCCCGCTTTCGCGGCACGGCTTGCACTGGAAAAGTTCAATAAAGAGAGTCAAACTTGGCGGAGTGCACAAGTATGACTCAGATAGGACAATGAAGTGGGTAATATTCAACATAGAGTTAGGCCCTATGTCGAATACCCGGAGGCCATAGTGGCTCAGGACCTCGCGAAAGAAAGGGTGACCCGGAGGGCGGAATCCCCGGGTCACGTGCTCTATGAAACAGATTACCGCGCCGTCGACGGGTGTGGGCCGGGTCTCGTCACCCGGCGCCCTCCAGTGAATGTCCTTCTGAGGGGGAAGAACCCCCAACTCGGCCAATTCTTCCAGCTTGGCCTTTGTGACAGTGGATCGCCCCCAATTGGCGGATATGGATTGGGTTGTCTTCGCCTGGGCCGGCTGTTTCCCTTGCCTTTTGGGAGCCATGGGATCAACCTGCAAAACACAAGGAAAAAAGGTACAGGAAATAAGACTCGGAAGTATTGGATTATCCGAGTCTGGGGTATCAAGAAAGTATGAAAACTAAGAACTATCTGGGTATCACACCATGGAGTTGAGATTGCGAGGTATCCGGGTATTAAGTACAACTATGGAGATTATTGGTCAATTACGTATGGAAAAGTATTTGGGGAAGACGGATGGTTGCCCATGTATCTACTGCAAGCAAAATAGCCGGAAAAGGAGGATTTTCAGGGTGTCAATGTTACGCGCGGAAAATTGAGGTGAAATGGATCTAGATTGGAAAACTTGCGAACGATTCTACGAAGAAATTGGTGATTAATAATGGTAGGAGGATGAGGTGTAATCATCAAACAGGTGGTTAAAGGAGTTAGCGAGCGTCAAATCGATCTAATCCGGTGCAACAGGAAGAACGGCCCGCAGGTTGACCTAGATCCAATCTAAGGTGAATCGAAAAATTGCGGAGCTATTTTAACAAATACTTACTGGGAGGAGCTTGAATCTGGCGTGGCGGCGGCCGATGTCGCGGTCTGGATGTCCCCCTGCAACCATTGATGAGCGGAATGAAGGCGCGGTGGGAGAGTTTGGCGGCGTCGCGAACAGTTCAAGGATGAACGTGGCCGACGGCGGCCTTGCTACGATGGCGGGCTTGAGATTCTTGTGGAATTGCGGAGCGCAGGGAATAAGGAAGCAAAGGGAAGGTTGGAATGAAACGTTGGGATCTAAGTTACCCTCTGGGCTCTATTTATAAGATGCGGGCGGATAAACCTATCCTAACAGGCGGAATCCGGAAATTTTGGGATAACGGTCATCTGTGCGGATTTTTTGAGATTTGCTTCAAGTGTTGAACGTGATATCCGGGCAGAAATAAGAAGGAGATATTTGCCGCGAAATCAGGGTTAATTATCGAGTAAAGTAAGTCGGGCTTTTGGCATTTTTTATCAGGGTTTAGACCTGGAGAGCTAAGCCAAGTACTTGGAGAAAAGCCGGGTTACTATATGGCCACCATGGAGTTAGGCCTAGCTATTTATCAAAGCACCTTAACCCGGCCTCCATACAATTGTGCGTTTGATATTTTTGCAGGGAATAGCAAGCGCTTCAAGGAAGGATCCGTGAAGCCCAAGCTATTCTGGGGACTACTGATGGAGGGATAATAACCCGGTAGGCCAACTTCAAGGTGTAACCCGGCCCAAAGGACGCTGTGCAAGATCCGGCTAAGGATAAAGAAACTTCTGGAAGGCCCAAGTTTGTAGGCCTCGTAACCCGGATTGTGGGTTACGGTAAAGGAAAGTTAGGGTTTGTATGCGGTGTCCGGGTAGGATTCAGGGTGCGTCTTGGAGGGTAAGCCAGGGGGTACGGGTGCTTTATAAACCGACCCCTAGGTTTAGTTGAGAGAGATCTAAGAACCCTAGCAATATCGCTTGGTATCGAGTATCCAGTGTAACACGAGAGTTGAGTTAATAACTTGAGATCGGAGACTCGGCGACTTGATTGCCGGCTACCAGATCGAGTTCCATCATGCTTTCCTCTGAGCTAAACCCTCTCCCAAACGCCTGTGTCGTCTTGCCCCAAGATCAGTTACCCCCGGTAACGTCTGCCGTGATTATCCCACGACAGGCGTCTAATCAAAACTTCCCCGATCATCTGCAGATGGATCTCAGGTTCTTCCCGCAGGTGGTTCGGATGACTCGTTGCGAGAGCACTGCCGGTTATCCGGAGATGCTGAGAGACATGGTCACTTATATGGGGTTCCGTTGGGCACCAGAGTACCAGGTCTACGAGCAGCAGCGAGAGTTTGACCAGATCTACTACCAGGCTATCGTCTACATTCTGTCAGATGATGGCATGAGCGTTGTCCACCGCTACGAGGCAGTAGGTTCCACAGTGGATATGGCTGTGCAGCAGGCAGCTTATGTGAGTCTCACCGTCCTTCGTGCTGACTACTGGGGATTTGACGATTCTATCTATCGCCACATCCCCCGTGGTTACATCACTTCGGAGGGAGCTCACTTCACTCTCTACGACAACTTGGATGTCTACGAGCATGATAACACCAGGCTGCACACCACCGCTCAGTTTGTGAGGCACAGTGACGCATTTGCCACCACACTTTCTCAGGAGTTGGCCTCAGTCAGAGAGCAGCTCTACCTTGCTTTGACTCGTCTGGCGACGTACACCACAGACTTTGTTGGAGATGAGCGCTTTGCACGTTTCGATCAGCCAGTTGGTCGTCGTCTGCCAGATGCTGGAGGTTACGAGCCGATCAGAGGTCCACTCCTCAACCTCGGTGCTGGTTACACCGGGATTCCACGCTTTGGAGCACAGGGAGTCGACGCTATGTACTTCACCACACCTAGAGTCGCTCTCAGGCCACGTCAGATCTATGTGGATCGTCGTTCTACCTACTTTCGTGGGCGTGCTCCTCACCGTACCTCTCGTCGTACTACTCACCGCCGTCCTGCGTGATGAGCATGGGAGTATCGATGTATCCATTCCTAGCTATGTTTAGTTATCCTTTGGCTTTCGAACCATTTGTGGTGTGTTGGATATTCTGATGTATTTGAACATGTCATGATGTACCTGTTGGTTATCTATTCATGCGTCGGAATAATCTCGCTTTCGGTTACCAAGTCTATCCTTTTCTGTGTTGTGCTAAAATGCATGTCTATTCAGGATGCCGCCAACAAGGAACAACCCGCCTGAGCCACCGCCAATCACGGAGCTGTTGACTCAGATGACTCAGGTCGTGACGCAGATGGCCCAGTTCCAGGCTTATCAGCACAACAACCAGAATGCTCCACGAGTCAGCATCAAGGAGTTTCTGAGTCTGGGGCCGAGAGCTTTCGTGGCAACACGCGAGCCTCTGGATGCTGATGACTGGATCCGTGAGATGGCCAGGGCTCTGGACATTGCTCACGTTGCCGAGGAAGACAAGGTCAAGTATGCCACCTACCTACTGAAGGGTCAGGCAGCTACTTGGTGGGAGAACTACCAGACCATGAGAGCTGGCTACCCAATCACCTGGGGTTGTTTCAAGGAAGCTTTCCTGAAGCACCACATCCCAGATGGTCTCATGGAAAGGATGCGTGAAGAGTTTTGCTCTCTTAAGCAAGGCAAGCTGGACGTCATCGGCTATCAGAACGAGTTCAATCGTCTCGCTCGATACGCTGGTGGTGAGGTGTCCACTGAGGCTAAGAAGATGGCAAGGTTCCGCCGAAGTTTTAACCCGGAACTCAAGTACGCACTCACCAACATCAAGTGCAAAGACTTCGAGGAGCTCGTGAACACCGCGCTCAATGAAGAAAATGGGCGCAAGGCGTTCGAGGAGTCTCGGAAGCACTCGCGTGAGGGTGGTTCCTCCTCCAACATGTCCACCCCTCCGTAGAAGCGCCGCATCTGGGTGCCAAATGGTGCTGTCACTCGGGCTCCATATGCCCAAGCTTCTCCAGGCTTTGCTCCCCGCCCACCCAACCCATCTCAGATGCATAGTCAGAGGGTTCCAATGGGGCAGCCAAGGCCAGGCCCTCCTCGTGTCGTCACTTGCTTCAAGTGCAAGGAGACGGGACACTACGCCGACAAGTGCACTCAGAGGCAGCTACCTCCACCTCCTCGCCCCAACACCAACCAGGCAATGGTGCATGCTCCCCCGGCTAAAGCCTTCAACTCCAACAACAGGCCTGTCGGGAGGACCGCGAGGGTGAATCATATCAAGGCTGACAGAGCTGAGGAAGCTGCTGAAGTCGTTCTCGGTATATTACCCGTAAACTCTTTTCCAGCTAAAGTGTTGTTTGATACCGGAGCATCGCATTCTTTTGTGTCAAAGATCTTTGCAATAACGTACAACCTAGTTCTGGTTCCACTAAGCAATCAAATCACTGTTCACTCTCCGGGATCACAAATGTTGACTTCCAAGATAAGCATGGACAATCAAATCCTAATTGGAGGTCGCATATTCCTTGCTTCACTCATGTTGCTGGGAAATTCTGACATTGATGTCATTCTGGGCATGGATTGGTTGAAGACCAACGAAGCTAAAATTGACTGTGCTCAAAAGTCAATAACTCTCTCCCACCCTTATGGCCAGATAGTCTATTCTCCATATGGATCAAGGTCTTTTCAGCTATGCACACTCGATGCAAAACCTCTTCCTCTACTTGAAAATGTTCCGGTGGTTTGTGAATTCCCTGACGTCTTTCCAGAAGAGTTGCCAGGGATTCCTCCGGACAGAGCAGTTGAGTTCGTGATCGAGCTTGAGCCAGGTACTGCTCCAATCTCTAAGCATCCATACAAGATAGCTCCTCCTTAACTGAAATTGTTGAAGGAGCAAATCGATATGTACATGGAGAAAGGTTACATTCAACCTAGTTCCTCCGCTTGGGGTTGCCCAACCCTGTTCGTTGCCAAAAAGGACCAAACAAAGAGACTCGTGGTTGACTATCGTCCTCTCAACGAGAAAACCATCAAAAACAAGTATCCAATTCCTCGTATCGATGATCTTTTTGATCAACTTGCTGGAGCCTCAATATTCTCAAAGTTGGACTTGAGGATGGGTTACCATCAAATAAAGATCAGAAAGGAAGATATTCCAAAAACAGCCTTCACCACTCGGTACGGTCTATATGAATACACCGTCATGTCTTTTGGTCTAACCAATGCACCGGCGACATTCTCTAGACTCATGAATTCTGTCTTCCATGAATACCTCGACAAGTTCGTTGTGGTATATCTCGATGACATTCTGGTCTACTCAAAATGCGAGGAAGAGCATGAAGAACATCTTCGTCTCACTCTCATGAAACTTCGCGAGCATCGTCTATATGCCAAATTCTCCAAATGTGAGTTTTGGATTCCAGAAGTTGCTTACCTTGGTCATATCATCTCTGCCAAGGGCATAGCCATTGATCCAGAAAAGGTTAAGGAAATTGTTGATTGGAAACCTCCCAAGACGGTGAAGCAAGTCAGAAGTTTTCTTGGCTTGGCTAGCTATTGCCGTCGTTTCGTCCAAAACTTTTCCAAGATTGACAAACCTCTCACTGATCTGACAAAGAAGGACAAGAAGTTCGTTTGGACTCCACAGTGCGAGGAGAGTTTCAATCTCCTGAAGACTAAGCTCACATCTACCCCAGTTTTGGTTGGCCCAGATACTACCAAACCTTTCCAGATATTCTGCGATGCATCTCTCCAAGGTCTGGGTGCAGTTCTTATGCAAGAACGGCAAGTTGTGGCTTATGCTTCACGTCAGTTGAACGCACATGAGCAAAACTATCCCACACATGATCTTGAACTTGCAGCAGTTGTGTTTACCCTCAAGAAATGGAGACAATACTTGTTGGGTAACCGCACTGAAATCTTTTCCGATCATAAGAGTCTGAAAAACATCTTCACTCAACCAGATCTAAACCTCAGGCAAAGGAGATGGATTGAGAAGGTTAAAGACTATGATCTCACCATTTCCTACAATCCAGGCAAGGCTAATGTTATGGCCGATGCTCTCAGTCGCAAGTCCTATGGCAATAATCTCATGATCATGGAAAGCCAACCTCCACTTCATGAAGAATTCCAGAAGCTGAACCTTGGTCTTGTTCCTCAAGGATATCTTGCTAGCTTGACAGCTAGTCCAACTCTCGAGGACAAGATTCGTTCTGAACAACTTCGTGATGCTGAAATCAAGAAGATTGTAGAGCACATCAAAGAAGGCAATGATAAATTCAAGTCCTTCTCAATTGATGACAAGGGAACTGTGTTCTTCGAAGGACGCATTGCAGTTCCTCAGATTCAAAGTCTCAAAGATATCATTCTCAAGGAGGCTCATGAAACTCCTCTCTCCATCCACCGTGGAAGTACAAAGATGTACCAGGATCTCAAGACTCTGTATTGGTGGCCTGGCATGAAACGTGAAATTGCTCAATACGTTTCTGAATGCGACGTTTGTCAACGTGTTAAGGCAGTCCATCAGAAAACAGCAGGTCTTCTCCAACCTCTGAAAATTCCTGAGTGGAAGTGGGACATGATTGAAATGGACTTCGTCACTGGTTTTCCAAAGTCCAAGAAGGGCAACGATGCAATCTTCGTTGTCATTGATCGTCTCACTAAAGTAGCTCACTTCTTTGCTGTCAAAGAAACAATCTCAGCTAGCCAGTTAGCAGAGCTCTACACAACAAAGATTGTTCCCCTTCATGGTGTTCCATTGGAAATAAGCTCAGACCGTGGAAGCATATTCACTTCTCATTTCTGGAAGAGTTTTCAAGAAGCATTGGGCACCAAACTTCTGTTCAGCACAGCTTATCACCCTCAGTCTCAGGGGCAAGTCGAAAGAGTCAATCAGATTCTCGAGGATATGCTCAGAGCATGTGGTCTCTCCTTTGGCATGAAATGGGAGGATTGTCTTCCATATGCTGAATTCTCCTACAACAACAGCTTCCAGGCAAGCCTAGGCATGGCACCATTTGAGGCATTGTATGGCCGCAGATGCAGGAGTCCAATCAATTGGTCTGGAGCTGGTGAACGTTCACTCTTAGGCCCTGACATTGTTAAGGAAGCCGAAGAGAAAGTTCGCATCATTCTTGACAATCTCAAGATTGCTCAGTCTCGTCAGAAAAGCTATTATGACAGCAAGCACATGGATATGATCTATGCACCTGGTGACAAGGCATATCTCCGTGTAACTCCCCTCAGAGGCACTCATCGTTTTGGTGTGAAAGGAAAGCTTGCACCAAGATACATTGGTCCTTTCAACATTCTCTCAAGGCGTGCAGAGAATGCTTATCGTCTTGAACTTCCAGAAAAACTATCCAAGGTGCACGATGTGTTTCACGTGTCACAACTCAAGAAGTGTTTCAAAGATCCAGATCGTGCAGTTGATCATGATTCCATTGAACTGCAAGATGATGTCTCTTATGAGGAGCACCCTATTCGAATTCTCGATGAGACCGAGCGTAAGACTCGCAACAAGAGCACCAAGTTCTTGAAAGTGCAGTGGTCGCATCATTCCGATAAAGAGGCAACGTGGGAGACCGAAGAGGATCTTCGCAAGAAGTATCCGGACCTTTTCGCTTCTCAGTAAGGAATCTCGGGGCGCGATTCCTTCAAGGGGGCGTTTTGTAACATCCCAAGTATGAAAACTTACCATTTAGAATGTTTGATTTCTTGTTTATTAAAGTTTTGCATCATGTCATCATGTTTATTCTTTGTTTGCATTTGTTTTACTTTGTTCTCCATTTGTTTGCTTCTGTTTTACTCTGTTTTCACATTTGAAATTCAAACTTTATTCAAACATTTAATTCATACTTGTTATGTTACAACCTCTTAAATAAAAAGTTCAAAATCAAAACCTTAATTGTTTCCAATTATTCCATAATGATCAACTAATAAAATGGTGGTTTTATTTCAATCAATTACTTCCAATGTTATTTCAAATTCAAATCATTCAATTGCAAACAGTACCCACTTTTGAAATTATGAAATAACCAAAACAAATGTGCTCATTTGTTTCCAATTAAAATCATTTGATCACCCTAATTAAAATATTGTTTTCAATAACCAATTAACCACAAATTTCAATCAAATTCATTCAAATCAAATCATCAAACAGCACCTAATTTGAAAATTATGAAAGTACCAAAAAATTCTAATCATTTGTTCTATTTAACTAATAGGGTTCACCCTATTAAAAATGTGGTTTTCTCTATTCATCACTTAATTATCAAATTCATTCAAAAATTGAATCATTTTGCAAACAGCAAAAGAATTTGAACTTTTTTTAAAAAATCCTAACTTGGCAATTGTTTGTTTTTGAACTAATTAACTTACCAAATTTTTCTCACATTTTTCCTAGCCCTACACCTTATCTATTTCTTCCCTTTCCATTTTTTTCTGCAAAAAAAAACAGAGAAAAAAATAATAAAAAGGAGAAAACGCTTCAGAAGGGGGGGAAGGCCCAACCCGTTTCTTTTCCCCCTCGGCCCAGTACCTGTTCGATCTTCGTCGATAGGTACGGCAGCACATCCAGGGGTGCCACGGCGGCACTGTGCCCCTCCGACAGCCGTGCGCTCCTGTAGCCCCTATATCTACCCCCCCACGCGAGCGCCGCTGCCCTAGACCCTAGGTTACCCCTCCTCCCTCGCAGAGCGCCGCCAATCTCTCTCTCCCCGGCGAATTCCACCATCTCTGCCACTGCAACCGACCGCCGCCGTTCTCTGAACCCATGGTTGCCGCCGGCGATCTGCTCACTCTCCTCCCTAGCTAGCTACTGAAATCGATTCGCCGCTTCCTCCTCGAGCTACTGGACACCGCAGCCACCGCTGAGAACCACCACACCGTCGCCGCCATCTTCCACGTCGCCGCCGTCGTGTCTGCACCGAGCCGCGGCCACGATTACATCGCCGGTGAGCAGTCGTTGGCCTCCACCTCCTCCCTCTCTGCTTGCGCAACACGAGCACGCACGCATCACGCACATGATCTGCACCCCAGCAGCAGCACGAGCACGACAGCAACGGCGATCGCCGCCGGTGTTTTCCTCTCTGACGAAGTTCCGTTGCTTTCGTCGTCAGTTAAAAGTTCAGATACGTGAACTGAACCTTAACCTGTCATCGACGCGTATACTGACAACAAACGAAACACAACACACTGGTTACAGCGACAGCGCGCGCACCCCCGAGCCCAGGGTTCGATCCCTGGCTCTCGCACGGGAGAAAATCCCATCTTTTTTCCGCGCGGCGCTGACAGAGTGGCCCCCCTGTCAGCCACACCGTTGCCACGCAAGCACACGTTGGCCATAGGCCCACTGGCAGTGTCTAGGGTAGATCCCTGTGCGGTAACAAATGTTTTCCAGCTTTTCTGTTTTAAATCAAAGTCGTTTTAAATTGCAGATTGGTCCCTAAAACTAAAACCCTAATAACTTTTATTTTATAACTCCAATTAATAAAAATAAAATATGTGCACTGCCCCAAATTTAATTATCTATCTATTTATAACATTTGTTTTCTGTTTTGAATTTTCCAAATGCATTTCAATTTTGAATTCAAACAATTCAATTGTAATTTGATAAAATCCATAACTAATTCATACTAAATCCAAATAATGCAAATAAAATATGTTTTGAAGGGGAACGTAGCATAGAAAACAAAAAATTTCCTACGCGAGAGATACCCGAAAGGCCAAGATCTAATCTAGGAGACGAAGTGTAACGGGCAACAAGAGGGTTAAGGAGAACACATACCCTCGAAGACTCAAAGTGGTACGAGATCAAATCTCGTTGTTGGCGTAGTCGTACTCACACCGATCCCGATAGCGAGAAGATGAGCACCGCAATCCGGCGGTGCATCCGTGATCGGTCACACGTACGGTTGATGACGACCTCCGTTCCCTCGTTCCAGCGGGGCGCGGAAGTAGAGGATCCCTCGGAACTCCAGCAGCACGACGACGTGGTGGTGGTGGAGAAAAACATTGCTCAGGGCTTCGCCAAGCGCACGAACAAGTGGTGGAGCAGCGGCAGGAGGGAGGAAGAGATGACACAAGTGTGTGTAGGGGGAGAGGGAGCTCTCACCCCTCCTTTTATAGGAGGGGATGGCAGCCACGAATTTTTGGCTGCCTCCACCTCTCCCTCATCATGTGAGTGGAGTCTCCACTCAACCCACTCATTCTTCCATGAATTCCCACTCAAAATCCCAAGGGTTTTCTTTAATAAATAAATAAAACAATTTTATTTCTTTATTTTAATATTTGTTAATTCCATTAACAAACATTAACATATAACCCCTTGAGTTAGTTGTTAAATCTATTAACAACCATTTGATAAGAATCCCCTTGAACTATTTCAAAATTACTCGAAACAATTTCGGTGACTATTTCAATATTCCCCGAAATAATTTCGGTGCTGTCCAAACTTTTCTCCGATATTCCGTATCCTCTCAAATGCGTCATCGAACCTTAAGTGTGTCACCCTACGGTTCGCGAATAAGATAGACATGATCGAGACTCCTCTCCAGTCAATAATCAACAGCGGGATCTGGAGATCCGTGATGACTCCTATATATTCAACGATGACTCTCGTGATCGTGTGAACCAACAACGCCGTGAACTATTCCCTTTGTCTCGCGATATTTTACTTGTCCGAGATTCGATCATTGGTATCAACCATACCTTGTTCAATCTCGTTACCGACAAGTACTCTTTTCTCGTTCCCGTGATATAACATCCTTTGTGATCATATCACGTGCTTGCAAGCGGTTTCGATGTGATATCACCGAGAGGGCCCAGAGTATATCTCTCCGTCATTTGGATGGACAAATCCCACTCTTGATCCATGATCCTCAACTAATACTTTCCGAATACTTAACGACACCTTTATAGTCACCCTGTTACGGTGTGACGTTTGATGCCATCAAAGCACTCTTCCGGTATCAGTGATTGACATGATCTCATGGTCTAAGGAATAAGTTACTTCGTATGTTTGATATAACAATGTAAACTAAATGACTTGATCGCATTGCTATATTATCTTTGGGTATATGTTCATCACATCATTCTTCTAATGACATGACCCCGTTATTAATAACATCCAATGTTCATGATCAGGAAACCTTGATCATCTATTAATCAACGAGCTAGTTAAAAGAGAGGCTTTACTAGGAACCATTGTTTGTTTATTAAGCACACATGTATCAACGTTTCCGGTTAATACAATTCTAGCATGAGAAATAAACATTCATCATAAACAAGGAATAAGATAATAACCATTTTATTATTGCCTCTCGGGCATATTCCCTTCAGTCTCCCACTTGCACTAGAGTCAATAATCTAGTCTGTAAGCACTTTAACACATATGGCGTACCAGTGTTATTACCATGCTTCGCATGCGGTAAACATCATCAAAAAGATCTGAAATGTTCAGGTCCTATTGTATTTGCATGTTCTTTGCGTCTACACGCATCACTCATTCTCTAATGAGATGGCTTTGTATATATATAGTCAATTCGTGAAAACTTAATTCCTCAGCTTAAACTGATGTCACTAACATTGTGAAAATGTAGCTTCATAGTGTTAGCATTCTTGGAAACTCACCAAGTTCCGGTGATACCTTAATTCCTCAGCTTAAACTGATGTTACTAACATTGTGAAAATGTAGCTTCATAGTTTCAGCATTCTTGGAAATTCACCAAGTTCAATAAAGAACTCCTTGACACAAAATACGCTTATAATCAGTTGTTAACACAACGATATACTTTAGCCTTTGTTGTAGTATCTGTCACAATATTTTAATTTTGAAACTCTTTCAAATCCAGCATGGAACTTTCTTCCATCCTATTGTGCTACCGTTCATCACATATTTTAATTGAGATAAAATTACTTGAATAAATGACAAGACTATTAGTGTAACATATTACAACTAATATTTTGTCATTACTATATGGGAAAACATATCCTTAGCATTTCTAAAATGACACAAGGATCTCTCCCACTGTCGTCTAATCATCATATGAATTATCCTACTATAACATTTTATAGCATAGGACTCATCTGGTTGTGTTCATAGCATGGAAACATGACTTAGAAATCTCAATTTCAATGATGCTCATCATGTGTCAAAACACATGAATCTTGCTCAATTATTTTCCATGTGACAAGAACTCCTTCTTATCAATTTTATATTGACTTACTTCAATATTTCATCTATGTAATTTGGCTTCAATCATATCAGGCGCTTCAATCCATCTTTTATAGATATCGATGCCCAATATCTTCTAAGCCTTTCATCAATATGAAATCTTAACCGTGTTAATTTAAAATACATATTTTCCAATCAACCATATGTCATCTACATAAAGTATTGGAAATATGTCATAACGCTCCCACTTAATTTCTTGTAACTCTACAAGCATCTTTATCATTCATGATGGAATCAAACTCTTTTGATAACTTCATTAAGGTAAAGATTTCAACTTCGTTATGCTCACTTCAACCATTGAAGTGCGCATGCCTTTCTAGCAACCTTTTGAATTTTACAAAACTCTCAGACTGTGTCAAGTACACATCCTTGAATAAACTTCCTCGAGAGGAGAATTGGTTTTGTTATTCAACATCCATATCATAATATGTAACTTTGCTAGAACTATCTGCAAAGACTAAGCATCACTACGGAAGATCAAAATCTTGTAGTAGTGAACTCTTTGAACTTCGTCGAAAACAACTTTCCGATAAGTATCCATGTCTTTGTCGCTATATAGACCCTTTTGCTATCGTTAGGCATCATGCCTATTGAAAGGACTACCAAGTCACATACTTGATATTCATACAAGGATACTATTGCGGATATAATGACTCATAGTCAATTTTACGAAGTCAGTGCCCATCATTTGCTTCCTTTATAAGGTCCAGGTCCTTTGTTGTCAAAACAACACTTTATACTTAAACCACAAGTTGTTCAAAGTACAAAGTTTTTGGACTTTTCTGGTACAGTTCGCAAACTCATTTGAAGTATCTACAACATTTGTAGTGTCTTCTACTTAGTCAAAATAGTAAACCCCGGACCAACTTCCAGTGTTGCGCTACTCTTGACATGATAACGGAGATTCTGTAATCTTGTTGAGTTTGTACCGTGCTCCCACTCACTTGTTTCGCAAGAACTACTTTCTCGAGAAATCAACCCTTTCTGACAAACAACATTTGTCTTTTGGTTCGGTGATAGGATAAATACCCAATGTTTTATTTGGGATAACCTTATAAACATATATTTATCCTATTTTGGTTGTAAACATTTTACACATGCTATGCATACCAAAACTTAAGAAAAATGACAATTCAGGTCATTACCCAAACCATATCTTATATGTTGTCAATTTCAACGGATCATGATGGTGCTCTTTTCAGTGTAAAAGCGGTTGTCCTTAATGTATAAACTACAAAATTATAATGGCAATTTTATTAATCTTACCATGTCAAACAAGGTTTGATTTTGTCTTTTGAATACTCCAATCTAATGTGGGGTATTCGAGAACTATAAGTTGTAGAACAATTTTGCAACTTCTCAGATGTTTTGCTAAACTTGTAACTCAAACTTTATCCTTTATGATCCAATCATAAATACTTGATTATCTTGTTACATTGATTTTAACTTCATATTAACAACCTTTTGAACCAATTCAAAATGTCAAACTCTGTTCCCTTTAAATAGATATACTCACATATCTACTTAAATCATCGACAGAATTTTATGAAGGAAAAATTAATCCACCATACATGACTACACATAATGGACTATATACATCAATATGTATAATCTCCACTAAATTAGTCGTCCATTCTACTTTGGCCTAAGAACGGAATTCTAGTCATCTTTTGGAATAGGTCTCACAAGCGTCAATAAAATGACTCCGGAAGTCCATCAATATGGAGTTCCTTCATGTTTTCCTTTCCGATATGAACTAAAATGGTGGTGTCACAATTTAAGTGAAACTCTTCAACGTCTTGCAATGTTTAGCATTTAGTCTTATAGATGTTTACTTTACCAACATGATTTATATTAACATATCCATCAATTATGGAATATGATCATCGTTTGAACAATCTCATTTGTTCTCACAAAAGACTAGAACAAAATAACAAATTATTAAGTTCTTCAAATAAATCTCGACTGGTTGGTTCGATACGACAATGAACACAATAACACTTTATTAATGTTCTTGTCATAATCGATTCCACATCTATTACTAGTTCCTTTTAGGCCCTTGTATTTCTTTCATTGTGTTGCTTTGTATGACAACTCATACCAACCAATGTGGTATCAAAATACCAAAAATACTTTGTTAACTAGTAATACATCTATATCTTGTATATCAAGTATATACTCCTGAGCTGGACTTTTCCAGTTATCTTCTTTTCTGCCATATATCTATTTGTAATTCTATTTTCAATATTCCCTTTCCTTTATAGAAGAATCATTCAACATCAAACAATGCTAGTCTTACTAGCTCATTTTCTTTGGCGTGTTAGTCATATACTATCACCCATTGAGTCATACTTTGAGTTTGATTGTTCTACTAATATCACCATATTAATAGCATTCTTCTACATTCCACTCTTAGCAATTTCCAAGTAAGGTAAACTACTTTACCCATACTTCTAATCCATCCCATCATAACAATTTTATGATTAAGCTACTATAGCTCGAAGGAAGGAATTTAGAGGATAATTTTTAGCATCCAATTTCTTGGAATATTCAAACGCCTAGCGTCTTCAATCATTGCATATATTCAGATAATATAAGCAAACATTGTCACGCTAAATTATACTCAGTCATGTTGCCACAAATAAGTTTCTAGATATCAATATATCTTTCACTTGATTGTTTCTGAAAACAACTCTTTTCAGTCCCTAAATCACCTTGATCAACAAAACATTCTTTTGAAGATAAAGTAATACGGAAGCAACCATGACTCCGGATTCTAAGTAGGAATTATTTGCTCTCTAGATTAATCAATCATTAACCACATGGAGCTAGGTAGGAAATACCAAAAATCTACAATAGGACTCAATTTTAAATTTCACTAATACGGTACCAATCTTAAATGGTATTTACCAGATCATAACAGTTATATCTCAATTAACAATCTAAGTGTAAGGTAGTTATGTGGATGCCAATGAATACTACAATTTGTGCAAATTCACTTTGATTTGTTGTTCATGATAAATAAGTTAAAGTTAATTCAAAAATTAAACCATGAACTCCCACTCAAAAACAACATCCCTCTTAGTCGTCTTTAGTGATTACACGAACCAAATTCACTACACCAAAACCGATCATCACGTGAGATGATGTAGTTTCAAAGGCGAACATCGACATGTTCATCATATCATCCATATGACTCATGCTTTACCTTTCGGTTACGTGTTCCGAGGCCATGTCTGTACATGCTAGGCTCGCCAAGTAGAACCGTAGTATTGCGTGTGTTTCAAGGCCATGTCTGTACATGCTAGGCTTGAAAACACCCGTTGTATGCGAACGTTGAGTCTATCACACCCGATCATCACGTGGTGTCTCGAAACGACGAACTTTCTTAACGATGCATACTTAAGGAAGAACACATTATTATCTTGATATTAAGTGAGAGGGATCATCTTATAATTCTACCAACGTTATCTAAGCAAAACAAGATGCATAAAAAGGATCAACATCACAGACATCACATGAAAGGATAACGTGATATGATATGGTCCTTCTTGCACTTGATCTCCATCATGTGCATTATGGTATGATCTCAATCATTCCACCGGCGTGGTACCAAGTACCACGGTACCCCAAACTTGTTTGTCCATCAATAAGAAGACAACCATATGGATACCTTACGGTATATCAATAATTTACAAAATAGATCATCTCATAATCAAATTTGTAATATTGACCATATCACATCACATGCCCAGCAAAAACTAGTTAGACGCTTCTAATTTATTTTTGCATATTTTACGTGGCTTAGGGCTTTCGAGGATAGAACCGTTCATACCTACGAACATCAACCACAACGTTGATAAACACATTTTTAACAACCCTTCATAGATTAGATCTTAACTATAGTAGGAGAAACAGACACCCGCAAGCCACTTATGCAATACAAGTTGCATGTCAGTTGTGGAACAAGTCTCATGTACGTGGACATGTAAGGTTAGTCCGGGCCGCTTCATCCCACTATGCCACTAAGATCATAAAATAATCAAGGAGGTAATAACATGATCATCAACGCCCACATACACCTATGTGTTCTACCCGTACAAAACATCTACGCATAGATCCGGCTCTGATACCACTGAAGGGGAACGTAGCATAGAAAACAAAAAATTTCCTACGCGAGAGATACCCGAAAGGCCAAGATCTAATCTAGGAGACGAAGTGTAACGGGCAACAAGAGGGTTAAGGAGAACACATACCCTCGAAGACTCAAAGTGGTACGAGATCAAATCTCGTTGTTGGCGTAGTCGTACTCACACCGATCCCGATAGCGAGAAGATGAGCACCGCAATCCGGCGGTGCATCCGTGATCGGTCACACGTACGGTTGATGACGACCTCCGTTCCCTCGTTCCAGCGGGGCGCGGAAGTAGAGGATCCCTCGGAACTCCAGCAGCACGACGACGTGGTGGTGGTGGAGAAAAACATTGCTCAGGGCTTCGCCAAGCGCACGAACAAGTTGTGGAGCAGCGGCAGGAGGGAGGAAGAGATGACACAAGTGTGTGTAGGGGGAGAGGGAGCTCTCACCCCTCCTTTTATAGGAGGGGATGGCAGCCACGAATTTTTGGCTGCCTCCACCTCTCCCTCATCATGTGAGTGGAGTCTCCACTCAACCCACTCATTCTTCCATGAATTCCCACTCAAAATCCCAAGGGTTTTCTTTAATAAATAAATAAAACAATTTTATTTCTTTATTTTAATATTTGTTAATTCCATTAACAAACATTAACATATAACCCCTTGAGTTAGTTGTTAAATCTATTAACAACCATTTGATAAGAATCCCCTTGAACTATTTCAAAATTACTCGAAACAATTTCGGTGACTATTTCAATATTCCCCGAAACAATTTCGGTGCTGTCCAAACTTTTCTCCGATATTCCGTATCCTCTCAAATGCGTCATCGAACCTTAAGTGTGTCACCCTACGGTTCGCGAATAAGATAGACATGATCGAGACTCCTCTCCAGTCAATAATCAACAGCGGGATCTGGAGATCCGTGATGACTCCTATATATTCAACGATGACTCTCGTGATCGTGTGAACCAACAACGCCGTGAACTATTCCCTTTGTCTCGCGATATTTTACTTGTCCGAGATTCGATCATTGGTATCAACCATACCTTGTTCAATCTCGTTACCGACAAGTACTCTTTTCTCGTTCCCGTGATATAACATCCTTTGTGATCATATCACGTGCTTGCAAGCGGTTTCGATGTGATATCACCGAGAGGGCCCAGAGTATATCTCTCCGTCATTTGGATGGACAAATCCCACTCTTGATCCATGATCCTCAACTAATACTTTCCGAATACTTAACGACACCTTTATAGTCACCCTGTTACGGTGTGACGTTTGATGCCATCAAAGCACTCTTCCGGTATCAGTGATTGACATGATCTCATGGTCTAAGGAATAAGTTACTTCGTATGTTTGATATAACAATGTAAACTAAATGACTTGATCGCATTGCTATATTATCTTTGGGTATATGTTCATCACATCATTCTTCTAATGACATGACCCCGTTATTAATAACATCCAATGTTCATGATCAGGAAACCTTGATCATCTATTAATCAACGAGCTAGTTAAAAGAGAGGCTTTACTAGGAACCATTGTTTGTTTATTAAGCACACATGTATCAACGTTTCCGGTTAATACAATTCTAGCATGAGAAATAAACATTCATCATAAACAAGGAATAAGATAATAACCATTTTATTATTGCCTCTCGGGCATATTCCCTTCATGGTTTCCATGCTATTTCAAACCACCTATTCAAATATAAATTTTGTTTCATGGTTTGAATAATTAAAATTGCTTAAATATTTTAAACCTTGTTTAAATCATTTAAATTTGATAAAATCATAACTTGCTCAAATTAAATTATTTTTGAACATGCAAAATATGTTTTCAAACTAGAAAAGTATAAACTTTTCAAATATGAATTTGAATTTATGTTTTGAACAAATAAAATTCATACTTTTTTAAAATCATTTAAAACTTGTTTAATCTTGTTTAAGTCATAATAAATTCATCCTAACTCCTTTTTCAATATTTGAAACATGTAATCCAACTAAAATTTTGTATTCTTTTCAAATATGAATTTTGTTATTTATTTTGCACAATTTAAATTGGTGAAAACAACAACTATTTGTGTAATTCCTTTAAGGAACCAAAAATTCCCTAACTTAATAAATAAAATTTCTAAATTGGTAAACCTTATTTCCAATTGGTTCTATTGTTGTTATTTTGTTGTTTTCCTCATCCATGCATCATACTAATCCACTTTCACCTGTTGGTTAATTGGAAAACAATTGTTTCAACCAAAATTCATGGGCTTTTCATATGCAACTCAAAATTGCATATGTGTCCATTTAAATTGTTTCCCATGTCAACTATTTTATTTTGATGCATCAGTTAAATTGACATGCATCATCCCATGATTGTGCACTATGCCATGATATTGATTGTTTATCTTTCTGCATTGTCTGTTTGCTTCTTCTCGGATAGACGACGACGTTGAGACAGACGATACTTACGACACCCCTTCTGAGGATCTAGCTCAGTACCAGGCTGCTGAGTTTCCAGGCAAGTTATCACTCACATGAACCACTGTGTTCCTTTCAACATTGGTTACCGATACTTTCCGTTGTCTATTTTGCAAGCCCTATGTATAGTTGTTCCTGTTACGAACCTATCACATGAATCCCTTAACCCTGATATTGCCTCACCTCCACTCCTACAACCCCATTGTTTGAGCCAGTGTCCTACTAGCATGCTTAGGTTGTTTTGCTCGAGTTTGTTACCCGTTACTTTCTGTTACTATATTTCTATTATGTTCTGGGGGCTCGATGTTAATCAATCAACCTGTTAATAATAATATGCTGATAAGGCACCGGCAGGAGGCCCTGTGTGGTTTTGAGGCCTGCTAGTGTCGACCCTAATAGGAAAAGGGTCTTGTCTACTGATCCATGATGAGCGCACTATCCGCATGTGGGAAGCGTGTATGGGCGCCCCCCTCAATTTGATTCGATTCACATCTCGTCCAAATCGCCTCATTTAGTTCGTGATTTTCCATTTGCCGCATGCATGTTTTTGCGAGCCCAGCGCAGGGTGGAACTTTTGTAGTCGGCATATAGGGGGACACGTTCTTAGAGTGCTAAGAGGGTCCCTTTTCTTCGGGGCTCGATTAGCCGTGCGCCCAATGTGCTTTGGGCTTGATGCGAAGAAGAGTTGAGTTGTGTTGAGTGCCCCGCTTGGTGGGAGGCATCCCATCTGGCGGGTTATTCTTACGTGTACGGCCAAATTGGTGCCCCCTGCAGGGATAAATCTTCTCGAGAAGCCGTGTTTTCCGCGGTTATGGTTAACTTGGTGAAAGTACTGGCTAACAAGTACTCAGAACAACATACACCTAACTATTGATAACTTGACTAGTAATAGACTTATTGACACAACAACTTGACCCATTATTCATTAATCCAACTGTGTGAGTTATCCTCGGATTGCTTCTTTGGATAAGGGGCGAGATCCAGGATGGGTTTGTTTGAGGTTATCTTTCAGTTGGTTACTATACGATATCTTATCTTCTTTCTGATAGCCAGAAGAGGTAGAATCTCTGTAGTTGGTTAGCGCAGCCAGTTGCAGCATCTTTTATATCCCCCTTCTTCCGTTGAACCCAAGGCATCTGTGCTTGGTGTTGACGGGCTACACTTTGGTGAATTGTGAGTCTTGCTTGCCAGTACGTTTATGTATTGACCCCCTTTGGGGCTGTGGTTTCCGCAGACTACGCTTACGAGGATCCCAGTGACGGCTACTACGTGGAGTTTGACGAGGCTGCTGACGAGTAGGTAGCGGACCCGGGCAGGATCCGAGACCACGTGGATGGGATCCGTTTTCCTTTTATTCCCGGCTTCTTAAGCCTATATGGATTTGTCTGTACTTAGACCCTTTGAGTGTTTCCGCTGCTATGTAATGATGATATGTTGGGACATGTGTCCTCTGGATGATTGTATTTGCTATCTCTGCTCTAGTGAGAGCCATTTGCAACTTATTTTAATCTTTTGTGTCTTAGTGATATGTTGTGCGATCATTCTGTTACAAACCGTTGACGTACCATGTGTGTATGGTATGAAGTACGTCAATGGTAGTATCCTGATTTCTATGGGATAGTTTACGTCGACGCTGAACAGATAGGGGTTGGTTGTCACACATACGTGTGTTGGCCTACTCGTAAGAGGACGCGGGTGCCGGTAAGCCCCGTAATCCAATCTACTACTGTTCAACGGAACGGCGAGTATCCTTTAGAGGTCCGGGTGCGACAAAAAAGGACCGGGGTCCACAGTTCACTAGTGGTGTCTCTCCGTGAAAGATAAATAACATGTGTGGTGAACAAATTACAGCTGGGCAATTGACAGAAATGAAGGATGCACCCTAGTGCATATGCAAGACATAAAGATTACTATGTGATTCATGCAGGCATTACAACAAAATTCATAGACTGTTATCCAACTGCATCTATGACTAAAAATCCACCCTCCAAATATCATCCGAACAAATGTTGGGTATTAAGTTGCAAGCAACAGATAATCGCAGTAAGCAAAGTGTGTAATGTAAACAATAACATCATCCTTAGACAAAGCATTGTTGTTTTCTCCCTAATGGCAACAACACATCCTCCGTCCGTCACGTTTTTTTTACTCGAGCACAGATGAAAAGGAGGCATGAGCCCACTATCGAGCATACATACTCCCTCTTGGAGTTACTAGCATCTACTTGGCCAGAGCATCTACTAATAACGGAGAGCATGCAAGATCATAAATAGCATATGCATGAAGATAACATGATAGATTGATAATCAGAAGACATAGAATTCAACATTCATCAGATCCTAGCAAACACAACATGTCGCATTACATAAAGATGGTCTTGATCATGATAGGCCGCTCACAAGATCTAAACATGAGGTACAAATTAAGTGGAGAGAACAACCATCTAGCTACTGCTATGGACCCGTCGTCCAGGGATTAACTACTCACGCATCACTTCGGAGCAAGGCATTGTGGTGTATACCCCTCCGGTGGTGATTTCCCCCTCCGGCAGGGTGCCGGGGAGAGCTCCAGAACCCTCCCGATCTCGGGATGACGTTGACGGAGGCCTCGGGTGTTTCTCGGGAAAAAGTGGGATCTATTTTGGGTTTATCTCTCGGAGGGATTAAATAAAAGGGCAGAGGCGGTGGAGGCCTAGGGGCGACACCATGTCGCACCCTGATTTCTAGGGGATACTCACCGTACGAACTGGATAGCAGATGCTTGGATTATGGGGCATAACTGCTCCCACGTCCCAGCTTCCTGGTAGGCCTGCGCTTATGCGCGACAACACAAGCCCTGCTATTCCATCGTCGATGTAAACTATCCACTAGAGATCAAAGGCACTTCCGTCGACGTACTTCAAACCGTGGAGTCAAACCCAACAAGTTAAGGAGTGATCAACATGGATTAAAATGGAACAATTTGGTTGTTTCACTTGTTATTTTTATTCCAAAAGTTGTAACAGAACAAGTATGAAAACATTGTTTGAGTAAGGTTTGAATTTGAGTTGTGAAAACAGTGGAAAACAAATGCAACAATTTAGAAACAAAAGCAAACAACATGATGACATGATGCAATACTTAAATAAACAAGAAATCAATCATTCTAATTGGTAGGTTTTCATACTTGGGCTGTTACAAAACGCCCCCCCTTGAAGGAATCGCGCCCCGAGATTCCTACTGAGAAAAGAAAAGGTCCGGATACTTCTTGCGAAGATCCTCTTAAGCTGTGACACGTGAAACACATCGTGCACATTGGATAGACGTCAGGGAATTTGCAAACCACCGGAACATTTTCAAGTAAAGGGAGAGGTTTTGTATGGAAGGTGTATAATTGAACAGAATTTGATTCATTTGGAGAATAGACTATCTGTAATAAAGGTGGAACAGAGTTATTGACATCAATCAAACACCAAGAGTGAGATCAATGTCAGAATCATCAACATGAGAGTAACGAGGAATATGTGGCCTCCCATTAGAATTGGATTGTTCCTACTTATCTTGGAAGTCAACATTTGAGATCCCGGGGAGTGAACAGAGTTTTGATTGCTTAGTGGAACCAGAATTGGGTTGTGTGTTGTGGAAAAGATTGTTGACACAAAGGAATGTGATTCTCCGGTATGAAATAACACTTTAGCTGGAATAGAGTTTAGCAGATGAACGGGGAAACTTTGATTAGACGCCGGTAGAAGAATTGAAGTGGAAAACAACAACAAGATTTCAACGGACGAAAAGGATGTTGAGAAGAACAGGATAACGAAGCAACACCGGGAAAAACGAGACCAAAACTCCTGAGGTACTACGGAGAACCCAAAACACGTGAAATCCTAACTTGAAAGTTTAGATGAGAAGGGAGAAATCAACGTTGCACTTCCTTACCAGAAAAAGGGTGGGAGGGTGGGGAAAGAAGAAAAAGAACAGAATTCCTACTCTCACGTTTCATTTTTCCTATATAGCTACAAAATAGTTTCTAGACTCAACTGCGACCAGTAAAAAGGGATCCTACAGGCAGACGGGCTCTGATACCATTTGTCGCACCCTGATTTCTAGGGGATACTCACCGTACGAACTGGATAGCAGATGCTTGGATTATGGGGCATAACTGCTCCCACGTCCCAGCTTCCTGGTAGGCCTGCGCTTATGCGCGACAACACAAGCCCTGCTATTCCATCGTCGATGTAAACTATCCACTAGAGATCAAAGGCACTTCCGTCGACGTACTTCAAACCATACACACATGGTACGTCAACGGCGTTTAACAAGTGATATCACAACAGATCTCTACGACACAAAAGATTGAAATAAGTTGCAAATGGCTCTCATTAGAGCAGAGATAGCAAATACAATCATTCAGAGGGCACATGCCCCAACAATACATCATTACATCACAGCGGAAGCATTCGACATGTCTGAGTACAGACAAGAACCAAATAGGCCTAAGAGGCCGGAAACAAACAGACGGAGCCCATCCACGAAGGTCTCGGATCCTGCCCGGGTCCGCTATCTACTCGTCAGCAGTCTCGTCATACTCCACGTAGTTGCCACCATGTAGATCCTCGAAACGTAGGTCTGCGGAAACCACAGCCCCAAAGGGGTCAGTACATAAACGTACTGGCAAGCAAGACTCACAGTTCACCAAAGTGTAACCCGTCAATACCAAGCACAGATGCCTTGGGTTCAACGGAAGAGAGGGGATATAAAAGATGCTGCAACTGGATGCGCTAACCAACTACAGAGATTCTACCACTTCCGGCTAACAGAAAGGAGATAAGATCGAGGATTGTAACCAACTGAAAGATAACTTCAAGCAAACCCATCCTGGATCTCGCCCCTTATCCAAAGAAGCAATCCGAGGATAACTCACACAGTTGTAATAGTGATGGTTCAAATTATTGTGTCAATAAGCCTATTACTAGTCAAATTATTAATCATGGGGTGTAACATGTTTGATCATTATGTTTAAGTTGCCCTGAGTACTTGTTAGCCAGTACTTTCACCAAGTAATCCATAACCGCGGAAAACACGGCTTCTCGAGAAGATTATCCCTGCAGGGTTGCACCAATTTGGCCGTACACTCATGAATATCCCGCCAGATGGGAGATCACCCCACCAAGCGGGGCACTCAACACAACCAACCATTCTTCACATCAAGCCCAAAGAACCTTGGGCGCACGGCTAATCAAGCCCCGAAGAAAAGGGACCCTCATAGCACTCTAAGACCGTGTCCCCCTATATGCCGACTACAAAATTTCCACCCTGGCCTGGGCTCGCAAAAACATGCATGCGGCAAATGGAAAACACGAACTAAATGAGGCGATTTGGACGAGATGCGAATCAGGTCAAGTTGAGGGGGGCGCCCATACTCGCTTCCCAAATGCGGGTAGTGCGCTCATCATGGATCAGTAGACAAGACCCTTTTCCTATTAGGGTCGACACTAGCAGGCTTCAAAACCTCTCATGGGCCTCCTGCCGGTGCCTTATCATCAAATTTATTATTAATAGTAACATTAGCATGATTGATTGATTAAACATCGAGCCCCCCACAACGTAATAGAAATAGTAACAGAAAGTAACGGGTAACAGACTCGAGCAAAAGCAACCTAAGCATGCTAGTAAGACACTGGCTCAAACAATGGGTTGTAGGAAAGGAGATGAGGCAATATCAGGTTTAAGGGATTCATGTGATGGGTTCGTAACAGAATCAACTACTACTAAGGCCAGCAGAAAGGAACAACGGAAAGTATCGGTAATCAATGTTGAAAGGAACACAGTGGTTCATGTGAGTGATAACTTGCCTGCAAAACCCAGTAGCCTGGTACTGAGCTAACTCCTTAGAAGGGGTGTCGTAAGTATCGTCGGTCTCAACGTCGTCGTTTATCCGAGAAGAAGCAAACAGACAATGCAGAAAAGGTAGACAATCAATATCATGGCATAGTGCACAATCATGGGATGATGCATGTCATGTTAATAGATGCATCAAAATAAACTACTTGACAAGATAGAAACAGGATTAAACGGACCCATATGCAATTGGATTGCATATGGAAAGCCCATGAATTATGGGTGAATTAATTGTTTTACAACTACTCATTATATGAAAGTGGATTAGCATGATGCATGGATGAGGAAAACAGCAAAATAACAACAATAGAACCAAATGGAAATAAGGCTTAACAAGTTTAGAAATTCATTTATTAAGTGTTGGAATTTTGGTTACTTAAAGGTGTCACACAAGCAATTGTTGTTTTCATCAAATTAAATTGTTCAAAACAGATCACCAAGTTTATATTTGAAAAGAAAACAAGATTTTAGTTGGAATACATGTTTCACTTGTTGAAAAAGGGATTTCAAATAAATTATTTATGAATTAAACAAGTTTAAGCAGGAATTAAATGAATTTAATTCAAACATGAACTTATTTGAATTTTTATTTGTTCAAAGCATTAAACCAAATTCATATTTGAAAAGTTTATACTTTTAGGGTTGGAAAACATATTTTATATGTCCCAAAAGAATTTGACTTGATCAAGTTATGAATTTTAGCAATATTAAATGATTTAAACAAGGTTTAAATCATTTAACCAATTTTAATTATTCAAAACATGAAACAAATTTTATATTTGGACAGGTGGTTTAATTTTGCATGGAAAACATATTTCATTTGTGGAAATTGGATTTAAAATGAGCAAGTTATTATTTTGGCAATTTTAAATGCAATAAACAAGAAACAGTTGTTTTCAGCAATTTAAATAATTCAAAACAGAAAAAAAAAATTATTTGGAAAGTACATGAAAAGTTGATTGGAAAACATATTTAGTTTGTGGAATTTGGAATTTTTATGAACAAGTTATGAATTTTGCAAGTTTGAGTGAATTTGACAAGTTTTCAAATATTGCACCAATTTAAAATATTCAAAACAGTAAAAAAAAATTATATTTGGATAGAAAATTTAATTTGGTATTGAAAACATATAAAAAATGTTGGAATTGGAGTTAAAATGATTTTATTATGCATTTTAGAAGTTTAGGATGCAATCTGCCATTTTAATTAATATCCAGGGATTTAGAAATTAATAGCAGGGACTTAGAGATAATTAGCAGGGGTCTAGAAAATAATAGCAAGGACCTGGGTGTGATTTGCAGTTTGTGCTGGATTGGAAAAATAGAAAAGAAAAAGTGGGATTAATCCCGTGGGGGGTGGGATTCGATCCCCCCACCTCCTGCTTCCTGCACAGGGAGCCAACCAGTGGGACTGAACTGAACTTGTGTTAGGAGGGGGAAGCGAGGGAGGATAAGGTGTGGTGCGTGCGCTGGACTGAAAAAAAATGAACTGAACCTGACTGATTCATCACGGACAGAGATCGACTGGAAAAAGGATGGTCTCCTGGCAGCGATGCGCTCGCCAGGGAGGTGCGGCCGTGGGGTGCGGTGAGGGGAGTGGAGCCAAGGGAGAGGGAGGAGGCGAGGGAAGGAGGAGATGCGATCGGGCGGCTCACCTGGGTGTCCTCCACGGACAGGAGGGAGGAGGAGTCGGGCAGGAGCAGGTGGCGACCGGCGGTAGAAGCTTCACGGCGGCGGCGGCACGGTGCAACCCAGCCCAAGCCGAGGGGGGGAGAGAAAGCCCATGGTGGGGGCTTTCCATTCCCACCCTCGCGGCGGCCGGAGGGGAGCTCGCTGGCCGGCGATCGCCGGAGCCAAAAGGGCCAATTTTCGGTGCAGTTTAGGTTCAGAACAGAGAGGATACAGGGAGAAAGAGAGAAGAAGGGATGGCGGCTTGAGGGAAAAGAGAGGGAGCTAGGGTTTAGGGTTGGGAGAGGGGGAAGGTGAGCTACTTAAGGGGAAAGGGCCATGGTACGGCAGCAATCGTAGCGAGGAGGGGGCTGATCGGGTGGTGTTCCTCTGTTCGTACAGAGATGACCTCACCGAGGTAGGTGACAGCGACAGGGGGGAAGGGGTACTGGGCCAACTCGGGGTTAGATGGGCTGGGTTGGCTGGTTAGTTAGCTGCTGCCCACTGCTTTGCAATTTTATTCTTTTTGTTTCTTTTATTTTTTTTGCTGAAACCAAAAGGAAGAAAAAAAGGAGATATTTTAGGTTAGTAAAATTGTATGAAAAATAGGTTAAGCTAATTTGATTAAAAGAAAACACTGCCAGGTTTTTGTTTTACAGAAAGTTTGAAAATAAAATGTTGTTTGGTATTTAAACCAATTTTGAATGATTTTAGTATTAGGAAAACAAAGTAATGTTTAATAGGGTTACCCCTAAGGTTTAATTTGATTGAAATTTAGTTGCTTGGCTTGTTAAGTTATGAATTCAAAAGTGGTTATGTTTGAGGCATTTTGATTAGAAGATGAAGGTGATTTAATTAATTGATTGCAAATAGTTGTTTGATTTAAAACCCAACAAGTTAAGGAGTGATCAACATGGATTAAAATGGAACAATTTGGTTGTTTCACTTGTTATTTTTATTCCAAAAGTTGTAACAGAACAAGTATGAAAACATTGTTTGAGTAAGGTTTGAATTTGAGTTGTGAAAACAGTGGAAAACAAATGCAACAATTTAGAAACAAAAGCAAACAACATGATGACATGATGCAATACTTAAATAAACAAGAAATCAATCATTCTAATTGGTAGGTTTTCATACTTGGGCTGTTACACACCACCCCCTAGCGCGGCCAAAGGGGGGGCGCCACCCTATGATGTGGGCCCCCTGAGGCCCCCCTCCGAATCTTTTCGGGACTACGTGGAACCTTCGGGAATTCTAAGCCTTCCGGGCTTAGAATTTTGCAATTCCAAGAATATTTCCAGAACAATTTTCTGAAACTAAAAATAGTAGAAAACGGGGAACTCGCTCGGTGGCATCTTGTCAATAGGTTAGTCCGGAAAATCGATAAAAATGACATAAAGTGTATAGAAAACATGTGGGAAACAATAATAAAACAAGATGGAACATCAGAAATTAAGGATACGTTTATGACGTATCAACATCATAGAGCTTAGTTCCTACTCGGCCTCGATTAGCTAAACGATAAAAACACAACAATTTCTGAGATCACATGCTACCAACATAAACTTGATCATCAATAATGTAAAAGCATAAGTAAGCCAAGATCATAGAACTTTAACACAATCATGATAAATACAACTTTAATAATAAAGTGTAGCATTCACCTTGCATCATGAGAAGTAACTCAAATAAAAGATCATGAATAACAATGCAACGAAAGGTATATGTTTGTTTCAAGTATAGAGTAAACATGTCAAAATGATATTTCGCTAGTCCTTAAGAGTGGGGCAAAACATAAATGCCAGGACACCTTCAAAGTTCATGAGGTAGACTAGAACAAATAATTAGAGAACAAGCAATAATACATCATGAATAAATTAATAATGTTTCTGGGACAAATGCACATAAAACTCAGAATGGACAAAATGCTCTCTCAACTATGCATAAAGTAGGAAGATGGAGACTCAACATAAAAGTTCAAGAAAGGCCCTTCGCAGAGGGAAGCATGGATCACTCATGTGCTAGAGCTTTTATTTTATTAAACAGAGGTATTGAAAACTTTTTAAGAGAGGTGTATGCTTATGTCAAGGAATGGTAAACAGAAAATATAGTACATCACAAGCCAACTAGACTTCACAAGAGCGGCTCCCACAGAAGGACGCATCTGGGTAGAAGGTCGTCCCTCTTTCTCTTTTGTTTACACAATTATGCTTTGACTGATAAATCAGGGGAAAAAATAGTGAAGAGAATTTGTGTTATTAATTTGGGGTTGGGCACCCCGCTACCAACTCTTCTATCATTGGATAAGCGGATGAAGCCACTAGTACAGGGTGTGAAAGTCCAATCAACAAGTGAGATAAAGATTCTCTATTTATTTCCTCATGAGCTAAAACAGGAGCACAAACCAGGAGTAAATTTGAAAGTTTTAAAGGTAACACATGAGCAATTTCCTTTGGAGTGGCGGTTAATTACCACACGTAGGTAGGTATGGTGGACACAATGGGAAAACTTTGGTTTTGGGGAGTTGGATGCACGAGTAGAGCTCATACTCAGTACAGGTGGACGCTAGCAAAAGACTGGGAGCGACAAATCAAGAGAGCATAAGAGCCATAATCATGCAGAGAGACATAAACATCATTAATCACAGCATAAGTGGTACCACAAGTTCAAAAACTAAATAATCATGGAGGTCATTCGTGACTAGTTCATACTCATAAACATGGTGCGAGCATGCGCCAAGTCAACCAAATAAAACATTCAAAGGAGGACACCACAAATTTATGCTTCAATATGACAAGAACAACTCATGATTCTTTCAATGGCACATTAAACCATCTCAGATATTTGAGGCTAATAATGCTACTCAATAACCACAAGGCTTTAAAAATAAAATAACATCTAGCATGGTATGAAAAATTCTAGCCACAGTCTATACAAGCTTCTACTTGCACCGTTAAAAATTCTACCTCAAGCAGCAATTTCTTTTCCCAACAAGCACCATACAAATCATGCTTTAACCAAAACTCTCTAAGTACTACAGAAAGAAAACATGATAGGACTCACATAACACTACTAAAAATAACAGCTCTGAATAAGAGATGCAATGAAAACAAGAGCTAAACAGGAAAAAATTTGAAACATTTTCTACTGCAGGGGAGTCCCCCACAACGCTTTATTGCCATCAAAAGAGTTTACAAATATTTACAAATGTACATAGAAGGATAGACTAAGATAATCTATCACAAACTAATGTAAGGTGTTAAGCCATGATGATAAATCCGCTGCTAAGGAAGCACTCAACGTATGCTTAAGCAAAAGGAGGTCTACCATGAAGCCAACTTTCCAACCCTTGAAGGAATGCCTCTCAAACTTGAAAATAACTCCATTCCTCTGTTTCCAGATGTTCCAACAGGCAAGAATCACTATCTCAGTGAAACAAGGACCTTTGAAGTTCTTTTTAGCAATAGAAAGATTAGTCAAAACTGTGTTATCACTCCATGAAATTTGCAGGTAGTTCCAAATACTGGAGCTGAAAATACACTGTGAGAACAAATGTGTCCAATCCTCAAGACAAAGTTTTTTGCAAATGACACAATACTCAGTCCCATCAATCTTCCAATTCCTTCTCTTAATCATATCTTTGGTATTAATCCTATCATTTAGGATCAGCCATGCAAAAAATGTATGCTTTGACATGCATTTGGATTTCCAGATCCACTTGGCTAGTTTATCATCATTCAATTGAGAAAACTGTAGATGATAAAATTTACAGGAAGTATATACTCCTTTATTAGAGTTACAGGACCAGACATCCTTATTATTATTCACCTGAACATTTACCACGATGCCTTGAAGATCAACAAATTCTTGAAAAGCTTCATATGAAAGAGGAAAGTGAAAAGCATCAGAAAGATCAGTCATCACTTTCAAAACTCTCACTGAGGCCATCTGATCCTTAGCAAATGAGAACAATCTTGGAAATTTCATTGACAGAGCATGTCCCAGCCAAGAATCTTTCCAAAAAAGAACAGAATATCCATTCCCCACTGTGCATGAAGAGAATGAACACCAAGTATCAGATAATTGCATAATACCTTTCCACCAGAAGGATCCACAAGAGGTAACTGCATGAGGAACCGACTGAAAGTAGTATGCATTCTTGACCATATTTACCCAAGGAATATCCACAGAGTTGTAAAATTTTGCTAGAAATTTGAGCAACAGAGCCCTGTTTTGAATCTGGAGATTAATGACTCCTAAACCACCTATAGATTTTGGCTTACACACCATATCCCAAGCAGCCAAAGATTTTACTCTTTTCTTGTTTTTATCTTTTCTCCATAAGCATCTCCTCCTTGCTTTATCAGTAATATCAATGACTCCTTTAGGTATCACTAGTGTGCACATATAGTATGTGGGCAAAGAGGAAAGAACTGAGTTCACAAGCACCAAGTTGTCACCATATGAGAGGAAATATACTGTTGCAGAAAGTCTCCTCTCAACTGTGTCAATGAGAGGAGCAAAATCCTTAATTGATGGCTTAGTGGTGCCCATAGGCAAACCTACATAGGTAAATGGCATAGAAGCCACATTATAGTCCAATACATTAGCCAAATCAATAGTTTACTGCTGAGATAAATTTATTGGTATCACTGATGACTTGTTCAAATTCACCTTTAGTCCCGTGATCTGAGCATAAAGGTTAAGAAGATTCTTAAATACCAACAATTGATCAGGATCAGCAGGCAAGATCACTAAAGTATCATCAGCATACTGAACAATAGGATAATCCCCTCCAATAGTAATTGGTAAACGAAGGCTTCCCTCCCTGAGAGCCATATTAACAATACTTTGAAGCAAATCGCCACCCAGAACATATAGAATAGGTGACAAAGGATCACCCTGCCTGACCTCTCTTCTGGAAACAAAAGGTTTACCAGGGAACACCATTTAAAAGAACAGAAGAGGAACCTGAAGAGAGAATTTCCTTCACCCATTTGATGACTAAAGGTGGGAACCCTTTAGAACTCAAAATTTGAAGGATGGCACTGTGCTCAATAGTATCAAAAGCTTTCTCAAAATCAATCTTGAAAACCACCACTTTCTGCTTAGAATGTTTACACTGGAAAATGTATTCAAAACACAACGCCAGGAAATCTTGAATAGTTCTAGATTTAATGAAACCATATTGATTATCATGGATGCAACCCAAGATTTTATCTTGGAATCTATTAGCCAGAATCTTTGTGATAAACTTTAGAAAAGTGTTGGTGAGGGAGATAGGTCTAAAATCATTCACAGTCTCAGGAGAGTGTGATTTTGGAATGAGAGTAATAAAAGAACCATTAATACTTTCCAAAGAGATCCTTGCACTATGGAATTCATTGCAAAGTTTGATAAAATCATCTTTTATAATACTCCAACAATGTTTAATGAATAAACCAGTGAAACCATCAGGACCAGGAGCGCGAGCCGGTTTGAGATGTTTAACCACACCCTCCACTTCCTCAACAGAAAAAGGATTTGCAAGATCCTCTAAGCCATCAAGCACGGGATAAATCAATATTAATAGTAGTTGGGCAAGAGACACCCATTCTGTTTTTGAAACATGACCAAAATGCAACAGCTTTCTCCTGGTGATCCACCAGTATATTCCCTGAAGCGTCTGAAATGGAGGGAACTGCATTTTATCTAAACCTCTCAGTGGATCGGGCATGAAAATATTTAGTGTTTTCACCAGAAAGTTTAGCCCAACAAATTGTACACCTTTGTTTCCAATATTCAGACTGCAAAGATAATAATTTCTTTATATGCTCCTTAACAATCAGTCTGAAATTGAACTTGGGAACACTCAGAGATATCTCATCTCCCAGCTGATCAAAAAAAGAATCACCTTACTACTCATATCAATAAGTAATTTCAATTGAGAGAGATTCCTTCCCCAATCCTTTAGGTCGGCCCCTGGCTTATTTCTATTATCCAAGGATCTAATAAAATTGAAATCCCCAAGAATCAACCAATTTTGATGTAATGGGATGGAAAGGTTGTATAACCAGTTGACGAACTCATCTCTTTCCACTCCTTTGCAAGGAACATATACATTCACTAGAAACCAAGTAACAGAGTTATGAACAGAGGTGAATTTTAAGTGAATGGCAGAACGATGCACTTCCAATAAATCTCCATGGAAAATGGAACTATTCCATAGCAAAATTAAACCCCCAAAAGCTCCAACAGAAGGAGAGAAAACAAATTGATTAAACCTCTTAGGACAGAATGACCTAATAAAAGAATGATCAAAATCCTGGCATTTAGTTTCTTGGAGGTATATTACAGAGGCATGACTTTCCTCAATTTTATTATAAACAGCCTCTCTTTTAGATTTATCATTTAAACCTCTAACATTCCGGTCAAAAACAATCCAATCCAAATGCATTGAAGATGTACTATCCATTGCAGACTGATATTAATAATAAACCATGTTGGCCAACATAAATGACCAACAGAAAGAAAAACAGATAGTAGCAACCTTCACCATATATCAATACATTAGAGATCAAGATAGAAAATAAAATATAGTAACAAGGTCCAAGACGCACTCCATGGGCCAACACGACCCAAAAATAGAAGAAGGCCCACTAATCATCAGAACTTAATGGGCTTGTGGGCTTCTTCGGAGCAGCTTCAAGCTTCTCCACCGTCAGCTCAGAATCATCAATCTGAAGCATTTTTCCCGCTCTCCTCGGTACGGCAACAGGCGTGATGGGTGGCACACCATCAGCAGCAGCCTGAGGACGTGAAGATTTAGCTTTCTTCCTTGGTTCAGGCTTGTCAGATCCAGGCAGAACCCGGAAGCCTGCATTCTTAGCTAAACTCCTCGTCACACGACGGTCCTCAATGACCAAAGGAGTTGCAACCTTTCGTGTCCTCTTCTTGGAAGAAGCAGGCACAGGTGTAGCCGGATTATTCTCCAGTAACAAAGGAGCAGACACAACAGGGATCTCCAATGGCAGCAGGGAGGACAGAAATTCGAACCTCCTGTCAAAAATGAACCTGGCTTTGTGTTCCTGAAAGTATCTGGACCACTCCACAACAGGGTCAGGCAGGAGCACTCTCATAATCTAGACCTCATGCTCCTGAACTACATCATCCACCTGCACTGGTGGGACAAAAGGAAGAATGGCCAATTGATTTTGCTCCACTTGCTGCTGCAGCTCAATAAAATGATCAGGTCCTTCCGCCCTGACAGCATTTATCGAGTCAACCGTCGCACCTGAAAACTGAATAGTTACAGATGATTGTACTTGTTCAGGTTCTGGTGGCTGATCGACCGGGCCATCCTGTCCAACATTCTCTCCATGTGCCTCAATATTCCAATTGCCCCACCCTTCCTGTTGCTGCTCAGGGACAACCGGCGGCACCCATGCATCTTCAACAGGAGCTACAGGTGCACCGAAAACTGGGTGCGGATTACCATCACCAGGAACATGGGACTCATCCCCAGGTAGATTGTCAGCTGCATCATTGTCCAGAATATAGACAGGACAAGTCCAGGAAACAACATGTCCCCCGTATCGCTGCACTTCACGAATAACAACTGATCTCGGAATATCAGCTGCTCCTCCATAAGAAACTTTGAGGATAGTGCGACAAGGAGAAGCATCCTCCCGCCACCAGGATCTTAGCTTCCCAAATTTGGATACCAACTCACGAAGGAAATCATCAGTCCGGTAATCCATATGCAAATTCAGAATCATGATCCACCCAGTCCTAGTGTAAACAGTTGCCCTTAAGTTCTCCCCCTCATCATGCCTAACGAAAGAAAGCATTCTACCATCTTCAAATATAAATGGAACCGAACTGACCAAAATATCTCTGGCCACCTGATCTGCCAAGCGGAACAAACCAACTCCAACCGCACTTTCCAAGAAGGAGATTACCTGCAAGTTGTGCTCTTGGAAGATGTGATCTACAATCAGTTGCAGGACATCATCAATCTCTTCAATAGGTGGCCGGGGAACAAGCTGAGCAATAGCCCATGATTCATGGCGTCTGACAGGGGCCATCGAGGAGGTGATGTAGACTCGAGCAGGTCGTTCCTCAGCCGCCCAAGGCTCCAGGATATGCATCCCCGCCGGGAGGAACCTGGTAGGATCACAAGGGAAGTTTGCCATCGACAATGGTGGTTCCGAATCGAGCGGAAACTCCAGCGAGGGTTTTCGTGGAACAGTAGTAGAGGAAGGGGATAGAACAGGGGAGGGGACTCCTCGTTTCTGACTGACGTTGATTTAACTACCCATCGAAGAGTTCCATTAAGTCCTGGGCAGTTTTTGCAGATATGGCCCGAACATGAACAAGACCAGCACCTAATCCGGCCCGTACAATTTTCTGTTGCATGTTTAGCTGGGAGACATTTAGAACAGGGCCACACCTGGTCCGCCATATTATCAATTAATTTTGCAAAACCGTCATTGACGGTAGTTCAAACAGAAGCAGGACCACATGAGGAGGTTCCTTTACAGGTTGAGCAACAGAAAATACTGGCTCAAAGGAACCAAACTTAATGGCACGCGGAACATAATCAATATCCTTAACCACAACATCCGTAGAAGAATCATCGGACTCCTTGGTCTGATTAATAATTGGTTTATGAATAACTAAATGATTCCGTGGGATGTAACGGTTATTATTTACCTTTTTCTTTTTCCTCAAGACCAAAGTCCACTCCTTATCCTGATCATTATTCCACTTCTTTAATTCAGAAATCCAATTAGCCCCGCCAAAGCTCCAGAGATGAAAATAACACTTGAAGTGAAAGCATTTAAACCATTTAATTTTCATGATGTGAAAACCAACCTCCTTGGAGGAAACCTCAAAACAGAAGACTCGATCATGAAGGCATTTAACATTGAGCGAACCACAATAACCACCAATAGCTGCCTCGAGAGCCAATGCAACAATGTCTTCATCAATCTTAAAAGAAGCACGTCCAAAAGAGACCACCAATTTAAAAGCACCATACTTCATAGAGGCATGAACATACGATCCGAAAAGCAATCGGACTTCTTTAGCCAATGCAAGACCTCTAGAAAAATCCAGGTCTAAAACCCTAGCCGCATGAACCAAACCCACAAAAGGGTCAATTGGATTCCGATCCAACACCGGGATCAATGAGTTGACATCCAATATTGGAACAATAACATTAGAATGATCCAATAGAGAACCATTGCGAGGAACCAAGTGATCCTGAACCTTGGCACGATGACACGCAAAATAGATCTCAGATCCCGGATGAACATTTTCACGTACCTTGAGAAAACGTTGATCAAGCACAAAGCCTGCTTGATCGAAAAGTTGAATCTTCTTGTCTTTCAGATCCAAAAGAATAAATGCCACGTAGATAGGATTGAACTTCAGATTCAGGTCAGCGGAGAAGAGCGCCCTCCAACGCCAACATGAAGGAGAGAAGAGTGACTTGGCCTTGGACATAGCGTAAGAGAGGTGGGCGACAGTGCCAGAGTGGCAATTGTCGGAAGAGAGAGGCTAAAACCCTAGATCGCCATGAGATCGCCATGGGCAGCACCTAGGGAGAGAGCCGAGAGAGCCGCCATAGTCACTTTTCGGTCCTAGACAGGAATTTTTGCAGCAACTAGAAGAAAAACTAATAATACTAGCATAACAAGTATTTAAACAAAAAAGCGGAGCGTGTCTCTTTCCCAAACAAAGAATGCTAGGATCCAAATATATTACTGCAGCAAGGAAAACAAAATAAAACAAAGGAAAAAAAGAAAACAAAAGAAAAACAAACAGATGCTCCAAGTAAACTTCTTATGATGTGACCGAATAAAAATATAGTTTCACGAGAAGTGACCTGATAGATAGTTGATGAAGAAGGGGATGCCTTGGGCATCCCCAAGAGTCGATGCTTGAGTCTTATAAAAATATGCTTGGATGAACCACAGGGGCATCCCAAGCTTTGACCTTGCACTCTTCTTGATCACATATATCACCTCTTCTGTTGACCCTTGACAACTTCCTTCACACCACACTCAAACAGTAATTCGCATTAGAGGGATAGTGCAACAACTAAAAAATCCATGGGTTTTATATGGAACAAGTTCTATTGATACTTTTAAACATTAGCTATAGCCACTGATGTTTCGTGAACCAAAGAAATCCACTTGACATCGCAAAAGAGCAAATGTAAGAAAAATGGCAGAATCTGTCAAGACCATAACTGTCTGTAAATACGAATTTTTTCGAGACACTTAAGTTACTCAGATCGAAAAACTTAAAGAACAAAAATTTGCGGAATTAGCTGAGGAATAAGCACAACAAATTTCAGATCCCTCAGATCTACTAGGATTTTATACGATTTTTTACGGTGGACAGCAGAAATCTGTTTCCTGCGCAGAAATCCAAAAACCAACTCCAACTCTCGTCAGAAACCTTACTTGGCACTACTAAAACATGAAAATAAAGATACAAAGGAGTTTCTACAGAAGTATACAACACCTTGACTCAAAGAAAACATAGAAAAACAAAGAAAAAATAAATCATGGGTTATCTCCCAAGAAGTGATTTTCTCTAACGCCTTTTAGCTAGGCCAAGAAAAGTGGAATAAAGTATTTTCAAGTGAAGAAGCATTCAAATAAATATTTGGAAATTCCTTAATTATGCATTTTAGTTTATCTAAGTGATTTTCAGAGGCTCCTCTATCAGAACTTTTTGGCTTACTATCTTCATCAAATAAATTCTCAGGACCAATCCAATCAAAATTCTTTTCTTGGGCTTCATGCAGTGCTATCAATTTAAAGGGGGTTGGCATTTTATCCTCCTTTTCATCATTGGATTCAGTTTTTTCTAGAGCACCAACAATATCTACACATGAGCCAAGCATATTGAAACGATCAAAGACTTTTCTAGCTTCTATAGCAACATCTCCAAATTCTTTAAGCATGGTTTCTAAGATAAAGTTTATTTTCACACCATCTTCAATGGTATTCAAGTTGAGGAACATATGTTGTAATATGAGATGGAGGTTAACAAACCTAGCTTCTAACATGTGAACTAAAGAAGTTGCAGAAGTCTCATAATTGGGATCAAGTTCTACCATGGATTTTTCCTCAGAATTTTCATGCTTACTAACATGATCAAAGAATTCTTTAATAGTGCACTTTCCAAGTATAGAACCACTTCCTACCAGAAAATCTTTCACGGTAAACTTAGGGAACAACGTGATGAAAAATAACAACGAAATGACAAAAATAACAGCTAGAATAAGAACTAATTTTTTGTCCTTTTGACAAAGAGAACCAACCAAGACAAAATAAAATAAACTAAGCAAAACATAAACAAAGTAAAGAGATTGGAGGTGAAAGACTCCCGTTGCATAAATTCTCTTCCTCCCCGGCAATAGCGCTAGAAAAATGCTTTCATGCGTGTGAACACACGTTCGTTGGGAGACCCCAAGAGGAAGGTATGAAGAGTGCATCAGAAAGTTTCCCTCAGAAAGAAACCAAGGTTGAATCGACTAGTAGGAGGAAGGAGTAACTTCAGAAGGTTGAAGCAGCTGAGATGGCAGGGCGCACTACCGGTTCAGAAGCAACATGGAACCTACACAACACAATCAATTCACTTTGCCCCAACGAAGAAGTGAGGTTGTCACTCTCTACGGTTTTGCTGAACACAAAGAGGTTAAACATATGGTGTGGAAAATAGTAGGAAAACAGTAGGAACAGTATGAGAGCAGTATGAAAACAATATGTGTTTTATCAGTATGAGGAAAAAGGACCACATTTCACTACTGGTGTCTCTCCGTGAAAGATAAATGACATGTGTGGTGAACAAATTACAACTGGGCAATTGACAAAATGAAGGTTGCACCGCAGTACATATGCAAGAGATAAAGATTATAATGTGATTCATGCGGGCAATTCAACATTCATCAGATCCCAGCAAACACAACATGTAGCATTACATAAAGATGATCTTGATCATGATAGGAAGCTCACAAGATCTAAACATGAGGTACAATGTTGAAAGAACAACCATCTAGCCACTGCCATGGACCCGTAGTACAGGGATGAACTACTCACGCATCACTTCAGAGGAGGGCATGGTGGTGTAGACCCCTCCGATGATGATTTCCCCTCCGGCAGGGTGCCGGGGAGAGCTCTAGAACCCTCCTGATCTCGGGATGACGGTGATGGAGGCTTCGGTTGTTTCTCGGGAAAAAGTGGGATCTATTTAGGGTTTATGTCTTGAGGGATTAAATAGGCGAAAGGGAAGGGGCGGTGGAGGCCTGGGGCCCCACACCACCCCCGGCGCGACCAAGGGGGGGTGCCGCCCTATGCTGTGGGCACCCTGAGGCCCCCCTCTGGGTCTCTCCGGGACTCTGTGGAACCTTCGGGAATTCTAAGACTTCCGGGCTTCGAATTTTTCTAATTACGAGAATATTTCCAAAACAACTTTTCTGAAACTAAAAACAACAGAAAACAGGGAACTGGCTCTATGGCATCTTGTCAATAGGTTAGTCCGGAAAATCGATAAAAATGACATAAAGTGTATAGAAAACATGTGGGAAACAATAAGAAAACAACATGGAACATCAAAAATTAAGGATACGTTTATGACGTATCAACCGCCACCAAGTGGCTTTCCTTAGGAGCAGCTTGACACCTTGCGCACACACCTACACTCAAAACGACATCGGGCCTAGATGCACAAAGGTAAAGCAAAGAACCAATCATAGAACAATATAACTTTTGGTCCACATCTTTACCATCCGGATTGCGCTTGAGGTGGCATTTGATTTGCATAGGAGATGGCTTCTCTTTTGCACCTTGGAAATTAAACCTCTTGAGCATTTCTTGAGTGTACTTGGCTTGAGAAATGAAAGTCCCACGAGCCAATTTCTTGATCTCAAAGCCACGAAAGAATTTAAGCTCTCCCATCATGGACATCTCAAACCTATGAGCCATAAGCTTTGAGAACTCATTATTAAAATCTTGGTTAGTTGATCCAAAGATAATATCATCCACATAAAGTTGGCATATGAAATGCTCTCCCTTTACCCTCTTTGTGAAAAGGGTGGGGTCGATCTTCCCAACTTCAAACCCACGGTCTTCCAACAACTCTCTAAGGTTCTCATACCACGCACGTGGTGCTTGATTAAGTACATAGAGCGCCTTATCAAGCTTGTAGACATGGTTAAGGAAGTTGGGATTCTCGAACCCCGGAGGTTGCTTAACATATAACCCCTCTTTTAGTGGACCATTTAGAAAAGAACTTTTGACATCCATTTGTTGCAATTTGAAATTATGCGAAGTTGCACATGCAAGAAGGATACGGATGGACTCTAGGCGAGCCAGGGGAGCATATGTTTCATCAAAGTCAATGCCTTCCACTTGAGTGTAGCCTTGAGCCACCAATCTTTCCTTGTTCCTTATGAAAATACCATGCTCATCTTTCTTGTTCTTGAATATCCACTTAGTGCCAATAACATTGTGGAAATCCTTGGGCTTCTCAACTAGCATCCAAATTTTATTGCGCTCAAAGTTATTGAGCTCATCATGCATAGTTTCTACCCAATCGGAGTCCTCAAGAGATTCAAATACTTTCTTTGGTTCCACCATGGATATGTAAGCTTGATGCTCACTAAAGTTTGCCAATTTCCTTCTTGTATATATTTTAGCTTGAATATCTTCCAACACTTTGTTTTTAGATGCACCAATACGCTTCAATGCTCTTCTAATCCTTTTAGCACGACGGGCTTCGATCTCCTCATTATTTCGAGGAGAAATCACTTGATCATCTTGATCATTTGGGTCCCCGTCTTGAACGAATTGTTGGCCTTGATCATCATCATCATCAACACTTGCTTCAACTTGAGGAGAGGAGGATTAAGAAGGTTGATCTTGGCCCTGACCTTGACTAGCTTGAATGGTAGGAGTGGTTGCATCTTCCATAGTAACTTGGTCAATAAGAGGAGGGTCTTTCACATGTTCTTTGTTAGGTGCATCACTTGGCTCCTTGTCCTGTTCTTCTATTGTAGAGGAGGTCTCCACTTGAGTAGAGCATAGTTCTTCTCGAGTTTCCATAAGGTTTCCCTCAATGGGGCGGAAATATCCCACACCCATCCTTCCTATGGCTTCTTGAGGCATTTCAACATCTACAATAGAAACATGAAATTGCGCCACTTAGGAGCCATCATTTTCCTCGAGAACCACACTACAAGATTCTATGACAATCAGTGAGGCTTTGTCAAAGACTCTATAAGTGTGGAATTCGGCATTCTAACCAACAAATATAACCTCAATAGTTTCAGATTGGAATTTAGACAACCGAACACCCTTGATCAAATAGAAACACTTACAATCGGAAACACGGAAGTAGGAGACGTCGGGTTTGTTGCGAGTAAGGATCTCATATAGAGTCTTGTCCAAGCCCTTGCGGATGTAGAGGCGTTTGGAGGAGTGGCATTCCGTGGATATGGCCTCGGCCCATAAATATTGAGGAGAAGAATACTCCGCAAACATGGTCCTTGCCATATCCATTAGAGTTCGATTCTTCCTCTTGGCTACACAATTTTTTTGAAGGGTATATGTAGCGGAATATTGATGACAAATACCTCTTCACTCAGGAATTCATTCAAGGTGTAGTTCTTGAACTCGGAGCCATTGTCACTCCTAATAGACATTATTTGGACACTGTGTTGATGTTGCACTTGATCGGAGAAGTCGATGATGGTTTGTTGGGTCTCACACTCTCACTCTTCGACTTCAAGAAATAAACCCAAGTGTATCTTGAATAGTCATCGACAGTCACCAAGCAATACTTCTTGCCTCCAAGACTTGCCTCAGGCACGGAACCAAAGAGATCAACATGGAGAAGCTCCAGGATCCTCTTTGATGAGTTAATAGTCTTGGCCTTATGGGCGGCATCATGCATCTTTCCTTCAACACACGACCTACAAACGCAATCTTTTGAAAAGGAAACATATTTTTTAGTACGATAATTAGGACACCTTTTTGAAGACTTTGCAAAGTTCTCATGGTTACATGGGATAAGCGGCAATGCCACAACCACCCCACGTCCGCTTTTCCGAAAAGACACATCGATTGAGACTTGGTAGACTTAGAAATTTCCACCATGAACAACTCAATTTCGACATGTCCCACATATGAGACATAAAGATTCTTGCTCCTCAAAAGGACCACAACATCAGGATCAAAGAAGAAGGAGAAACCCATCTTCCCTAATGAGCAAACTGAAAGCAAATTGTAACCAAGGGATTCAACAAGCATGCCATCCACAATAGTGATATCAGGAGCAATCACAACCTTGCCAAACCCTGATACCTTAGACTTGGAGTTGTCTCCATAGGTGACGGTTGCATCAATTGTATTTGGGTGCAACTCCATCACAAGTTCTTTGCTTCCGGTCATATGACTAGTGCATCCACTATCAATTATAAATTTAGACCAACGGAAGCATAATCCTACAAGAGATCATTGACTAGAGTTATTACCAGAGGAGGGTCCCCTCATGTTAGCAACAAGGATCTTTGGAACCCAAATAGTATATTCAATGAAACCTTCAGTAGGACCAACATATTTAGCTTGCACAACACCATAATAATCAACATATAAGAAATGGTGTGGATTTTTAGTTCCTGCGGGGAGGCTACGAGTAGTGTTGTCCCTCATGACTCCACCACTCGAGGCAACATTGTTGGCACGTGCAGGAATGCTATGCGTAGTGTTGTCCCTAATGACAATACCACCCGAAGCACCATTGATGGATTTCTTCTTGTTCTTGGTATTCTTGTTCTTCTTGTTGGCAACATTTCCAAGAAATTCTTGCCAACTTGTGGCCTAGGAGCACTCGCTTGTGGTCTAGAAGCAACCACTTGTCGGATTGAGGCCACAACCTTCTCAACTTGAGGGCTCTTTCCCTTGAGCCTTTCTAGGTCATCCTTCAACCTAGCATTTTCCTCAATAATATTAAATTGAGTTTGAAGTGTTTCATGTAACTCTTTGAGGGTAGAGTGTTGACTCTCCAAGGCCTTGTGAGCCTTGGTGAGCTTTTCAAACTCCTCGGTTAGTTTATGGTTACCAACCCCAAACTCAATCTTATCCTTTTTAGCCTTTTTATATTTGGAAATAGCATGGTCACGTTCTTTAGTGATATTAGAAACAAGTTCATTATGTGAATCTTCAATAGATTCAAGTTCCTCCTCAACAGAAACTCGACCCTCATGCTCTTCCTCAAGGGTCATAGAGAGAGATACCTTTTCATCCGCATCTCTTCTTTCAATCTCACCTTTCTTCTCAAGAGTTTCGTGGGCCTCTCCCAATTGGCTCATGAGGAGATCAAAGTACTTCTTCATCTCACCTTGCACGTTATACATAAAATGTTCCAAATTGGCAATTTCATCTTCTACACTATGACTAACAATGTTATTCATGTCATTTGTAATCTTAGAGATGATAGAAGATGCTACCTCTGAGGCCTTAGACATGAAGCACTTGGCATTGGTTTGAGGAAGATTTTCATTGGGGGATTCAAAGAGTGATGAAGATGATGGAGTTGAAGCAATATCTAGAGGGGCCACTTCACTTGTGGTTTCTTCTTATTCATCACTTCCGGAATCATATTCCTCTTGAGTCAGTAGCAAAAACTTGGTGGCGTACTTCTTGTTGAAAGTTTTCTTCTTGAAGTGAGGTTTCTTGTAAGCAACCTTGGACTTGTCCTTGAGAATGAGCTTGCCACCATGAAGTTATCTATTCTCATAGGGGCACTCTGCAATGAAGTGGTGCTTATCTTGACAATTGAAGCAAGACCTCACCCTTTTATTCCCTTCTTTGCCATAGCTAGACTTGGTCTTCTCGTCTACATATTCCTTGGCCTTGGATGGATTCTTCCAAAAAAAATTGCATGGCAATAGCAATGACATCTTTGATCACGAGGTCACATTCTTGATCCTTGAAAGGATCCAAGTCCTCAATCCAAGCTTCTTGATAATCAACCTCCCTTGACACTACCTTGGCCTTCAATACAACCGATGCTCCTTTGTGCATTCCTATGGCTCTAGCACGGTTGTCAAGAGCATTTTTGGTTTGCACTTGATAGGAGCACATTTCTTGCATCACTTGGGTTGAGGTCAAGAATGCAACGTCATGTATTCTGTGAATACTCTTCAAGTCCGTGGGCTCAAAAGGCATAAGAGCAATCATGTACTTCCTCTTGATCCACACATCATCAATATACTTGGCACCAACATTGTTGAATGCGGTGGAAAGAGTCTTGAGCCTTCGGTACATGTGTTCATGGTTCTCACCATCATGCATATAGAATCCTTTGGCCTCATTGCTCAAAGCATCATACCTATTTCTTTGCATACTCTCATTGCCCACAAACAAGACGACAAGAGCGTCCCATGTTTCCTTGGCGGTGGAATATTGTTGAAGATGACGCATGTGGTTTGGACCCACGGCTTGTTAAATGATGGACAAGGCGGTGTAGTTAAGTTGACAATCTACGGCTTCTGTTCTTGTCAAGTTCTTTGGGTCATGTGGCTTGTATCCATCTTGAGTGACCCTCCAAAGTTCAATACAAGAAGAGTTCAAGTTAGTTTTCGTGTAATATTGCCACTCACCAAAAGAATGTCCATCAATTTTAGGAGGTTCTCCTCTAGGAATTATATGAGTATGTGGGACGGGAGGATCAGGAGAATAGTGTCCTTTGATAGAGTGGAAATCTTATTTTCCTTCCGTAACCTTATCGGTGGAGTTCTTAGCGGAAGCATCTTTAGGTGGTTCACCATTAGCCCCATTCTGGGCACCCTCCGGAATTTCATCCGAAGGAGATGAAGTGGAAGTCTTCGGTTCCTTGGCTTTCATTAATTGCAACATGAGTGTTTGCAACTCATCAATTTTGCCTTCTATGGATGAGGTAAGGATTTTTCAACTCCTTGAGATCATGCATAGTGACATGCACCACAGAGCCGGTGACATTTGGATCATCGGCCATACTAAACTCTTAGGCGGTTAAGCCCAATAAAAGAGCCGAGGGTCCGATACCAATTGAACGGATAGTAGGGGCACCTAGAGGGGATGGGGAGAATAGGTGCTACGATTAATTTTAAATTTTCTTCAAGATTAGGCTTTGACACAAAGGTAAATTATCTATATAATGCAACTATGGCAAATTTACCTATATGACAAGAACAACAATAAATGCAATACAAACACAAGTAAAGGATGAGGGGACGAGATAACCGATAGGAAGCACGCGGAGACACGATGTATTCCCGAGTTCCTCCTTGTTAAGGGAGTACGTCGCCACAAAGGCCTCACCCTATTTTCCGATGAACCCCGCCACAAAGGCCTAGTACACCTTCGACTATTGATCCCCTTTGAGGCGATAATCGAGTCCTTTACAAACAAGTTTGGGGCACACACCCACAACCAAATTGGGGGATCCTAACAATCACAAGAATCACCAAGAGAGACAATGTGTCTAAGTTCTCCACAAGAGGAAACCCTAGACTAGTTCCCCTCAAGCAAATGAGGGGGAAAATGAAACCAGGTTGGTGCAGATGTAGATCGTGGCCTTCTACTTCAATCGTCCAAATATCAACACTTTTGGTTGGAGGGATTAGGTGATCTTCCAAGGTGGGTGAGCTCTAGCAATGGTGGATATCTATTCTGGACGAGCTAGCTAGAAGTAGGTGGTGGAGAGGGGGTATTTATACCCATCATAACTTTTAGAGTCGTTCGAGACCATTGTGTAAAATTCACACCAGAGACTCCCGTGTAAAGGCCAGAGACTCCGGTCTGAGAATTTCGCGTAGTGTCGGATATATACCGATTAGGGGTATATCAGATGCTAGTCAAAAGTGCTGGATTACCAGGGTGGCCCAACTGGTAGTGGGCTATGGTCCATTGGGCAGCCCAGTAAGCTGACGCACAGAAGCCGGATTCTAGAAGGACCCGGATCACGACCCACGTGATCCGGCTTGGAGGAGAAGACGGGTTCCTTACTTTCCAAGTTACAAGCTATCGTAGTCTTCTAGGTTTCCTATTCTGTATGCCCTAATCCGGCTATTATATAAAGCCGGACAGGAGATGAGATGAGGGAAGGGCAGAGACATGCCAACTCGCCGAGAAGTTGATCCTCCGCGAGTAGCTAAACCTAACCTCACATTGTAATTATTTGCACAGGCTTTAGTCCTGATTAGTGAGATTGCAGGAGTGGGAACGTCGTATAACACGACGTACCGAACCTGGGTAAATCCTGTGTCTTTTCACCAACGCGATCTCGTTTCCCCACGTCTCTACCCGTAGTCTCATGGCACCCCCGTCTATGAAAACTACTACGATGTCTCGACAGTTGGCGCCCACCGTGGGGAAAACGACGTCAGGCGTTAAGTTCCGATCTGGGATACTCGGCGGAATCGGCAGTTCCATAACTGTCGGAAGCCTGGAGTTCGACAATGACGTCGGACGCTTCCTCGACAACGGATCCTACATACCGGCGCAAAACCATCTGCTAAGTGTATGTGTGTTACCGATTGGATCTGCTAATATCTTTATCGGATTAACCGCAGAGGCCATGGGGTTTTGCGGCGGAAGCAAATTTATCCCACCCGCCCTGTACCCAGTCGAAGATGACTACGATCCCGGATTTTGCTTAGATCGCCGACATAAAAGTGATACACACTTTATCGGTATGGTGCAATCCGAAGTCGCCGAAAACACGGATGACGGAAATCCCGTGCAGGAGGCAGAAAGCAACAAACCCACTACAGAGGTGGACGATCCAGCTTTCGCCGAAAACACGGATGAAAGTAATCCCGTGCAAGAGGCAGAAAATAGCAAACCCACTACAAAGGTGGAAGATCCGACACCCGCCAATCCAGCGATGAACTCGGAAGGCGAGATTAGAGTCAGAAACCGGATCAGATGATTTCGATTCCGAAGACGAAGACGTGGATGCCTTCGAAAGAAAAGTTAAATCTTTCCAAGAGGGGTTCCATGAAGTACTAATGGCGAAACCGGCTGAAACCACGGACGCCGGCAGTCAGGAAAGCCCTAAAACCCCTCCGCCAGAGGAAGAGAGAGAAGATGGAGAAACCTCTCCGATATTCCCAACGTCAAGGAATTGACAAAGGACGAACCTGTTAAAAAACCTCCTTCTTCCAAGAAAAAGAACAAGGCCGCTAAAAAACTCCAATACAAACTCCGGAAGAATAAATTGGCTGATCAGCTGATGAAAGCCCGGAAGTAGGAGATGCAAGCGGAACAAAACTTGCGGAGAAGAAAACAAAAGAAATCCTTGTTCCGCCAATGACAGAGCAAGAAGAACAGGATCTGTTACAAACCCCAGTGGGACTAAACGAAACCCCTAAGATGCTGGAAGCCAGGAGACGAGCCTTTCAAAGGCAACGGCAACATCTACTCAGATCTCGTGAACACCTCCAAAAAACCCAGGATGACATCAAGCTCATGAAGGAAGAAATAGAGGAGTACGAGAGAAAGAATAGATCTGGCATTAAACCTACAAGGTTACCCGGAATCGTAAGACCGGAAGTACTGCCGCCAAAAGAAAGGTTCCACAACCCATCTTGGCAAAAGCAGGTAAACGGCAAAGATACCAGGGGCGAACCAATATACAAAACCGCAGCAGAAAATGTGGAAGCAGCGTTTGCCATCCTCAACAATGACCTATACTCCAATGGTGAAAAACTCCAGGGGGTGTATGCTTTCCTAGGAAAAGCATTGCAACAACAACAGCGGGCCCAAGAGCGATCAGGGAAGTTGCACGATAACTCCACCCTATGCAAAACAGCTACTTGCGCTGCTGGAGCACCTGGACCGGAAGAACCTGGAGATTCCGGCAATTCAAAGGATAAGAAAGCGGATCCAAGGAAAGATAAGAAAAACCCCGACAATAGGGACGAAGCGTCTAGAACCGGATCCCATCTCCCGAAAGGTGGAGGCAAACCCCACGATCGAAAAAGCCAGCCGAAAAAGCCGGAAGACATGATGCACCTCACAGGCGTGAGAGATCTCGGACACCTCCTAAGGATAAAGAAAGGTACAGGAGTAGAACTCCGCCGCATCCAAAAGGGCGTGATCTTGAAAGAAATAGAAACGATCCCAGAAAAGCGCGTCCCGCAACAATGGAAAAGTAAGGAGTAGATCCCCTTCTGTCCACTCAGCCGGAAGATATTCCGCACACGTTGATAGGGCGGAAAAGGATGACCTATACTTTGGGCCTAAGTGTTTCACTGATAGGATCCGAAGGATAACCCTGCATTCTGGCTTTGCCAAGGCCGGTCCAACGTACCAGAAATACACCGGCAGTACAAACCCGGATACCTGGCTCTCAGACTACTATACAACCGTCCAGATTAACAATGGGACAGACCTGGAAGCTGTAAAGTTTCTTCCCCTAATGTTACTGGAGGGAGCCAGAGATTGGATCAATGGATTGCCATCAAGAACTGTCGACAGCTGGGATGATATGGCTCGAGTATTCACTCAGCACTTCCGGGGAACATACAAACGCCCGAACAGCATCAACCAGCTGAACCGTTGCACCCAATTTGAGGATGAACCATACGTGGATTTCATCTCCAGACGGACTGCAATGAAGAATAGTTGTTCTGGAGTAACTGACGTACAAGCAATGCATGCTTTCGTCAATGGCCTGAAACCCGGACTTGAACCGTTCATGGTCGGTTCCAAACAGCACAAAGATCTCGGATCTATGCTTACAACCGCCAATGAACACGCTGCAGCCGAAGACGACATCAGAGCAAGAGGAGGCAATATCGACACACTGATACCGGCCAAGAAAAATCCTCGCACTGAGAAAAAAGGAACTTCAGAAGCAACACCAAAACCCAAAGAAGTTAATATAGCCTTTGGAAGTGAAAAAGGGAACAAATGGAAAGGACGCAGTTCAGAACCAATCAACTACACTAAAGAAGAGTGGGAGAAGATTAAGTCTAAACCCTGCATCCACCATTCACAATTTGGGAAACCCACCCATACCAACGCGCAATGCCGGCTGAATAAGCACATGAAAGGCAGTGCAGGATCAGGAAATAAGGGGAAGAATCCCAAAAGGAAGTTCTCCAAACAAAAGCCAGAAGCTGAGAAAGAAGACAGTGAATCGGACACTGATGAAAAAATCCAGGAACAACAGCGAAAAGGCGAACCCAAATTTCCGAGAGTTGATGTAGAGGCACTGTTAACGTTCCTCGCAACTCCGTCAGCAAAGGTGGACAAAAGAACACTTCGAGAGATAAACGCGGTTGTTCCGGCAACCCCGAAATTCTTCAAGTATTCGAACACACCAATAACCTGGGATCAGTCTGATCATCCCGGAAATATCACTGAACCCGGCACACAAGCTCTTATCGTAAGCCCTATTGTCCAGAACACTAGGTTAAGAAGAGTGCTGATGGATGGAGGATCTAGCATCAACATAATGTACCTGGACACATTGAGACATCTGAAGATATCCGAGACCCAGCTCAATCACAGCAATATACGCTTCCATGGCATTGTTCCTGGCAGGCAAGCACGATCTCTAGGAGAAATTTCCCTAGATGTCACTTTCGGAGAAAAAGATCACTTCCGTCAGGAAAAAGTATCCTTCGAGGTGGTGCCGTTTGAGAGCGTATATCACGCAATACTCGGACGTCCAGCTTTCGCCAAATTTATGGCAAGATCATGTTATATCTACAACAAGCTGAAGATGCCAGGGCCCAAAGGAGGGGTAATCACCATAACTGGAGACTTTAAGCTGGCGAACAAGCTGGAAAAAGAAAACGCCCTTTGTGCTGAGAAAATCATAGCAAAGGAAGAGCTGAAGGAGCTGGCTAAGGAGGTATCGCCGACAGAAATGCCGGCAGGAAAAGAAACTCGGAAGCCAGCAGATAGCTTCAAAGCATCCGAGAAGACAAGACAGGTAATCCTAGACCCTAAAGATCCGACAAAGTTTGTCGTAGTAGGGATTGGGATGACCGACAAATAGGAAGGCGAGCTCATCAAGTTCCTCCATGAGAACTGGGATATTTTCGCCTGGTGTCCGGCTGACATGCCAGGCGTACCCAGGGAACTTGCTGAGTATCAACTAAAGGTGATTCCAGGCTCCAAACCCGTCAAACAAGGTCTCCGTCGATTTGACGGAAGAAGACGGAAGGCTATTGGCAAGGAAATTATCCGGCTTTTAGCAGCAGATTTCATTCAGGAAGTAATCCACACTGATTGGTCTGCAAATCCGGTATTAGTACCGAAGAAAGACACTACTGCTCTTAGAATGTGTATAGATTACACTGGTTTGATCAAATTGTGTCCCAAAGATAGGTTCGCGTTACCGCGAATTGATCAAATAATAGATGCCACTGCAGGCTCTGAGCTTTTATGCTTTTTGGATGCTTACTCTGGGTACCACCAAATACGCATGAAAAAGGAAGATCAAATTAAGACTTCTTTTATAACCCCATACGGGACGTATTATTACGTAACCATGCCATTTGGCCTGAAGAACGCATGTGCAACTTACAAGCGTTGCATGCAGCGTTGCTTGCATAGTCAGATTGGCAAAAACGTCCACGTTTACGTAGACGATATTGCTGTCGTAACCAAGGAAAAAGACACACTCCTTGAGGATCTGCGAGAAACCTTCGAAAACTTGCGCACTTACAAGATGAAGTTAAATCCATCAAAGTGTGTATTCGGGGTTCCCTCAGGAAAACTTCTGGGTTTCATCGTTTCTCACAGAGGAATAGAAGTTAACCCGGAAAAGATCAAAGCCATCTTGAACATCTCCAAACCCACGTGTGTGAAAGATGTCCAAAGATTGACGGGTTCCGCCGCTGCCGTCAGCAGATTTATTAGTCGGCTGGGGGATAAAGCCTTACCACTCTACAAGTTGATGAAAAAATCCGACAAGTTCGAGTGGACAAAAGAGGCTGATGCAGCGTTAACTCAGTTAAAAGAAACTTTGATGAAAGCCCCGATTTTGGCATCCCCAAAAGACGAAGCACCTATGTTATTGTATCTCACGGCTACAAACCGGGTTATTAGTGCAGTAATTGTTGTGGAACGGAAGAAAGACGAACAAAGCATACCAGATCAGCATCCGGTATATTATATAAGTGAAGTTTTCTCCGAGTCCAAGCAAAGGTATCCACACTACCAAAAACTGGCATATGGCGTATTTTTCGCATCTAGAAAATTATGTCATTACTTCCAAGGACATTCCATAACAGTGGTATGTAAAGCACCACTAGGTGATATAATAAACAATGCGGAGGCAACTGGCCGAGTAGCCAAATGGGGTATCGAGATAGCAGCCTTCGACATTAAGTATCAGCCAAGGACGGCAATAAAATCCTAGGTTCTGGCAGACTTTGTCGCCGACTGGACGGAAGCAATGGAGAAAACACCAATGCCGGAGTCCGAGTACTGGATCATGCACTTTGATGGATCCAAGATGAAGGAGGGCGCAGGAGCTGGTGTAGTCTTAGAATCCCCTAAAGGAGATACAATGGAGTACGTATTACAAATACATTTCAATGCCAGTAACAACGTGGCGGAATACGAGGCATTGCTTCATGGCTTGCACATTGCAAAAGAAATAGGGGTCAAACGCATCTTATGCTACGGCGACTCAGATTTGGTACAGCATCAGCTCAACCAAACCTGGGATGCAAAGAGCCCTATAATGGCCGAATATCGGAGAACGGTGGACGAGTTCGCCATTTGTTTCTTTGGATTCGAAGTACTCCACGTGAAAAGGGAGGAAAATTGGAACGCGGATGCATTAGCCCGCATGGGGTCAGAAAGAGTAAAAATCCTACCACCAGGTGTGTTCGTCCAGCATTTGTACGAGCCATCCATAAAAGGTGGAGATATCGATTACCCCCTGGCTTCCGAATCAATTGAAGTTATGCTCGTTAACCCGGAGTGGACAATACCATATTTAAACTTCTTAGTAAATCAGAAGTACCCGGAAGGAGCAGACGAAGTCTTGCAGAGACAAATTCAACGTCGATGCAAAGGATACATGGTAATTGATAATTGCCTGTATAAACGCAGTACTTCCGGAATCTTTCTACGGTGTATTTCACCCGAAGAAGGACGAGAAATCCTGCAAGAAATCCATGCCGGAGATTGCGGACATCATGCTCAATCAAAGAGCATAGTTAAAAAAGCATTCCGTGCCGGGTTTTTCTGGCTAACAGCTAAGACAGATGCTGAACACATAGTTAACACATGTGAAGGGTGTCAATATTAAGCTAAGCAGACCAATATGCCGGCCCAAGCACTCAAAACTATCCCAATTACATGGCCGTTTGCGGTCTGGGGGCTAGATATGATGGGACCATTCAAAACTGCGCGAGGCGGACTTACACATCTACTTGTAGCTGTGGACAAATATACAAGGTGGGTGGAGGCTAAACCCATCAAAAAGCTTGACGGTGTAACTGCCAGAAATTTCATCATTGACATAGTCATGAGATACGGTGTTCCACATAGCATAATAACCGACAACGGGACAAATTTCTCCATTGGAGAGTTGGCAAAATATTGCCGACAAACGGGAATCCGCCTAGATCTCGCATCTGTGGCACACCCGCAATCCAATGGCCAGGTCGAGCGAATGATAGCTCAATCCTGCAAGGAATACGCCCAAGACTCGAATCTCCTATTCATAGAGCGGCTGGAGCATGGGTAGAGGAGCTAACTTCTGTGCTTTGGAGCATTCGAACGACGCCAAACAGGTCAACTGGGCAAACCCCGTTTTTCCTAGTTTATGGTGCGGAAGCTATCCTTCCAACGGACATGATCCATGATAGCCCAAGAGTGCGGGATTTCGATGACTCGGATGCCGAAGAAGCACGACAGGATGCCGTCGATCTCTTAGAAGAGGAACGCGAACTTGTGCTCCAAAGATCCGCCATTTACCAGCAAGGTTTACGACGTTATCATAGTCGGAAAATCAGACATCGTTCTTTTAAAGAAGGTGACTTAGTGCTGAGATTGGTGCAGCAAAGAAAGCACAAATTGGCCCCAGTATGGGAAGGACCATTCGTAGTTAGGAAAGCTATGAAAATGGGTCATATTATCTTGTAGATATTCGGGACACGGAAGATGATCCCAAAAAGCCGAATCGCAAAAGAAAGAGAAAGATAGATGATGAACTAGGAGAGACAAAGAGGCCTTGGAGCATCCAGCAGTTACGTCCCTACTATACTTAGTTCAATTTCTATGTAAACATCTTTGAGATCATGAAATAAAGTTGCCGGAATTATGGTATCCATGTTTTACAAGTTCATTATAGTGCAAAGCATGATTCCACCTTATCTATTTCCCAATGATCTTACAAAATACTCAATGTTAACCCGAATTGTGCCTGCGTGCTCGGTGTTTAAAAACTGAATGATTTTCAGCCTGCTAACGGCTAAAGGAAACTCGGATTGTGCCTGCGTGCCCAAGTTTCAAAAAATTCCTTGCTTTTCTCTAAGTATTATCTGATTGTTTATGTGTTGGGTCACTGGAGCTAGTTAGTAAAAATGCCTTTAGTATGATCCATGTTTCCGACTTCAAGCTGATCGGTTATACCCAGTTACTCGGCATGATGATTCACAATACTATTGAGCCATTTCAAACACTAAGGACAGTTAAAACATATAAGCCACAGAACTTAGAAGATAAAGGAATACTAAAATCCGGAAACCTTGCAAAGAATTTCATAATTCAAACTGCAAAGGGAGGAGTTCTTGCTCATTCAAAAGGAATAGAAGCATTACAATATTAATTACATCTTGAAAGTACAGTAATGCTCCTATTTTCTACTTTCGCCATCCAGGTTCAAGGTAGCCCTTTCAAGCATCCGAGTCTTCCTCGCTGCTATCATTCTCGGGGGCTTCGGGGATCTCCTCTTCTGGATAGGTGATGGAGATATTAACCATGGAGGCTATCTTTGTGGCGTGGCCTTTGATTTCATCAAAGATGGTATTTCGTTGGGTTTCCGTGTATCCTTGAGGGATACCGGACGCCACGCGCCAAGACTTTGCACCAGGGTAGTGCATACGCATAAGGCCAAACGCCATGCGTGCACCACCCCGTGCAGCGGAGCGCAGGATGGATTCCCTCGACTCCGCCACCTCCAAGATGGCACCCGGAAGTTTCTCATCTTCCGAGAACTCCCAAGTCCTTGTGGGAAGGAACCTGTTAACCAGCTGCATGCCAGCAGCTCTGATCGCAGTCCATGTCTTCCCAAAGGCTCGGATTCTATCAATCCGAGCAAGATCTGGGTTACCTCCTGTTTTTCAAACAAAAACAGCCAAAAAGGTTAAGTGAAAAAGCAGGGAAAGAAACCAAGACATGGAAAAATGGTAAATAAAGTAAAAACTTACCGATGATCTTGTCGATTTCGGAGCCTTCCTCCAGGCGCAGATTTAGGGCATTTTCCAAGTCTTGAATGGTGGACTTGTCCTTTTCCGCCTGTTCGTAAGCCTTGGAATGAGCAATTCCAAGGGCCAGATTGCTGGCTTCCAAATCTTTCCGAGCCTTCACAAGTTGCTTGTGAAGGTCCAGGTTTTCTTCACGGAGACTGGCAGCGTTTCCGGCATCTTCGGCTATTTGCTGGGCCTTAGCCAAAGCAGCTGGAAAGCAAGGAAAATTCCGAGTTTAGAAATCCCGGAAAAAGTACTTAGACAACAAGCTGAATAACAAACTTCAGAGGGATAAAAGTTTACCTGTTGTTTCCTTCATCTGCAGCTGAGACAATGCCAGCTCCGTATCTTTCACCTCAAGAATAGAAAGAAGATTTCTAACTTCCTTGTTCTTGACAGAAAGTTTATTGAAAACTTCCATGTTAATGGTTTTGGCGGTTTGCTGGAACATGACAAGGAAAAGAATAATTAAAAAGCATCAAGGCAAAAAGTATAAATTTCGTCTAAATGCTTGGGGGCTAGAGATAAATACCTGGCTCATTCGTTGCAAACCCGCCAAGTTTTCATTGAACTCCTTTGCGTACTCCGCAAAAAGAATTCCGACCGCGCTTAGGCCGTCGTTGAGGTTCTTGAAGTCCTTGTCGAAGGTGGGAATCTCCTCATCGATTGTCCGAGAAGAATTTCCCACCTATGGGGCCGCCCTTTCCCTCGTGTCCGTGTCCGGCACAACGGGCTGGCTGGGCTCCAACGACTTGGTTGTGGGAGTTGTGGCATGCTCTTCCGCCATCGTGGACGGTGTGTCCGGGGCGATGACGGGAGAAGGTTGAGCGCCTCTGTTGGACACAATCTTGTGCCTTTTCAGCTTCTTTGGCTTTAAGGTGGAGGGAGGCAGGCTAAAGGCAAAAAACAAAAACCCGGAAGAGTTAAAACTCCGAAGACAAAAGATAACTTCGACAAAATAAATAAACCTGGATGTACTAACCTGGAAGTTGCGACGGGAAAACCGTCAAGATCGATGATTTCCTCAGAAGATGAAATCTTCTTGCGCTTGCGCCCACCTGCAAAGGTGGCGTGCAACGCCTCCAGATCAGCTTCGGAGGCAAGCTCCGAGTCTGGAAGAGCAGCAAGCTGTCGAAAAGAAAAATCAGGGTTAGAAGTGAAAAATCCGAGAAAGCATGGCAAAGAACCACCCGAATGACAGAAAAAATACCTTGGGAGCCGGATTGTCGGCTGTATACATTGGCCGACTCGCTTCATATTGGTCGCGGGATGCGACCAACTGGTTTACGCGCCGCCGCAGATCCTTCGCGGCCCAGTCTTTGCTGGTCGTCCGCATTTGGTCCTTGGCGCCCGTGTATTCGCAGAGGAGACGGCCGCAATGATTGGCTAATGGCTGGATCCGCCTTTCCAACTAGCAAACGACCGTGTCCATGCCGGTTAGAGGCAGATCGAAAAGGGCCTGGAACCTGGCCATATAGAGAATGGAATTGGGTGGCAGGTTATGAGGTTGAATGTTGTAGTGGGAAAGAACTTGTAGGAAGAAGGCGGAAGGGGGCAAGCCCATACCTCTTAGGAGATGGGAGGAGAGAAGAACCCGTTCGCCGTCGTTTGGCTGGGGTTCGTTCTCGTCCTCAGGGAGCCGCCATTTCCCTTTGAGCACCAACCCCTCCTTTTTCTTGTTTGGAAGGAGGGATGGGGGAATGCTGCAGGCAACCCAGTTGCCGGCAGTTTCCATTTCTTCATCCGCTCCGGCGGCGGCGGACGCGACGGCCTCCGCAGCGGCGAGCTCGTCGCCGAGAAGCTTGATCTTCTCCTGCGCCGTTTGTGGAGCGAACGGCGGAGAGAGCGCGGAGCTGGAGCCCGCAAGATCCGCGGTGGCGGAGAGGTTCCCTCCGTCTACCGCGAAATCCATCGTCTTCGTAGGCTCGTCGCCGGCGCGCGTTGGGGAGCCCAATTGAGGATCCATGTCGTTGATGATTTCCTCGATGTCGCGCGTCACGGAGTGGGAAGGGGAGGACGGTGAGGATGCCATCAGGTGGCGGCGCAGCTCGTCTCCGGTAACGATCTTGGGCGCAGTGGGCGTTCGGTGTTTCTCTGCTTGGGAGCTTGGGCGCTAATGGCGTTCGGAGTGAGAGCGGAAGGTTTGCTGGGAGGACGACGAAGGCTATTTATAGCCGGAAATTCGTCACAATACGTGCTAACGGCTCTTTTGACCGCTGATGTTCAACGCGTGTCACTCGCCGGAAAATCCGGGAAATGAATCGACAGGGTGATTATGGTTATCTCCTCGTTTCCCGCGAGAATCTGTCAGAGATATGTTTCTGGGTTTCCCACTCAAAACCCAAACGTCCCTCACGTCAGCAGGATTAAAGTGCTGACGTAGGAAGTTCCTTCTCCGCGAAGGATCGTGTGAGAAAAGCCGGATTCCCCGAATTCCGAGTTTTACGTTACCATCTCTTTTCAAAAGGAGAATAAGAAGAATCAAGACTGCTGGCCAACATTTCTTGGACAATATACATTTGGCCAAAGGCGGCGAATCAGAGTTCTAATCCTTCTTGGGGGCTACTGTCGGATATATACCGATTAGGAGTATATCAGATGCTAGTCAAAAGTGCCGGATTACCAGGGTGGCCCAATTGGTAGTGGGCTATGGTCCATTGGGCGGCCCAGTAAGCTGACGCACAGAAGCCGGATTCTATAAGGACACGGATCACGACCCACGTGATCCGGCTTGGAGGAGAAGACGGGTTCCTTACTTTCCAAGTTACAAGCTATCGTAGTCATCTAGGTTTCCTATTCTGTATGCCCTAATCCGGCTATTATATAAAGCCAGACGGGAGATGAGATGAGGGAAGGGAAGAGACATGCCAACTCGCCGAGAAGTTGATCCTCCGCGAGTAGCTAAACCTAACCTCACATTGTAATTGTTTGCAGAGGCTTTAGTCCTGATTAGTGAGATTGCAGGAGTAGGAACGTCGTATAACACGACGTACCGAACCTGGGTAAATCCTGTGTCTTTGTCACCAACGCGATCCCGTTTCCCCACGTCACTACCCGTAGTCTCATGGCACCCCCGTCTATGAAAACTACTACGATGTCTCGACACGTAGCTTCATACCGGAGACTCCGGACAGAATCCGGTGTGTCTCCGGAGTGGCTCCATCGAGTGACACCAACACTTCCAGCTTCACTTCCTTGTTGGGAATCAACAGGTCTGGAGACTCCGGTGCGCCATACCGGAGATTCCGGTGTAAACATTGCTTGAGCCTTGACTCCTTTGCGCAGAGCCTGTTTGTGGTCGAGCGAGTAGCACGAGTGTGTGAAAGTCCGGAGACTCTGGAGTATCTCCGGTAAGTCTTTGGAGGGAGTCTAGCGAGTGACACCAATCGTGCAGCAAGGATTCTTCTCAGAAACAAACCCACACCGGAGACTCTGGTGTATCTCCGGTAAGTCTTCGGAGTGAGTCCAGCGGGTGACACCATACACACAACACAAATTGTTCCATGGGAAAACTCCATACCAGAGACTCCGGTCTAAGAGACTGGAGACTCCGGCCTGGAATGAAATTCCAGCTGGAGTACCACATTGGTATTTGTCCGTTTTTGATACTCATCACTACCATATTAAATATTCTCAATAGACCCTGAAAAACATCAACACACTTAAGAGGATACATGTGTTGTTAACAAACATCCAAAACAAGGTGATTTAAGTGCGTTTGCACTTTCAAGCTTCACCGGGAAGATATATTACAAGGATTATAGGGTACAAATAAAGAGACCTCTAAAGAAAGCAAAAGAAAACATTCATGGATTCTAATTCTAAGCATACTAGGGCACTTGCAGGAACCCTAGAGGAATACAAGACAACCAAGGTTGTGACAAAAACTGTAGGACAACTTTACACCATTCAGCCGCACACTTAACTAAAGAGAGGAAGTAATTCCATCTCAATAGGGAGTGCAGAAAATGGAAAATACCATCCCAGCTTTGTTAGATCATTGAAGCACCCTATAGTAGGAAGAACACTACTATCACACCTATGATTTAGCAGTAGAGTTTAGTTATACCAACATAGATTAAGGTAAGGATCAAGTTCAGTCACAGCTAGTAGTACCAAGCTAGTCTATGAGCACAAACCCTGGAGTTCTACTTAATAACTACTGGAATCATGCTTGTTAATATAGAGACGGAACATGGGAACCCCTAGCTTTAGAACTAGGACTGGAGAGAGAGAGAGAGAGAACAAGGAGGAGACGTACCAAAAGAGCTCGTTGATGACGATGCCGATGAAAATGGTGAGTTGGAGCAGTGCAACACTGTTGGGGGAATAATCAAGGGGCGGGGGGCAGCTCTGTTTGTCCTAATCCGGTATTGGCCAAAGGGACAAAAGCCGATTTACAAGGAAGGCCAATTTACCCGGTGCGTCTGAGGAACCCAGATCTGGGATGGAGGCCCAGATAAAGGTTCGCTATATAGAAGGACCAAGATCCGACATACTGGAAGGGAGAAACAGTAGAGGGGCCCTACTGCCTTGCGGGAATTCCATATCCAGCTTTGTCCCTAGTCCCGGTTTCCATCATAAATCGGCAAGAAGGACTCCTGGTGGTTTAGGCTAGGAATTGAACTTCGGGTATAACCCGGATCCTTCTGTATACCCAGGAATCCAGCCACTATATAAGAAGGTGCCTGGTACGTTCAAAATCAATATCTAGTTTATAGAAATAGTGCTCGGGACATCTGAATCTAGAATCATTACATGTAATCGAGATCTCGAAACACCAATAGTAAAGAAGAAGAAGTAGGGTTTACCCACCATAGAGGGGCCGAACCTGGGAAAACTCGTGTCTCTTGTTTCCACCATAACCCTTCTGATACTTATTTTAGAAGCAATGATCTCATAATCTAGCTCTCATACGAGGATTCTTGCCATGACAACCCCATGTCAGTTGGCGCCCACCGTGGGGCCTGCTCACGGGAGCGTTCTTTTTCGGAAAGAGCTCTACTAGGGTCAAGAGGTTACCAATTGGCCGGCTCAGGAGGAGTCGGCGTGGAAACTATTATAACCATGATACCCACGACCCAGAATTTGATTTCGTCGAATCCGGTTTTTGGGTCCCTTTCTGCAGAATTTAGGTCTTTGTCGGATTCGTTGGAAAATCAAACTTAGAACCGGTTCAGGAGTCGGACTTGGTTTGCGGACAAGCTACTATTGTCCATTTAGATGGAGAATCGTTGGTCGGTAACAATGACCTCAATGAAAATGGATCAATCCATCCACTTTTTGACGAAAGGCTAGGAGGAAATCTGGCATAAGAGGAATCGGAAAAGTCACAGGAACAATTCAGCATGTAGTCGTCTATATGGCAGGAAACAATCTACAACCGAGGTATGATTCTCATGGTAACATAGTTCATGTGATTTTTGGTTAGGAGAGCACCAAGAGCATCAGGGTCAGAACTATCAGTACCACACTAGTAGAAAACGGGCCTCTAGTCCCAGTCCGTAACGGAATTTCCGTTTTGAGCCTATTTTCCACACTAGAGCCGACCGGATTATATCAAACCAATCGGAATATCCAGTTTTGGTCAACGCTTGCCTGTTTCTAGATCTCAAGGAGAAGCAAACCGGAATATCCGGTTCAAGTCTGAACTGGAAATTCTGGTCCTCGATTTGCTCAGACGGCCACATTTTGGGAGGGGGTATAAATACTCCTCCCTCTTCTACAAGTGAGCTAGTTCATCCAAACCATTAACGTGCATTTATTGAGCTCACCAAATCTCAGATCTCTCCTAGTCCCTCCATCCAAACTCGTTGATATTTGTAGGATTGAAGTAGAAGGCCTCGATTTACGTCTTCACCAACAGGATTTCATTTCTCCTCTCATTTGCTTGAGGGATTCGTGCCTAGGGGTTCCTTGCGGAAAACCTAGGCTCCATTGCTACTCTCTTAGTGATTGTTGGTGTTTCTTGGAAGCCCCCAATTTGGGTATGGGTGTGTGCCTCAAACTAAAAGGGGATCAATAGTGGAAGGTGAACTAAGACTTTGTGGTGAGGTTTATCGGAGTATAGGGTGAGGCATTTGTGGCATTGAGTAGGCCTTTGTGGCGAGCTCACACCCCTCCAACGAGACGTACTCCCCTCAAAAGGAGGAACTCGAGATTACGTCCTTCTCTCCGCGTGCTTCCTTTATCGGTTACCTCGTTCCCTTTCCTTTACTTCATGTTTGTATATTGTTGTTGTTATCATATAGGTAAATTTGTCGTAGTTGCATATCTAGAGAATTTACCATTGAGTAAAGCCTTAATTTGAAGAAAAATTAAAATTGGTCGCAGCACCTATTCACCCCCTATAGGTGCCCATACTTGACGTTCAGATGCGACCTGGGGAGTGGCGTTGCCGGGGACGGTAGGGCGCGGCCGCCGCATCTCGGGAAGGTGAACGACGTGGGGAGGGAGGGAGGGGGACCAGCTTTGTTGACGCTTGGACATGCCGACCGCCGCGTATGAGATGGTCTGTGAAAACGGCGTCGGCGCTAGTGCGGGCGCTCGAATGGTGCCTGGTGATTTGGCGAGGCGTAGCCGAGATCCCCTGGGCTAGATTCGAGCATCCCTTGTGGATCTAGATCCAGGCCGTCGGGGGCCCATTGGTCACCGTAGCCTACCCACGAAGGCCCGCGAGCCAGGGCGCAAACGGCTCTATGGTTGCGCCAGGCCAAAATAGATCGAGGGCCCAATAGAACACCCTCAGGCCTATGGTTGGCCCGTGCCACCGGCCCACATCCCAGGAGCGGAGCGATCGTCTCCTCGCAGACCAGGGACGCCAGGGACGGGGGCTCCCGCCGCCGCACCGAGTGCGGCGATCCCACACCTACATGGATCTCCCCTAACTATCTGCACCGTTCGTTTGTCTTGGGATACGAGAGACCTATCTCCACCTATCGAATCAAGTGGAGAGCTTTGACTTCAATTAATATAGGTAACCATCCCCCAAATATCTGTCTCTCTCTAACTAAGCATGCTCGGACCCACATGCAGTTCCCAAAATACCCCTTGCTAAAATTCGTTCCCATCAACCTCTCCGACCAGCACACGAGGGCTCTTTTTTTCCCCAATTTTTTTTCCCAAAGAATCAGTGAGTGAATTACCATTAAAAATGTGTCTGGTGACGAAGCATCTGTCCATATTTAAGAGGATGCAAAATTCTTGATGTATACAGTATCCAGAAATTTCATGCATTAATCTATATCTTAATATTTTCTGTTAATGCTTTTTACCAAAAATTTAAAAATACAACTCAATATTTGCATTGCAAAAAAAAATTCATGTGTCCCCTGGATGCCATTTTTTTCTGGATATGTGGATGCTTGGTTCATGTGCTAACTGCAAATATTTCTAGATATTTCCATTCATTTTGCATCCATTTACAACAATTCCAGAGAATATTTTTGCACAAGGGAGAAATTTACAAACCATGTATTAACAAAATCACGAAATTTTGCATCATGCATGAACAACAGTATCACGAAATTTTTGATTAGCATAAAAAAAATGGTATCGTGATGTCACATCGTTTTTCTCAGTCTGGTACCAAAGCATCTGTCCATACTTAAGAGGATGCAAAATTCTTGATGTATACAGTATCCAGAAATTTCATGCATTAATCTATATCTTTTTATTTTCTGTTAATGCATTTACCAAAAATTTAAAAATGCAACTCAATATTTGCATTGCAAAAAAAAATTCATGCAATCTGCATTGGTCTTGTCCCCTGGATGCCATTTTTTTCTTTTTATTTTTTTCTGGATATGTGGATGCTTGGTTCATGTGCTAACTGCAAATATTTCTAGAAGAATCTCATTCAAAGAAACGTACACAAAAAGGATTCATGAACCATCATTTCTATAATAATTATCAAAAGCAAAAAATCACGATATATGCATTTTGTTCCAGATCTGAACATTAAAAAAATGTAAGAAATTCGAAATCACCAGCCATACATATAGAACACGGAATATGAATATGAGAGGAAAAAGTACCCATTTGTGGCTTCAGCCAGATGCAAAAACAATGGAAGAATCCCACACATCTACTACAAGATAATACAGTTCCATTCCAAATACATAGTCATTACAGTTTCACACTAAAAACAGAGAGCTTCACACAATATTAACTATTAGAATCAATGATTTTTGTACAAAGAAAGATTCAGCAAATATTATATACAGTACACAGATCCAAATAGGATTGGCAGAAGAATAATCAGGAATCGTTACACCATATTTTGTACGTTTCAGGGATAGATCTTCCTAAAAGTATCCCTAGAAACATTTTAACACACAAGATCTAAGAATCTTGTAGACACGCATACAGTGTTGAGAAGAAAAATATATTTGTAAAATCAACACACACAACAACCGAATATGGGCAGAATCATTCAGATCCACAAGTAACAGAGAAGAGCAGGAAGCATGTAAAAACGGATCTGGAGCATGGAGGAAAAAAAAAGTCGGATCCAGGCTAGAGCACGAACAGCTTTGCTGCCTCTTGTGCCGCTCGACCTATGGTGCGTGCACACCGGCGACGCCCAGCGACCAGCTCATCCTTCAGGACGGAGATGGACAGCTCGTCCTAGCGATGTGGATGTGGGAATGGCGGCGCAGCTGGATCCAGATGGGATCCGTGGGCTCCTGGTCGTCATGGCGCGTCCAGGCCGTCGGCCGGAGGTGGATCCGTGGACGGCGGGGCGCCATGCCTAGATCCGGTCACTGGAGGACAGGGAGGCCGGCGGAGCTCGAGGCGGAGCTCGAGGTGGTTGCCTTCCGTGGCCTCCCTGCCCGGCAGGATCTTCCATGGATGGGCCTCGAGGTGGAGCTCGAGGTGGCTGCCTGCGTTGGCCTCCTCGAGGAAGCATTTGGAAAGAAAATGGAGGCGGGGAGGTTGGAGGAGAAAGGTTTCAGCTGGAGGCGCATCCGAGGAGATAAGCTGGAGGTGGCAGAGGACATTAACAAAAATACCCGAAGAGCCCCTCTGGTCGCTGTGGTGTTAACAACTCGGGTTGTGATTTCCGTACTGGCATGGTGGGCCGAGGCAGGTGGAATCGCTTACCCGTGCTAAGCTGGTCAAACCGTGTGCACGGATCTCCAACAGCGATGGACGGTGCAGATAGTTAGGGGAGATCCATGTAGGTGTGGGGATGAATATCCGCGCCGCACCCCAGGAAGACCCTCGGAGCCACAAGTCTCCAGAGCCGCGACATGTGAACGGGCCATCAGGGGGTTCGATTCCACAACAGCGCCGCTCTCTAGCCCAGCACTAGCAGGCCCCAAACGGGACCCGCTAGTAACCAACCTGCCACGAGGAGATCATCCCATCGCCGGAGACGGTCTCGCTAGAGGAGCCACGCCACGCCGACGTACCACATGTCGCCTGCGCTCGGGGGAGCGTTTCACTACCGTCATGAAGTCCGCCAGCGTCGGCAGCGCAGGGGAAGAGCACCGCAACTCGGCCTCCCGCTGTTCCTCGCCTCGTCCGCAACGTCCACCCACCTACGGTCGCGGATGGAGGTAGTGTCCTCCGACGCAGCTATCCCAGAAAACGTGTGAATATCCTATTCATTAAAAAATTACTACAACAAGGTAAACATTTTCTTACAATAGGATGAACAAATTTGTAAAGTCAACTCCAATATAATATTGCATGAGATGTGTCAGAGACAATAGAAAAAACAATTCAACATTACTTCTCCATTAGATGACTAAACTGGTGATATATTTTGTATAAAAGCATTCATTAATTAAGGATGAAGATTTCCTTCTTTTCGATAAAGAGAATATATAGCGTATATATAATAGCCCTTAAGGTGACGGTCGTTGGTACGTACTCCGTATAAGGTGGCGATGGCTGGTACGTCACGCTATTTTTGCAATTTGCACCCTACAAAACTCGGATAACAACCCGCAGTCCAACTTTTCGTACATTAAAAAACGATTCGTTTTTTCTTCTTTGTGTTGGAAGGCGCGACGCCTCAGTCTGGGGAACTCCGGCCTGGTGTCACATGGTGCCATGGTGGAGCCAGAGAAGCAGCAGGGCGGATGCAGCCGAGCTTAGTGGCGTGCTGGTTTTCGTGGTCGGCGGCAGAAGCTCCCTCTGGTGCACGTGGCCAGAGCATGAGAGGAGGAAGCTGGCGGTCGGTTCACCAGGCTGCTCATCTCCGCTGCTCGGAGCTCGGGCAGGTCGAGTACCTCCGCCGCGTGGAGCTCGATTTAAGGGGAGGCACCTTCGAGAGATGGAGGGTTGGCCGGGGAATTGAGAGGTTTTTTCTTCCTCTTCTGATTCTATCCGTGCATGCCAGGGCGGATGCGTCATGAAGATGCCGCGGCCTCAGATCTGAACCGTGGAGTAGCGTACGGGAAGAGCATGGCTGCAGCTGGATTGATTTGTTCATCTCGTATGTGGAAGGAGTTGATCCTATATCTGTATCCAGCGCTTCCTTATCTCTTTTTTTTTCTGAATCTTTGGCTCCATTTGCTACTGAATTATTCTGCTGCAAACGGTTGTGAACAAGACCAGAACATGAGTCTGTGGTGTCGTGGATGATTTTTCTCTCGATCCCGTCTAATCCAAATTCCATTGAGACTATTGGATCTAAGATCCTCATGAGCAAAGTGGTAACCTTTGCTGTTCCGTGGTGTTTTTAGATGATTTTTACCTCTTACATTATATAGCTAACCTTTGCTGTTCCGTGGTGTTTTTAGAATATTTTCAGGTGGAGTCCGACTCCTACCCAAAATCTAGCTAAACGCGTCAAAAGAAGTCCGGCTCCTACCTGAAATCTAGCTGAACGCGTATATATACATGTGAAAGGCTTGGTCTACGGATCAATCAGTTCCAAGCACTAGTAGGGAAAGGGCTACCAGTGACGAACAAATATCAGCTACCGCTGGCGAACTCTTGTTCGCCAGCGGTACAACGCCAGTGGTAGCAGGTTACCGCTGGCGAACAAGAGTTCGCCAGCGGTAGTGCAGGTTACCGCTGGCGAACAAGGCCTTGTTCGCCAGCGCTATGTTCGCCAGCGGTAGCTCCGCTGTTCGCCAGCGCTACTGGTTCGCCAGCGGTAGTCAGGGTGTTCGCCAGTGGTACAGTTCGCCAGGGGTAGGTACTGTGTTCGCCAGTGGTAAGTTTCACAGGTTTGTATTTTTTCTTTTTTTTTGTATAACAGTTTATATATTCTGATTCTGTATATATTCCCAGGTCCAAATACATTCAAATTCTATAATTTATAAACTTTCACACATATAAATCACTGATAGCACATCGATAAATCATAGATACATATGCATCCATCCATAACGAATTTAACACATCGATAACGATATTAACACATCTATACATATGCATCCATATCCAATTCTCATAAGTACGAATACAACACATTGATCTCAATAATATGTCGGAAGATTTCGAACCCAAAATATAGCCATCTAATTAGTTCAACGATTACAAAGGTATGACTACTACATATCTATGCAACGTACGCGCGATATAGAGATCAATCGCAAAGAAGACTAGCTAGATATACGGTCCGCCTCCGCTTTAGCTTCCGCCTCCGCTTGCGATCTTTCGCTAGGGCTAGCGCGCCGTCCACTTCTTCATCTCTCTGTAGACCAAGATAAAAGCATTAGACCGGCAAAGGAAATCACAAGTTCTTATTAGGAGCAATTCGTAACGAATCGAATACATACCGTCGATCATTTCTTCCTCGATGTTGTGATCTTCTGTTTCTTCTCCGGCGGGAACGGAAGAGCACCTTCTAACGAGTTGAATGGTCTCTCGTCAGTCTGCTCTAGCACATATTGTCGCAACTCATTGTTAGATGGTGGGGTACCGTTCCAGTGGAAGGTAGATCCTGAAGTTACTACATCCTTATAGATGATTGTGCAGATCTTGCGCTGGATGCGACCAAAGTTTTGTCTGTACTCAGCATCAGACCATTCCACGATGCTGCGAGACCATTTGTCCACAGCAGACATGTATTGCAGACTATGTTGGTCCTTCACGATCTCCGTCATGTGTTGGATGAGGTACCATGCCTCCATTTGGCCGCCTGGCGCCTGCTTGGGGCAGGGAAACTCTGTTCTGTGTCTGAACACATATTTTCCTTTAATTTGTTTCTTCCTGTCGCAGAATCCTTCCCCCCTGATGTAGCCATCCATAGCATCATTGAGAACAGACTTGATGAGGGTGTAGTTCTTCTCCTTCATCGTACTCCCGGAGTCGAGATATACTGCGTGCGCGTCTCTCGGGTAGAGCATGATGAGGGTGCCGTATTTGTTTCTGCGCAAAACAGGAGAGTCCATATATATAATCCTCAAAAATTGTATATGCGCGAACTTATGTAAAGATGGGAAATATAACTTACTCAGGAAAGTAGGGCACGAGGGTGATCCTCTTGTGCATATGGTTAGTGAGCAACACTTGTTCGAGGTACTTTGTCGCTTTTGCCCTACCCTTGGGGTTGTTCAAGTACATGTCGTGCATGTAGTAGGGGTCTGCTAGCCCGATGTTTCTGACATTCTCTACGGATAGCTGATGCGCCAAGCTGAGCGTAAACAGACGGACGATTGACGAGTGGAGTGCTTTCATGTGGAACATCCGGAAAATGTCGTCAAATCTAATGATGATCTTGTTTGCGTTGCCTTCAGTGACAAATCCCGCCGTAGATGGCACCTTTGCGACCAAAACCGGCAGCGTTGGATTTTTCTCTTTGAGAAGCACCTCCTCCATATATAGTACACCGTCATGGACGCTACGCATATCACCTGTCAGCAAGGCGACCAACCTCGGCGGAAGCATCGGTTTCCCCATCTCATGGATCTGATGCCAGTCGGTTATGGGTATCCTATCCAATACACGTCCTGTCTGCGGCTTAGACTTGGTCCCCTCCACCGGTTGGCTCATCGATGCAACGGCAGGAGCCTTCTTAGTTCTTTTCCGTGCATACTTGATGTTAGGCTGAGTCTTATGAAATACATCAGCTACCGCCTCTTTGAGGGCATCCTGGCTGATGACTTCTTGCTCGGGGACTGCCGGCTCTTGAGAAGAGAAAAGACGCTTTGTGCATCGATATTTATCCGCCTCCTCCGCTGGCAAGAGAAGTTGATCAAGATCATCCAGGCCGGGCGCCCCCTCGTAAGGATCGTCGACGAGGTAGTCATTCGGGTTCTCATCTTCGTCGTCGTCGTGCTGCACGGACTTTGCAGGTGAGAAATCCTTGTGTTGGCTCGGGTGCCCCGACCCCTGGACCGGTGTTGGAGTGTTGGCAGGAGTACTTTCCAAACAAATTAGTGATTTCGGCCAGGTCAATGGCCAAACCAAGCATTGCTCCAGGTTCAACTCGCTGTCGGCTGCGGGTGGTTGGTTCGGAGGATCGAGAGCACCGCAACCAGGGAGCACCCGACTTAATGTCACTCTGAACACGTCCTCGGGCATACGAACGCCGTGGGATACGCGGTTCAGAGGTGTGATGATTTTTCCTTTGGCGACGTCCTTTAACTCGCCGTTCACATTAAGGAGCAATGTGCATCCCGTCTCGTCGGCCTGCGAAACGTCGCGCGATCGTTGTTAGAGACTGATGCCGTCACGAATCAAGTCATAATATATAATTAAGCAGTGCACGTTGAATTACCGTGAGGGCATTGAGCTCGGACAAGGGGGATGGACCGCTAAGTGTCGGCGGCGGCGTTGATGAGATGTGGCGGGGCGGCGACGGATCTATGCGACCTTCCGGCTGAGGGTTGGGGGTCGGCTCGTTCCGCGCAGCAGACGCCACGACGGGGGCCGCGTTCTGCGGCGCCACGACGGGGGCCGGGTTCTGCGGCGCCACGACGGGGGCCGCGTTCTGCGGCGCTGGCTGCACAATTTGGGCTACGTTTATCTGCGGGAGCGGCCCTTGTCCTCCACCTAGCATCCACGGCGCTAAGGACTGAGCGACGGTCGAACAGATGGTAGGGAGGAGCTCATTGAGCCTCTCGTTCACAAGCTCGTCGACCGTCTTCTCCGGGCCCTTGTTCCGCTCCTTGCGCTTTTCCCTGGTGTCGGGGTAGTATTGCGCATGCCGATGACCCTTTCCGAGGCCATGCACATGGCTACGATTCGGCTTCTTGTCAAGGGGCACTCCCTTCATCGCGTTAAGCGCCCTAATGAAAGGGGTGTCATACGGGTCCTTGTTCGTCGTCGCCGAGGACCCCCCGTCAGATTGAGATAGGCGTTCTTTTTCTTGTTCCTCGATATACTTATCCTCGAGCAGCTTGACCTTCTCGTTCAACACAAGATCGCCGGGCTTTTTGGGATCTTCCCTGTAATGGGCCCTGACAAAATTTCTCACCTGCGGGTCGGTGATCTTGTCAAACGGGTTCGGCCCTTCTCTCTTCGAATCCTCCTTGGCCCATACTTTCTGCTTCCCAAGGTAACCCCGGCTTCCGAGATTGTGAGGGCCAATGTTCTTTTTTCGCTGTTCTTTCCCCCATTTAGTCAGCGCAATCCTTTCCGGTTTGAGTTCGTCGATCTTGAATTGGGCCAAGTCTTCCTCGGAAATGGAGGGCCACATCTTATGGATCTCATCAAAATCCTTACCCTTCGCAAGCATCTGCCGCAAACTGGATCTCCAAGTCGTAAACGCTTTGGCGAACTTGTTCAGTGCTAAGGAGTTGACCAGATTCTTCTTCAGGTCCTGGTTGTCGTAAGGATCCGGGAATTTATACCTTGTGTGCAGCTTCTCAATCAGCAGGGCGGCATGAGCCGTGTTTTCTTTAGCTTTGATGTGCTCCATGTTAACGTTGCCGAAGTCTCGAGCTATGCAGCCTATCTGGTTTCCATAGCCCTTGGCATAACTCTCCGGCTCGATGGGAGCACCGCTGGGGTCCACTTCCGTGAACTCTTCCCGCATGGTGGCGAGCATGTTGTGTCGCCTCTCTTTGCGCCTAGCCGCCGCCTCGCTACCGGAGGCGGTATCCCCGGTGCCACTACCGGTTTGATCACCTTCTGCGCCCGATGTATCGTTGTGTGGCTCTAGCTCCTGGCGAACGGTTTCGTCCATCTCGTCGTCTGCATCGTCGCCCTCCATCTCTAGATCCGGGTGCGGATCTACGGGTCCGCCTCCCGCGCTTAGCATGGAAAGCCACGCATCGTCGTTGTCTCCGCCGTGTCCGAGACCAGAACCACCCGCCTCGTCGTTGTGAGCCATATCTAAGGAAGGAGAGAAAACCCGAAATAAGTTCAACAAATCCTACAATTTAGACGATGTACCCCATATGAGTCCAAATTTCTCGGGCACTCTAAGTTGTGATATTTTTAGCAAAGATCATGCCAAAATTCACGGAAAATTTCGGCATGACCTTTGCTAAAAATATCACAAATGGAGTACCCAAATTTGCCGGAACGGAAATTAATCAACATTCCAGCAAAATTGGGACTCACGTGGGGTACCTGCACATAAAATCCCACCCCTCATATAATAGATCCCACCCCTCATATTATCATCGTCATCCACACGAAGGTGGGCACGCCATATTCATCACAACCATCCATCACCACCATCCATACACCACCATCCATCGCCACCAACCATCACCAACCACCAAAAATAACTACGGAAAATTTCAGAAAAAATAAATGTTGTGGAGACAGTGAACAATATATAGCAGCAATCGACAATGGAGATTAATTATACACACACACACCACAGTAGTTTAGGGGCCAGTAGCATCTGTTCTTATCTTTGCACTAGCAAATCATTGAACTGCCACCGTCAACACCTAACTTAGATATACCGAAATGAAAATAACAGAAACATATGGCTAAACCACAAGGAATACTACAGAATACTACTGCTATGATTAACTTAGCTATGATTAACTACAGAATACTACAGAATATGGCTAAATCATTGAACTGCTGCTGCTACCAAATTATTCTGCCTTCAAACAGTTAGTCCTAATGCTCTGGAAGCATGAACATTTAGAAATGAAAGACATTTACAAAAGGAAAAATGAGTAATACATCATATATGTGCTTCAAAATACATGACTTTTCTGATAAATTCTAAGAAATGCACACAGCACATACTGCTCCAGAACTTTACTTCCATTCTGTGCAGGTTTAATCACTGTAATTGCAACATTTTGTAACTCCATCATGCTTGGTTTGTAACACAACATTTTGTATACAGAGTTTCAAAACCTACAGAGATTAACCTACTCAACCTCACAACAACCTAACACTTAGAACAGTGATGCAGCCAGTATAAAAGAGAAAAAATTAGCAACCTACAGCAAACCAAAAAGAGAAAAAATTAACAGGAAAGTTTCATAAACTTGCTTCTTTTTTACTTATGTTAAGCATTTCACTAGGTAGTTTCTTTTTGTTCATAAAATTAAAATGCAACCCAAAATTTACTACAGGTTGCAGTACTAGTCTTTACTACAGGTTGCAGTACATACAAAAAAATCTATCTAATTCACTTGATCAAACCAAAATTTCCATACAAAATTCTCTCAATTTTCTTCTATTCATCTTGGGAGCAATTAACCACCAGTACACACACACACAGCCAAAAGCAATTAACCAAAAATTCCATACAAAATGTACTGGTACTGGTAAATGTACAGCCAGGAGCAATTAACAAGTACACACACACAACCAGTACACACACACACTAGGTAAATAAGCACATGGCCACAAAAAACATCAGGAATTTTTCTGTTTTAAAACAGCCACAGAATTTTCGATTTCTGTTTGGGCACAAACCATCACCAACTATGATTTCTGTTTCTTCAGGTTGTTAGTGTGTGGGCTTGTGTGTTGCTTCAGGTTCAGTTTCGTCAGATTATTTTGATTTGCATGAGCCCCACTACTCAGCCACTATATACTTTGAATTTTTAGGTACAACTAAAATACAGAAATGCCACTATATACTTAAAGACTCAAATTCATGGCAACTCCAACACCAAGAAACAGAACAGAGCAGCCACAAAAAAATTTCAGCACAAAATTACCTGTGGAACTTCTGTCGAGCACCTTCTGTGCGTGGCAGAAGAGGGGGCAGCAGCGGGCAGCACGCCGGCGGTGCCGCTGTAGAGGCACGGCGGCAGCCGCCGGGGAGGAGGAGGGAGACGCGGGGGAGGAGGAGGGAGACGCGCGGGCCGCAGGCGTGCCGTTGATCGCCGGAGAGTGGCCGGCCGCCGTCGATGGAGCCGCGCGCAGGGGAGGTTCGGGCAGGGGAGGAGAGGGCCGGTGTGCAGGAGAGGGTGTGGAGGCAGTGGAGGGGAGGTACGTAGCAGTGGAGGGCGCGGTGGTCGCCGGACAGGGGAATCGCCGGAGAGACGACGTCGACAGGCAACCGTGCGCGCGCGCGATTGAATTGAAGCGATGAAAACGGCTAAGTCCCGCGCGGCCCCTGTGTAGCTCTCTGGAGGGCTTACCGCTGGCGAACGTGCCTGCTGGTTCGCCAGCGCTACGCTACCGCTGGCGAACAAAGATTTGTTCGCCAGCGGTAGCGTAGCGCTGGCGAACCAGCAGCCACGTTCGCCAGCGCTAGTTTTTTATTTATTTCTTTGAATTGATTTATTTTCATTTATTTCTTTATTTTGTTTTCTTTAATTATTTGTTTAAATTATTCAAATACATTTCATTTATAATAATTCAAACACATTACAAATTAATTTCAAACAAATTACAAATAATAATGTTTTATTTTGTTTTCTTTATTTGTTTAAATTATTCAAATACATTTCATTTATAATAATTCAAACACATTACAAATTAATTTCAAACAAATTACAAATAATAATGTTTTATTTTGTTTTCTTTATTTGTTTAAATTATTCAAATACATTTCATTTATAATAATTCAAACACATTACAAATTAATTTCAAACAAATTACAAATAATAATGTTTTATTTTGTTTTCTTTATTTATTTAAATTATTCAAATACATTTCATTTATAATAATTCAAACACATTACAAATTAATTTCAAACAAATTACAAATAATAATGTTTTATTTTGTTTTCTTTATTTGTTTAAATTATTCAAATACATTTCATTTATAATAATTCAAACACATTACAAATTAATTTCAAACAAATTACAAATAATAATGTTTTATTTTGTTTTCTTTATTTGTTTAAATTATTCAAATACATTTCATTTATAATAATTCAAACACATTACAAATTAATTTCAAACAAATTACAAATAATAATGTTTTATTTTGTTTTCTTTATTTGTTTAAATTATTCAAATACATTTCATTTATAATAATTCAAACACATTACAAATTAATTTCAAACAAATTACAAATAATAATGTTTTATTTTGTTTTCTTTATTTGTTTAAATTATTCAAATACATTTCATTTATAATAATTCAAACACATTACAAATTAATTTCAAACAAATTACAAATAATAATGTTTTATTTTGTTTTCTTTATTTGTTTAAATTATTCAAATACATTTCATTTATAATAATTCAAACACATTACAAATTAATTTCAAACAAATTACAAATAATAATGTTTTATTTTGTTTTCTTTATTTGTTTAAATTATTCAAATACATTTCATTTATAATAATTCAAACACATTACAAATTAATTTCAAACAAATTACAAATAATAATGTTTTATTTTGTTTTCTTTATTTGTTTAAATTATTCAAATACATTTCATTTATAATAATTCAAACACATTACAAATTAATTTCAAACAAATTACAAATAATAATGTTTTATTTTGTTTTCTTTATTTGTTTAAATTATTCAAATACATTTCATTTATAATAATTCAAACACATTACAAATTAATTTGGTTTTAGTTGTTTTCCATTATTTTCCTTCATTTTTCTATTTGGTTTCCTTTATGTTTCAAATAATATAAGTCCACACATTTGAAATAAAGAACAAGGTACATTAAATTTGTAATAAGTGCACATCAGACCAGTTGATCCATGCATATACAACTGACAAAATATATACATAGTTTCTCATCAGTGTTTGATTTTTTTGCCTTTTTTGGTCGCAGTTGCATAATTTAACCCCACATTATGACTTCTTCTTATGAATGGAAGACCATGCCTAGGTAGCGTAGTTCTGCTTCTTCTTGTTGTGTATGTTGCATGACTATCATCATCATCTTCTTGATCATCGTCAATATTTGGGTCGCCGAACGTGTCGAACTCGTCCTCATCAACGACTCCATCCATTCCGATGATATTTCTTTTCCCTCTCCTCACGACAACACGGCTAGGCCTTGCGGGGTCTGTTATGAAGAAGCATTGTGACACATGCTTAGCCAATACCCATGGCTCATTTTGCGCTGTGACATTCGCGCTTGATGAGGTTCCGGCTTCGGGAATAACCATGGTTGTAAAGTATTGGTCTTCTTTCCTGACGGTCGACATCCTAGCCCATCTGACGCGGAACATAGGCACCTTCTCTCCAGAGTAGTTAAGCTCCCATATCTCCTCGATCCTTCCGTAGTATCTTAACTTTTTGTCACCGGTGTAGGATTCCATCGTTACCCCTGAGTTTTGATAATCGGAAGTTTTGTCTTTCTCCTCTGTGTAGAAAGTGAACCCGTTGATATCATATGCTTGAAACGTCGCTAGGTTGGGAGCTGGGCCATGTGCCAAGGCGTACAATAGTTTATTTTTCGCACAATCCCTTGGCGGTGGATTAGCGACGATCACATCTTTAAACCAACGCAAGAAAGTGGAGTTATGCTCTCTGATTATTTCTCCTTCGGTCCTCCGCTTGCCTTGTTCACTGTACTTTTTCATAATCGAGCTCTTGTGTTTTTCCACCCAAGTATCGACCATGTCAATGTGTTGGAGAGCTACTAAGTTTGCCCTGTTAAAGTCGGTGCGTCGACAAGCCCGATCCACATGCACTTCTCTACGTCCATTTTTGTGACCTACTCCATCGAGCTTGCCAATGTGCTTGTTTCTGGGCAGACCAACTGGGTCCTCCACGTCCATATGATTCGTGCAGAAAGAGATGCACTCTTCGGTGAGAAAGCCCTGAACGATGCTTCCGTCCGGACGAGCTCTGTTGCGAACATATCCTTTGATGACCCCATTCATCCTTTCAAACGGCATCATGTTGTGCAGGAACAACGGCCCGAGATGGATGATATCGTCCACGATATGGACCAACAGATGAACACATATGTCAAAGAATGATGGTGGAAAGTACATCTCAAGCTCGCATAGTATCACGACAATCTCTTCCTGCAGCCTTGAGATCTGCTTCCCCGTGATCGACTTTCGAGATATAACGTCGAAGAAGTTACAGAGGCCAAACAGGGTTTCCCGGACGTGTTTGTCCATTATTCCGCGGATCGCAACCGGAAGTATATGCGTCATCATCACGTAACAGTCATGAGACTTCATCCCGCTAAACTTTTGTTTCTGCGCGTCGAGGAATCTGCTTATTAGCCCTGAGTAACCGCTAGGGACTTTGACTCCGAGAAGGCACATCATCAATTTTGTGATCTCGTCCGGACTAAGAGTGAAGCAGGAGGGGGGGGCAGTAATAGTCATTCCTCTTAACCCTTTTGGCCTTGCGACCATCCGTCTCCTCATCACACGATTGATCGCCGTCGTCATCATCCGGGCGTCCCCCCTGAAGATCTACCCTAATACCAAAATATTTCAGGTCGTTTCTTGCTTTCACCCCGTCTTTGGTCCTCTCCGGCATGTTGAGCAGCGTGCCAAACAAACTTTCAAACACATTCTTCGTGATATGCATCAGATCAAGGCAGTGAGGCGTATCGAGAAAGGGCCAGTATGGCAAGTCCCAAAACACCGACCTCGTCTTCCATACATCCAGAAGCGGTTTTGGCGCCTTTTGCTTCTTTCCAGGCTCTGGGCATTCCTTCCAATCATTCAGCAAATTGTAGATTTCTTCGCCGCACCTCTTACGTGGAGGTCCACGGAGCTCATCCTCACCGTTAAAAAGGTCTCCTCGCCTTCTCCACGGGTCTTTGTTGGGTAGCCACCTTCGATGGCCAACGAAAACTGTTTTCGAAGACCCAGGATCTTTCGGAAGTTGCATAAACGTGGGGTCATCCATGCACCTCACGCAACCGTTATGTCCGTGGCACACCTGGCCCGCCACATATCCGTAGCCTAGTAGGTCGTGAACCGTACAGAGTAAGACAGCTCTCATTGGGAAATATTGTTCACCGAAGGCGTCCCATGTGTTCACCCCTTCCTCGGCCCATAGCGTTTCCAGCTCATCTTTAAGCAGCTTCAGGTATAGATTTATGTCGTTGCCTGGTTGTTTCGGCCCTTGAATTAGCATACTCATGTGAATATACTTCCTCTTCATGCACAACCAGGGAGGGATGTTGTACATCCATACAAACACGGGCCAGGTGCTATGGGTGCTGCTCTGGTTGCCAAACGGATTGAGTCCGTCGGTGCTCACACCCAACCTGATGTTCCTTGCCTCCGCCCCGAACGTTGGATATTCACAGTCAATTGCTTTCCATTGACTTGCATCTGAAGGATGTGTCAGAATTACTTTTTCACTTCGATTTGGATCTTTCAAAACTTTATTCCTCCTTTTCGCGTGCCAGCGCATGAGCTCTGCTTCCTTGCGGTCCGCGAAATACCGTTGCAGACGGGGAATGAGCGGAAAGTACCACACAACTTTCCGAGGAGCTTTCTTCTTCCCTTTCTTGTATCGAGCGGCGCTGCAAACTGGACAAATGGTTTTGTTCGCGTCCTCTTTCCGATAAATGTAGCAATCGTTGATGCACACATGGTATTTTTCGTGAGGTAAATCAAAGGGGCACACGACTTTCTTGGCCTCGTCGCAACTTTTAGGACAAGTGTTGCCCTCTGGAAGGACATCGTGCCAGTATTGCAGGCTTGCATCGACGCTTATGTCGCTCCATTTGTATCTCGCCTTCATCTGCAGAACATCGAGGGCCACTCTCAGGCGGGACTCTCCCGGACCGCAGCCTGCATACAACGGTGTCTTCGAGTCTATCTCTAGTTGCGCCAGCTTCGATTGCTCTCTAGCAGCAGATATCGAGTTAGTCGTCTTTCTCAAGAGCAGTTCTTTCAGATGAGGGTCACGCACAACTTCCGTTAGGGGTGTCCCTGTGTCCTCGTGATCTTCTTCCACGTCTTGTTCAACATCTTCTCCATGATCATGTGCTGGGTCATAAGGCTGATCTTCGTCCTGCTGTAGTTGGTCCTGCTGTAGTTCTATTCGATCGTTGCTATTGTCCTGTTGCACATCATTTCCTACCGCCGCCGCCCCATGGACTTCATCATCTTCATCATCACTTACCCACTGACTGTTATACCCATCCATGAAACCATACCTTAGGAGGTGACTGAGCAAGTCTCCGGTAAAGGGATTGAGCAAGCCCCCTAGTTTGCACTTTCGACATGGACATCGTATCTCCTTGCGGCCATTTTGTAACATGTCTTCTGTCGCGTGTCTCAAGTAACTATTCACGACACGTTCACTCTTAACGACCACCATTATATGTCGCCTGCACGAGAGCGCGCGCCGATATAATTAATATTAGAACCAAACATAATATATATATATATTGCGATATTCACGGAAAAAAATCGGCATGACCTTCCTACAAATTGGAGGTTAGAGGAGTGCCAAACTATGCCGAGACGGAAATGAATCAACATTCCGGCGATAGTTGGCTACTCAATTTCATTCCACAACAAATTGCGCACACATGCATTTATCGTCTCCATCACACGACCATTGTTGAATCCGGTGAAATTTCACACATATTGCATATCGCGTGTATCCGGACAAAATTTATATACAAACTCATTTAATTATATATTATCATTCATCACACCTCAAATGAATAGATGCCCACACGATGATATCCGGAGAAATTTGGAGCTTTGGAGAGAAAGGGGTTAATTCTAGATCTAGATGGCTAGGGAGGGAAAATTTGGGGTAGAAATGATGTTAGGAGGGAGATAAACATATATATACCAACTAAAATAAATTTAGTTGGTTCAAAATAAGGTAGGAGGGTGAAGAAATTGGCATAATTTCGAGCTAGAGAGAGAAGAGGGAACAAGGTGAAGAAGAGAGAGTGGAGGGGAAAGTGGGTAGGTGGGGGTGCCACTTTGTGGCAATATCTGCGGACTACCGCTGGCGAACAGATGCTTCTGTTCGCCAGCGCTAAGATGCGTGCTGGGCCCACATCTTAGCGCTGGCGAACAGAAGCATCTGTTCGCCAGCGGTTGTGGGAGTAGCGCTGGCGAACAATACAGGCCGTTCGCCAGCGGTAAAATAAGGCAGCGGCGCTACCATTTCAAATCGCGCGCAGGTGGGGCCCAGGCATACCGCTGGCGAACAAGGGTGGTTGTTCGCCAGCGGTAGTGCTGGCGAACAGGCATAGTTGTTCGCCAGCACTATTAGCGCTGGGCAACAGCCATTCTAGTTCGCCAGCGGTATGGTGGTGGCTATAAGCCATTCCCTACTAGTGAAGAGTTCTAACTCAATAATCCCACAAATACGATTAGGCGAGACAGAAAAACAACACGCACGAGCCAATACTCCTCACGGCGACACCTTCCAACCAATCTGAGAAAAACTTCGGTGATGGAAGAGCAGAGAGATATAAATCAAGCAAGACGTCAGCGAGACAAAGCTTGGCAAAATAGTTTGACTGCTGATAAAAGGGAAGAGATTAATGCACGAAGAAGAGCAGCTCGGCAAAAGAAAACGCAAGATGAAAATATTTTGACATCCCAGAAAAAGGAAGAGATTAATGCACGTAGAAGAGCAGCTTGGCAAACAAAAACGCAAGATGAAAGGAACATACGACGAAGGGCTAACAGGCAAAATATATCCACCGAAGAAAGGAAAGAAGAGAATGCACGGCGACGAATATCTAGGCAAAGCAAATCTGAAGAGGAGAAGACACAACAGCTAGCTAAGCGCAAGGAAAACGCTGCGGCTAAGAGGAACACCCCGTGCGCTCAATCAATCGCGATGCCGTGCCCAAATGCATCAACTTTACCTACGATAAACCTAGCATCCAGCACACATGGATCACCGGCCGGAGAGGGAATTGCTTCACTTTCAACGAGCACGCCAGAGTATAGCATCAGACCCATTGGTAACATACTGTCTTTAATCCCTTTATTATTTATGTCATGGCGCATTAGTGCATAATACTTACCAAATCGAGAGTATTGTAGGCGACATGGAGGCCATCGTTAGTCGTATCATTGACGAGAATACCATACTTGACGACATCATGGGAAAGGAGTGTAACATGCATGCCCGTGAAGGTAATTATGTCGGCCTTTCAATCGTCCCTCTCGTTTGCGAGTCAAATATAAACATAATGATTTCACTTCCTATGCATTTAGGTTTCGATGATGATGACGTGGACCTCAATACACCGATGAACTCATCCGGCGAGGGTGATATTGATCCTTTCGACTTTGTGTACTCGAACCTTCCAGATAGCATACACATACTAGAGCAAGTCCCCGACTGCAATCACTGTCATGCAAACAAGTTTGAGCATGAGACCCCCGGTTTCTGCTGTCGAGGCGGACAAATCGAGCTGGCTGAACCAGAGCCTATCCCAGAGCTGACGAGGCTATGGTCTTGCACCGATGCGGAATGTCGACATTTCCGGGAGAGCATACGATTCTTCAATGGCCACTTCTCATTCACAACCCTCGGCGTCAGTCTCGACAATGACTGCACAAATATGAGATCTGGGGTATACACATTCCGGGCGCAAGGCTCGTTGTACCATAAAGTGCATTCGTTCGGACCAGGCTCTCGACCGGAACATCTACAACTATACTTCTACGACAACGATACAAGCCTGATCCATCGCAAGGAAGCCACCAAGGAACTAGACCAAGAGGTTGTCCGTAAGGTCGTGGATATAATGAGAGAAAATCCCTACTCCAAGCAGTTTAGGAGTTTGGGTGCCTATAAGGATAACCTTGAGGACTACCGTATAGACCTTAACACAGATAAGAAGTTAGATCAACGAAGATACAACACACCAATGTCATCTGAGGTGGCTGCAATCTGGGTCGAGGGCAGCAACCCTGAAAAGAGGTTTAAGCGCAGTATTACCCTCTATGGTAACAACAACGAGAGATATAGTATACATGCCACACAAGGATGCTATGACCCTCTCTCCTACCCGCTCTTCTTCCCAAAGGGGGAACTAGGCTGGCATCCAAATATACCTAAACGTAATAAGTCTTGGAACCTTGCGCAACTACCAAGAGGAGAGCGTGAAGACGATCCAGGTTCGGTTATCTTGGATACTTTTGCATTTATTTGTCTATCCTTATCTTTGTTGCATAACCTTCTTTTTTCTATCACAGAGGGGGGTGGCAGTTTATGCGTCTCCGTCAGGGACTACTACTGTTACCGTCTACAGACGCGTCCTGCTATATTCAACCCCATACTGCATGGAGGACGACTATTACAGCAATGGGCGGTGGACATGTATATAAAAATAGAGGGATGCAGGTTGAATTGGTTCAGGAAGCACCAACCGGAGATACGTGCTGATCTATATAAAGGCATTGTCGATAGCATTACGGCCGGAGAGACTCGAGCAAGCGCTGTTGGCACAAGGATTGTTCTACCATGGAATTTCCAGGGGTGCTTTCGAGACATGAAGCGGAGGCATATGGATGCCATGGCATTGGTACAGACGTACGGCAAGCCTGATATCTTTCTGACTATGACATGCAACCCAAATTGGCAAGAGATACGTGATGCCCTGCTTCCCGGCCAAACCCCGCAGGATCGGCCAGATATTGTGGCCCGAGTGTTTAAGGCCAAGCTGGAGATGATGAAAGACATGTTGACCAAAAAGCACATCCTGGGCGTTGTGAAGGCGTACGTCTACGTCGTCGAGTTCCAAAAAAGGGGTCTCCCGCATGCCCATTTTCTATTGATTATGGATTCCGAATATAAGCTCGTTGTGCCAGAGCAGTATGACCGCCTCATATCTGCCGAACTCCCCGACAAGGATAAATACCCAGAGCTGTACGCCATGGTCGTGAAGCATATGATGCACGGCCCATGCGGTGTCCTAAAGCGAGACAATGTGTGCATGCAAGATGGGTCGTGCAAGTGTAGGTACCCACGGGCGTTCAACGAGACCACAATACAAGGGAAAGACGCATACCCCATTTATCGGAGACGGAAGGACGGCCGCTCGGCAAAGGTTCGTGGTGCGACGCTCGACAATAGATGGGTTGTGCCTTATAACCCTTACCTCTTGCGGATGTTCAACTGCCACATCAATGTGGAGGTGTGCTCTAGCATAAAGGCAGTCAAGTATCTATATAAGTACATATACAAGGGCCACGATCTGACTTCTTTCAACATCGACAAGCCCGACGCCGATGGTAACATAGACGAGATCAAGAGATATATTGATGCAAGGTGGATTACTCCACCTGAAGCCATGTGGAGGATATTCGGCTTCAAATTATGTGAGTGCCACCCGTCTGTACTACAACTACCGCTTCATCTCCCAAATATGCAAAGTGTCATGTTCAAAGAGGGAGACAACCTGAACGACATCGCTGCCCAGGAGCACAAATCCATGCTAACAGAGTATTTTGTGGCTAACCAAAAGCACGAGTGGGCTCGAGATATTCTCTATCGGGATTTTCCAGGAAGGTTCACATGGCAACCAGAAAAGTACTGGAAGAAAAGGAAAAGAGATCACCAAGTAGGCCGAATCGTGACAGCCAGTCCTGCCGAGGGAGAGCGATACTTTCTTAGGGTGCTTCTAAACCATGTTCCCGGCTCGACGTCGTTCGATGACCTAAAAACTGTGGATGGTGTGCTATGTGATACCTTTCGTGAGGCTGCAGAAAGGAAGGGTCTAATCGAGGCCGACAACACGCTTGACGAGTGTCTTACTGAGTCGGAGCAGTTCGCCATGCCAGCCTCACTCAGGAGGCTATTCGCAACAATATTAGTATTCTGTGAGCCTGGCGACGTGCGTGGTCTTTGGGATCGACACCTTGAGGCCATGTCTGACGACTACCGGAGGAACAACATGTGTCAAAGAGCGGTAGAGCAAATGGTGTTACTTGATATCAGGGGAATGCTACAATCCATGGGCAAAGACATAAAATCATTCCCTCTTCCGCACATTGACGAGACGTATGACACCACTGGAGGCGAGTTTAGGGAGATAATTGAGGAAACCAACATCAAGGTTGACAATGAAGACACTTCTCTGGCGGACTTCCTAAACATCGAGCAGAGGCTTGCCTACGACGAGATACTAGAGGCAATTGATAGTGGAAAAGGGGGTGTATTCTTCGTTGATGGTCCAGGAGGCACTGGGAAGACCTACCTTTACAGGGCACTGCTCGCTATGGTTCGCGGACAGGGAAATATCGCGGTGGCTACAGCGACATCTGGAGTCGCCGCTTCAATCATGCCTGGAGGCAGGACAGCTCACTCGAGGTTCAAGATCCCGCTGAACCTTGAAGAAAGAGCATCATGCCGCTTCACTAAGCAAAGTGGGACAGCCAAGCTCCTCGAGAAGGCTAAGCTCATACTATGGGACGAGGCCACCATGACGAAACGACATGATGTTGAAGCGTTGGACAAAAGCATGCTTGACGTCATGGAAATTCCGGACCGACCTTTCGGGGGCAAGACCGTCGTGTTTGGAGGGGACTTCAGGCAGGTGCTTCCGGTAGTGAGGAAAGGGTCACGGGGTCAGATAATTGACGCGAGCCTTCGGAGTTCAAACCTATGGAAGGGCATGCGCCAACTAAGGCTCGTAAAAAACATGCGGGCGCAAAGCGACCAATGGTTTGCGGATTACCTGCTAAGGATAGGTAACGGCACCGAGGAAACCGACGAGGAAGGAAACATACAGCTTCCGGAAGATATTTGCGTGCCTTCTACGGGCGACGCAGCTGACATAGAGAAGCTAATCGACCATGTGTTTCCTGCCCTAGACCAAAACATGGAAAATCCAGACTACATGACGTCTCGAGCAATCCTCTCCACAAAGAACGACAACGTCGATGGAATAAACACGCGCATGATTGAGCGTTTTCAGGGTGACGTGAGGATCTACCATAGCTTTGATAGTGCGGAGGACGATCCGCATGGCTACTATGCTCAAGAGTTTCTTAACTCCCTGACTCCTACTGGGATGCCCCCACACGCGCTTAAACTAAAGATTAACTGCCCCGTTATACTCCTGAGAAACATAGACCCAGCTAACGGGTTATGTAACGGCACCAGGCTTGTGATACGCGGGTTCGAGAGGAACGCAATCGATGCGGAGATCGTGGTGGGACAACATGCTGGGCAGAGGGTGTTCCTTCCTAGGATACCTATCTGTCCGTCTGACAATGACATGTTCCCATTTAGATTCAGGAGGAAGCAGTTCCCGATCAGGCTTAGCTTCGCCATGACGATTAACAAGGCGCAAGGACAAACCATCCCAGTTGTAGGTGTGTACCTGCCGGAACCGGTATTCTCTCACGGTCAGTTGTACGTCGCATTGTCCAGAGCCACCGCGAAAAGTAATATCAAGATCCTCGCCATCAAGACAAAGAATTCAAAGAAGAGAAAACGAACCGAGTCCTTAGTTACGACCACGATGAACATAGTCTACAAGGAAGTCCTTACCACTTGAACTCGCTAGACCAGATTTGAGAAAATTTCCCGATGACATATAAGCCTTACGTTATCTGATTGGTCTCATGTTTCGTTGAATAAATCCCCAGTTACATAAGAATATCATGTTGCTTGCTGTTGCAAATAGTCCCGAGTTTTGACCTGGAAGGACCGAATTTTCGAAGCTTACTTGATGACCAAATATTAGCTCACATTACTAACGTCTTTCTGTAATTCTTACAAATGGGTTTAACTATTATATATTTTTTATGTGGATGTTGTTATTGATGTATTTCTATTATTTTATATTCTTCGCTTAAAAAATGCTAAATGGGCTAACTTGGACTGCAATTAAAACTACAAAATTTTATGCACCCTGCCCGTAGCAACGCACGGGCCAATTTACTAGTATAGCGTATTACGCCCTTCCTCTGCAACAAGATAATGGTAAGAGTGAAAAAGAACAAGAAAAAAAACATAAAAGATCCACAGAGGTGAAGGAAAAAAAAAACAGAAAAGAACATGCACCCGGACTTCTCCGAAAACGACGATGCGTCCGTTAAAGGAAACAGAGTGAAAGCGGTCTGGTTAACCGATGCCAGATCTTGATTTTTTTTTTGTCAGTCTTAGGGACGTAGAAAAACCCATTATATAGCTTCACTTCCTTTTGTTCTTGGTACCCAGCTGGTCCACAGCCTGCTTAGCCAGTATGTCCGTCCCCGTGGTGATGCAGGAGCTGCTGTTGAAGTCGATCCCCATGGACTTGCTCATGCCGTTGAGCACAGTCACCTGAGTCGCCACCGGCAACTTCCCCATTGGCGTCCCGTCGAACATCTGCACGCCGCGCATGAAACACTTGCCGGGTTCTGCGCCGAACTCGTTCTGCATCACCGCCTCGTACGGATACTTGATCAGAGACAGGTAGTGGAACCATATCCAGTAGTCCGGGATGCGGTCGCGCGTGACGAAGAACCCGCTGAAGAGAAGGAAGTAGGCCAGCACGGCCACCACCACCGTGTACCCGATGACCACGTGCGGCACCACGCCGGAGAGGAACGTCACGAACCCGCTCCCGGCCCAGAAGGAGGCGAGCACGATGAGGAAGAAGAAAACGAAGCCCTCGGTGCCACCGGCTAGCCCTACTGTGAAGAAGGTGATCGCCGCGAAGGAGATGGCGAGGAAGACCATCGGCGGGAAGGCGACGATGGCGTTGGACAGGGCGTAGGAGGACCGGCGGTACTCGTTATGCGCCGTCTCTCTCAGGAATATGTATCGGTCGATCACGAACACCGGTAGCGCGTCGGCGCTGGTGTAGAACATGGTGGACATGGCGATGGCAAAGAAGCTGAACCGCTCGTTCACGCCCTTGGGCGTGTTGTCCAGCCGCCAATAAATGGTGGCCAGGATGAAGGCGGTTACCACCACGGCGCCCAACCGGAACAGGAAGAGCTCCGGCGTGCGCCGCATGTTTGTGAACCCTCGCCGGGTCAGCACCCACAGCTCCACCCACCATGGATTCGCGTACATTGAAACTTCGGCCACCTCCATCTTGACCCCTTTCCCGTGTGCCAGAAGCACACGGTAAAGGGAAAACAACGCACGGTAAAGTCTTTCCCGTGTGCTTTTCGTCGTGGCACACGGGAAAGATTACACGGTAGATAATTGCACGGTAAAAAATCTTTCCCGTGTGCATATTGTCGTGGCACACGGTAAAGATAAAAATGGGTCCCACCCACACTTGGCCGCGCACGAAACGGGAACGGGAAAAGGTGGGCCCAACATGTCAGTCTTTCCCGTGTGCAAGCACACGGCAAAGAATTTTGAATCTTTGCCGTGTGCTTGCACACGGCAAAGACTGACATGTTGGGCCCACCTTTTCAACCCACCGTGGGCCACACCTGTCAGTCTTTCCCGTGTGCAAGCACACGGCAAAGATTCAAAATTCTTTGCCGTGTGCTTGCACACGGGAAAGACTGACAGATGGGCCCCGCTGGCCCTCCCACCATCTTGTCATCCGTGGCAATCTTTACCGTGTGCTTGCACACGGGAAAGATTTAGAGATCTTTGCCGTGTGCAAGCACACGGTAAAGAGTTGCCAAAAATGCCAGGTCGTACAGGCTTGCTCCACGTGGCCTCTTTACCGTGTGCTTGCACACGGCAAAGAGTGAAAAAATTCTTTGCCGTGTGCAAGCACACGGGAAAGAGGTCAAAAAAATGAATTTTTTTTTTGTTTTCATTCAACATTACAGTTCAAAATCACAGAATACACTGCACAATAGATATAACATTCAATAATCATCACAGCAACACCAAATTGCATCCAAAATGCATCGAAACGGCACAAAATCATCCATAATAGCACAAATATCATTCATAGCATCCATAGCATCATTATTTACAATGGGTTCATCATTACATCGATGTTGCATGATAAATGGAAACATCCGGGAAGTCCTGATGCCATCGATGTCCCCTCCGAGCTCCAATCCATCTAGAACATGAGAGAAAGCGACATTGACATGAGAATGGAAACATTTGAATGCAAAATGACACATAATTGACATAGACATCAAACTTTGCACTCTCACCACTCAGGCAGTGAAGCAAGAAATTCGGCAAACCTGACGAGTAGCAAATCGACAGATGGATCTAAGTCTAAGTGAGACATGAAAGTAAGTTTTGACGCGGAATATAGTAGGTTTAGCAAACTCACCACTCTGCTCCTGTCTGCTCTCGTGGCTGAGGTGCGGTAGTGGACATGGGCGATGCGTTCGACCCCGCGGCAGAGGCACCAGTACCCTGCAAGCAGTTAGAAGGAAATGATACAAGTTAGAAGGAAATTATACAAGTTATACGGAAACGACACCAGTTAGAAGGACATGATACAAGTTAGAAGGAAATGTTAACTTACGGTAGCGTTCGGTGATTGGTGAATCACCATCTGTCCGGCTCCGGCTCCGGCTCCGGCTCCAATAAGCGGCATCTGCGGCATCTGCGGCATCTGCGACTGCATAGTATGTTTTAGAAACCGGGTTAGTAATAGCCGAGAAGACTACCTCTACTATGCAATTTGAATGAAACTCACCGCTAGCCACGACATCTGCATCTGCACCGCTGCCATCTGCCTCACCTGCTCCTCCATCTGTTGCCGCTGCAACTCGAGCTGGCGCCGCTGCTCCTCGGCCAGCTGCCGCTGCTCCTCGGCCAGCTGCCGCTGCTCCTCGACCAGCTGCCGCTGCTCCTGGGCATCCCGCCGCTGCTCCTCGGCCTGTTGCCGCATCGCCGCCAACTCCTATTCAGGTGACATGGTTTGTAGTTGTTAGGACGAAACCATGCAAAAAGAATAAATGAAAGGTTCACAAAACTAACCGTAGCTAAGTCACGTGCAGGCTCGTCGCGCCTCAGGATCGGGAGGCTGGAGCTCGTCGCCCGAGCCTTGATGGCAGGGAGGCTCTCGGTCTCGACGGGGAAGGCGCTCGCTCCAACAGAAGGCCGTCCGTGCCTCTTCCCGCCCCCAGACACCATGACCAGGAACGGGTCAAAGTCCTGGGAGCTCGGGTCAGCGTCCTCCCCCTCCCTGCCCTTGAAGGAGCCGTCGTAGTTCTTCTTGCGCTCAGCGGTGGGCTTACCATACGCCTCTTCTCCGAGGTTGGGATCATATGGCTTCGCCTGCTTGGCGGGTGCCACCTTCGCCATGAAGAAGGCCTGGTAGGAGTTTGGCTCCGCCACCTTATTGTGAGCCGCCTGCAATAGAAAATAACACGGTTAGAAGAGCACATATTGTTCCACCCATAAGTAAGAATGCATGAAGAACTTGCAGAAAGAAATTGCACTTACATAGATCTCGGCGTAGCCCGAAACAGACCGGCTACCCTGATGGTGATAGGACTTCACCAGGAGCCGGTTCTTCCTACCGGCGGCATTCTTGGCCTTCCACGCGTCAGAGTCCCACATGTGGGACAGCTGGGACCACGCATCCGCGTGGTGGGCGCACCAGGTAGGCTTCGCCTACATAAAAGATTACGAGGTTAGTATGTATGAACAAAAAGTACAAGTGTTTGACATGCATGAGGAATAAGAAGAAGCAATTTTACCGAGTTATACTCCTGGGCGGAGGGGTACTTCTTGATGGCGTTCTTCCTCTCGCAGACCAACCCCTTCGTCGCCTCGATCCGGACCACGGCGGCGATACGGGCCTCGTAGAGCATGTCTGTCACCGCCTTGACCGCCTTCGTCGTGAGGATCTTCCGGGACACCTCCTCCTGCCCCTCAGCGCATCGAAAGTACCGCTACAATTAAACAAAAGATGTGGTGTTAGTTCATTCGATGAGATGTAGTTCAGGAAATATGGTAGCTTTTACTTACCCAGAAATCCTGGAGCACGGCCTCATACTTGGTGCCGTGGGTGATGTCCGCGCCGAGCTTGTAGTCCAACCAGCGAACAGCTGGCACTGCTGGAGTGCCATCACCGCGTGACACCATCCCGGGGTAGTGGGTCTTGAGAAGAGCACCCAGGACGTGCGACACGCTACGCCCCGGACCGAGCCTCTTGAACCTGTTTGTAAGATCAGAGAGCAAAAAAATATTAGTTCCAATATTTACAATAGATGTATGATGCAAAATACAAGAATAATTGTAAAACAATAGACAGAGTAGCGCGAAATAAAATATAATTACTATAAATCTTACCCGGTGCCCTGTGGCTGAAGCAAAGGTCGAGACGCGGTGGGCACGTCGTTTGGGAGCGACACCGGACCCCGCAGGTACACCTTGCTGGTGACCTCCTGCTCTCCCCCCTCCTCCTCCTCCTCGTCGTCCTCCTCCGTGCCATCAGGTGGTGGGAGATAGTCCTCCTGCTCCTCCATGTCCTGCTCGTGCCTCTGCGGCTCCTCCACCATGACCTCCTTCCCTCGGCCAGTCTCCCCCTCCGTCCTCTGCCTCCTCCTCCTAGTACTGTCGGTCCTAGTCGACGTAGCGGCGGTTCTGGAACCTCCGCCGCTTCCCTCCTGTGCCCTCCGCTCCTGCTCCTGCCGGAGGGACTCCTGGTACACCGCGTCGATCGGCCGCCCCTTCCTCGTGCCCCTTCTGCCGCCCCTGGACGACTCGGGCTCGCCCAAGGGGGTCCTCCTGCCTGCTCTGGGTCCTACCATGTTGCTGTGGCCTGCAATGACAAACATTAAACCAATTAGTAATTAATATAAAGCATTTGAGGCAAATAAGAAATAAATGAAAAGCATGTGGAGCAAACAGAAATAAATGTAAAGCATGGAAAGAAAATGAACTAAGTAAATTTACTACAGAGCATACATATATTGGTTTGTGTCGGGATCATCTGGATCTGGAGCACTAGTGTCATCAACGTCGGCCTCATCATCACTATCACGCGTGTCATCAACGTCGGGCTCCCCCTCTTCGGCGGTGTGGTTGTTCTGTGCACTTAACCGCTCGAGTAATGCCAAGTCCTCAAGGTCCTCAACCTCTTCTTCGACGTCGTCACCGCCAACGTCTACTTCCATATCCTCACCTCCCGTCAAAGTCGATCACGAAATGGCCGGTGAGACCATCGTCCTCTTGGAAGAATTCTCCCTCATATGTGTCCGTGTTTATGAGAGGGTTATAGTCGGAGTCGATTGGCATTGGCAATTTACCATATGGCGACACCTTGTACGGGACATCGTAATCCCGCAGACGAGGGATAGTGCACGCGTATGGGAGGTAATATACTTGCGTCGCCTCTTGAGCCACGATATAGACATCTGGGCAGTCCAATATCTTTTCTCGATTAATTTCGACTAGCCCAACAGCCGGTTCTCCTCTATAATGCACCGGATCGAACCACTTGCACTTGAAAAGAACAACCTTAGGATGCGGTCCTCCTAGTCTTTTCCATTGTAGTTCGTATATTTCTTCAAGTATTCCGTAGTATTCTACTCCATTGCATACGGTTAACACTCCGCTATTTGTTGTGCTTCGATTAGGCCGAAGCTGCTCGTAGATGTTGGTTCGGAAGCGAAACCCATTGACGTCGTAAGTGTCGTACCTACGGACCTTATAGTGAAAACTCATGGCAACGGTTCTCAGCTCCTCGTTCATATCATGGTCTACGTTAGCCTGTAGGTTCAACCGGAAAGCGTTAATTAGCGGCAAGTAAGACGTGATAGGTATGTTAAACATTAGCGAGGGGAAATAGAAAGTACTTTGCCTCGTAACCAATCAATGTAATTTGGTTGGTTGTTACCGGCACCCTCACGGAGTAACTTGTCCTCCTCGTGTATGGTAGGTTCGTCGGCACTCGACCAATATTTCGCCACAAATTCCCTACAAAAAATAAGGGAAACTTGAGTGTTTTGGTCCCAGAATTTTGTGAAGAGTTGCGATACAATTACCGTGGAGAGCACTTACTCTTGGTACTCTGCCGCCTCTTGTAGGTTTGTAAGGATATACAAGCTTATATCGGTCCACACGCTGTGACTCAATTCTTGCATCTTGTGGCTGCCAGAAGTTCCAAGTTTGCCTTTGAAGAGGCTAAGCTCGGATTGGTGCTCGAGGGCGCCAGTGTTGTAACGAGCCACTGGATTGTGCATGGTGGGAACATCCGGCGGATAATACGTTGTGATGACGTTCGCCACCTCCTCGATTATGAAAGCCTCGGCTATCGATGCTTCAATCTTACATTTGTTTCTAGCTTTGCTCCGTAGGGTCTTTTGTAGCCTCTCCGTTCCGTACATCCAACGGCCTTGCACGGGACCTCCCATTCGCGCCTCGGTGGGGAGGTGTAATATCATGTGTGCCATAGGAACAAAGAAGCTAGGCGGAAACATTGCCTCTAACTTGCAGATCAACTCTGGAGCCACCTTTTCCATGTCTTCAATAACGGTTGGAGATACCTCCTTAGCACAGAGAACACGGAAGAAATAGCTCAGCTCCGCCAGGACCCTCCAGTCTGCCTCGGGTATGAAGCCTCGAACCATTACTGGGAGTAGCCGCTCAAGCCATATGTGGTAGTCATGACTCTTGAGCCCTATGATTTTCATGAGATCAATCCTGACACCCCTTTTTAGATTCGCCGCGTACCCATCGGGGAACATCAACAAGGCGATCCACATGAGCGCTATCCTCCTTTGCTCCCTTGTAAGAACCCAAGGGGCCTTCGGCTTCCTCCATCTCTGTCCCCCGCCGGGTGGCTGCATCTCAAGATTTGGTCTATCGCAAAGCTTTTTTAGATCGACTCTAGCCTTGACGTTATCCTTCGACTTATCAAGAATGTCAAACAGTATAGCGAAAACGGACTCCCCGATATTCTTCTCGGTGTGCATCACATCTATGTAGTGTGGCTGTTCGAGATCCGGGAAGTAAGGGAGATCCCACAGGGACGGCTTGTGAGTCCAGGCGTGTGTGACACCGTACCCCTTGAACTTGCCTGGATTCTCGGGATCATCCTCGAGGGCGTTTAACTGAGCGAGTATCTGTTCGCCGGTCAATTTAGGAGGTGCCGTCTTTGTGACAACGGTATCTCTCGTGAACTTCTTAGTGTCTTGTCTGAATTCATGGTCAGCACGAAGGAACTGCCGATGCAGATCGAAGCAACAATACTTGCGACCCTCACTCAGCCAATAAAACTCCATAGCACTCTTGCACTGCGGGCATGGAAACTTTCCGTGAACGGACCAGCCTATGAACAGCCCAAAAGCCGGTAGGTCATGCAATGAGTACTGGTACCAGACAAACATATTGAAGTGTGTCCTGGTAGCTCGGTCGTATGTCCGGAATCCCGTAACCCAAGCTTCTTTCAGCTCATCCATCAACGGCTGCATGTACACACTCATATTTTTTCCCGGGTAGTTGGGCCCCGGAATTATCAACGACAGGAACATGTACTTGCGTTGCATAATGGCGCCGGGTGGGAGATTCAGCGGGATAACAAACACGGGCCAGCAACTGTATGAGGCAGCCGTCATACCATACGGATTGAACCCATCGGTCGACATGGCAATTCGCACATTCCGAGCCTCGGCTGCTTTCACACGATGTTTGTTGTCAAAATTCTTCCATGCTTGACCGTCCGACGGATGTACCATCATCTTCCTCTTGCTTGCGTCTTCCTTGTATCTTTTCCCATCTTTGTGCCATGTCATCATTTTCGCAGTGTCCTTGTCCATGAAAAGTCGCTGAATCCTTGGTATGACCGGAAGATACCTAAGGATGTTGGCGGGGACAGCGCTCTGCCTCTTCTGACCATTACCCGGGTCTACCTCCACATACCTTGAGGATCCGCACTTGGGACAGTATCCGGAGTGCTCGTATTCTTTCCTAAATAGGACGCATCCCTCCGGACAGGCATGGATCTGCTCGTATGGCATGTTAAGTGCACGGAGGATTTTCTTCGACCCGTAGAAGCTCGAAGGCAGAATGTGACCTTCAGGGAGCCAGCGACCAACGACGGTCATTATGTCATCAAAGCAGTCTCGAGGAAGGTTATACCGGGCCTTGATAGCCATAATATCACCGATGGCCTTCAGCTGCCTGTATTCCGTGTGGGGGTGAAGAGGCGCAGCCGAGGACTCTAACATATCATAGAAAGCCTTCGCGGCACCCTCTGGCTCCTCTTCTTCCACTTGTGCATCACGGAAGTCATTTACCATGTCTCCTAACAACCCGTTATCACGGTCGTCCTCGGACTCGGACTCATCCTCTCCCGCCTCCTCCACTATGACACGGTCCTGCTCACCATGGTACGTCCACACGTAGTAGTTCTCCACAAACCCATATTTAACGAGGTCTATTCCAATCGAATCCCTGACTTTTATTCTGTTGTTCCTACATTTACCGCACGGACACCAAGCAGTAGATTTCCCCTCAGCAAACGCTTGATCCAAGAATCCATCCATCTTACGAAACCAGTGATGACTAATCTTGGTTGCACTTTCCCGGCCAATGTACATCCACTCACGGTCAGTCATCTTCCTCGACTCTTTTGGTTGACAGCTGTTACGATGTCGCCAAGTAATATGAAGCAAGTAATAATAAAATTATTCAATGTCGTCAAATTAATTACGGACAAATTTTATGTTTCAAAGCATGCAAGGGTTCACCTACAGTTCTAATAGGTAGGGGCCTAATCCCACCCGAGTATGTGCAGATTGAGTCGCGTTCCATGTTCTACCCCGACCCGAGACGGAATTTCGGCAGCACCTCCCCGCTGTTCTTCAGAATACACGTCTCGAGCTTATCAAGCCGAGAGGGTGTGCATCCGAAGAACAACAGGGAGGTGCCGTCGAAATTCCGTCTCGGGAAGGGGTAGAACATGAAACGCGACTCAATCTACACATACTCGGGCTGTCCAAAAACGTGGACAATCCGGAGGAGTTACGGTTATAAATATGCAGAGACGGACAGTCCTGCATATTTATAAATTTGTAACCCTTCCGGACGGGAGACGCCTAGGGTTACGCGACTATGCATTAAAATAAACGTGGCATCGGCTCGAAGGCCGGGGCAGAGCAAGGGGAGGAAGGGCGGAGGACAGGGAATTCTAGCTCACCTCAACCGCACAGGGCGAAAGCGAAGACGGTGGAGCAGCAAGGAAGGAGAAGCTCGGAGACGCGCACCGCCTACGCTGGTGGATGGCGAGACCTAGTCCATCTGAAAAAACAGAAACAAAATATGTAAGTACATATGTATGAAAACATGAATATTTCACTCCAAGATCATCATCGCGGATAGACCAAATAGAGGTTCAAGATCGGCCACTAGTCTCAGTGTATCCTACAACAGTTACACAAACTGGCATTGCAAACCAGTGGTAATATTTTTTCCTTTTTTTCTTTCCCTGGAGGTGATCATATAGTTTTATTGTGCTAATGTCAGTATCCATTTTCCCCAAACTACCATCTAATACAATGCATATTCACACTTATTAAATCTGTGGTAAGCATCGTGGTTAGCTTAATATGGCCAAAATCCTCTTAGATGTAACAACCAGTAGACAAATATTTGTTATTCTGCTGTTGAATCCTCAAAGAACAAAGTGGGTCTGGTGTTGCATAGTTAGTATGTGTACCAATGAAACATGCTAAACATTCTTGCTATATATATATATGTAATTTTGTGTTGGTAAACTGATCGAGTTTGATAGATTAATACTTCCATTTGTGCCTTGCCTGCGTAAGCTACACCCAATAGGGAATCGATGGGAAAAAATACAGATCAAATGTAGTACCCTGGTGATTCTACAATCTGGACACTCTAGGACACCTATAAAAGCCCTCTGTTAACTACCTGTAAAGATAAATCATAATGGCCCTGGAAAGACAGAAGGTAGACTAAGTAACTACCAGGTTAGATATTGATTGAAACAGTGCAGTATTCTAAACCCCTCTCTAGAGTCATTTCTAAAAATTATTTAAGTTTATTGTCATGCAAATCCGCTCATATTGTTCACTCCTACAGCTGTGCAGTATTCAGTTGATTGGTTGCTAGATAGCTCTAAAAAAATGTGCACTTCCATCTTTAAATCAGAACAATCAGCGGAGAGTGACAGTACAGGGAAGTGCTCCGGGCATTGCTAGATTGCTCATCTGTCGCTGGGCATTGCGAACCGGTCATCCACATTATCTCACAGGAAGCACATATAGTTTGTGAACTGTGAACCGGGCATTGCGAACTGTAAGCGCATATACAAATGGTCAAGCTAAATTCGCAAACATTGTAGTTTGTTTCCAGTTATCACATCTTCCTTTGTCAGTTTTGCATCACATTGACATTTATAGACAAATTCGTCCCTCTCAGCAGATGAGAGATGATGTGTTGCATGTGAGTGAATGCCAAGGCTGGTGAACTCCACAGCTAAGGACAGTAACCACGGGTACCAGGATCTGGCTCCAAACTTGCTTATCGTAAGGACGTAGACAAGCGGCCTGAATATGTGGGCAGCTTCCCCTAACATAAATAAGCGCCCGGGAACCCCTTTCCAGGACCAAACAGTTGCCCAACTTGGCTTCTCAGCCTCCATCGTCTCTGTATAGGCAAAGTGATCGATGTGGGAGCTGGCTATATATACATAACAGTAGGGTTTTATTCTAGTAAAAAGATTAAACAAGTTAATTACCAGCAGGAGTAGGTTGGATGATTAGTTTGCATAGTGTTGATGTTCTCTGTAATCCACTATCTAATTGCATACAGACCTGGGCAGCAGCAGAGCTCGACATGGCGTGGAGCCTCGGGAGACAGCAGGACGAGCTCGGGCAGTGAGTCGGTGGAGAGGACGAGCTCCTGCACCTCGGGCGGCAGCAGGACGATCTCGGGCGGCGCGGGGCAGGCGAGGTCGCGGCCACCAACTCGAGGGGAGGGACGGAGGGACGGCGCAGAATCCGTGACGGCCTAGAGCGGGGACGGACCGAGCAGCGACGAGCTCGAGACGGCCTGGAGCGGGGACGGGGCTGGACGGGCGCGCCGCCGGGATCTTGACGCGCGGGAGCAGGCGGTTGCTCGAGGGGCGGGGATGGGCAAGGGAAGGATGGGCGAGGACCGGCCGGATCCGCCGGCGGAGCGGCCGGAACTTGACGATCGGCGGGTCTTCAACCGGCGGTGGGAGCAGCCCACCGGCGGCGCTCGATGGGAGTGGGCAGGGTCGGGGAGAGAGAGGGGTTGGGACGGGGGACAGGGGATTTTCTTTTTTTCTTCTTGTTGACCGGTTCCAGGGAGTGTGACCAGGTAAAACCTAGAAACGGCAGCGCGCGGCCACTGCCACGCGGGTCCACTTGAGCATCTTTGCCGTGTGCACGCACACGGTAAAGATTTATAGGTTCTTTACCGTGTGCAAGCACACGGGAAAGACTGATTTTTTTTTCCTTTTTACTTTTCCTTTTATACAATATTATTAAAACAATTATTATTATTATTTGTACTAAGTAATTAATCTCAACATGTTTATTGAAAAGATTTCGACGCTCTCGAACCCCTCTCCGGTGAAGCCCTACCTCCGCTCCGTGAAGCCGCACACACCCCGGAGCGCAACCTGTTATGAAACTCCCTATATTTATTATTACTATTATTACGTTCATAATTAAATTATTACTATTATATAATATTATTAGTCCAACCTATTATGAAACTCCCTATATTATTGTGTTTGGATTCCACCGCCGACCGGCGTTGTGTCCGGCAAAACCCGAGAGTCGCTATATATAGGGAAGTGTTCAACTTATGTGTCTATTCCATAGCTTGTAAATACATGGTATTACAACCACTATATTTTTTTGGTCATTCCGATGCTCCGGAGCTCCTCTCCGAAGAACCCTAGATGGAATCTCATGTAAACTCCATAGAGAGAAGTGGATGCCGGTGAAGCGTCCCACACCCCAGAGTGCAATCTTTGTCATCCAAAGCACACAACACAACTATACTAACTTGGTGTGGCACCCCCTAGCTTGTGTTGACATCCAGACGCTCTGTAGACCCCCCTCTGGTGCAACCCTAGACCCGCTGGAGAAATATCGGACTTATACGGAAACACGCGGTAACGGCGTCGAAAGGGGGTAGCAATGTGGAACTAGTTGCTTGGTTGTGTTAGGGTAGTCCATAGCAACCCAATACACATTGGTACAACACAACTCTTCGGAAGATTCACGACGTTTCGTCCGATACGGGAGTTTCACCCTATAAGCGCGTGTAAACTCACGAGAGAGAAGTGGATGCCGGTGAAGCGGCCCGCACCCCGGAGTGCAATCTTTGCCATCCAAAGCACACAACACAACTATACTAACTTGGTGTGGCACCCCCTAGCTTGTTTTGGCATCCAGACGCTCCGTAGACCCCCCTCCGGTGCAACCCTAGACCCGTTGGAGAAATATCGGACTTATACGGAAACACGCGGTAACGGCGTCGAAAGGGGGTAGCAATGTGGAACTAGTTTCTTGGTTGTGTTAGGGTAGTCCATAGCGACCTAATAGACATTGGTAGAACACAACTCTTCGGAAGATTCACGACGTTTCGTCCGATACGCGAGTTTCACCCTATAAGCGCGTGTAAATTCACGAGAGAGAAGTGGATGCCGGTGAAGCGGCCCACACCCCGGAGTGCAATATTTGCCATAAAAAGCACACAACACAACTATACTAACTTGGTATGGCACCCCCTAGCTTGTGTTGGCATCGAGACGCTCCGTAGAGCCCCCTCCGGTGAAACCCTACCTCCGCTGGAGAAATACCGGACTTATACGGAAACACGCGGTAACGGCGTCGAAAGGGGGTAGAGATGTGGTACTAGTTGCTTGGTTCTGTTAGGGTAGTCCATAGCAACCTAATAGACATTGGTAGAACACAACTCTTCGGAAGATTCACGACGTTTCGTCCGATACGGGAGTTTCACCCTATAAACGCGTGTAAACTCACGAGAGAGAGGTGGATGCCGGTGAAGCGGCCCACACCCCGGAGTGCAATCTTTGCCATCCAAAGAACAAAAAACAACTATAATAACATGGTATGGCACCCCTAGATTTTGTTGGGATGCAGACGCTCTGTAGCCCCCCCTCCGGTGAAACCCTAGACCCGCTGGAGAAATACAGGACTTATACGGAAACACGAGGTAACGGCGTCGAAAGGGGGTAGCAATGTGGAACTAGTTGCTTGGTTGTGTTAGGGTAGTCCATAGCAACCCAATACACATTGGTACAACACAACTCTTCGGAAGATTCACGACGTTTCGTCCGATACGGGAGTTTCACCCTATAAGCGCGTGTAAACTCACGAGAGAGAAGTGGATGCCGGTGAAGCGGCCCGCACCCCGGAGTGCAATCTTTGCCATCCAAAGCACACAACACAACTATACTAACTTGGTATGGCACCCCCTAGCTTGTTTTGGCATCCAGACGCTCCGTAGACCCCCCCTCCGGTGAAACCCTAGACCCGCTGGAGAAATACCGGACTTATACGGAAACACGCGGTAACGGCGTCGAAAGTGGGTAGCAATGTGGAACTAGTTGCTTGGTTGTGTTAGGGTAGTCCATAGCGACCTAATAGACATTGGTAGAACACAACTCTTCGGAAGATTCACGACGTTTCGTTCGATACGCGAGTTTCACCCTATAAGCGCGTGTAAACTCACGAGAGAGAAGTGGATGCCGGTGAAGCGGCCCACACCCCGGAGTGCAATCTTTGCCATCAAAAGCACACAACACAACTATACTAACTTGGTATGGCACCCTCTAGTTTGTTTTGGGATCCTGACGCTCCGTAGCCCCACCTCCGGTGAAACCCTAGACCCGTTGGAGAAATACCGGACTTATACGGAAACAGGCGGTAACGGCGTCGAAAGGGGGTAGCAATGTGAAACTAGTTGCTTGGTTGTGTTAGCGTAGTCCATAGCAACCCAATACATATTGGTACAACACAACTCTTCGGAAGATTCACGACGTTTCGTCCGATACGGGAGTTTCACCCTATAAGCGCGTGTAAACTCACGAGAGAGAAGTGGATGCCGGTGAAGCGGCCCGCACCCCGGAGTGCAATCTTTGCCATCCAAAGCACACAACACAACTATACTAACTTGGTGTGGCACCCCCTAGCTTGTTTTGGCATCCAGACGCTCCGTAGACCCCCCTCCGGTGCAACCCTAGACCCGCTGGAGGAATACCGGACTTATACGGAAACACGCGGTAACGGCGTCGAAAGTGGGTAGCAATGTGGAACTAGTTTCTTGGTTGTGTTAGGGTAGTCCATAGCGACCTAATAGACATTGGTAGAACACAACTCTTCGGAAGATTCACGACGTTTCGTCCGATACGGGAGTTTCACCCTATAAGCGCGTGTAAACTCACGAGAGAGAAGTGGATGCCGGTGAAGCGGCCCGCACCCCGGAGTGCAATCTTTGCCATCCAAAGCACACAACACAACTATACTAACTTGGTGTGGCACCCCCTAGCTTGTTTTGGCATCCAGACGCTCCGTAGACCCCCCTCCGGTGCAACCCTAGACCCGCTGGAGGAATACCGGACTTATACGGAAACACGCGGTAACGGCGTCGAAAGTGGGTAGCAATGTGGAACTAGTTTCTTGGTTGTGTTAGGGTAGTCCATAGCGACCTAATAGACATTGGTAGAACACAACTCTTCGGAAGATTCACGACGTTTCGTCCGATACGCGAGTTTCACCCTATAAGCGCGTGTAAACTCACGAGAGAGAAGTGGATGCCGGTGAAGCGGCCCACACCCCGGAGTGCAATATTTGCCATAAAAAGCACACAACACAACTATACTAACTTGGTATGGCACCCCCTAGCTTGTGTTGGCATCCAGACGCTCCGTAGAGCCCCCTCCGGTGAAACCCTACCTCCGCTGGAGAAATACCGGACTTATACGGAAACACGCGGTAACGGCGTCGAAAGGGTGTAGAGATGTGGTACTAGTTGCTTGGTTCTGTTAGGGTAGTCCATAGAAACCTAATAGACATTGGTAGAACACAACTCTTCGGAAGATTCACGACGTTTCGTCCGATACGAGAGTTTCACCCTATAAACGCGTGTAAACTCACGAGAGAGAGGTGGATGCCGGTGAAGCGGCCCACACCCCGGAGTGCAATCTTTGCCATCCAAAGAACAAAAAACAACTATAATAACATGGTATGGCACCCCTAGATTTTGTTGGGATGCAGACGCTCTGTAGCCCCCCCCCCTCGGGTGAAACCCTAGACCCGCTGGAGAAATACCGGACTTATACGGAAACACGAGGTAACGGCGTCGAAAGGGGGTAGCAATGTGGAACTAGTTTCTTGGTTGTGTTAGGGTAGTCCATAGCAACCTAATAGACATTGGTAGAACACAACTCTTCGGAAGATTCACGACGTTTCGTCCGATACGGGAGTTTCACCCTATAAACGCGTGTAAACTCACGAGAGAGAGGTGGATGCCGGTGAAGCGGCCCACACCCCGGAGTGCAATCTTTGCCATCCAAAGAACAAAAAACAACTATAATAACATGGTATGGCACCCCTAGCTTGTGTTGGCATCGAGACGCTCCGTAGAGCCCCCTCCGGTGAAACCCTACCTCCGCTGGAGAAATACCGGACTTATACGGAAACACGCGGTAACGGCGTCGAAAGGGGGTAGCAATGTGGTACTAGTTGCTTGGTTCTGTTAGGGTAGTCCATAGCAACCTAATAGACATTGGTAGAACACAACTCTTCGGAAGATTCACGACGTTTCGTCCGATACGGGAGTTTCACCCTATAAACGCGTGTAAACTCACGAGAGAGAGGTGGATGCCGGTGAAGCGGCCCACACCCCGGAGTGCAATCTTTGCCATCCAAAGAACAAAAAACAACTATAATAACATGGTATGGCACCCCTAGATTTTGTTGGGATGCAGACGCTCTGTAGCCCCCCCTCCGGTGAAACCCTAGACCCGCTGGAGAAATACAGGACTTATACGGAAACACGAGGTAACGGCGTCAAAAGGGGGTAGCAATGTGGAACTAGTTGCTTGGTTGTGTTAGGGTAGTCCATAGCAACCCAATACACATTGGTACAACACAACTCTTCGGAAGATTCACGACGTTTCGTCCGATACGGGAGTTTCACCCTATAAGCGCGTGTAAACTCACGAGAGAGAAGTGGATGCCGGTGAAGCGGCCCGCACCCCGGAGTGCAATCTTTGCCATCCAAAGCACACAACACAACTATACTAACTTGGTATGGCACCCCCTAGCTTGTTTTGGCATCCAGACGCTCCGTAGACCCCCCCTCCGGTGAAACCCTAGACCCGCTGGAGAAATACCGGACTTATACGGAAACACGCGGTAACGGCGTCGAAAGTGGGTAGCAATGTGGAACTAGTTGCTTGGTTGTGTTAGGGTAGTCCATAGCGACCTAATATACATTGGTAGAACACAACTCTTCGGAAGATTCACGACGTTTCGTTCGATACGCGAGTTTCACCCTATAAGCGCGTGTAAACTCACGAGAGAGAAGTGGATGCCGGTGAAGCGGCCCACACCCCGGAGTGCAATCTTTGCCATCAAAAGCACACAACACAACTATACTAACTTGGTATGGCACCCTCTAGTTTGTTTTGGGATCCTGACGCTCCGTAGCCCCACCTCCGGTGAAACCCTAGACCCGTTGGAGAAATACCGGACTTATACGGAAACAGGCGGTAACGGCGTCGAAAGGGGGTAGCAATGTGAAACTAGTTGCTTGGTTGTGTTAGCGTAGTCCATAGCAACCCAATACATATTGGTACAACACAACTCTTCGGAAGATTCACGACGTTTCGTCCGATACGGGAGTTTCACCCTATAAGCGCGTGTAAACTCACGAGAGAGAAGTGGATGCCGGTGAAGCGGCCCGCACCCCGGAGTGCAATCTTTGCCATCCAAAGCACACAACACAACTATACTAACTTGGTGTGGCACCCCCTAGCTTGTTTTGGCATCCAGACGCTCCGTAGACCCCCCTCCGGTGCAACCCTAGACCCGCTGGAGGAATACCGGACTTATACGGAAACACGCGGTAACGGCGTCGAAAGTGGGTAGCAATGTGGAACTAGTTTCTTGGTTGTGTTAGGGTAGTCCATAGCGACCTAATAGACATTGGTAGAACACAACTCTTCGGAAGATTCACGACGTTTCGTCCGATACGGGAGTTTCACCCTATAAGCGCGTGTAAACTCACGAGAGAGAAGTGGATGCCGGTGAAGCGGCCCGCACCCCGGAGTGCAATCTTTGCCATCCAAAGCACACAACACAACTATACTAACTTGGTGTGGCACCCCCTAGCTTGTTTTGGCATCCAGACGCTCCGTAGACCCCCCTCCGGTGCAACCCTAGACCCGCTGGAGGAATACCGGACTTATACGGAAACACACGGTAACGGCGTCGAAAGTGGGTAGCAATGTGGAAATAGTTGCTTGGTTGTGTTAGGGTAGTCCATAGCAACTTAATAGACATTGGTAGAACACAACTCTTCATAAGATTCACGACGTTTTGTCCGATACGGGAGTTTCACCCTATAAACGCGTGTAAACTCACGAGAGAGAGGTGGATGCCGGTGAAGCGACCCACACCCCGGTGTGCAATCTTTGCCATCCAGAGCAGACAATACAACTATAATAACATGGTATGGCACCCTCTAGCTTGTTTTGGGATCCTGACGCTCCGTAGAGCCCCCTCCGGTGAAACCCTACCTCCGCTGGAGAAATACCGGACTTATACGGAAACACGCGGTAACGGCGTCGAAAGGGTGTAGAGATGTGGTACTAGTTGCTTGGTTCTGTTAGGGTAGTCCATAGAAACCTAATAGACATTGGTAGAACACAACTCTTCGGAAGATTCACGACGTTTCGTCCGATACGAGAGTTTCACCCTATAAACGCGTGTAAACTCACGAGAGAGAGGTGGATGCCGGTGAAGCGGCCCACACCCCGGAGTGCAATCTTTGCCATCCAAAGAACAAAAAACAACTATAATAACATGGTATGGCACCCCTAGATTTTGTTGGGATGCAGACGCTCTGTAGCCCCCCCCCCTCGGGTGAAACCCTAGACCCGCTGGAGAAATACCGGACTTATACGGAAACACGAGGTAACGGCGTCGAAAGGGGGTAGCAATGTGGAACTAGTTTCTTGGTTGTGTTAGGGTAGTCCATAGCAACCTAATAGACATTGGTAGAACACAACTCTTCGGAAGATTCACGACGTTTCGTCCGATACGGGAGTTTCACCCTATAAACGCGTGTAAACTCACGAGAGAGAGGTGGATGCCGGTGAAGCGGCCCACACCCCGGAGTGCAATCTTTGCCATCCAAAGAACAAAAAACAACTATAATAACATGGTATGGCACCCCTAGATTTTGTTGGGATGCAGACGCTCTGTAGCCCCCAATCCGGTGAAACCCTAGACCCGCTGGAGAAATACAGGACTTATACGGAAACACGCGGTAACGGCGTCGAAAGGGGGTAGCAATGTGGAACTAGTTGCTTGGTTGTGTTAGGGTAGTCCATAGCAACCCAATACACATTGGTACAACACAACTCTTCGGAAGATTCACGACGTTTCGTCCGATACGGGAGTTTCACCCTATAAACGCGTGTAAACTCACGAGAGAGAGGTGGATGCCGGTGAAGCGGCCCACACCCCGGAGTGCAATCTTTGCCATCCAAAGAACAAAAAACAACTATAATAACATGGTATGGCACCCCTAGATTTTGTTGGGATGCAGACGTGTAACATCCCAAGTATGAAAATACCCCTAGAATGTTTTGTTCCTTGTTTTATTTCAAGCAATGCATCATGTCATCATGTTTACTTATTGTTTGCATTTGTTTTCCATCTGTTTTATTCTGTTTTCACAACTCAAATTCAAACCTTTTTCAAACATGGTTTCATACTTGCTCTGTTACAACTTTTGGAACCAAAATAACAAACAAAAACAACCCCTTTTATTCCTTGTTTTCACTTATGAAATTGTTTCCTCAAATCATTTCTTTTAGTTCCACCAATTAAATTCAAACCATTTCCAAATTCTCAAATCTGTACCTTTTGGGAAACCATAAAAATCACCAAACTTTTCTACCCTCTAAATCATTCTAAAACCCTAGGGGTGACCCTATTTCTTATTCATGTTTTATTAAAGTTTTATTAAACTCAAAATCCCTCTATTTTGAATTCAAACACAAACCCTACTTTTAAATTCAAATTTTTGAAATCCAAGTTTACAGTGTGGTTTCTAATTGTCTAAATAGCTTAACTTAATTTTTCTATAATTTTTCTCAAATAAATCCTTAACAGTTTTCTTCCAAAAGCAAAAGTACAAAAAAATAAATAACAGAAAAGAATAAACGCAGCTAACCTAACGCGCGCGCAGCAGCTAACCCGAGCCCAACCCATCTAGCCTACCCCGCGCAAGCCCAGCCCGCAGCAGAGCAACTTACCGCTTCGCGGTTGCGTTAAGATGCGTGCGCGCGCCCTCCGTCATCTCCCTCCCGTACGGCACACATCCGCCGGTGCCACGGCGACCCCGCGGCGACCACGGCGGCCCCAGGCGCCATCTGCGCCTATAAAAGGGAGCCCTAGCCCCCTAGGTGTGCCCTAAGCTCTAGGGTTCCTCGCAGCGCCGCAATTCCGCCGCCATCGTCGACCTCCACCCTCTCTGTATTTCCTTCCCACGGCGATCGTCTGAAGAAAGCCATGGCGCCGCCGCGTTCCACTCCCACCTAGCCACCCGATTACCGCAAACGCTTCGCCGCTCCTCCTTCTTCCTCGTGGACACCAGAATCAGCGCAGGTGAGCTTCCAATCACCGCCGCCGTCTCTGTCCCCTCCGGCCACCGTGCGCCCGTTCTGAATCTCAGCTCCGCGCCGCCGTTACAGGCCACCGCTGCACCCATCGCTTCCGGGAACGAGCTCGCCACTCCGCCACCTTTCGTTTGGACACCTGAGGCCGCAAGGAGAACCACCACGAGCACGCCGCCGTCCTCGACTGTCCGCGTCACCGCCGCCGTCAGCCTCGCGTCATCGCCGTCGAGCCTCTGCCCCTCTACCAACGACGGTGAGCACCGATCGCTTCCCTTCCGCTTTGCGTCAGGTCCGCGCACGTCTCTGCAGCATGCGCACACCCCAACCACGTTGAGCACGGCCGTGAACCCACTCCGACGAGCTCTGTCTGACGGCGAGCATGCGCTTGTTCGTCAGAAAAGTTCAGAACTTTAACTGAACATTATCCTTGCTGCGTAGCTACTACTGTCAACGAACACGACAGCAGCGCAGTGGCACGAGCCTTTTGCGCGCACAGCGAGCTCGCGGGTTCGAGCCCCGCGGCCGCAATCTTTTTTGGGGATTTCTTCCCCGCGCTGAGCCCCACCAGGCAGTGGCACTGGAGGCCACGCCAGCGTGTGTGCCACGCTGGCCCCTCTGGCCCACTGCGCAGTGGCAGTGGGTAGATAGACCCTGAGTAACAAATGTTTTCCGCGATTTTCAGAAATTCCAAATTCTTTTTAAATAACAGAATTAATTCAAAACTTTAAAATTCAATATCTCTCATTTTATAAATCCAATAAATATAAACTTGATGTCTATTCTGATCCAAATTTCATGAACATTCCAAATATGCAATTTGTGTTCTGTTTTGAATATTCAAAATTCATTTAAATTTCAAATTTGAATAATTCAAATGCAAATTGAAATAATTCATAACTAATTCATACTGTTTTCAAATAATTCAAATAAAATATGTTTTTCACACCTTTTTGAATGCTCTATTCAAATATAAATTTCTGGTTTGAGTAATTTAAATTGCCTAAACTATTTAATTCTTGTTTAATTCAATTAAAAATTGTTTAAAATTGTTTAATTCATAACTAATTAATCCAAAGTCCAATTTCAAATTGTGAAACATGCAATCCAACTAAAACTTGATAAACTTTTCAAATATAAAATTTGTAATTTGTTTTGCACACTTTAAATTGATGATAACAACATTTACTCGTGTGCCATGTTTAAGTAACAAAATTCCAAATTTGATAAATGCTTTTCTAAATTGTTAACTATCATTCCAATTGCATTTAATTTTGTTATCTTATTGCTCCTCATCATGCATGCATCATACTAATTCAATTACACCTAATGCTTAGGGATAGAACAACTAATCCAACTCCAAGCATGGGCTTCCATATGCAACTTTTGCATATGGAATCCATTTAAACTTGTGTTTCAGGTCAATCAAGTTATTTTGATGCATCTATTAAACATGACATGCATCATCCAATGTTTGTGCACTTATGCCATGTATTGATTGCCCGTCTTCCTTCGTTGTTGTTTTTGCTTCTTCTCGGTTAGACGACGACGTTGGTACCGACGAGCCTTACGACACCACTACTCAGGACCTAGCCCAGTACGAGGCTGAGCTGCCAGGCAAGTTATCACTCACATGAATCATTGAGTTCCTTTCCACACTTGTTGTCGATACTATCTTTTGTCTACTATTGCTAGCCCTATGTATCGTTGCTTGTCCTCCGAACCCATCACATGATACCTTGAGCCATGATATTGCCAGCATCTCCATACCTACAGCCTTTGCTTGTGCCTTAGTATTATCTAGCATGCTTAGGGTTGCTTTTACTCGGGTCTGTTGTCGGTTACTACTGTTACTATCTTATTATCTTGTACCGGGGCTCGTTATTAATCAATCAATCCTGTTAATTGCTAATGGTAATAATAATTTGATGATAAGGCACCGGCAGGAGGCCCATGAGTGGTTTTGGAGCCTGCTAGTGTCGACCCTAATAGGAAAAGGGTCTTGTCTACTGATCCATGATGAGCGCACTACCCGCATTTGGGAAGCGAGTATGGGCGCCCCCCTCAACTTGACCTGATTCGCATCTCGTCCAAATCGCCTCATTTAGTTCGTGTTTTCCATTTGCCGCATGCATGTTTTTGCGAGCCCAGCGCAGGGTGGAACTTTTGTAGTCGGCATATAGGGGGACACGTTCTTAGAGTGCTATGAGGGTCCATTTTCTTCTGGGCTCGATTAGCCGTGCGCCCAAGGTGCTTTGGGCTTGATGCGGAGAATGGTTGGTTGTGTAGAGTACCCCGCTTGGTGGGTTAGCTTCCCATCTGGCGGGTTATTCTTGAGTGTACGGCCAAATTGGTGCAACCCTGCAGGGATAATCTTCTCGAGAAGCCGTGTTTTCCGCGGTTATGGATTACTTGGTGAAAGTACTGGCTAACAAGTACTCAGGACAACTTCAACATAATGATCAACCATGTTTCACCCAATGATTAATAACCTGACTAGTAATAGGTTATTCACACAAAAACTTGATTCACCTTATCACAACTGTGTGAGTTATCCTCGGATCGCTTCTTTGGATAAGGGGCGAGATCCAGGATGGGTTTTGGTTGAAGTTATCTTTCAGTTGGTTACAATCCTCGATCTTATCTTTTCTGTTAGCCGGAACTTGTAGATCTTTCTGTAGTTGTTTAGAGCAGCCAGCAGCAACTTTTATATCACCCCTTTTCTTCCGTTGATCCCAAGCATCAAAGCTTGTGTTGACGGGTAACTCCTTGAGGAACTGTGAGTCTTGCTTGCCAGTACTTGGTTGTACTGACCCCGTTGGGGCTGTGGTTTACGCAGAGTACTACTACGACTACGATGCTACCCAGGATGGCTACTTTGTGGAGTTCGATGACGCTGCAGACGAGTAGTTAGCTGGACCAGGGCAGGATCCAGACCTTCGTGGATGGGCTTCGCTTTTCTTTATGTTCTCAGGCTTCTTAAGCCATGGATTTGTCTGTACTCAGACCCCTTTGATTGCTTCCGCTGTTGTAATGGATGATATGTTGGGACATGTGTCCTCTGGATGACTGTATTCGATATTTTCTGCCTTAGTGAAGGCCAGTTGCACTTGTTTCATTCTTTTGTGTCTTAGAGACATTCTGTGTTATCATTCGTACCAAACTGTTGACGTACCGTGCGTGTTTGATTATGAAGTACGTCGACAGTAGTGCCTTTAGGTTCCTAGCGGATAGTTTACTTCGACGGTGGAAGCAGGGCTTGTGTTGTCGCGCATAAGCGCAGGCCTACCAGGAAGCTGGGACGTGGGAGCATGTTTGCCCCATAATCCAAGCACCTGACCTCCAGTTCGTGCGGAGAGTATCCTCTAGAAACCCAGGGTGCGACAAATGGTATCAGAGCCTGTCTGCCTGTAGGATCCCTTTTTACTGGTCGCAGTTGAGTCTAGAAACTATTTTGTAGCTATATAGGAAAAATGAAACGTGAGAGTAGGAATTCTGCCATTTTTCTTCTTTCCCCACCCACCCACCCTTTTCTGGTAAGGAAGTGAAACGTTGTTTTCTGTTCTCACCTAAACTTTCAAGTTAGGATTTCACGTGTTTTGGGTTCTCTGTAGTACCTCAGGATTTTTGGTCTCGTTTTCCCGATGTTGCTTCAATATCATGTTCTTTTCAACATCCTTTCGTCCGTTCAACCTTGTTGTTGTTTTCCACTTCCTTTTTCATCTACCGGAGTCTAATCAAAACCTTCCAATAATCTGCAGATGGGTCTCAACTACTATCCGCAGGTGGTTCGCATGACTCGCTGTGAGAGCACCGCCGGTTTTCCGGAGTTGCTGAGAGACATGGTTACCTTTCTGGGGTTCCATTGGGCACCAGAGTACCGGGTCTACGAGCACCAGCGAGAGTGTGACCAGACTTGCTACCGGGCTATCGTCTACATTCTGTCGGATGATGGCAGGAGCATTGCACACCAGTACGAGGCAGTAGGGTCCACAGTGGATATGGCCGTGCAGCAGGCAGCGTACGTGAGTGTCACCGTTCTCCGTGCTGACTACTGGGGGTTTGATAAGTCCAGTTTTCGTCACATCCCCCGTGGTTACATCACGGCAGCAGGAGCTCACTTCACTATCCACCGTGACATGGATACCTACGAGACTGATAGCTCCAGGCTCCAGGTCACTGCCCAGTTCGCTAGTCACAGTGATGCCGTTGCTTCCGCACTTTCTCAGGAGTTAGCCTCAGTCAGGGAGCAGCTCCGCCTTGCTCTCACTCGTCTGGCGACGTACACCACAGACTTTGTTGGAGACGAGCGCTTCGCACGTGTCGTTCAGCCAGCTGGTCTTCCGTTGCCAGATGCTGGAGGTTACGAGCCGATCAGAGGTCCACTTCTCGATCTCGGAGCTGGTTACACAGGGATTCCCCGCTACGGAGCACAGGGATACGACGCTTTCCACTTTACCACACCGAGAGTTGCTCTCAGAGCAGTTCCTATCTACAGGGATCGTCGTGATACCTACTTCCGTGGGATTCCTCCTCACCGTATCTCTCGTCGTACTACTCACCGCCGTCCTGCGTGATGAGCATGGGAGTACCGTTGTATCCATTACTAGCTGTGTCTAGTTTATCCTTTCGTTTTCGAACCATGTATTGGTCTGTTGGATATTCTGATGTATTTGAACATGTGATGATGTACCTGTTGGTTATCTATTCATGCGTCGGAATAATCTGTCTTTCGGTTACCAAGTCTATCCTTTTCTGCTGTTGTGCTAAAATGAATTTCTGTTCAGGATGCCTCCAACCAGGAACAACCCGCCACCGCCACCACCAATGGGGGAGCTGTTGGCTCAGATGACCCAAGTGGTGACACAGATGGCCCAGATCCAGGCTAACCAGCAACACAACCAGAATGCTCCAAGGGTCACCATCAAGGACTTCCTCAGCTTGGGCCCAAAAGCTTTCGTGGCAACACGTGAGCCCCTGGATGCTGATGACTGGATCCGTGACGTAGCAAGAGCTCTGGAGATAGCTCATGTTGCTGAAGAGGATAAGGTCAAGTACGCCACCTACCTACTGAAGGGTCAGGCAGCTACTTGGTGGGAGAACTACCAGGCCATGAGGGCTGGTTTTCCTATCAACTGGGGATGTTTCAAGGATGCCTTCCTGAAGCACCACATCCCGGATGGTCTCATGGAAAAGATGCGTGAGGAATTCTGCTCTCTCAGACAGGGCAAGCTGGACGTTCTCGGCTACCAGAACGAGTTCAATCGTCTCGCTCGGTACGCTGGTGACGAAGTGTCCACCGAAGCCAAGAAGATGGCAAGGTTCCGCCGAGGTTTTAACCCGGAACTGAAGTACGCTCTCACAAACATCAAGTGCAAGGACTTCGTCGAGCTTGTGAACACCGCGCTCAATGAGGAGAATGGGCGCAAGGCGTTCGAGGAGTCGCGCAAGCACTCGCGTGAGGGTGGTTCCTCCTCCAACATGACCACCCCTCCGCAGAAGCGCCGCATCTGGGTGCCAAATGGTGCTGTCACTCGGGCTCCAAATGCCCAAGCTTCTCCAGGCTTTGGTCCCCGCCCACCCAACCCATCTCAGATGCAGGGTCAGAGGTTCCCGATGGGGCAGCCAAGGCCGGGTCCTTCTCGCATCGTCACTTGCTACAAGTGCAAGGATACTGGACATTATGCTGATAAGTGCACTCAGAAGCAGCTACCCCTACCTCCTCGCCCCAACACCAACCAGGCTATGGTTCGTGCTCCTCCGGCTAAAGCCTTCAACTCCAACAATAGGCCTGTCGGGAGGAACGCGAGGGTGAACCATATCAAGGCCGACAAAGCCGAAGAGGCTGCTGACGTCGTTCTCGGTATATTACCCGTAAACTCTATTCCAGCTAAAGTGTTGTTTGATACTGGAGCATCGCATTCGTTTGTGTCAAAGATCTTTGCTACAACGTACAATTTAGCTCTGGTTCCGCTAAGCAATCAAATGACTGTTCACTCTCCGGGACCGCAAATGTTGACTTCCAAGATAAGCATGGACAATGAGATCCTAATTGGAGGTCGTCTATTCCTTGCTTCACTCATGTTGCTGGGAAATTCTGACATTGATGTCATTCTGGGTATGGATTGGTTGAAGACCCACAAAGCTAAAATTGACTGTGCTCAAAAGTCAATAACTCTCTCCCACACTTCAGGCCAGATAGTCTATTCTCCATATGGATCAACTTCTGCTCAGCTGTTCAGCCTTGATGCCAAACCCCTTCCGGCAATTGAAAATGTTCCGGTGGTTTGTGAATTCCCTGACGTCTTTCCAGAAGAGTTGCCAGGGATGCCCCCGGACAGAGCAGTTGAGTTCGTGATCGAGCTTGAGCCAGGTACTGCTCCAATCTCTAAGCATCCATACAAGATAGCTCCTCCTGAACTGAAATTGTTGAAGGAGCAAATCGATATGTATATGGACAAAGGTTTCATTCAGCCTAGTTCCTCCGCTTGGGGTTGCCCAACTCTGTTTGTTGCCAAGAAGGATCAAACAAAAAGACTCGTGGTTGACTATCGTCCTCTCAACGAGAAAACCATCAAGAACAAGTATCCACTTCCTCGTATCGATGATCTTTTTGATCAACTTGCTGGAGCCTCAATATTCTCAAAGTTGGACTTGAGGATGGGTTACCATCAGATAAAGATCAGAAAGGAAGATATTCCTAAGACGGCTTTCACCACAAGGTACGGTCTATATGAATACACCGTCATGTCCTTTGGTCTCACCAATGCACCGGCGACCTTCTCAAGACTCATGAATTCTGTCTTCCATGAATACCTCGACAAGTTCGTTGTGGTATATCTTGATGATATTCTAGTCTACTCAAAATCCGAGGAAGAGCATGGAGAACACCTTCGTCTCACTCTCATGAAACTTCGCGAGCATCGTCTGTATGCCAAGTTTTCCAAATGTGAGTTCTGGATTCCAGAAGTTGCATATCTTGGTCATATCATCTCTGCCAAAGGCATTGCCATTGATCCTGAAAAGGTTAAGGCAATTGTTGATTGGAAACCCCCTAAGACGGTGAAACAGGTTAGAAGCTTTCTTGGATTGGCTAGCTATTGCCGTCGTTTCGTCCAAAACTTTTCCAAGATTGCTAAACCTCTCACTGATCTCACAAAGAAGGACAAAAAGTTCGTTTGGACTCCACAATGTGATGAGAGTTTCAACCTCCTGAAGACTAAACTCACTTCCACACCTGTTCTAGTTGGCCCCGACACTACCAAACCTTTCCAGATATTCTGTGATGCATCTCTCCAAGGACTAGGAGCAGTTCTTATGCAAGAACGTCAAGTTGTGGCTTATGCTTCACGTCAGTTGAACCCACATGAGCAAAACTATCCCACTCATGATCTTGAACTTGCAGCAGTTGTGTTTGCCCTCAAGAAATGGAGACAATACTTGTTGGGTAACAAAACTGAAATCTTTTCCGATCACAAGAGTCTGAAATACATCTTCACTCAGCCAGATCTGAACCTCAGGCAAAGGAGATGGATTGAGAAGATTAAAGACTTTGATCTCACCATTTCTTACACTCCAGGCAAGGCTAATGTTATGGCCGATGCTCTCAGTCGCAAATCCTATTGCAATAATCTCATGATCATGGAAAGCCAACCTCCACTTCATGAAGAATTCCAGAAGCTGAACCTTGGTCTTGTTCCGGAAGGATACCTTGCTAGCTTGACAGCCAGTCCAACTCTCGAGGATAAGATTCGTTCCGAACAACTTCGTGATAATGAAATCAAGAAGATTGTGGATCACATCAAGGAGGGCAGTGATAAGTTCAAGTCCTTCTCAATTGATGACAAGGGAACTGTGTTCTTCGAAGGACGCATTGCAGTTCCCCAGATTCAAAGTCTCAAGGATATCATTCTCAAGGAGGCTCATGAAACTCCTCTATCCATTCACCCTGGAAGTACAAAGATGTACCAGGATCTCAAGACTCTGTATTGGTGGCCTGGCATGAAACGTGAAATTGCTCAATACGTTTCTGAATGCGACGTTTGTCAACGTGTTAAGGCAGTCCATCAGAAGACAGCAGGTCTACTCCAACCTCTGAAAATTCCTGAGTGGAAGTGGGACATGATTGAAATGGACTTCGTTACTGGGTTTCCAAAGTCCAAAAAGGGCAACGATGCAATCTTCGTTGTTATTGATCGTCTCACTAAGGTTGCTCACTTCTTTGCTGTAAAGGAAACTATCTCAGCTAGCCAGTTAGCAGAGCTCTACACAGCAAAGGTTGTTCCCCTTCATGGTGTTCCATTGGAAATAAGCTCAGACCGTGGAAGTATCTTCACTTCTCATTTCTGGAAAAGCTTTCAAGAAGCATTGGGCACTAAACTTCTGTTCAGCACAGCTTATCACCCTCAGTCTCAGGGGCAAGTCGAAAGAGTCAATCAGATTCTCGAGGATATGCTCAGAGAATGTGGTCTCTCCTTTGGCATGAAATGGGAGGATTGCCTTCCATATGCTGAATTCTCCTACAACAACAGCTACCAGGCAAGCCTAGGCATGGCACCATTTGAGGCACTGTATGGTCGCAGATGCAGGAGTCCAATCAATTGGTCTGGAGCTGGTGAACGTTCACTTTTAGGCCCTGACATTGTTAAGGAAGCCGAGGAGAAAGTTCGTATCATTCGTGACAATCTCAGGATTGCTCAGTCTCGTCAGAAGAGCTATTATGATAGCAAGCACAGGGATATGGTCTATGCACCTGGTGATAAGGCATATCTCCGTGTAACTCCCCTCAGAGGCACTCATCGTTTTGGTGTGAAAGGAAAGCTTGCACCAAGATACATTGGCCCTTTCAACATCCTCTCAAGACGTGCAGAGAATGCTTATCGTCTTGAACTTCCAGAAAAACTTTCCAAAGTGCACGATGTGTTCCACGTGTCACAACTCAAGAAGTGTTTCAAAGATCCAGATCGTGCAGTTGATCATGATTCCATTGAGCTGCAAGATGATCTATCTTATGAGGAGCACCCTATTCGTATTCTCGATGAGACCGAGCGTAAGACTCGCAACAAGAGCACCAAGTTCTTGAAAGTCCAATGGTCGCATCATTCTGATAAAGAGGCAACGTGGGAGACCGAGGAGGATCTTCGCAAGAAGTATCCGGACCTGTTCATTTCTCAGTAGGGAATCTCGGGGCGCGATTCCTTCAAGGGGGGGCGTTTTGTAACATCCCAAGTATGAAAATACCCCTAGAATGTTTTGTTCCTTGTTTTATTTCAAGCAATGCATCATGTCATCATGTTTACTTATTGTTTGCATTTGTTTTCCATCTGTTTTATTCTGTTTTCACAACTCAAATTCAAACCTTTTTCAAACATGGTTTCATACTTGCTCTGTTACAACTTTTGGAACCAAAATAACAAACAAAAACAACCCCTTTTATTCCTTGTTTTCACTTATGAAATTGTTTCCTCAAATCATTTCTTTTAATTCCACCAATTAAATTCAAACCATTTCCAAATTCTCAAATCTGTACCTTTTGGGAAACCATAAAAATCACCAAACTTTTCTACCCTCTAAATCATTCTAAAACCCTAGGGGTGACCCTATTTCTTATTCATGTTTTATTAAAGTTTTATTAAACTCAAAATCCCTCTATTTTGAATTCAAACACAAACCCTAATTTTAAATTCAAATTTTTGAAATCCAAGTTTACAGTGTGGTTTCTAATTGTCTAAATAGCTTAACTTAATTTTTCTATAATTTTTCTCAAATAAATCCTTAACAGTTTTCTTCCAAAAGCAAAAGTACAAAAAAATAAATAACAGAAAAGAATAAACGCAGCTAACCTAACGCGCGCGCAGCAGCTAACCCGAGCCCAACCCATCTAGCCTACCCCGCGCAAGCCCAGCCCGCAGCAGAGCAACTTACCGCTTCGCGGTTGCGTTAAGATGCGTGCGCGCGCCCTCCGTCATCTCCCTCCCGTACGGCACACATCCGCCGGTGCCACGGCGACCCCGCGGCGACCACGGCGGCCCCAGGCGCCATCTGCGCCTATAAAAGGGAGCCCTAGCCCCCTAGGTGTGCCCTAAGCTCTAGGGTTCCTCGCAGCGCCGCAATTCCGCCGCCATCGTCGACCTCCACCCTCTCTGTATTTCCTTCCCACGGCGATCGTCTGAAGAAAGCCATGGCGCCGCCGCGTTCCACTCCCACCTAGCCACCCGATTACCGCAAACGCTTCGCCGCTCCTCCTTCTTCCTCGTGGACACCAGAATCAGCGCAGGTGAGCTTCCAATCACCGCCGCCGTCTCTGTCCCCTCCGGCCACCGTGCGCCCGTTCTGAATCTCAGCTCCGCGCCGCCGTTACAGGCCACCGCTGCACCCATCGCTTCCGGGAACGAGCTCGCCACTCCGCCACCTTTCGTTTGGACACCTGAGGCCGCAAGGAGAACCACCACGAGCACGCCGCCGTCCTCGACTGTCCGCGTCACCGCCGCCGTCAGCCTCGCGTCATCGCCGTCGAGCCTCTGCCCCTCTACCAACGACGGTGAGCACCGATCGCTTCCCTTCCGCTTTGCGTCAGGTCCGCGCACGTCTCTGCAGCATGCGCACACCCCAACCACGTTGAGCACGGCCGTGAACCCACTCCGACGAGCTCTGTCTGACGGCGAGCATGCGCTTGTTCGTCAGAAAAGTTCAGAACTTTAACTGAACATTATCCTTGCTGCGTAGCTACTACTGTCAACGAACACGACAGCAGCGCAGTGGCACGAGCCTTTTGCGCGCACAGCGAGCTCGCGGGTTCGAGCCCCGCGGCCGCAATCTTTTTTGGGGATTTCTTCCCCGCGCTGAGCCCCACCAGGCAGTGGCACTGGAGGCCACGCCAGCGTGTGTGCCACGCTGGCCCCTCTGGCCCACTGCGCAGTGGCAGTGGGTAGATAGACCCTGAGTAACAAATGTTTTCCGCGATTTTCAGAAATTCCAAATTCTTTTTAAATAACAGAATTAATTCAAAACTTTAAAATTCAATATCTCTCATTTTATAAATCCAATAAATATAAACTTGATGTCTATTCTGATCCAAATTTCATGAACATTCCAAATATGCAATTTGTGTTCTGTTTTGAATATTCAAAATTCATTTAAATTTCAAATTTGAATAATTCAAATGCAAATTGAAATAATTCATAACTAATTCATACTGTTTTCAAATAATTCAAATAAAATATGTTTTTCACACCTTTTTGAATGCTCTATTCAAATATAATTTTCTGGTTTGAGTAATTTAAATTGCCTAAACTATTTAATTCTTGTTTAATTCAATTAAAAATTGTTTAAAATTGTTTAATTCATAACTAATTAATCCAAAGTCCAATTTCAAATTGTGAAACATGCAATCCAACTAAAATTTGATAAACTTTTCAAATATAAAATTTGTAATTTGTTTTGCACACTTTAAATTGATGATAACAACATTTACTTGTGTGCCATGTTTAAGTAACAAAATTCCAAATTTGATAAATGCTTTTCTAAATTGTTAACTATCATTCCAATTGCATTTAATTTTGTTATCTTATTGCTCCTCATCATGCATGCATCATACTAATTCAATTACACCTAATGCTTAGGGATAGAACAACTAATCCAACTCCAAGCATGGGCTTCCATATGCAACTTTTGCATATGGAATCCATTTAAACTTGTGTTTCAGGTCAATCAAGTTATTTTGATGCATCTATTAAACATGACATGCATCATCCAATGTTTGTGCACTTATGCCATGTATTGATTGCCCGTCTTCCTTCGTTGTTGTTTTTGCTTCTTCTCGGTTAGACGACGACGTTGGTACCGACGAGCCTTACGACACCACTACTCAGGACCTAGCCCAGTACGAGGCTGAGCTGCCAGGCAAGTTATCACTCACATGAATCATTGAGTTCCTTTCCACACTTGTTGTCGATACTATCTTTTGTCTACTATTGCTAGCCCTATGTATCGTTGCTTGTCCTCCGAACCCATCACATGATACCTTGAGCCATGATATTGCCAGCATCTCCATACCTACAGCCTTTGCTTGTGCCTTAGTATTATCTAGCATGCTTAGGGTTGCTTTTACTCGGGTCTGTTGTCGGTTACTACTGTTACTATCTTATTATCTTGTACCGGGGCTCGTTATTAATCAATCAATCCTGTTAATTGCTAATGGTAATAATAATTTGATGATAAGGCACCGGCAGGAGGCCCATGAGTGGTTTTGGAGCCTGCTAGTGTCGACCCTAATAGGAAAAGGGTCTTGTCTACTGATCCATGATGAGCGCACTACCCGCATTTGGGAAGCGAGTATGGGCGCCCCCCTCAACTTGACCTGATTCGCATCTCGTCCAAATCGCCTCATTTAGTTCGTGTTTTCCATTTGCCGCATGCATGTTTTTGCGAGCCCAGCGCAGGGTGGAACTTTTGTAGTCGGCATATAGGGGGACACGTTCTTAGAGTGCTATGAGGGTCCATTTTCTTCTGGGCTCGATTAGCCGTGCGCCCAAGGTGCTTTGGGCTTGATGCGGAGAATGGTTGGTTGTGTAGAGTACCCCGCTTGGTGGGTTAGCTTCCCATCTGGCGGGTTATTCTTGAGTGTACGGCCAAATTGGTGCAACCCTGCAGGGATAATCTTCTCGAGAAGCCGTGTTTTCCGCGGTTATGGATTACTTGGTGAAAGTACTGGCTAACAAGTACTCAGGACAACTTCAACATAATGATCAACCATGTTTCACCCAATGATTAATAACCTGACTAGTAATAGGTTATTCACACAAAAACTTGATTCACCTTATCACAACTGTGTGAGTTATCCTCGGATCGCTTCTTTGGATAAGGGGCGAGATCCAGGATGGGTTTTGGTTGAAGTTATCTTTCAGTTGGTTACAATCCTCGATCTTATCTTTTCTGTTAGCCGGAACTTGTAGATCTTTCTGTAGTTGTTTAGAGCAGCCAGCAGCAACTTTTATATCACCCCTTTTCTTCCGTTGATCCCAAGCATCAAAGCTTGTGTTGACGGGTAACTCCTTGAGGAACTGTGAGTCTTGCTTGCCAGTACTTGGTTGTACTGACCCCGTTGGGGCTGTGGTTTACGCAGAGTACTACTACGACTACGATGCTACCCAGGATGGCTACTTTGTGGAGTTCGATGACGCTGCAGACGAGTAGTTAGCTGGACCAGGGCAGGATCCAGACCTTCGTGGATGGGCTTCGCTTTTCTTTATGTTCTCAGGCTTCTTAAGCCATGGATTTGTCTGTACTCAGACCCCTTTGATTGCTTCCGCTGTTGTAATGGATGATATGTTGGGACATGTGTCCTCTGGATGACTGTATTCGATATTTTCTGCCTTAGTGAAGGCCAGTTGCACTTGTTTCATTCTTTTGTGTCTTAGAGACATTCTGTGTTATCATTCGTACCAAACTGTTGACGTACCGTGCGTGTTTGATTATGAAGTACGTCGACAGTAGTGCCTTTAGGTTCCTAGCGGATAGTTTACTTCGACGGTGGAAGCAGGGCTTGTGTTGTCGCGCATAAGCGCAGGCCTACCAGGAAGCTGGGACGTGGGAGCATGTTTGCCCCATAATCCAAGCACCTGACTTCCAGTTCGTGCGGAGAGTATCCTCTAGAAACCCAGGGTGCGACAAGACGCTCTGTAGCCCCCCCTCCGGTGAAACCCTAGACCCGCTGGAGAAATACAGGACTTATACGGAAACACGAGGTAACGGCGTCGAAAGGGGGTAGCAATGTGGAACTAGTTGCTTGGTTGTGTTAGGGTAGTCCATAGCAACCCAATACACATTGGTACAACACAACTCTTCGGAAGATTCACGACGTTTCGTCCGATACGGGAGTTTCACCCTATAAGCGCGTGTAAACTCACGAGAGAGAAGTGGATGCCGGTGAAGCGGCCCGCACCCCGGAGTGCAATCTTTGCCATCCAAAGCACACAACACAACTATACTAACTTGGTATGGCACCCCCTAGCTTGTTTTGGCATCCAGACGCTCCGTAGACCCCCCCTCCGGTGAAACCCTAGACCCGCTGGAGAAATACCGGACTTATACGGAAACACGCGGTAACGGCGTCGAAAGTGGGTAGCAATGTGGAACTAGTTGCTTGGTTGTGTTAGGGTAGTCCATAGCGACCTAATAGACATTGGTAGAACACAACTCTTCGGAAGATTCACGACGTTTCGTTCGATACGCGAGTTTCACCCTATAAGCGCGTGTAAACTCACGAGAGAGAAGTGGATGCCGGTGAAGCGGCCCACACCCCGGAGTGCAATCTTTGCCATCAAAAGCACACAACACAACTATACTAACTTGGTATGGCACCCTCTAGTTTGTTTTGGGATCCTGACGCTCCGTAGCCCCACCTCCGGTGAAACCCTAGACCCGTTGGAGAAATACCGGACTTATACGGAAACAGGCGGTAACGGCGTCGAAAGGGGGTAGCAATGTGAAACTAGTTGCTTGGTTGTGTTAGCGTAGTCCATAGCAACCCAATACATATTGGTACAACACAACTCTTCGGAAGATTCACGACGTTTCGTCCGATACGGGAGTTTCACCCTATAAGCGCGTGTAAACTCACGAGAGAGAAGTGGATGCCGGTGAAGCGGCCCGCACCCCGGAGTGCAATCTTTGCCATCCAAAGCACACAACACAACTATACTAACTTGGTGTGGCACCCCCTAGCTTGTTTTGGCATCCAGACGCTCCGTAGACCCCCCTCCGGTGCAACCCTAGACCCGCTGGAGGAATACCGGACTTATACGGAAACACGCGGTAACGGCGTCGAAAGTGGGTAGCAATGTGGAACTAGTTTCTTGGTTGTGTTAGGGTAGTCCATAGTGACCTAATAGACATTGGTAGAACACAACTCTTCGGAAGATTCACGACGTTTCGTCCGATACGGGAGTTTCACCCTATAAGCGCGTGTAAACTCACGAGAGAGAAGTGGATGCCGGTGAAGCGGCCCGCACCCCGGAGTGCAATCTTTGCCATCCAAAGCACACAACACAACTATACTAACTTGGTGTGGCACCCCCTAGCTTGTTTTGGCATCCAGACGCTCCGTAGACCCCCCTCCGGTGCAACCCTAGACCCGCTGGAGGAATACCGGACTTATACGGAAACACACGGTAACGGCGTCGAAAGTGGGTAGCAATGTGGAACTAGTTGCTTGGTTGTGTTAGGGTAGTCCATAGCAACTTAATAGACATTGGTAGAACACAACTCTTCATAAGATTCACGACGTTTTGTCCGATACGGGAGTTTCACCCTATAAACGCGTGTAAACTCACGAGAGAGAGGTGGATGCCGGTGAAGCGACCCACACCCCGGTGTGCAATCTTTGCCATCCAGAGCAGACAATACAACTATAATAACATGGTATGGCACCCTCTAGCTTGTTTTGGGATCCTGACGCTCCGTAGCCCCACCTCCGGTGAAACCCTAGACCCGTTGGAGAAATACCGGACTTATACGGAAACAGGCGGTAACGGCGTCGAAAGGGGGTAGCAATGTGAAACTAGTTGCTTGGTTGTGTTAGCGTAGTCCATAGCAACCCAATACATATTGGTACAACACAACTCTTCGGAAGATTCACGACGTTTCGTCCGATACGGGAGTTTCACCCTATAAGCGCGTGTAAACTCACGAGAGAGAAGTGGATGCCGGTGAAGCGGCCCGCACCCCGGAGTGCAATATTTGCCATCCAAAGCACACAACACAACTATACTAACTTGGTATGGAACCCCCTAGCTTGTTTTGGCATCCAGACGCTCCGTAGACCCCCCCTCCGGTGAAACCATAGACCCGCTGGAGAAATACCGGACTTATACGGAAACACACGGTAACGGCGTCGAAAGTGGGTAGCAATGTGGAACTAGTTGCTTGGTTGTGTTAGGGTAGTCCATAGCAACTTAATAGACATTGGTAGAACACAACTCTTCAGAAGATTCACGACGTTTCGTCCGATACGGGAGTTTCACCCTATAAACGCGTGTAAACTCACGAGAGAGAGGTGGATGCCGGTGAAGCGGCCCACACCCCGGTGTGCAATCTTTGCCATCCAGAGCAGACAATACAACTATAATAACATGGTATGGCACCCTCTAGCTTGTTTTGGGATCCTGACGCTCCGTAGCCCCACTTCCGGTGAAACCCTAGACCCGTTGGAGAAATACCGGACTTATACGGAAACAGGCGGTAACGGCGTCGAAAGGGGGTAGCAATGTGAAACTAGTTTCTTGGTTGTGTTAGCGTAGTCCATAGCAACCCAATACATATTGGTACAACACAACTCTTCGGAAGATTCACGACGTTTCGTCCGATACGGGAGTTTCACCCTATAAGCTCGTGTAAACTCACGAGAGAGAAGTGGATGCCGGTGAAGCGGCCCGCACCCCGGAGTGCAATATTTGCCATCCAAAGCACACAACACAACTATACTAACTTGGTGTGGCACCCCCTAGCTTGTGTTGACATCCAGACGCTCCGTAGACCCCCCCTCTGGTGCAACCCTAGACCCGCTGGAGAAATATCGGACTTATACGGAAACACGCGGTAACGGCGTCGAAAGGGGGTAGCAATGTGGAACTAGTTGCTTGGTTGTGTTAGGGTAGTCCATAGCAACCCAATACACATTGGTACAACACAACTCTTCGGAAGATTCACGACGTTTCGTCCGATACGGGAGTTTCACCCTATAAGCGCGTGTAAACTCACGAGAGAGAAGTGGATGCCGGTGAAGCGGCCCGCACCCCGGAGTGCAATCTTTGCCATCCAAAGCACACAACACAACTATACTAACTTGGTGTGGCACCCCCTAGCTTGTTTTGGCATCCAGACGCTCCGTAGACCCCCCTCCGGTGCAACCCTAGACCCGTTGGAGAAATATCGGACTTATACGGAAACACGCGGTAACGGCGTCGAAAGGGGGTAGCAATGTGGAACTAGTTTCTTGGTTGTGTTAGGGTAGTCCATAGCGACCTAATAGACATTGGTAGAACACAACTCTTCGGAAGATTCACGACGTTTCGTCCGATACGCGAGTTTCACCCTATAAGCGCGTGTAAATTCATGAGAGAGAAGTGGATGCCGGTGAAGCGGCCCACACCCCGGAGTGCAATATTTGCCATAAAAAGCACACAACACAACTATACTAACTTGGTATGGCACCCCCTAGCTTGTGTTGGCATCCAGACGCTCCGTAGAGCCCCCTCCGGTGAAACCCTACCTCCGCTGGAGAAATACCGGACTTATACGGAAACACGCGGTAACGGCGTCGAAAGAGGGTAGAAATCTAAAATTAGTTGCATGCTTCTGGTAGGGTAGGCCATAATAAACAAGGGGAATTTTTATAAATTGATAAATGAAATTAAATACTGTAATTATAAACTAAACAAGCTATTTTGAAAGGAAAAATAAAAAAAAATTCTTTACCGTGTGCATGCACACGGCAAAGACTGAAAAAATCTTTCCCGTGTGCGGGCACACGGCAAAGAAATAAAGAAATTTTTTTTCGCGGACGCGGACAGTGTGGTTCGGTGTCAGTGCTTTGCCGTGTGCATGCACACGGTAAAGGAGATATCTTTGCCGTGTGCATGCACACGGCAAAGAACTGACGTAACAGTTCCGTTCTGCCCCGCAACGGAATGGCCACGTGGCCGTAATCTTTACCGTGTGGTTTCTTTCCCGTGTGCTTTTTTATTTCTTTGCCGTGTGTCAATCTTTACCGTGTGCTTTTCGTGTAACTAGACCGTGTGTTTTTCTTTACCGTGCGCGACACACGGCAAAGATAATCAATGCCGTGTGCCCGATGTAGTGCACACGGGAAAGATCTAAGCACACGGGAAAGAACTCGTCTCCCGTAGTGTTGCCGGGTTCAGCCGCGCTGGAGGTGCTCATGCCGGAAACCAGCTTGCCGCGGGCGACGCTCCATCTGATGGCCTCCTTAAGCGACAGAGATGCCTTTGTGCTTGCAAGGAACAGAGGCTTCTTTTGCCACGACTTGTTGAACTGCACGAGCTCCTCAGTTCCACCATGGGTGCCTTCCAGTTCCAGCTCGCGTATGTGATCGAGCGCGAACTCGGCCGGGTTCTCACCATCGGGGATCGGTTGGCCCAACTCCGCGAAGAACAAAGGCAGAGCAGCCGGGGGGCCGTAGTACACCGTCCGACCCTTGGAGAGGAACAGAAGACGGTCTAGCAAGCTGATAATCCGGTAGCTCGGTTGGTGGACGGACATGACCACGACGCTGCCGCTCTGCGCGACGCGCTGCAGCACCTTGACAACCATGAACGCGCTGGTGGAATCGAGCCCGGACGTGGGCTCGTCAAGGAACAGGATGATGGGGTCGTGGATGATGTCGATGCCGATGGACACTCGGCGGCGCTCACCACCGGAGACGCCGCGGTGGCCCTCGTCGCCGATGATGGTGTTGGCCGCAGCGCGCAGGCCGAGCTGGTCGATGAGCGCCTCGACACGGCTCCTCTTCTTGGACGTGGAGAGCGACCGGGGCAGCCGGAACTCAGCCGAGTACATGAGCGTCTCGGCGACGGTGAGCATTGGGTAGAGCAGATCGTCCTGCATCACATACGCCGAAATGACCCTGAGGAGGCGGCTGTCGAGGGCGTCCCCGTTGAGCGTGACGGCGCCACCGAGGCTCTCGCGCTGGATCCGGCTGGCGAGCGCGTCGATGAGCGTGCTCTTGCCGGCTCCACTCGCACCGAGCACGGCCATGATCTCCCCCTCCCGCGCCTCCCCGGAGACGCCGTCGAGCAGCGTGTTTCTCCTTGTCGCGTCAGTCGCCTCGACATTGACGCGGCTCCCCCGGTTGAACGACCTCCTCGGCCGCTTGACACTGTACTTCAGGTCGTGGAAGGCCAGCACGAAGTGGACGGCCGGGCGGCAGATGGTACTGTCATCGCCGTTGTCTTCCACCGTTGCCTGCACGTCCACGACATGGCTGGTGGCAGTGGACATGGAGCCACGTGAACGGACCGCAAGAAGGTGATCGATGGCGGTGAAGACGGAGATGTCACACAAGCATGGGAGCTGAATTAACTACTGAGGCAGTGTTACGGCTGACGATCAAGCGCGCCATGTAAGGAGCTGCATCGATGCTTTGGTTTTTGTCTTATATATAGATGCAATTGAGCATTTACCCGGCCGGAGAAGTGATGGTCACGTAATATGGACAGCTTGCATGTAGAATGATGAATGCTAGTGGGGTTTTTGTCTTATAAGGTTTATAACATTGAAAAATGATAAATGTCCGAATTCGGACAAAAATGGAAATGGCTGTGCTAAATATATGGATTGTTTACAATCACAAATACATGTGTGGTGAAGAATTTTGAAACAAGTGTGGAGAAGAAAATGGTTATACCTCGTATTCGTTCAATATTAATTTAGGAAAATTTGATAATTCTAGCACGATGTGCCAATTTCCCAACTTAAAAATATTAATATTCTGCTCAAATGTATCTGTGTGTTCAATCTATGGTGACTATGGACATATATATCATTTACGGATAACAGCAACACATAGTACACTACGACGATGCCATCGGCCGCGGACAGTGTCGACGATGCTTGAGAGGTTTGCGTCGAGTGGGGATGCTAGGTGTGGTAGCACTCAATTGATCCTTGGCCTCACCGTACGCAGCCAGCTGAATCCGTTCAATATCGAGGGTTCGAATGCCGGTTCTGGTCTGTTGAGTTGTGATCCAAACTCAAATGAAGACTATGCAAACAAAGGCTAACTTATTTCGGAGTAGAGATATGCTGGTTGTTGGGAGCCTCTAGCCAAAGCATAGTGCGTAAGTATTGACTCAGGTCACCACCTCGTTATATAGTGCTTGTAATCTGCTACATGGGATAAGTCGAAACGTTGTAACCTTCCCCGATATAGTGAAATTTCGTTGGCTGGCGTCCGTGGTTTTTTCCGTTATCCTTGGAGGGTTTTGAACGTTTGAATCTTGTGTCCCCTATGTTTATTTTGTTCTTCTTCGTTTATGTTTATTATCTATCACTAGTAGAAAATAGGGCATTGAGCCAACCACATTGAAACCGGATTGGATATAAACCGGTTCTAAAGGGTCTGTCCGCTGCAAACCGGTCCTAAAGGTTTTTGGACCGTTTGCTGCAGGGAGGGGGGGCCAGTGGACAGACCCTTTAGAACCGGTTTGTATCAAAAACCGGTTCTAAAGGTTTTCTCATTTTTTGCAGCAACTGCGGGGCCCGCTGTCAGACTCTTTAGCACCGGTTTGTAACACAAACCGGTCCTAAAGACCTCCCCTAAACCCTATATTCCACCCCGAGCTCAGCTCCAATTTTTCCAGCTCGAGCTTAACTCCATTTTTGCTCTCTCCTTCCTCTTGTGAGCTCTAATCCATCTCCATTTTTCTCCACCATTTGTCAAGATTGTTGGTACCCATCGGTTCTACGGTTAGCATCAACATTCCCTCTTCCGGCATTGCAAGTTTTGCTCGTTTTCTTGCTCATTTCATTTTTGTTGTGCTAGCTAGGTGTTTGATGAAATTCCTAAACTAGAGAGAGTTGATCATTTGTTATGTATACATATGCAATTTGAGCTCAAATTTAATTATGATTTGTGGTTTTTTTTAGTGTCGCGCGCCTTGTTCCCTTCCTCACCGCCGTCGATCGCCCCGTCACCGACACAACCTTGGTGAGCCTATTGTTTTTATTTACCAAAACAAATTTTGATTTGTATGATTTACATATTTACTTATATATAATTTTCTTATTGTGTAAGATTTTTTTTATATATATAGCGCCATGGTTTTGATATCCGTCCCCGTTGGCCCTCGTCCAGTCTATGATTCGGATGTGGTATATTATCTTTTATAACTACATATTTTCATTTCCTGATTATATGACAATTAATTACGCCAACCAACTTGACGTAGATATTTTTATCTAGGAGGTAGTGGAACCGGAAATGCCAATCGACCCTATTGTTGAGAAGTTACACTTAGTTGAACAAGAAAATGTTGGGTTGAAAGAAAAATTGAAAAAACTGAAGAAAGGTTGGAAAAAACTGAAAGAGAGAATATGACCTTGGAAAAGGTTTTTGCCGGTGTCGTCGATGGTCACAAGAGCGAGATGGACGCGATACGCCTGAAGATTAGAAAGATTAGAAAATATGCAATTAGTAAGGAGGCTTGGTATCATTATGCCGTTGGGTCAATTGTTACCTATGTTGCGATTTTGATCGCATTTGTTGTTGCTTTTAAATGCATTAATTAGAGAGAGTTTTTATGGATGGTTTCAGTGTGTATTTTTATGAGAACTATATATGTATGGTCACTACGCTACTTTGGTTTTAACGTGTGATTAACTTTTTGTATTAATTAATTAATTTAGTCATGATGATTTAGCATAATGGTTTTTGATAAATTTATATAATGCAGATGAACCGGCAATGGATGTACAGTGATCGACGTCGTCCCGAATTCCTTAATGTCATGCATAGTTTTCTCAATGTGGCTGAGAAAAACAGGCAGAATGGATTTATTTTTTGTCCATGTAAAAAATGACAGAATAAGAGGAATTTCCCTAACTCAAGAACCATACACACCCACCTGTTGCAAGAAGGCTTCATGCCCAGTTATTTTTGTTGGACCAAGCACAGAGAAAGAGGGATTGTAATGGAAGACAATGAAGAAGAAGAGGATAATGATAATCATCCTATGTTCGGTGAAGACGGTGATACTGAAATGGGGGAAGACGAGCCTGAACTTGAGGACAATGTTGATGAGTCTGATGATGATCTTCGTTAGGTCATTCGTGAAGAACAGATAAACTGCGCAAGTGAAAACGAGAGGTTGAAGTTGGAGCGCATGTTAGAAGACCACAAAAAATTGTTGTACTCAAATTGCGAAGATGGCCAGAAAAAGCTGGGCACCACCCTGGAATTGCTGCAATGGAAGGCAGAGAATGGAGTATCTGACAAGGGATTTGAAAAGCTGCTGAAAATAATGAAGAAGATGCTTCCAAGAGATAACGTGCTACCCTGCAGTACATACGAAGCAAAGAAGGTTGTCTGCCCTCTAGGATTGGAAGTGCATAAGATACATGCATGCATCAATGACTGCATCCTCTACCACGGTCAGCACGAGAATTTAAATGCCTTCCCGGTATGCGGTGCATTTCGGTATAAGATCAAGCGAGATGACCCTGGTGATGTTGAGGGCGACGATCGCCCCAGTAAGAAGGTTCCTGCCAAGGTGATGTGGCATGCTCCTATAATACCACGGTTGAAACGTTTGTTCCGAAACAAAGAGCATGCCAGGTTGCTGCGATGGCACAAAGAAGACCGTAAGGAAGACGATATGCTGAGACACCCCGCTGATGGGTCGCAGTGGAGAAACATCGCCGATAAGTACGAGGACTTTGCACGTGACACAACAAACTTAAGGTTTGGTCTAAGTACAGATGGTCTGAATCCGTTTGGGGAGCAGAGTAGCAGTCATAGCACCTGGCCTGTGACTCTATGTATCTATAACCTTCCTCCTTGGTTATGCATGAAGCATAACTTCATTATGATGCCAGTGCTTATCCCAGGCCCGTCGCAACCCGGCAACAACATTGATGTGTACCTGAGGCCACTGGTTGATGAACTTTTAGAGTTGTGGGCTGACGAAGGTGTACGTGTGTGGGACGAGTACAAACAAGAGGAATTTGACCTACGAGGGTTGCTGTTTGTAACCATCAATGATTGGCCCGCTCTTAGTAACATCTCAGGACAGTCAAACAAAGGATACAGCGCATGCACACACTGTTTAGGCGAGACTGGAAGTATACATATAGGCAAGAATGTGTACCCGGAGCATCGTCGATTTCTTCCAGACAGGCATCCCGTAAGAAAGAATGGAAAGCATTTCATAGGCGAGGCAGATACACGGAGGAAGCCAACCCTCCCTAAAGGTACTGATATATATGACATGGTCAAAGATATAAAAGCAAACCTTTGGTAAGGGTCCTGGCGCATAATCTGTGTCCGATGAAATAATTTTGCTAAGTGTCCGATAAAATAATTTTGCTAAGTGTCCGATGAAATAATGTTGCTAAGTGTCCGATGAAATAATTTTGCTAAGTGTCCGATGAAATAATTTTGCTAAGTGTCCGATGAAATAATTTTGCTAAGTGTTCTTCATTTTATAAATTTTACTAGCAGGTGTTGAGCTATGGATCCCTAAGAACCTGCACATGATCCACACGCCGATCAGCTCGCGGGAATGGGTGAGGCGGAGAAGGAAAGATACATGTGCCAGATGATTTTTGAAGATGCAACGGCCATATATCATGATCACGACGGTGGGCAGGCGTTTAGCAATCAATTTTTGAACGAGTCCGGTGACGGAGCAGAGAATATAGAAGATGTAGTAGATGATGACGACGACAACGTCGAGGATGCAGAAGTGCCCTACAGAACAAACTCTGCCAATGTATATCTCAAGTCACTGTTGACGCAACAATTAATTTGTATTGCACTTACTAACAAATCATTATTTTCCCGTTTAGGCGCCCTCCGGAACAGCTAGCGCAAGTACTGAGACAAAGCCGAAACGAGGCCCGGCCGCAAGGTCGAAAGATACCGCAAGGTTCTCGATCGATAAAGTTGCTGCTGATGGCAAACCACTGGAACCCCCAGAAACTTATCGCAAATTCGTAAATCAGTGTGGAGTTGTTGTAAGAGACCTGGTCCCGATCAACTTAATAGAATGGAATAAGCCGAAGACCAGCGCCAACGTTGGAGCTACTTATGTCGATGACAGATTGAAAAGAGTGCTTTGCGACACGGTCTGGCTAAATTTCAGCGTAGCGGAAGATAAGAAGAAGAAAGTCGAGGAGTGGACTTTGAATAAGATGGCCACACAATTCCAGAGGTGGAAGAAAGATTTGTGGAAGCAATATAAGGACGAAGATCCAGTTTTCACTGGGCACCTACTGAAGATAAGAGACGCTTGTCCTGATTTTAAGGAGTACAAGAAATCGGGTGTCTTTACATCCCGATCAGCCACAAATAAGGAGAATGCGAAGAAGAAGAAATATCACCATATTTTGGGGTCAGGTGGCTACATGACTGCCCTGCCTAGGTGGCGACTCTATGAAGATGCGCTTCTGAAAAGAGGTATCATTCCACAGACACATGACTGGCCCGATAGGTCCAAGTTCTGGTTGTTCGCGCATGGGGCAACGTTGGACGCTGAGACTGGGATGATTGTTGCGGAGGGACCATGGTCGGAAAAAATAACAAAAGTCGTATCAGAACTGGAGAAGGCAATAGAAGCTGTTCGAAAAGGAACTTTTGTTCCCGATAGAGAGAACGACGAGCTGACGAAGGCACTCGGGAACCCCGAAAAGTGGGGACGAACACGAGGCTTTGGAGCCACTACCTCGTGGAGCCAAGGGTTTCCAGCGGATCTTGGCACTTACAGAAGCCGTGGTAGAAGCAAGAAGAAGGCGCTGGAACGGATATCGACATTAGAAGAAAATGTGGCGTTTCTCTTGAAGAAAGTGGGACACCCTGTACCTGACACTGAAGAGGAGGTAGAACATACTGCACCTGATCAGCAGAAAATAGAAGACGATCCTATAGCAGATGTCGTCCCATCTCAGCATAGAAGCAGCATGGGTTCCACACAGCTGCAGCTAGAAGACGGTCGTGCAGTCGAACCGTCGGCGTCTCACTACCCCGTGGATGATATCACGGAGAAGACAAACTGTGAGATACATATGCCACTGGGGAACATATCATTCATGGTGGCGTCAGGCTATGCTTTACCGAATCAACCTGGAGCAACCTACCATGGTGGTCAGATTCCAGCATCCCATGCTCGTGTCGGGTTGTCATCAATTACGCCAGGATGCCATTCAATTGAGCTTCATATTCCTGGAGGTGAAGGAGAGAAGACATTGGGAGAAATGGAGCTTGGTATCATGTTGTGGAATAAGAAACACATCGGGTTTCCTAACGCGGCGCAAAGGCCACCGACTCCTCCAGGTACAAATGCACCACCTCCAACAATTACTGAATGTTGCGCCACATGTAAGCCTATTTTTAATAGTTTTTTCACTTTCGTACAGAGAATGCACGACCTCAAGTCCACCCCCCAACGCACCTCCAAGTCCACCCCACAACGAAGATTGGGAGCCCAAGGCCGAAAGTCCATCGCCCGTGCACTCCCGTGAGCCGACGGATGCGCCCACTACAGGTACGGTAAAGCGGAAGCTGCAGTTCAGAAGAAACGGGACTCCTCCCAAAAAGAGAGAAAGTAAACCCAAGAAAGTCAAGACTCCCCCGAAGTTACCAGGCCTGATGACTCCGGAGGAACTAGACGAGGTTGTGAAAGCCAAATACAAAGCATGGTTCGCACGGTTTCCCCTGAAACCGCCTCCAGACGTCTGCAAGGAAACTCTGAAGAACATACCAAAGTGGCAAATTGAGCGCATCATCGACAACTTATATTATCCTGCACCGCCGCCCCTCTCAGACTATGAACGGTACATTGAAAAGATGCACACCGCACAGATGAAGCAGGCGGAGCAGATGAAGCAGGCGGAGCAGACGAAATGCGGGAAACAAGTTCCCCAGCTCGGACAACAAGAAGCACAGTCAATTGCCCCGCTCAAGGTGTTATCTCACCAGGCTTCAGTGTCCGGTCCACGCATGGGCGACGTAGGTTATGCTATTGCTGATGTGGTATATAAATATAAGCACGAGCACCCTCTGGTCGAAAATCCTACTGCTCTAACAACCCAACTATGGAATTTACATGTTTGACTTGGAGGCCGCAAGGCAAAAGAGAGACTGTATCATGGCGGCAGTTCAGGATCAACACTACTTCAGAGAGTACGGTGTGGAGCTTGGGTTCGATGAATTTTTCCAGATGTACAATCAACGTGCCCTCGACAAATCCATCCTCAGCTGCTACTGTTTGTAAGTGATTTATTTGTGCACTTTAATTATTTAGTTAAGCTCGCGTCCATTGCCCGTATAATTATCACTCACGACATTCGTGAATGCAGGCTGGCAGGAATCTGGGACTTTGGGTTCATTGACCCGTATTCGTTTCATCAAGACACAATAGAAAAGTTCAACAAGGATACACCGGATGATTTGTTAAGGTTTTTGAAGCGACAAAGTACCAAAAAAGATATACTTTGGCCCTACGGATTCAAGTGAGTGTTACTGTCTTGTAGACATTCAATTTTGCTTACCTGATGTTAAGTGTAATTGATGAGAATGCATGACTGCGTGTGTACACGTGCGCAGGTCCCACTTCATATTGTTCATCATTAGAATCTATCAAGGACAAGTTGAAGTCTGGGACCCGTTAACCTGGGACGCTGACACATGGAAGAGCGCGCGTCAGATGCTTCAAAGGTATATATATATCGTCCTCTTTCGTTCATCGGCCTCTTTTTCGTTCATTTTCTGATATCAAGTAAGTAATAATTAACTCTTGTATTCATTTTTCTTTTGTCGGCCAGGGTTTGGCAAATGTTCATCAAGAAAGAACCCGGTACATGGGCAGACAAGCTCCACTTTCAGATTAACAAAGTAAGTAGTACTACGTACCCTGGTCTCAATACCATTACCATTCTCTTGATTATTATTAATTTGACAGAATTATGTTCTCGTATATAGAGCGTCCCGCAACAACCACAGGGCACTGATTATTGTGGATACTACATTTGCGAGTACATTCACAGGATTATCAATGAGAAATCCCGTACTTCCAGAAATCTAGAGGTATGTAACCGGATCTTCACAACTTTATTTATGTTTGCCATCAGTTATGTTTAGTTTGGTTCATAACTTAATCGTTTTCATCTACTTCTTTTAAAGCTGCAACGAAAGCGGGCGATGCTCAAACCAATCCAACGTTGCAAGGAAGTTGCAGAGGAATTGGCAGGATTTCTCCTCACGCAAATCATAGATGAAGGCGGAGAATTTTTCCATCCTATGAACCAATAGCCAGCTCCCTTCTCTATGCAAGTATACAGCTATTGGAAACGAACTTCAGATTATGTAATGATAATCGGTCGAGTACTTCGTGTTACATGTATATATGTACTTTTATTTGGTGCATCAATATTTAACCGCAAACACGGAATCGGAAACACTTAACCGCAAACACGGAATCGGTGTTTCCGGATACGTATTTCCGATTACGTGCTTCCGATTCCGTGTTCGTAAAAAACGAAACACGGACACACGGAATCGGAAAGACGTAAACGGAAATACGGAACCGGAAACACATAAACGGAAACCCTGAAAATACGTAACACGCCCTAAACCCTAAACCCTAAATCCGGAATTGGAAACCCTGAAAAGAAAAGGAAAAAAAAGAAAAAAAAAGGCACTAGGACCGGTTGGTGTTACCAACCGGTTCTAAAGGTCCTCCGCCTGCGCGCACTCTTCGGTGCCCACGTGGAGGCCTTTAGCACCGGTTTGTGACAGACCGGTTCTAAGGGGAGGGGGCGTTTAGTCCCAGATACGTAGCACCGGATGTGTATCCGGGTCCAAAGGCCCTTACCAACCGGTTCTAATACCCCTTTCTCCACGAGTGTATATATACATAATAATGAACCTAATTATTAAATAGTGCACGAGTGTTATTTGACACAAATGAGTGCTCACTTGTCATCTCTCTCTGATGCATGTGATAAAGATGGGAGAGCCGCTCCGTTCATAAAAAGCGAGAGCTACAGCAAAAAATTAAAATCCTTTTTCAACGTTGGGATTCTCGTGACAAGCTTTAGAAATCGACACAAATTTGCTCAAAAGCAACTTTAGTAATGAAAGCATGAATTAGTACTGGGTCCAGCAACTTGTACTACTAATTGCCTACCATACTTTGTAGTATCCTAGATAGGTTGGTTACTTACTTAAGTATGCAACCTATGAGCAACGATATGCAACTTTATAATAATGTAAAGGAACGAACGATAGTTTCAAAACAAAACAAACAACAATAAGCAACTTAGCATTAATGATATTCTATTTGATGACACTTGTGGGAAACATCAGAATCAGTCCCCAAAATGAGTTATATTTGGATCACGCGCGCATAGTTCCTTCATTCACATGATGAGTTGTTGTTAATATTTTAGTTGCATCTCCCACTGGGTTGCATCTTAAGGTAGTCGCACTTGTTGCAGTCCTTGAAAAACAATAAGTTCATGATGGTTGGGTTCTTGCATATCATTTCTACGAAGTTGACTACTTCGTAAAAATGAAGTTGCCAACGTTACTATAATATAGTATATGGTAGACAACTCATAGTAGAAAGTTGTTTCTCTCAGTACTAAAATTGTTGAGAACCTGCGTGTGGTAGAATGGATAGGAGGGTGGTGGTACCCCCAGTGGTCGGTGACATATATATATATTTTTTACAAAGGATTGTGAGGCAAAAACCCCACAGTACAATTTATTTATTTTTATATAACAATGGAGTTACACGCTATTACATATATAGCAGTAGCTAGATGGTTGTCCTATCCTCTGTATGACTCATGTTTAGATCTCGTGAGATGTCTCGCATGATCGAGATCATCTTATTGTAATGCTACATGTTGTGTTTGATGAGATCCGATGATTACTGAATGCTATATCTTTTGATTATCAATCTATCATGTTGTCTTCATGTGTATGTTATTTATGATCTTGCATGCTCTCCATTGTTAGTAGATTCTCTAGCCAAGTAGATGCTATTGACTCAAGAGTGAGTATTTATGCTCCATAGTGGCATGCTATCTATCTTTTATGGAGAGACACCACTAGTGAACTGTGGACCCCGGTCTATTTTCTCATACTGATAATACACACACTTCATCCACTATTTTCATACCGCTACTGTTGTTTTCATACTGTTCTCATACTATTTTCCACACCATATGTTTAACCTTATTGTGTTCAGCAAAACCGGTGAGATTGACAACCTCACTGCTTCGTTGGGGCAAAGTGAATTGATTGTGTGGTTTAGGTTCCACGTTGCTGCTGAATAGGTACTGCACCCTGCCATCTCAGCTGCATCAACCTTCGGAAGTTGCTTCTTTCTCCTACTGCTTGATTCAACCTTGGTTTCTTTCTGAGGGAAATTTGTTACTGTGATCGTTATACCTTCCTCTTGGGATCTCCCAACTAACGTGTGTTACACACGCATCACCTCTCCACCCCCCACACGTGCACCTTCCTTCGTGAGCTCCATTGCTTCCTCCTGTAACACAGCCAGAGAAACCACAGTATCTAGCGTTTTTGGTTGTTGAACCATGACAACCACTCGAATATATGCTCTAAGATCATCTACAAATTGAGTAACAAAGTAGAGCGGATCCCAAGTGAAAGATCATCTTCCGTTTTGATAATTAATGACAACATAACTATTGGACTAATGACTATTTGAGAGTATTTGCAGGTCCTATTAGATACATATGAAAATGCCCAGGTTCAAAAATTATACAATCTCAATGGGTTAAAAAAATGTTTCGAATGGAAAGAGCTCGAAGAAACAAAGCTGGGGAGCCATTTTTGCAAGCAGCGGAGGCTCCAGCGAAACAACCGGAACCTCCGCCCCATGCAATTCCCAGCACATCCAGGCGCTGGCCTCCGGTGCAGGTTCCGGTAGAACCTCCGCTAAAAATACCTTCCGGTGCATAAGAGAAAAGGCTCCATCGGAACCTCCGGTGTACACCCGGTGGGCGGAGCCTCCGGTGAAACCACCGGAGCCTCCGCTGGCTTCACTGCCCCACTATGGGGCTGGCCTCCGGTGCGGGCTCTGCTGAAATGCCGTTCGGATGGATAAGAGCGGAGGCTCCAGCGGAGCCTCCGGTGTGCGGAACCTCCGCCAAAGCCACCGGAGCCTCCGCCCTACAGGTTCCAGTATGAAGACAGCGAGTTGGGCGTGTGCGCATATAAGAAGACCACCGGAGCCTCTGGTGCTGCGTGGACTGCACAACGCCAACTTGGGGGAAGGGGTATTTAAATGCTTCCCCTACCTCATAAATTCTTAAGCTTTGCCCATTCTCTTTCCTAGCCATTAATTTAAGTTTCAACCTCCTAGATCTCCCTCTCCAACCACCCAAACACTCCGAAACTTTGTGGAGAGCTAGAGGAGACCTAGATCCGTGATTCCACCAAAGGAATTTCAAATCCATCCACCACATCCTAGTAGATCTAGAATCCTACTTGAGGCCTAGAAAACTTAGTAGATCTTGTGCTTGTAGCTTCCACCTTGTTGCAAGAAGCTTCGGATCCGTTGAGAGCCCCCATCCATCTTGTGGAGTGTCCTTAACCTTGTGTAAAGGTTTGGTCAATGCCTTCAAGTCGACCTCATAGTGGAAACGAGAATCTCCCTCACCGGAGAAGCTCAAGGAGAATAAGGTGTGCACAACCGTGCTATTGAGGAGCGTCTAGTGGCTCCCCACCTCTCCAACGTAGACGTACTTCTCTTGAGAAAGAACTACGGGAAACATATCCTTGTCTCCTTGTTTACACTTGTCGTTTATCTTGTTGCCTTTCGTTTTACTCCCGTCGTGTATCTCATCTTGTATCACTTAGGTTGCTCACCTAGTTGCACATCTAGAGAACATTATCTTATCTTGCTTAGCCATAATTAAAAGGAAAAGAAGAAAAATTGGTAGTCAACCTATCGCCCCCCTCCCCCCCCCCCGCTCTACTTGACCATAGTGCACTTTCAAGTTGTATCAGAGCCTCGGCTCTTGCTAAGGGCTTAACCGCCTAAGAGTATAATGGTCAATGAAAATGAGCCCGATGGTTCTAGTGCGGAAATCGCCAAAATGGCCGACACTATAACTAACCTACAAGAAACGGTCGGAACCCTCCAAACCGAATTGTCCATGGTTAGCTCTAGTGTTGGCTTGGAGGTTTCTAGCATAAAGAAAATGTTGGAGGCCATGATGGGGAAAACCAAGGAGCTCGAGGAACCACCTCACGCCGCCTATGATGTTAGCTCGGCTGATGGGTCCATTCCGGACATCGCCAAAATAGAAGCTAACATTGTTTTAGCCAAGGCGAAATCCAAGGCAAAAGCTGATAAAAAGGCTAAGAGCGGTGGTAGCTCCGAAGGCTCCAAGTATCATTCGGCTAACGGTTCGGGGTCGAATTCAAAAGTACCACCACCTCCCAATTATGACACTATCCATCCTATTGCCACAATGCCACACATTCTAAATGTTGGACTTCCTCACATGCTTAACACTAACGAATTCTCTTCTTGGAAGTTCGATATGGAGTCTCATATTTGAGGGTCTTGCACCACCTTGTGGAGAAGTGTTCTCCATGGATTTCATCCTCACGATGCAAGAAACTTGACTCCAAGAGAAGACGTGGAATTTCAACTCAACAAGACCGCTCTTGTCACTATCCAGAAGGCTCTCCCAAGAGAACATCTTGAACACATCCGCGGTATTAAGACCGCCAAAGAGGCTTGGGATAAACTTGACACCTTGTTTCAAGGCAATGCTAGCATCCAATCCTCCAAGTATGATGTGGCTCTTGACAAGTCCTAGAAATTCGTTATGCTTGAAGATGAAAGTCCCGAAGAACTATATAGAAGGGTTGTCACTCTTAGCAACCAATTAAGGGACTTTGGGAAAGAAGAGATCTCCGATGAGTGGATCAAGAGGAAGTTTGTCAAGGCCATAACTCCTTTCGAGAAGAACCTCTCCACTAGCATTCGAACAAGATCGGACTACAACTCCCTCAACTCCATTGGTGTTCTTAGTGAGTTCATAGCCATATCCCTATCTCACAAGAGCGCGGATGATGCTCTCACTCGCTCAAGAGGAGCTGGAAAGTCCCCCAACCTCGCCTTGAAGTCTAAGGCGGTTGCTCGGATAGAAGAAGTGGATGAGGATGATGAGGATGATGAGGATTATGAAGATACATACAAGGATCCTTACTCTATCTGATGATTATAGAAAGATAACCACATGTTTTGTTCGGAATGGAATCACTGCCCTTTTTTTGGGAAGATAAGTGGAAACCACAACTACATAAGGTAACTTTTCAAGGGTTATTCTCTTTTGCAAAGGATAAACTCCAGTCTGTCCATGAGTTTTCTTGCATACAGATTGCTTGCATAATTTCTTTCTGCGACTGACAACACAAGCATATGTAATCTCCAACCAAATGAGAAAGATCAATGGAAAAGTTCTATAAAAAATGCAAAGTTCTCTCCCAGCTCTATCTATCAACACAATTTTGATCAAATTCCTAATGATGTGGTATCCTATTGGATTTGGAAAAGCAAATATCAGTCAAAACATAAATTCTTTGCATGGTTATTGTTGCATGATAGAATCAACACCAGAGATATGTTGATTAGAAGGCATTGGAATGTTAGTGATTCCTCTGAGTGTGTCCTCTGTTCTGCTCACGAGTATGAGGACTGGAGACATCTATTTTTTAATTGTACTTACAGTACAAGAATCTGGAATTACCTACAAATTCCATGGTCACCAGGATCTGCTAATGAGGCAATCAGGTTTGCAAAGAAACATTTCCATGGTCCCTGTTTTCATGAAATAATCATCTTGGCCTGCTGGGGCATTTGGAAACAGAGAAATGGTTGGATTTTCAATAATATTAGACCCAGCTTTAGAGGCTGAAAGGCCTTGTTTGTTCACGAGGCCACCCTTCTTAAGTACATGGTGAAGAGAGATCTCTCTATTTTTTTGACATCATGGATTGATTCACTTCCTTGATCCCCCTTGTACATATTGTAAATAACTCTGTATTTTGTTTCATTTTTTAATAAATGGGGAGCTGTGGGGGTTTCCCCCACAGTATTGGTGTCAAAAAATATACATACTAGGGTGCTCACAAGTGCATTGCTCTAGCCATGCACGGCTATTGGAAGAGATGGGAGGCTCACAAGGCCGGTGCTCCTAGACCTTCAAGAAACAAGATCTACAAGAAGAAGGGAGGGGCGGCCAAGGAAATGCTTCAATTGTGGAAGTGCAAATCAGTTCCGTCAAGGAGTGTCCTTTTGAGCCAAGAGAAGAGAATGAAGAGAAGCTTGTTTGCAAGGACAAGAACAAAGCTCCACAAAACAAGAATCTCGCGAGAAGAGTCCCGAGGGCTCTATATGTTCAAGAAGGCCCCACATTGGAAACATACTACTCCGGAGATGAAGGAGAAGATGAAGTTGTAGGTGTTCCCCACGTTGCCATAGCTACGACTTCCTCTTCATCGGTCTCTCTATTCGAATCCCCCAATGAGAAGGCATTAGTCCGACCTACATGTCTCATGGCAAAAGCCACTGCGGTAATATCTTCCATCTCCAAGTCTATTGCTACTAGTTCTCCCTCATTATTGGATTGTGTTGAAAACATTGTGGATGATGAGGAGACCAAGAATCTTAGCTCTTGGCTATGTAGTCTTGAAGGTGAAACCAAGGAAAAGGTAAAGGCCCTCTTGAAGCAACTTGATGATGCTAACTCTCTCATAGATGAGAAGGAAGAGATCATCACGACCTTGGAGAGCTATGGTGGTGGTCATGAGAATCATGACAATGAGCTTGTAGAAGCTCTTGAGAAAGAACGATCCTTGAGAGCTTCTCTTGAAGAGAGACTATCTAGTTTAGAAGAGACTTATGCTATTAGTGTTTCCAAACTTAGGAAGGATAATGAAAAATCTCGTGCTTTAATTAAAATCTTTGGAGAAGAAGAGTTGAAGCTAGGGATAGCTCATGAGGAACTTGTTGAGCGTCATGGAAAACTAGAAAAGGAGTTCATGTCTCTTAAAGAAATCCATGAAAAACTCACCATATCCCGAAATAAGCTCCTAGCTCAACAATCTAATAAGAAAGTGACTTCCTCCTCTAATAGTATTGTTATCATGCCTACCTCTTGTACTACTACTAACTTTGTAGGAAGAGAGAAAATTCTCAATGATTCCATAACCTCTCAAGGAACCAAGAAAGGAAAGGAAGGACTTGGCTTCGTTGCCAAGTCAAAGAAGAAAACCAAGAGTGCCACCTCTCCCTCTCGGAATGTTGTCTTTGTGAAATAGGGAGAGGTGACCAAGGAGAAGGATACCAACGCCGTGGTGGGTGATGATACCTCTAGAGGGAGCATCACTCACAACGACTTTGCCGGAAATTAACCCCTCTTATGTTCTTATGAAATCTAGAGATGGTCATGTTTATGATAAATACGTTGGTACTTCTTATGGTAATGATTATCATTGGACTATTTGGGTTCCTAAGACCCTTGTTACTAACAAAAGATGACCCGTTGAAGGATGGGTACCTAAATCAAGAAATTGATCTCTTGTAGGGAAGTGCTTCCGGGTCGGGTAGATGGACGGTGGATAGTGGTGCATCCCAACATATGACCGGAAGAAATGACGCCATGAGTGAAGGGGAACGTAGCATAGAAAACAAAAAATTTCCTACGCGAGAGATACCCGAAAGGCCAAGATCTAATCTATGAGACGAAGTGCAACGGGCAACAAGAGGGTTAAGGAGAACACATACCCTCGAAGACTCAAAGTGGTACGAGATCAAATCTCGTTGTTGGCGTAGTCGTACTCACACCGATCCCGATAGCGAGAAGATGGCACCGCAATCCGGCGGTGCATCCGTGATCGGTCACACGTACGGTTGATGACGACCTCCGTTCCCTCGTTCCAGCGGGGCGCGGAAGTAGAGGATCCCTCGGAACTCCAGCAGCACGACGACGTGGTGTGGTGGAGAAAAACATTGCTCAGGGCTTCGCCAAGCGCACGAACAAGTGGTGGAGCAGCGGCAGGAGGGAGGAAGAGATGACACAAGTGTGTGTTGTGGTGGGAGAGGGAGCTCTCACCCCTCCTTTTATAGGAGGGGATGGAAGCCACGAATTTTTGGCTGCCTCCACCTCTCCCTCATCATGTGAGTGGAGTCTCCACTCAACCCACTCATTCTTCCATGAATTCCCACTCAAAATCCCAAGGGTTTTCTTTAATAAATAAATAAAACAATTTTATTTCTTTATTTTAATATTTGTTAATTCCATTAACAAACATTAACATATAACCCCTTGAGTTAGTTGTTAAATCTATTAACAACCTTTTGATAAGAATCCCCTTGAACTATTTCAAAATTACTCGAAACAATTTCGGTGACTATTTCAATATTCCCCGAAACAATTTCGGTGCTGTCCAAACTTTTCTCCGATATTCCGTATCCTCTCAAATGCGTCATCGAACCTTAAGTGTGTCACCCTACGGTTCGCGAATAAGATAGACATGATCGAGACTCCTCTCCGATCAATAATCAACAGCGGGATCTGGAGATCCGTGATGACTCCTATATATTCAACGATGACTCTCGTGATCGTGTGAACCAACAACGCCGTGAACTATTCCCTTTGTCTCGCGATATTTTACTTGTCCGAGATTCGATCATTGGTATCAACCATACCTTGTTCAATCTCGTTACCGACAAGTACTCTTTTCTCGTTCCCGTGATATAACATCCTTTGTGATCATATCACGTGCTTGCAAGCGGTTTCGATGTGATATCACCGAGAGGGCCCAGAGTATATCTCTCCGTCATTTGGATGGACAAATCCCACTCTTGATCCATGATCCTCAACTAATACTTTACGAATACTTAACGACACCTTTATAGTCACCCTGTTACGGTGTGACGTTTGATGCCATCAAAGCACTCTTCCGGTATCAGTGATTGACATGATCTCATGGTCTAAGGAATAAGTTACTTCGTATGTTTGATATAACAATGTAAACTAAATGACTTGATCGCATTGCTATATTATCTTTGGGTATATGTTCATCACATCATTCTTCTAATGACATGACCCCGTTATTAATAACATCCAATGTTCATGATCAGGAAACCTTGATCATCTATTAATCAACGAGCTAGTTAAAAGAGAGGCTTTACTAGGAACCATTGTTTGTTTATTAAGCACAAATGTATCAACGTTTCCGGTTAATACAATTCTAGCATGAGAAATAAACATTCATCATAAACAAGGAATAAGATAATAACCATTTTATTATTGCCTCTCGGGCATATTCCCTTCAGTCTCCCACTTGCACTAGAGTCAATAATCTAGTCTGTAAGCACTTTAACACATATGGCGTACCAGTGTTATTACCATGCTTCGCATGCGGTAAACATCATCAAAAAGATCTGAACTGTTCAGGTCCTATTGTATTTGCATGTTCTTTGCGTCTACACGCATCACTCATTCTCTAATGAGATGGCTTTGTATATATATAGTCAATTCGTGAAAACTTAATTCCTCAGCTTAAACTGATGTCACTAACATTGTGAAAATGTAGCTTCATAGTGTTAGCATTCTTGGAAACTCACCAAGTTCCGGTGATACCTTAATTCCTCAGCTTAAACTGATGTTACTAACATTGTGAAAATGTAGCTTCATAGTTTCAGCATTCTTGGAAATTCACAAAGTTCAATAAAGAACTCCTTGACACAAAATACGCTTATAATTAGTTGTCAACACAACGATATACTTTAGCCTTTGTTGTAGTATCTGTCACAATATTTTAATTTTGAAACTCTTTCAAATCCAGCATGGAACTTTCTTCCATCCTATTGTGCTACCCTTCATCACATATTTTAATTGAGATAAAATTACTTGAATAAATGACAAGACTATTAGTGTAACATATTACAACTATTATTTTGTCATTACTATATAGGAAAACATATCCTTAGCATTTCTAAAATGACACAAGGATCTCTCCCACTGTTGTCTAATCATCATATGAATTATCCTACTATAACATTTTATAGCATAGGACTCATCTGGTTGTGTACATAGCATGGAAACATGACTTAGAAATCTCAATTTCAATGATGCTCATCATGTGTCAAAACACATGAATCTTGCTCAATTATTTTCCATGTGACAAGAACTCCTTCTTATCAATTGTATATTGACTTACTTCAATATTTCATCTATGTAATTTGGCTTCAATCATATCAGGCGCTTCAATCCATCTTTTATAGATATCGATGCCCAATATCTTCTAAGCCTTTCATCAATATGAAATCTTAACCGTGTTAATTTAAAATACATATTTTCCAATCAACCATATGTCATCTACATAAAGTATTGGAAATATGTCATAACGCTCCCACTTAGTTTCTTGTAACTTTACAAGCATCTTTATCGTTCATGATGGAATCAAACTCTTTTGATAACTTCATTAAGGTAAAGATTTCAACTTCGTTATGCTCACTTCAACCATTGAAGTGCGCATGCCTTTCTAGCAACCTTTTGAATTTTACAAAACTCTCAGACTGTGTCAAGTACACATCCTTGAACAAACTTCCTCGAGAGGAGAATTGGTTTTGTTATTCAACATCCATATCATAATATGTAACTTTGCTAGAACTATCTGCAAAGACTAAGCATCACTACGGAAGATCGAAATCTTGTAGTAGTCAACTCTTTGAACTTCGTCGAAAACAACTTTTCGATAAGTATCCATGTCTTTGTCGCTATATAGACCCCTTTTGCTATCGTTAGGCATCATGCCTATCGAAAAGACTACCAAGTCACATACTTGATATTCATACAAGGATACTATGGCGGATATAATGACTCATAGTCAATTTTACGAAGTCAGGGCCCATCATTTGCTTCCTTTATAAGGTCCAGGTCCTTTTGTTGTCAAAACAACACTTTACACTTAAACCACAAGTTGTTCTAAGTACAAAGTTTTTGGACTTTTCTAGTACAGCTCGCAAACTCATTTGAAGTATCTACAACATTTGTAGTGTCTTCTACTTAGTCAAAATAGTAAACCCCGGAACAACTTCCAGTGCTGCGCTACTCTTGACATGATAACGAAGATTCTCTAACCTCGTTGAGTTTGTACTGTGCTCCCACTCACTTGTTTCGCAAGAACTACTTTCTCGAGAAATCAACCCTTTCTGACAAACAACATTTGTCTTTTGGTTCGGTGATAGGAGAGATACCCAATGTTTTATTTGGGATAACCTTATAAACATATATTTATCCTATTTTGGTTGTAAATATTTTACACATGCTATGCATACCAAAACTTAAGAAAGTGACAATTCGGGTCACTACCCAAACCATATCTTATATGTTGTCAATTTCAGCGGATCATGATGGTGCTCTTTTCAGTGGAAAAACGGTTGTCACTAATGTATAAACTACAAAATTATAATGGCAATTTTATTAATCTTACCATGTCAAACAGGGTTTGATTTTGTCTTTTGAATACTCCAATCTAATGTGGGGTATTCGAGAAGTATAAGTTGTAGAACAATTCTGCAACTTCTCAGATGTTTTGCTAAACTTGTAACTCAAACTTTATCCTTTATGATCCAATCATAAATACTTGATTATCTTGTTACATTGATTTTAACTTCATATTAACAACCTTTTGAACCAATTCAAAATGTCAAACTCTGTTCCCTTTAAATAGATATACTCACATATCTACTTAAATCATCGACAGAATTTTATGAAGGAAAAATTAATCCACCATACATGACTACACATAATGGACTATATACATCAATATGTATAATCTCCACTAAATTAGTCATCCATTCTACTTTGGCCTATGAACGGAATTCTAGTCATCTTTTGGAAGAGGTCTCACAAGCGTCAATTTACTCAAAACAAAATGACTCCGGAAGTCCATCAATATGGAGTTCCTTCATGTTTTCCTTTCCGATATGAACTAAAATGGTGGTGTCACAATTTAAGTGAAAATCTTTTACGTCTTGCAACGTTTAGCATTCAGTCTTATAGATGTTTACTTTACCAACATGATTTATATTAACATATCCATCAATTATGGAATATGATCATAGTTTGAACAATCTCATTTGTTCTCACAAAAGACTAGAACAAAATAACAAATTATTAAGTTCTTCAAATAAATCTTGACTGGTTGGTTCGATACGACAATGAACACAATAACACTTTATTTATGTTCTTGTCATAATCGATTCCACATCTATTACTAGTTCCTTTTAGGCCCTTGTATTTCTTTCATTGCGTTGCTTTGTATGACAACTCATACCAACCAATGTGGTATCAAAATACCAAAAATACTTTGTTAACTAGTAATACATCTATATCTTGTATATCAAGTATATACTCCTGAGCTGGACTTTTCCAGTTATCTTCTTTTCTGCCATATATCTATTTGTAATTCTATTTTCAATATTCCCTTTCCTTTATAGAAGAATCATTCAACATCAAACAATGCTAGTGTTACTAGCTCATTTTCTTTGGCGTGTTAGTCATATACTATCACCCATTGAGTCATACTTTGAGTTTGATTGTTCTACTAATATCACCATATTAATAGTATTCTTCTAGATTCCACTCTTAGCAATCTCCAAGTAAGGTAAACTACTTTACCCATACTTCTAGTCCATCCCCTCATAACAATTTTATGATTAAGCTACTATAGCTCGAAGGAAGGAATTTAGAGGATAATTTTTAGCGCCCAACTTCTTGGAATATTCAAATGCCTAGCGTCTACAATCATTGCATATATTCAGATAATATAAGCAAACATTGTCACGCTAAATTATACTCAATCATGTTGCAACAAATAAGTTTCTAGATATCAATATATCTTTCACTTGATTGTTTCTGAAAAACTACTCTTTTCAGTTCCAAAATCACCTTGATCAACAAAACGTTCTTTTGAAGATAAAGTAATACGAAAACAACCATGACTCTGGATTCTAAGTAGGAATTATTTGCTCTCTAGATTAATCAATCATTAACTAGATGGAGCTAGGTAGGAAATACCAAAAATCTACAATAGGACTCAATTTTAAATTTCACTAATACGGTACCAATCTTAAATGGTATTTACCAGATCATAACAGTTATATCTCAATTAACAATCTAAGTGTAAGGTAGTTATGTGGATGCCAATGAATACTACAATTTGTGCAAATTCACTTTGATTTGTTGTTCATGATAAATAAGTTCAAGTTAATTCAAAAATTAAACCATGAACTCCCACTCAAAAACAACATCCCCCTTAGTCGTCTTTAGTGATTACACAAACCAAATTCACTACACCAAAACCAATCATCACGTGAGATGATGTAGCTTCAAAGGCGAACATCGACATGTTCATCATATCATCCATATGACTCATGCTTTACCTTTCGGTTACGTGTTCCGAGGCCATGTCTGTACATGCTAGGCTCGCCAAGTAGAACCGTAGTATTGCGTGTGTTTCAAGGCCATGTCTGTACATGCTAGGCTTGAAAACACCCGTTGTATGCGAACGTTGAGTCTATCACACCCGATCATCACGTGGTGTCTCGAAACGACGAACTTTCTTAACGGTGCATACTTAAGGAAGAACACATTATTATCTTGATATTAAGTGAGAGGGATCATCTTATAATGCTACCATCGTTATCTAAGCAACACAAGATGCATAAAAAGGATTAACATCACAAACATCACATGAAAGGATAACGTGATATGATATGGTCCTTCTTGCACTTGATCTCCATCATGTGCATTATGGTATGATCTCAATCATTCCACCGGCGTGGTACCAAGTACCACGGTACCCCAAACTTGATTGTCCATCAATAAGAAGACAACCATATGGATACCTTCCGGTATATCAATAATTTACAAAATAGATCATCTCATAATCAAATTTGTAATATTGACCATATCAATTCACATGCCCAGCAAAAACTAGTTAGACGCTTCTAATTTATTTTTGCATATTTTACGTGGCTTAGGGCTTTCGAGGATAGAACCGTTCATACCTACGAACATCAACCACAACGTTGATAAACACATTTTTAACAACCCTTCATAGATTAGATCTTAACTATAGTAGGAGAAACAGACACCCGCAAGCCACTTATGCAATACAAGTTGCATGTCAGTTGTGGAACAAGTCTCATGTACGTGGACATGTAAGGTTAGTCCGGGCCGCTTCATCCCACTATGCCACTAAGATCATAAAATAATCAAGGAGGTAATAACATGATCATGAACGCCCACATACACCTATGTGTTCTACCCGTACAAAACATCTACGCATAGATCCGGCTCTGATACCACTGAAGGGGAACGTAGCATAGAAAACAAAAAATTTCCTACGCGAGAGATACCCGAAAGGCCAAGATCTAATCTATGAGACGAAGTGCAACGGGCAACAAGAGGGTTAAGGAGAACACATACCCTCGAAGACTCAAAGTGGTACGAGATCAAATCTCGTTGTTGGCGTAGTCGTACTCACACCGATCCCGATAGCGAGAAGATGGCACCGCAATCCGGCGGTGCATCCGTGATCGGTCACACGTACGGTTGATGACGACCTCCGTTCCCTCGTTCCAGCGGGGCGCGGAAGTAGAGGATCCCTCGGAACTCCAGCAGCACGACGACGTGGTGTGGTGGAGAAAAACATTGCTCAGGGCTTCGCCAAGCGCACGAACAAGTGGTGGAGCAGCGGCAGGAGGGAGGAAGAGATGACACAAGTGTGTGTTGTGGTGGGAGAGGGAGCTCTCACCCCTCCTTTTATAGGAGGGGATGGAAGCCACGAATTTTTGGCTGCCTCCACCTCTCCCTCATCATGTGAGTGGAGTCTCCACTCAACCCACTCATTCTTCCATGAATTCCCACTCAAAATCCCAAGGGTTTTCTTTAATAAATAAATAAAACAATTTTATTTCTTTATTTTAATATTTGTTAATTCCATTAACAAACATTAACATATAACCCCTTGAGTTAGTTGTTAAATCTATTAACAACCTTTTGATAAGAATCCCCTTGAACTATTTCAAAATTACTCGAAACAATTTCGGTGACTATTTCAATATTCCCCGAAACAATTTCGGTGCTGTCCAAACTTTTCTCCGATATTCCGTATCCTCTCAAATGCGTCATCGAACCTTAAGTGTGTCACCCTACGGTTCGCGAATAAGATAGACATGATCGAGACTCCTCTCCGATCAATAATCAACAGCGGGATCTGGAGATCCGTGATGACTCCTATATATTCAACGATGACTCTCGTGATCGTGTGAACCAACAACGCCGTGAACTATTCCCTTTGTCTCGCGATATTTTACTTGTCCGAGATTCGATCATTGGTATCAACCATACCTTGTTCAATCTCGTTACCGACAAGTACTCTTTTCTCGTTCCCGTGATATAACATCCTTTGTGATCATATCACGTGCTTGCAAGCGGTTTCGATGTGATATCACCGAGAGGGCCCAGAGTATATCTCTCCGTCATTTGGATGGACAAATCCCACTCTTGATCCATGATCCTCAACTAATACTTTACGAATACTTAACGACACCTTTATAGTCACCCTGTTACGGTGTGACGTTTGATGCCATCAAAGCACTCTTCCGGTATCAGTGATTGACATGATCTCATGGTCTAAGGAATAAGTTACTTCGTATGTTTGATATAACAATGTAAACTAAATGACTTGATCGCATTGCTATATTATCTTTGGGTATATGTTCATCACATCATTCTTCTAATGACATGACCCCGTTATTAATAACATCCAATGTTCATGATCAGGAAACCTTGATCATCTATTAATCAACGAGCTAGTTAAAAGAGAGGCTTTACTAGGAACCATTGTTTGTTTATTAAGCACAAATGTATCAACGTTTCCGGTTAATACAATTCTAGCATGAGAAATAAACATTCATCATAAACAAGGAATAAGATAATAACCATTTTATTATTGCCTCTCGGGCATATTCCCTTCAATGAGCAATATTGAACCTCCATTATCTCATCTCAATTGCGTCACTATTGGTGACAATTCCGAACTTAAGGTATTGGGACGAGGCAAGGTTGCTATCTCAAATGATGTATCAATTGAGAATGTTCTCCTTGTTGAGTCCCTTGGTTATAACTTGATGTCCGTTCTTCAACTTGCAAATTGTGTTTTACCTCTTTCTTTAATAAAGACAATGTGATTGTCACTTGGGAAACAACTCTTAAAGTAGCTTTTGTGTGGTTTTTCGAGAACGGAATATATGTAGTGGACTTCTCTAAAGGACACACGTGTGCCGCGACATGCCTAATGGCTAAAGTTGATGTGGGGTGGCTTTGGCATCGACGGTTAGCCCACACCAATATGAGAATTTTGCATGACCTTCAAAGTGGCAATCATGTTTTAGGACTAACCAAGGCTAAGTTTGCTAAAGATCGTGTGTGTAGTTCTTGTGCCTTTGGAAAGCAACATGGAGAATTCCACCCAACCAAGACTAATATCTCCACCACAAGGATCCTTGAGCTCATTCACTTAGATCTCTTTGGTCCACTATCTTATGATAGTATTGGAGGAAAGAAGTATTGCTTGGTGATTGTGGATGATATTGTTGGGTGTATTTCTTCAAGAGGAAGAGTGAGACTCAAAAGAGAGTCATTGAGTTTATCACTCTAGTGGAGCGCCAACACAATGCTTCCATATTGGCCATTCGGAGTGATAATGGTACGGAGTTCAAGAACTATACTGTTGAGGGATTTCTTAGTGAAGAGGGCATTCTCACCAATACTCCTCTTCCTACACCCCTCAACAAAATGGTGTTGCGGAAAGTAAGAACCGACCTTTGATGGATGCAGCTAGGACAATGATTGCGGAGTTATCTTCTCCTTATAACTTTTGGGCCGAAGCCGTCTCCACTGCTTGTCATGCTACCAACCGGTTATATCTCCGCAAGATCTTGAACAAGACTCCCTATGAGATTCTCACGGGCAAGAAACCGGACGTATCTTACTTCAAGGTCTTTGGTTGCAAGTGCTTCATTCGCAAGAAAGGTAAACATTTGTCAACATTTGAGACCAAATCTTATGAAGGTATTTTTGTTTGCTTTGCCACAAATGCTCACGCATATAGAGTCTACAACAAGTCCACCGGACAAGTTGAAGAAGCTACAGACGTGGTGTTTGATGAGGATAACGGCTCCCAAGGGGGCGTATATATCATGATGTTGTAGGAGATGCAATTCCTACCATCGTCATAAGAAGAATGGGGATTGGTGAAATAATTCCCATTGAGGTTTATCGGATGACGGAGGGAGAAGGACTATGCCCCACTCAAGTGGAGCCATTGACTACACCCACTGATACACAAGCTACCCAACAAGATGCACCAAGCCCTCAAGCTAATGATCAAGGTCAAGTAAGTAATCAAGGCCAAGATAATGATCAAGGCCAAACTTCTCATCAAAGTCATGATCAAAGTCCCACCATTGTTGAGAGAGATCAACCTAGTGGTGATCCTTTACCAACTAATGATCAAGGACGAGATGAAGATGGACATGTCTTGGATGAAGAAGGTTATTCTCAAGCAATATACAAAGAATCTTTGGAGGAGATACTAGCTGGTAGAGCAAAGAGAAGGCTAGAGAATCTTGAACGAGCGGGTGACACGGAGGACAAGATACTTGGGCAAGTTCGTGGAAGGGTTGTCACTAGGAATTAATTGGCGGATTTTAGCAAGGCTCGTGCTTTTGTGTCTCTCATTGAACCCAAGAAGTTTTATGAAGCTCTCGAAGATCAAGATTGTCTTGAAGCCATGCATGATGAACTCAATAACTTCGAGCGCAACAAAGTGTGGAAGTTAGTGCCAAGGCCCAAGGATTGCAAGAATGTTATTGGCACCAAATGGTTGTTCAAGAACAAGCAAGACAAAGATGGTATCGTCACTCGCAACAAGGCAATATTGGTGGCTCAAGGGTTTTCTCAAGTCAAAGGTGTTGATTTCGGTGAAACCTTTGCCCTCGTAGCTCGTCTTGAATCCATTCGCATCTTACTTGCTTATGCATCATAATTTTATGTTGCAACAAATGGATGTTAAGAGTGCTTTCCTAAATGGTCCCATTAGTGAGTTAGTATATGTTAAGCAACCTCCGGGTTTCAAGGATCCCAACCACCCCGATCACGTCTATAAACTCAATAAGGCACTCTATGGACTTAAACAAGCTCCACGTGTGTGGTACGAGCACCTTAAAGAGTTTCTAGTGGATCAAGGGTTTAATGTTGGTTTAATCGATCCCACCCTCTTTACTAAGACGGTTGGAGGTGACTTATTCATATGCCAACTCTATGTGGATGACATTATTTTTGGGTCTACTAACACTTTGTTCAATGAAGAGTTTTGCAAGCTTATGACCAATAGGTTTGAGATGTCTATGATGGGAGAATTGGAGTTTTTCCTTGGCTTTGAAGTGAATTAATATCATGAAGGAACCTTCATCAAACAAGACAACTACACTGAAGACATGCTAAAAAGATTCAACATGCATGACGCCAAGCCTATGAAGACTCCCATGCCCACAACCACTGACTTGAAACCCGACCCCAACGGTAAAGAGGTAGATCAAAAGGTATACCGCTCCATGATTGGCTCTTTGCTCTACCTTTATGCATCTAGACATCATGTATAGTATAGGTAAATGTGCAAGGTTTCAAGCCTCTCCAAAGTCATTTGGAAACGGTGAAACGAATCTTTCGGTATTTAGTTCATACCCCAAATTTTGGTCTTTGGTATCCCAAGGGTTCCAGCTTTCAGCTCATCGGGTATTTGGATGCGGCTTATGCGGCAGAGAAGACAGATAGGAAGTCCACATCTCGGGGTTGCCAATTCCTTGGCCGCTCACTAGTATGTTGGTCTTCAAAGAAGCAAAACTGCATTGCTCTCTCCACCACCGAGGCCGAGTATATCTCCGCGGAAAGTTGTTGTGCCCATTTCTTTGGATGAGTCAAACCTTCAAGGATTATGGTATTCATTTTGACAAGGTTCCTCTTCTTTGCAACAATGAGAGTGCTATCAAGATCGCCCACAACCCCTTTCTTCACTCCAAGACGAATCACATTGAGATCCGTCATCATTTTATTCGGGATCATGTTGAGAATGTATGTATCCACCAAGGATCAGCTTGCCGATATCTTCACGAAGGCCCTTGATGAACCAAGATTTCGAGCTTTGAGGAATGAACTAAATGTCATCGATTCTTCCAACTTCACTTGAGACCTTGCATATGTACCTTCATTATATGTGTTATTAGGTTTGGATGTAGGCATGGACATAGGGGGAGCGTCACTCAACACATGAGTATACACTCCTGTTATTATGCAAAAATCAATTCTCATTGCATATCTAGTCAATTTTTGACTTATTGTGCTTAATTGTGAGTAGTACTCTTGGACCCAAGATATATCTTCGCGGTGCCAAAGTACACACTCAAACATGGTGGCTTCGGCCACCGACCTACCCCTCTCGGAGTTGTTAGTATTTTTTTGGCTTTTTCACGAATATCCTATTTCCCCTTGACAACTTGTGCGGGTTCGGCTTTTATTTCTTTGCATTTTGCGAACCCCATCGAGCAATGTCTCTCGTATGACAGTTACCATCTTCCATCCCAAGCTTCCTTTGCCCAAAACACCATTCCAATCTTAATACTTTCGTTTTTCCGTTCTTGGCGCGCGAAAACTGTGCCTGACGGAGGCTCCGGTGAAACCACCGGAGGCTCTGTTGCGGCTGTCCACCGGAGCCCACCGGTACCTCCGCTGGTGCGAAATTCTCCCAGCGGATCTGTACCGCACTGTGCTAAATGGACAGAGGGCGCCGGCTCCGGTGAAACCACCGGAGGCTTTGCCCGTTGCGGTTCTGCGGGATAAGATCTAGGGCGAGCAGGGTCAACAAGATCCCAATCTCATTTCCTCCCACTCGCCCTCCCTCTTCTCCCTCTAAACCGCCGCCACCCCCCACGTCTCCGCCGCCGGGAAGGGTGCTCCACCGCCGGGAGACTCTCCTCCTTGCCTTGGACCACCCCGGGACCTTCTTCCTCCTCACCTTCCACCATGGATGCGGGTATGTAAGCTCTCTCTCTCTCTCGTCTAGTTGATGGATGGGGAAGCACTAGGAGCCACATGTTCTTCACATCTAGATGCGTGGATTTAGGTTTTGGAGTAGGAAATCACTAGTACAAAACCTAGAAACCTAGATTGTGAGTATTAGGTTTAAATCACTTTGGTTCTTAGGGTGGATTTGTTCATGTTCCCTACCCCTTGTTATTCAACCCTAATGCTCTTCATATCTTTGTTTCTTGGATTTGTGTGTCACATAAACATGAGCATTACCTCTTCTTCATGATTTTGTTGCTATCTCTTTTTCATAGATGCATCCGGTTCCAAGGGCAAGGGCAATGGCACTCGCACCAAGAGAGTGGCTAGTCGCAAGGCTCCAAGGGTTGATGAAATTGAGGAAACATTGGACCCATCTTAGCCCAAGCGCAAGATGAGATTCCCGGCTCCCGAGAAAACTTTGCCTCGAAAGGAAAAATCAGCTTCTCAAATGTCCGAGGGAGTGTTCTTGGCACAACGTCGCGAGAACCCATACATCATTGAACGCAACCGCTTGATGCCACAGTTCCGGGGTATGGATCCTCGTTTTCACACCGTGTTTCAAAGCCAAATTTATCATGAGATCTTGATGAGGAAATCCAAGGAGAATGTTACTCCTCAACATGCTATCAACTTTGGTCATATGGAGAGGAAGCCCGAGTACTTTGGTGAAGCACTGCAGCTTGTTGATGCTTTTGGTCTTGCTCCCATTATGCAAGTCCAACAAGATTATGATGAAGGATTGGTTTGTGAGTTCTTGGCCATAGTACACCTCGCTAATGAGACAGAGCGTCATCTTATTTGGATGACCAAGGGACATCAACTCACTATCAAGTGGTCCGAGGTTGGAGTTCTCCTTGGTGGCTACCCGGATCATGGACCCTTTGCCGGTGGAGAGGAGTTTGACAGTGGATGGTTCCGTGTTCATGCTACCAATACTCAATCACTCTCCAAGGATCAACTCACTCCTCTGTATCACTGGAAGAAATTTGTTGTTGGGTTTGTCAAAGGTCTCTACCCCACTTATGATATTATGCTCTGCATCTATCGAGAGACCATCAACCCCAAGGCGGGGAACATTGATGAGATCCAAGGCTTCCTCAAGAATCTTATGCTTCTTACTCATGAGAAGCGTCTCTCCGGTCTGACTCAGAGGCTCGATGTGCTTGATTATCTGTGGAATGAGCTGTGGCATGTCGTTATACAGAGGAAGAATGCTTTCTTTGGGCCTTTCATCATGAAGATCATCTTGAATGTGTGGGAGAACAAGTTCCTGGACGATCCTCTTGATGATAGTAATTGGATCCCACATATGGAGAAGATGCTTCTTATCAAGGACCACACCAGCCTATTGTGCATCCCACTCCTGCTGCTCGCAAAGGCAAGGCCAAGCCACGGGTCATCATTGATGAGGAAGATGAAGAAGAGTAAGTTGGTCCCTCTCGTCCTCCTCCTTCTGACGGCGCCTTCAAGTGGATGGAAAGGGCCCTCAAGAAAGTTTTAAAAGTGAACAAAAGATTGAGCAGCATAAATGGGAAGTTCACTATGACAAGGAGCTCAAGCACCTCAAGGAAGCGCAGGCAGAGCATCAGCTTCGTCGTGATGGAGGGGAATCTGTGGAGTCCCTGGTGCAAGATAGCATCACCAACTGGGACAAGTGGCAAGCCAAGGATTCCACGGGAAAGCTCATCGACTGGTCTAACGAGGAAGCAGGAGAAGAGGTCACCAGCTCTCGCCGCCGCGCCCGCCCTCCGAGCATGGATAACTCCTCGAGTGATCTTTGGACGTTAGCATCGGTCTCCTCCCTCTTTTATTATCTTGATGCCAAAGGGGGAGAGATATCTACTTAGGAGCGGGCATTTGCATGGGATCTCTCTCAATCGTGTTTTTGATTTGCATCTTTCATCTTGCTTGAGAGAGTTGGTTATTTGAAAACTTCATTTGTTTAATTATTGTGCGTTGTGAACCTCGTAATGCATTATGTGAGCTTGTGAACTTAGTACCTTAATTATATCACTTGTTGTTTGCTCACTACTATATTTGTGTTTAGCTATCCATATTGTTTAAATTCTATCAACATGAAGGGAGCATATATCTAGGGGGAGCTCTGTTCATGTTGTGTGAGTTATATGACAACATAACTATTGGTCTAATGACTATCTGAGAGTATTTGCAGGTCCTATTAGATACATATGAAAATGCCCGGGTTCAACAATTATACAATCTCAATGGGTTACAAAAATGTTTCGAATGGAAAGAGCTCGAAGAAACAAAGCTGGGGAGCCATTTTTGCAAGCAGCGGAGGCTCCGGTGAAACTACCGGAACCTCCGCCGCATGCAATTCCCCGCACATCGAGGCGCTGGCCTCCGGTGTAGGTTCCGGTGGAACCTTCGCTAAAAACACCTTCGGGTGCATAAGAGTGGAGGCTCCAGCGGAGCCTCCGGTGTATATCCGCTGGGCGGAGCCTCCGGTGAAACCACCGGAGCCTCCGCTGGCTTCACTGCCCCACTGTGGGGCTGGCCTCCGGTGCGGGCTCCGCTGAAACGCCGTTCGGATGGATAAGAGCGGAGGCTCCATCGGAGCCTCTGGTTGACCTCCGGTGTGCGGAACCTCCGCCCTACATGTTCAAATATGAAGACAGCGAGCTGCGCGCGTGCGCATATAAGAAGACCACCGGAGCCTCCGGTGCTGCGTGGAATGCACAACGGCCACTTGGGGGAAGGGGTATTTAAAGGCTTCCTCTACCTCATAAATGCTTAAGCTTTGTCTATTCTCTCTCCTAGCAATTAATGAAAGCTTCAACCTCCTAGATCTCCCTCTCTAACCACCCAAACACTCTGAAACTTTGTGGAGAGCTAGAGGAGACCCAGATCTGTGATTCAACCAAAGGAATTTCAAATCCATCCACCACATCCTAGTAGATCTAGAATTCTACTTGAGGCCTAGAAACCTTAGTAGATCTTGTGCTTGTAGTTTCCACCTTGTTGTAAGAAGCTTCGGATCCGTTGAGAGCCTCCATCAATCTTGCGGAGTGTCCTCAACCTTGTGTAAAGGTTCGATCAACGCCTTCAAGTCGACCTCATAGTGGAAACGAGAATCTTCCTCACCAGAGAAGCTCAAGGAGAATAAGGTGTGCACAACCGTGCTATTGAGGAGCGCCTAGGTGGCTCCCCACCTCTCCAACGTAGATGTGCTTCTTTTGAGAAAGAACTACGGGAAACATATCCTTGTCTCCTTGTTTACACTTGTGGTTTGTCTTGGTGCCTTTCGTTTTACTTCCATTGCGTATCTCATCTTGTATCACTTAGGTTGCTCACCTAGTTGCACATCTAGAGAACCTTATCTTATCTTGGTTAGCCATAATTAAAAGGAAAATAAGAAAATTTGGTAGTCAACCTATTCACCCCCCCTCTAGTTGACCATAGTGCACTTTCACCAAGACTTGTGATGAGCTAACAGACAGTTCATGGCTGTTCATGTCTGACTGAGGCGAGAAAACTGACGAAGCAGCTGCTCGAAGACTCTCCGTCCAAATTTCTCAGTCCCCCAGTAATAAAATCCTCCCAAGTTCTGGCAGTGATGTGCGCCATTGGTCCACTGCAGCCAGAGGGCCGCCTCGCCTGTGAAGTACATGACGGCGGTGTCTACCAAAATCTCCCGGTCCACTCTACACACTCGAAAAATAGGATTCACACTTGATTTTCCACTCTAGAGGTCCCTCCCCATTGAAACTTGGGCAATCGACTCTTGGTGTTATTCCCCTGTCTTGCTCCCTCTCGCGATTTCTCGAATGAAAATGTGGAGAAACAAGGAGCGGGTAAGCGGACGTACCCTTGGTCGGGGTCGAGATGGGAGGAGGCCCCATCAGCGATCCCCGTTGGTTGATGTCGACGCAGTGGCCATCTGGCCCGTGAAGCCCATTGTCACATGGTGAGACTCGACTGACGTCAACACACATATCCGCCCTCTGTTCCGACGGCGAGTTGGGTGTCGTCACAGTCGTACCACGCGTCGTCGTCGTCTGCACCCCAACGATCCAATCGAGGTGGACGCGTAGCTCCCCTAGATCGGCTTGTAGCGTCTCGACGGCTTGATCCATCTTCGGCTTCCAGAGTGCCAGATCGATCAGCACATGCTTCACCTCCTCAAGCAATCCCACCTTCGTCTCCACTGCCCCCATCTGGTTGCCGAGGCTGTCCAACTTCTCGCTCGGCTCCTTGATCGCGCTGACGAGCGCCGCCAACTGATCCTTGAGGTCCAATTCCCCCATGATTTGCTTGACGGAGCGGGTGTGAGGGCCAGGATGTGTGGCTCTGATACCAGAATGGCAGATCCTAACTCGATTTCTCACTTGCTCTTAGAATTCACGGTACAATGGGTTCTCAATAGTCTCAGCAAGCAAGGGGGGTCTGGGAAAGAGAGAGAGTCAGGACGAGGAAGAGGAGTACAGTAGGAGGAAGGAGACCCGTGTTCGGGTTTCTGGTAGATGCCCTCTCTCGTGCTGTCCCGGTCTCTTTTATTATCCGGTCCACGAGCCAGGTGGGTAACGTGTGTTCTCACGCCACACGCGAGTGGGCCGCCTTGTCTTCTCGCCGCTGGGCTTCTGGATGGGCTCTTGGGCCTGCGAGCCCATGACACACCGCGACACATAGAACCAAAATGTGGCACGGATTAAATAATAATTGAAACTAAATTGTTAGAAGCATGCCATATTACTCCGATATGGGATCTCTCATGAAATCAATGAGATCTGCCGCAACGAAAACATAGGAGTACTAGGGAAATATTTTGTTCCAAACAGGCGGACAGACTGAAATATTCCTCTCAGACACACTGTCCCTCTCGATGAAAGCATATTTTTTTAAGAACATCATGCACGCAACCTCATGGAAGTTTACGGGTAAAGAAATGGTTACATGATCGACCTACGATATCACGATCACAAAAAAAGGAAATAGGAAAAAAAAAGGCCCCATCCTGTAAGCGCGTTGTGCATATTTTAACCGAGGCCGCATGCATACATGTGATGCTTATAAATACTCACGTTCCTACCGTAGTGTATCTGCGTATCCCACTCATGAGATACCCTCTTGCTGTACTATATGCCTAGTGCATCGTCTGATGATCGACATGATCAGATATACGAGCTGGAGTCTACTCCTGCTGTACTATATGCATAGTGCATCCCACTTATGAGATACCTTGGTGTAATATATGCAAAGTGTGTCGACTAATGCTCGACATGATCAGATATTCCCTTGCTGTAGACTTTAAGTTTTTCTTTCTAGCAGGCAGTTTTGTATTGATCACTTGTAACACAATGCTGTCAAAACACTTTTTCTATCTTAATGACATGACATGCTCTGCATGTTCTATCTTAATGACATGACCACGAGACAATCCATCTGTGTATCACGTTGGTTGAGGTACCAGCTAGTTCTATAATTTTTTTTTTCTTTTTCGGGTAGTTTTATAATTTGTTGATCAATGATCCAATGATCAGATACGTAACACACGAGAGAGTCAAGGAGCGACATAATGCACATCTTCCTTTTTTCTTTCTTAAACATGAGCTATATTGATATCAAATACTCTCTCCGTATCAAAATGTAAAATGTTTTAGCATTCCCTAGACAAAACGTATCTCGACATGTTTTAGTGTAAAATGCATATGAATCTATACAATATGAATCTCCGGTTGCATCTCCGGGGGAAACCTCAGATCCCATCGGGATCGAGCGATGGCAGCGTCCCGGCGTCGTATTCCCTCTTGCGGGCATCGCTTTGGAGTCTTCACCGGATGGAGGGACCAGCGGCGGCGGGGCCGAGGTCGTGGCAGCCTCCACTTTCCAGGTCATCGGACCTATGGATCAAGATCTGCAACGGCTTGCGGCGGGGAGGAGGACCACTAGTGGAAACAGGGGCATTAGTCCCGGTTCGTAGGCCCCATTTGTCCCGGTTGTGCAACCGGGACGGGGCATCCGAGACAAATACCCCTCCCCCATTGGTCCCGGTTGTGCCAGGACCCGGGACAAATGGGGCAGACCACGTGGCCCGTGAGCTGGAACCTGGCCAGGGCTATTAGTCCCGGTTCTCAATACGACCCGGGATGCATGCCCCTTCTGCCACGGCAGGGCTTTTGCCCTTTTCTCTGCCGCGTCAGAAATTTTACAATTTGCGTTTTTTGGCCCCCCAGACCTCCTGGCGGCCCCTCCCCGGACCTCCCGGGTCCCACGAGAAGAGAGGAGCCTCGGTGGACCCTCCACGGAGCTCCCGGATCGCACGAGTGAATAAGTATATAAAGCAGAATAAGAAACACTTATATTACGGAAGCAAAGTATATCAAGCATATTACATGACCGATGGAGTGTATTACAAAATCAAACTAAGTTCCAACCGGAGGCATAGTACTCTCCATCTACGTTTATGACCTCTGCATCTAAGAAGCCCGCAATTTCCTCCTGAATTGCTCGTATGCGGTCCCTTGGTAGAAGACCGCCCCGAAGCCGTTCGATCTAATATAAAGAAGAGTGGTCAATATATATAACTAAGTCACTAAAATAGATAGTAATAAGAAGAATTAACGACTATAGTACATGAAGTTGCTTTAAATTTCTGCCCTTGGGAGATGTCGTCTGAAGAATGAACTCGCAAACGTAGTATCCACACAAGTTATTCCCGTCTCCTTGTTGCAAGCACTTTACGAGAACATTGTTTCAATCAAAATAATAATCAACCAGCCATGATAATGGTATCGACACTAGAATCAAGAAGATGCGCGCGGATCTAGATAGTACTTACTTGCACAACATCAAATGTAAGCTTTTTTTCTCATTCACCCGGAGACTTCTTTATGAACCTCTTCCAAACCCTACCCGAGAAAGAAAAAGAATAAAAAGAGTTAGTAATTACTTGATATCCGAAAATGAAACAAAGTAGTCGATATATTGCCATATATAGATACTGAAATTAATAAAGATTGAAATTACCGCTGGATCATTTCCTGCATGTCAGACCAGATCGAGAGGGGTTTACGTTTTGGGTCCATTACAATTACTTTTCCTTTGTCAATTTGGAAGATTAGCAGAATATAGTGGAAGCTGCGCACGCAGAACTCATCAATTATATAGTGAACATCGAGTAAGAAAAACAGAATGTTTACAGCAGAGTAACACACTAACCTGAAGTTGTAAGGAAATAGTATTTCCCGTCGGTGTTGGTTAAATATTATTGCGTTCATAATATTATTTTCTGTATCCTTGGGAGATTGCTTAAGAGTCTTTTCATAAACCATATTTAGATCAATGAACCCAATATCATAGATTCCACCACTTTTGCATTCGAGAATCTTCATTCTGCAATTATAATATATGAGTGTACTATATATATATATATATATATGAATATGAAATTGAATGAGGTGAGCTAGAGAAATAAGTGCTTACAGACAATAGGCACTAAGGACAGCTTTGTCGAGGGCCTGCTGCTGGTATAGCTGAAACAATTCCTCAAATTGAATCATAACATATCCATTTCCATTTCCATAGTGCTCGTCCTTAACGTTGAGACATATCCAGTCCATTGATTGATCAGCGGCTTTCATATACCAACTATGCACTCTTCGCATTTTCGTTGGTAGATCCTTTATCTCCTTGGGATTGACAAGAGGCTTCCCGTACTGGTATTTGTACGCACATTCAGCTGCGGGGAAGTAGTTTACTGTTTGCATATACTCAGCAATAGACAAACCCCCATCAGGTGCCTTGTCTGCGTACAGTGTTATAAACTCCGGATCAATTTGCTCGTCAGGAATATTAGTGCTCGGCCCCACCTTGGTATTGGAAATCACTTTGAGCGGGGACGTGGATTGTTTTTTCTGCTCTCCGAGCTGAGCAACTGATTTTCCCTTTTTCCCGCTTGTGCTACTACTCTTCGTCGACCGCACCATTTCCTGGTGTGACTTCAGAATAGAGCGGTCATAGTCAGATGACAGACTCGGCTCGGGTTGATGAAGAGTCTTCACCATTTTCCAAGCTCGTTCCATCTCTTCTTCGGTCTCGGGGAAATCTGGCTTTTGCTTCTCCTTCCGCTTCGATTTCCACGCCTCGTATTCGTCCTTTGCGATTTTCTGGTTTTCCTCGGGAGTATAGTCGTAAGGTAACTTGGGAACCTCTTTTGGTACCTTCGGGAGGGGTGACCGTTGACGTTTCGGTGATATTTTACGTTTCGGCAGAAACTTAGTGGGCGGCGAAGGCTGACGCGGCGGCGTAGGCGACCGCGCTGGAGACGTGCACGACGTAGGCGACCACGCCGGAGACGGCATGCATTGCGAAGACGACCGCGCTGGAGACTTTTGCGCTGGAGAAAGGAGAGGATTCGATGGCTTTGCCGTCTGATTTGAGAGCACAATGCATTCCTTTAGCCATAGAACGGTCAAGTTCTTGGCTTCTCCGAGTTCAGTCAACTCTTCGTCTTCACCTTCAGGAAAATGAAGCTTTACCCGCTCGAATCCGTTGACAACTTCATCGACCCCAACAACAGCGTAGCCCCGTGGAACCGGAAGACTATGGTGAGTTGGTTCGTTGCCAATTGGTAAGGCATAGCCGGCCGCCGCCTTGATGGTTATATTGACGACCTTCACGTGGAGCTCACAGGTTGTCATTTCCGTGATCTCATCCACCGGGTGAATCATCGGCGGTGCATCATCACCCGGTAGCTGCATGGACGCAACACTGCTTTTGCGATGAGAATGTGCGGCGTCGGTAGCCTCGACTTCAACTTCTACCATGTGTACGCCGGTAGACACTATCTGCTGGCTAAGTGTGTGAATTTGTTCCTGCTGCTTCTTTGCTATATCCTGCGTCAGCTTTATCTGTTCTTCAAGTTGATGCCTCCAGTTTGCCTGATTCTCTGCTTCACCTGCCTCCGCGTCCTTTCTACGTTGACGGCTTCTATCGGGGTATAACTTTTTGGTGGAGTCAAACGCAATACTCCACGGAGGAGTGCCTTTTATGCCTCGTGTACGCCCTCCATGTTCCTTATTCCCGAGGGCGCGTGTGAGCTCATCGTTCTCTCTATCTGGCACGAACTTCCCATCTTTAACGTCCTTTATTGCGTCTCTCAGCTTTTCTATGGGTAGAGGACTCTCTTTATGCCTTAGGTTATATATTGCTTTTCCTTCGGCGTCCAACGTGCCCCCATGCCCGTAGAACCATGACCTTGTCCGCTCGACCCACAAGAACGGCTCGGGAGTGATCCCCAGCTGAAGTAGGTTGTTCTCCCATGTCTCCCACTTGGGACTAGAACCCTTGTAGCCACCTTGCCCCATAACATGGTGATATACCTTTTTGGCGGCGTTTTTCTCGTTTGTATTTGTCCTTTCCAGTTCATTCTCTGCCAGCTTGTACTTCACGAAGTCTGCCCATACGGGTTTTATTTTCTCATACCCTTGAGTGAAATCAGGAGTCTTGTTCTTCTTAACATAATCAAGGTTCAATCTTTTCTTCCAGTTTTTGAATTGCTCGGCCATCTTTTTCAGGGTCCACTCCTTGACCTTTTCCCGTATCTCATTTTTCATTTTAGTAACATCGGCCTCATTCACAGCCGCTTCATTCTCGTCCACCTCCGGCACGGGTAAGTTGAAATTAGCCAAAATCTTTGAGAAAAGATGACCTTTGGCTATTTTGCAGACATATGAAATTCCTTGTTTCCGCGGATCTTTTGGCTTATTCCACTCATTAACAGTGATCAGGATGTGATATCTAACTAGCACTCCGCATTGCTTCACAAATTTTTGGGCAACATCAGCGGGAAGCTCGGGTGCGCCGTCTGCTGCGATCGTGTCGATCCTGTATCTTTCTGTATCTTTCAACATCTTTGTTGCGCCTCGTTTTGTCTTTTTTCCGGTTGATATGCTTGAACCGGATGGCTAAAAATATAAAGACTGTTAATACATGTATATAGACAACGGATGCTTCATTAATTAACATATCTATATATGCACCTCGGAGCCGGTGTTTGTAATTTGTATGGTTCCACCGGAGCCGTCGGCTGCTCCCATATCGGAGCCGTCGGCTTCACCCTCATCGGAGTCGTCTCTCTGGGTGAGCACCGGATCTCCCTCACCGGAGTCGTTCATCCACTGGGTCACATCAGGCTCTACGTCGGGCCCGCGGATTAAACCCTCGATCATATTTTCGGCATCTTCGTCTCTTGGCTCCATACTATACAAGAAGAGTAACTATATATTTCATATCCATTTTATTAAAATTGCTTATACATAATAATTAACTAATGATCAGTTATTTTCATCAAAATTGGTTATAGATAATACACAAAAAGAGCAACATATTCATGAAATATTTAAACGTACGATAACATTTCTAACATTCATAACATTTGTAACATTCTTAAATTTGCTATATCAATTCTAAACGTACAAATCTAAAATTTCTAAGTCTAATCTAAAATTTCTAACATTCATAACTAATAATTCTAACATTCTTAGATTTATAACACTAACTTAATTAAATTTTCTAACATTCTTAAATTTCCTATATCAATGCTAAACAAATATAAAAGTAATAAGTCTAATCTAAAATTTCTAATATTCATAACTAATAATTCTAACATTTGTAACAGTAATAAATAACTAGAAAAAACACTAATTAAGTGAAAAAAGGAAAAAAAACAATAAGGCCCCGGGTTAGGGCGAGATGGAGGCAGGCCTTAACCTCTCGGGGCAGCGGGGCGGGCCGGCGGCGCGGGGGCGGTGGAGGCCGGCGCGAGATGGGATCGAGGGCGGCGCGCGCGGGGCCGAAGGCGGCGCGACTGGTTCGAGGGCGGGGGTGCGCTCGACGGAGAGAGGGGACGGGCCGGCGGCGGCGCGCTCAGGACTGAGGGCGGCGCGCTGGACGGAGGGCCGCGCGACGGGAGCGAGGACGGGCCGGCGGCGGCGCGCTCAGGACTGAGGGCGGCGCGCGGGGCTGAGGGCGCCGCGCGGGACGGAGGGCCGCGCGACGGGAGCGAGGGGCGGCGCGACGGGGGCGAGGGGTGGCGCGGGGGGGACGGCGACGTAAAATTTGGGCAGCCTGGCGGCGTCGATTTCCTCCCTGCGCGCGGTCTGGAACAGAGGGGAGGGGTGACGTGTATATATCCGCTACCCCATCCGTCCCGGTTGGTGGCAACAACCGGGACGAAAGCCCCTTTCGTCCCGGTTGTTGGCACCAACCGGGACGAAAAAAGACGGTTCCGTCCCGGCTGGTCGCACGGGCCGGGCGCGCCAAATGTTTTAGCGCCAAAATTTGAATATCTTGAATATGCACATGAATAACTTCTATATACTTTCGAATTTGAAAAAAAATTCAACATGAAAATTGCTTGAATTTGCATAACTAATTCAAATCCGTTTTCTATTTACCTAAATAATTATTCTAACTATTCAAACTATTAACTATTTCACAATTTGCACTTAATTTAAATATAAATATCTTAAATTGTTTTAAAATTAGTAACAATTACATTAAACAGAAAAGAGAAAACAGACGAACACTACTTCTCGTCATCGTCGTCGGGGAACTCGTCGGTGACCTTCTCGTCACCGAGGGGGATGCGGTCGTCCCCCCAGCGGATATCTGCGCTAAACATTCTTTTCTGCTGTGCTCGGACGCTGCGGAAGCCGGTGGTGATGTTCCCGTGCACATTACTACCCGAGCTCAAAGTGAACACTGACCCAAGCATGCATGGATGAATGTGTTAAAGGGGGGTGAATGTGTTAAACACTAACCCAAATGCACGGCAGGACGTATGCATGATGGCGAATCCGGATGTTTTTTATTTGCTCTGAATATATGATGTATCAAAGCTTAAAGGGCCGGGGATGTAGAACAAAACAATCGGTATCGCCATCATACAGCCCCACCGTGGCTACTGGGTGCAATATGCATACCAATGCACGGCAGGACGTATGATGGCGAATCCGGATGTTTTGTATTTGCTCGATGAACTGACCGATGTATGAAGGTGGGCTATATATAGGGTCCTCTGGCTCACAAAGTGTTGTGCTAGGGTTTTGATCCAACGGTTAAGAAACCACCACATCCAACGGCTCACAGGAGCTCGAAACAAACACACCGTAGCCCTGATCGAACGGCTCACAACAGCTCGAAAAAAACACACCCCAGATCCAACTACTCACAATCGCTTGAAAGAAAACACACGATCCGTGTGATTCTATCTGATTGGTCCAAACAAAACCCTAATTCCCATTTAGTCCCGGTTGGTGTCCCCAACCGGGACTAAAGGGATGATCCGTTTCCCAATGAAGTCCTAACCCATTTAGTCCCGGTTGGTGTCCCCAACCGGGACTAAAGGGATGTTTTCTTCTCGCTATATATATGTATGCATTGCCACACCATTGGCATAAACACATACAAACTCACCACTCTCTCATGGCTTCTACCGTACCCACTCTAACATTCATCCAGGCGGAGGCACTTTCCGCCTCGAACTACCCCTGCCCGTGCGGCTACAATGTTCCCGCCGGTTGGATGCTGAGCGCCGGAGGAGTGCCGGTCCCTCCTCTTCCTCAAGGTGTGGCGCGTCGGGCGGCCATCACGAACCACTACTACCACGAGCTCACGCCGGAGCAGCGGAGGAATCCCAGTTAGCATCCCGATAACCAGCATACTTGGGATGCCTTCTTCATCAGTCGGCGTGAGAGGGCGCTCGCCAGGTATGAGGAGGACGGTCTGCCTCTTGGGAACTTTCACGAGGCCGGTCGTCGGCTATGGTGGTCCGGCCGGACTCTACAGAGCGTCATGGACTACATCAGGGCCGGCGATATCCCCCGCCTGCGCTACCCTCAGGCCCAGTCCTGGAGTCGTGATCCTCCGAGGGGGAGCAGAGCACCGTCAGACGATAGTAACGACGACGGCGGCGACTACGACGACTACGAGTATATGTACTATAGGCCTAGGCAGGAGTATGACTAGTAGATCGATGCACTCTTGCCATTATGTACTGCCTTGTTTATTTAGATCTATGCTCTCCGTTTAGATTTAGATCCAATCATGCCATTATGTGTACCGTGCCTTGTTTATCTATCGAAATGCATGTCCCCCTCCTAATGTGAATGCATACTTTGCAGCGTCGATGCCTGACCTCATGTGGCCGCTGGCATGTGCGAGTCGCAGAGCGGCAATTGGAAGATGGACTGGCGCTTCGTTTCTGAAATGTGTGGGCGGTCGACCTTCAAAAAGAGGAGGGTAGATAGTGGTTGGACATTAACGCAGCCGCCTAATGTGAATGCTGCTTTTTGTTGGGAGTTGTGCAACGGAGACGAATATCGTGGCCGGACATTAAGCGCAGCTTCTTCTACCACCAGCAGAGGTCTTCTACTTAGGTTTTGCTTGTATTTGTGATTTTGGAGAGAAAATATCTTCTAGCACTATGAAATTTAAATCTTTACGTCAAATCAATTTCACGGTTTTGGACCAATTTAATTTGGGAAAAACTTAATATAACATAAATATATCAATAAAAGTGAATAAACTGGGAGACCTCAAATTAATATAATTGCCACATGTGCTTAATGAATATAACTCCTTCAACCAATATTACAAATGCGTTTGGAAATTGGTTGAATGGGGTGGATAAAAAGACTATTTGTTGGTCTGTGGCTAGGTATTGGTCCCGGGTCGTGCCACAAACCGGGACCAATGCCCATGCGCGTGCCACGTGGCCTGTGACTAGGTATTGGTCCCGGGTCGTGCCACAAACCGGGACCAATGCCTCCCCACGAACCGGGACAGATGCCCCCAGGTGGTTTCTGCTGCCTCGGGCAACCGAACCGGGACCAATGCATATCATTTGTCCCGGATTTTTGTGCAACCGGGACAGATGCCCGCTGGCCCCCTGGACGAAAGGGGTTGTTTCCACTAGTGGTCGTTGTCGGCAGTTGATGCTGCGTGGCAGCGTGGTTGCTTGCAGCTGGTCTAGCGGCGGCGCGCTGGCCGCAATTTGCTCATTGCGGTGTTGTAGACGGTGGTGGTCCAGCTTCTTCGACGGTGGTGGTCTTCGTGGTCATGTGGATGATGCGATGGCTGATCTTCGAGATGGTGATGGTCTCTGACTTCGTAAGTCACAGTCGATGGCGGTATGGGACGTTCTCTTATGTGGTTGCAGAGTTCCGAGGCTGGCGGCGGTATGGGACACCCCCTATATTTCGAGACAGGGTTCTATTCGATGCAGCAGGTGCTACGCATGACGACTTCAGAGGAGCTGTCAAGTCATGCCTGGCCGGCGGTGGCGGTATGCCTGATCCTGGCAGGTGCTACGCACGATGTTTCTCCGCGGTGTCAAGTCATGCCTGTTGTTGTTGGATAGAGGGTGGTGTGACAGCGGCTAGAGGCGGGGCGGTATGGGACGTCATCGACCTCCAGTTTCTCCTCCAGTGGTATCTGGCTATTCGTTGGCCGGAGAGGTGGTGATGGTAGAAGATTTGGTGTCGAGTATACACACTTCGGTGGAAACAACTCGGGCGAAGTTGACACGCGCTTGCGTCGTTACCTTGCTGAAGGTGATGGTTCGAAGCTTGACTTTGGGGATGAAAATTCCGAGCTCGGTCTTTGATCAGACTCGTCATCATCGGCGCACGTGTGGCTTTTCCTTCTTGAAGGATTCGTCTAGAAGTTGTGTATGTATCTTTACTTCTATCTTTTGCCATTAGTTTAGAGTTAGTCTGGTGGAGGTGCTGTTGCGAGGCATACGTCCTTGGGTCTGTTTACTTTGTACTTCTTCGACTCTTTTATTAATGAAAAATCGGCTGTGTGTATCAATTTGATGCAGAGGCTAGGGCAGGGTTCCCGTTTCAAAAAAAAACATGTCTAGATACGTTTTGTCTAGAAAGTGCTAAAACATCTTATATTTTTATACGGAGTGAGTAATAATGTTCATACAATCACGCTGAATTAATACCGACACGCGCAGGAAGGTACTCCAAGACCAAGCAAAAAAACGTCTTAACTCACGCTTACACCCGTCTGACATAAATCATGCGCAACCATATTGCTAATACGATTAACCTTAATAATGCGGCAATCAACTGGTATAGCAATTAGCCGCATCTTCCTATGCACGCTGTAATGCTCCATAATGATGGTGGGAGATTGGGAGCATATCAAGGCCACGCACTGGTAGAAAATATGCCTATAGTCCCAGTTCGCCAGGGCCAGTAGTCCCGGCCGCGCAACCGGGACTAGGTCTGCGCGACTAAAGACCCCCCCCCCCCCCCGCCCCCTTTAGTCGCGCCTCTTACGAACCGCGGCTAAAGCCCCGGCCAAGTGGGCGGGTGGCGGAGCCGGGGGGCGGAGGACCTTTAGTCCCGGTTGGCCACATGAACCGGGACTAAACTTTATTTTGTTATTTCCTTAATTCATTTGGGTTTCTAATTATTTTTCACACCAATTTTTCTCTCCCTTTTTTCACTCCCTTTTTTTCACTTTTTATTTTCATTTGTATTATTTGCTTAGTGTCTAACTACAATTATCTCTAGTCAAATTACTTACTCGTGGTCAAACTTCCCGCTCGGTCACCCATCCTCCCACTACTCTAGCACTAGCACGCTTAACTTCCGAGTTCCATCCCGTCCCGCATCCAAGTGTTTCGCACGCATGTATGTGATAGTAGTATCATATCAATCTTATTAACATGTTGGTCGATGCCACATTTCTTTATTGTTTGAATTTCAAATAAATCTTTTAATAAACAAAAGTAATGATGTAATTAATAATTTTGAATAAATAAATAAACATTAACTTTTTAATTTGTATTATTTCTAAAAATACTATTAATATATCAAAATATTCAGAAAATAAAACTAATTCATTTTTAAATCATAAAAAATACAAATAATATATCAAAAAATTAAGAAAAATAGAACTAATTCATTTTTAAATCTTAAAAAATACAAAAAAATATATCAAAAAATTAAGAAAAATAGAACTAATTCATTTTAAAATCATAAAAATACAAATAATATATCAAAAAATTAAGAAAAATAATACTAATTCATTTTAAAATCTTAAAAATACAAATAATATATCAAAAAATTAAGAAAAATAATACTAATTCATTTTAAAATCTTAAAAAGACCAGTAGGCTCTTCTATTATTTTTAGAATGAGTTCAAAATGTATTTTGAAATAAATCCAACTCGATGAGTTCAAAAATGTATTTTAAAAATTAAGAAAAATAGAACTAAGACCCATGATCTAAAAATACTATTAATATATCAAAATATTCAGAAAATAAAACTAATTCATTACTTTATGTCTTAATCTATCTTGTGCAGTCATTTACTTGGACACATGATCCATCATAAGGGGTTGTAGATTATTTACTTGACTATACCTATTCATGGCTCCTTCCTAGAAGAAACAACTAAGACTAATGAGGATTTTACTTATGTGGAGAGTAGTGATTGTTTTATGCATGTGGCTCATGATAAGAATGTTTTATGTGATATTCATATTGTTGAATCTATTCATGATGCTACTGTAGATTTTCATTTTTAGATCATGGGTCTTAGTTCTAGTATTGACTAGATATATGTTTTCCTGGCTTAGATTAATTTTTGGTGAACAGATATATAGAAACTGTAGTTTTTCTGTTTTGTTTTCTTGATGTGTTTTTGTTTGTTTTCTTGATGTCTTTTTGTTTGTTTGTTTTGAAATGTGTGTTTGACATAATATAGAAATAGTATAGCTAGGCATTAATATAGAAATAATATCCATTACATAATAATATATCCATTACATACTAAGATATCCATTACATGCATATATATCGAACGCATACATCTATGGCTCCGTCGAGTAGATGCGGAACAACTCGTAGGAGACGTATGCATCTATGGCTGCATACTTGACGTTGGTCCAGTCCAGTGGGGTCTTCTCCCAATACCGGTAATTCCTGGAGGAGAAATGACACTTCATGGTTTCGTAGCCCTCGTGGATGAAGGCAGTTGCCATGGGAGCCATCCCGGTCTTGGCCCCGTCCAAATCATCAAAATGGATAAGGTCCTGAAGATCAATGTAGTGATCTTCAGGTATGACAATACCCAAGCGCATCAACTTCTGACGGTCTTGCGTGATGTCAACGCTGAAGAAGTCATACCCCTTGTTGACAGGAAAATCAACAAGTGCCGGAGAATGCTTTGAACTACTGCAACAACAAAATTTTGATATGTGTTAGATATGTTGCAACACATGTATTCTTCAGATGCAACAAACAAATCGAAGATGCAAGATTGTACGTGTGCGTTACCTTGACCATTGGAAGACCAAAACGGACTCCTTGAACGCAATCTGGATGACGGCAACATCCCGTTGATCCGTCGTATACTCAAGATCAAGCCCGAAGAACCGGTGTTCATCGGGAGAGGCGAAATAGAGATCGGTCAAATGGTTAAGAGCACCGTGAAGCCTCTCGCAATTGTTGGTGTAGCACACGTCGAGACTCTTGCCGCATGGTGTGGCCACACGGAATCTCCTCCAAACTTCAGCCATGGTGCTTGGTGGAGGAAGATCCAAGAGAGGGAAGAGAAGAGAAGAGAGAAGAAGAAACAGAGACTCGGGTGCCCACTGTAGCAATGGCGCCCTTCTGCCTCGCTCGCGAAATAAAAACCGCCGCGCGGGAGGCGAGCAGATTGTATCTTTAGTCCCGGGCGGCCAGGCCAACCGGAATTAATGCCCTCCACGCGCCTCAACGCGCTTCCCAACCCGCGACGCATGACCTTCTGTCGCGGGTCTCCTCCCGACCCGGGACTAAAGGCCCTTTAGTCACGGTGCGCGACGTTTGGGGACTGATGGGGGCGTATGGAAGGCCTTTTTTCTACCAGTGACGCTCTCGAGATACTTTGATGATGAGGTTTACAAATGCACATATTTTTGGGCCCTGTTTAGATGCTGGGCTTTATAAATGCACATGTTCTTGGGCCCTTCTTTGACACGTTCCCATGGGGTATCTTTTTTGAACAAGCCATGTGGTATCAATGAATCCATAAAACTTAAGAGCCTCTTGTACTCGGGAGAGCATGTTACTCGTTTCGACCCATAAAAAGGTTCGCTCACTTAGTACAAAGTTTGACGACATTTCTGACCAGTGGAACCCAGTTGTCGGCACTGAGTTGGCAGCAAAAGTGGAAGAGAAGATGAGGTGGAAGTGGGACCCACCTGTCGGACCTCTTCTCTCCTTCTCTCTCTCCCTATTATCTCCACGCTTGTAATTTCCATCCAGACTGTCGCCGGAGACCATTCCGCGGTGGTGCGGTGGCGGAGGTTCACAGAGGTCAGCGATAAAGGAGAAGAAGAAGAGGGTTAAAGGGGCAGGGAGGGATACCCTGATAACCCTCGTCCCGTGTGCGTGCTAAATCAGAATGGAGGGCGTCGGGAGCGTCGGCATGAGGCGCGGCGGTGCTCCGCCGACCACAAGGAAGACGACATTGATTTGGTCGACTCCGGTCTTCCTGGCACACACAGATCATCGCGGATCAATAAAAGGGAGGTATTGGAGCCGACGGTGCTCCCTGTTGGACGTGTGGAGGTTAGAAACGGCGGTGCATTGCCGCGTTGGATCTCGGCCGATCGCGAAGAAGAAGAGCTCTAGTTCGTCGATTTCGAGTGCCTCCGCAAGCGCAAGTTGTTGGAGAGGTATAGGATGGCAAGGTGATGCTTATGGTGACCTCGGCTTGACGCTACAGGACCTGAATCGGCGTGGCTTGCCGGCGGCGACCTCGCCGACATTAATACCTAGCTTCCATGGTCGTGGCGCGGTCCTAGCAAAGGCAGTAGGGGGAGATGAGCTCGGCGGACGGATGTAGCGAAAGAAGAGAAACTCCGCCGCCTGCTCCTCGTTCCTGTCTCACCGGGGAGGTGCGACCATGGCCGAAAGCTGCTCGAGGAGGCGACCATGGCAGCCGAGTCGAGCAGGAGGGCGACGAGCGCAAGACCATGGCTGAGGGCGTCGTGCGAAAGCTGGTCAAGGAGGCAAACATGGCGGAGGAATCGTGCAGGAGGGGGCGGCTTGCCTGCCGGCGAAGTCTGGCGGAGGCCCCTACGGCGGACGGAGCTGTGGCCGGCGGTGGCGGGGCGAGCATGTAGGAGAAGAAGAGGACTAGATAAGCCAGCTTGCCCACACCATGGATTTTGCGGGAGAGAGAAACAGATAAAAGGGAAGAAGAGGAGAGAGGGGAAAAAGATAGGAGGCTGACAGGTGGGCCCACATCCAGCTCATCTCTTTTTCCATGTGTGCTTCCAACTCAGCACCTACAAGTGGCTCGAGCTGATCACCAATGCTGTCAAACCATAGTCAATTTAGTATTTGTGCCAATTGTAGTGAGAGGTATGAGAACCGGCAGATTTTAGAAAAAAAATATCAACACTAGTACCGACATGTATCCACGGATACAATTTTGGTAGTTTTACGTAGTTTACTCCCAGACACAGGAATGGTAAAGGCTCAAAGAAAATAGGATTCCTCTCCCCAGGACTAGGACGCATCATATGTTTAGATAGAGTTATTTCGCTTGTAAAATAGGCTTCCTCTCCCCAGGACCATAACGCATCATATGTTTAGATAGAGTTATTGCGCTTGTATAACACGAGCACTACTTTGGCCTGGTGCTTGGCGTTTCAATTGGGTAACAAACACTAGTAGAAACAGGGGTTTTGGTCCAACTTAGGAAAGACCTCTAGTCCCACTGTGTTTTGGGCAGAGACTAGTGTAGCACTAGTCCCGGGCCGTCCCGGCTCCAACGGTTGGGAGGTCGGGGAGTCACTAGTGGAAACAACCCCTATCGTCCAGCGGGCAAAACTCCATTGGTCCCGATTGCACAAAAATCCGGGATAAATGCTATGCATTGGTCCCGGTTTGTGTGCCCGAGGCAGCAGAAATCACCTGAGGGCAACTGTCCCGGTTCATGGGGAGGCATTGGTCCCTGTTTGTGGCATGAACCGGGACCAATGCCTCGCCACAGGCCACGTGGCACGCGCATGGGCATTGGTCCCGGTTCATACCACAAACCGGGACCAATGCCCCCCTTTCCCTACATATACTGCCTCACAGCCCCCCTTTCCTCTTTTTTTTTGGATTGGAGGAGTGAGAGAGGTGGGTGTTAGTGTGTGTTATTTGACTATGCACACGAGGTGTTCGACGAAATACCCGAGCCACACATAACCTCACTAAAAATGGTATCTTCGACCGAGGTTAACAAACTTGTCTTTTTCATCTGTAATTGATACATAAAAAAAGTAATATTTGTCGATGTACTGTGGTCATTTCTCTATTGAATATGTTATTGTAATGTTTTTTGATAAACTTAATTATACGATGCAGATGGATGCACAGCAGCGATGGATGTACGGTGACCAACACACTTCTGAGTATATGGCAGGCCTGAATGCATTTCTCGTTGTAGCTCATGCGAACAAAGATAATGGCTTTATGTGTTGCCCATGTGTTGATTGTCGGAACGTCAGGGAGCACTCTTCCTCGAGAATCCTTCACGGCCACCTACTCCGGAGAGGTTTCATGCCCAGCTATAATTGCTGGACCAAGCATGGAGAAAGAGGGGTTGTGATGGAAGACAATGAAGAAGAAGAAGAAGAAGAAGAAGAAGAAGATCCTTTGTTCCCTGAATACGGTGATACTGCAATGGAAGACAATACAGAAGAAGGAGGTGATCAAGAACATGCATCAGAAGAGCCCAATGATGATCTTGCCCGAGTTATTGCTGATGCAAGGGAAGACTGTGAAAGTGAATTGGTGAGGTTGAAGCTGTACAACATGTTACAGGATCACAAAAAGTTGTTGTACCCAAATTGCGAAGAAGGTAGCACAAAACTCAATACCACACTGGAGTTGCTGAAATGGAAGGCACAGAACGGTGTGACTGACAAGGCATTTGAGAGTTTACTTCAACTAATGAAGCCGAAGCTTCCAAAGGATAACGAATTGCCTAAGAGTACGTACGAAGGAAAGAAAGCTCTCCGCCCTCTAGGATTAGATGTGCAGAAGATACATGCATGCATTAATGACTGCATCCTCTACCGCGGTGAGAAGTACGAGAATTTGGATGAATGTCCGATATGCACTGCACTACGGTATAAGATCAGAGCAGATGACCCTGGTGATGTTGACGGCGAGCCCCCCGTAAGAGGGTTCCTGCTAAGGTGATGTGGTATGCTCCTATAATACCACGGTTGAAACGTCTGTTTAGAAACAAAGAGCATGCTAGGTTGTTGCGATGGCACAAAGAAGACCGTAAGAAAGACAGAAAGTTGAGACACCCCGCCGATGGATCGCAGTGGAGAAAGATCGAGAGAGACTTCCCGGACTTTACAGGAGAGGCGAGAAACTTATGGTTTGGTCTAAGTACAAATGGCTTTAATCCTTCTGGGGAGCAGAGCTCCAGTCATAGCACCTGGCCCATAACTCTATGTATGTACAACCTTCCTCCTTGGTTGTGCATGAAGCGCAAGTTCATTATGATGCCAGTTCTCATCCAAGGCCCGAGGCAACCTGGCAACGACGTTGATGTGTATCTAAGGCCATTAGTGGAAGAACTCTTACAATTGTGGCGCAAACCAGGTGTACGCGTGTGGGATGAGAACGAACAAAAGCCATTTGACCTACGGGCGTTGCTTTTCGTAACCATCAATGATTGGCCTGCTCTTAGTAACATTTCCGGACATACAAACACGGGATACAATGCATGCACACACTGTTTAGATAAGACTGACAATGTTTATTTGGATAAATGTAAAAAAGGTTGTATACCTGGGGCATCATAGATTTCTTTCGATCAAGCATCCCGTAAGAAAGAAAGGAGGGAAACATTTCAGAGGTGAGGCAGATAACCGGAAGAAGCCTGACCTCCGTAGTGGTAATGATACATTCGATATGGTCAAGGACCTAAAAGTAATCTTTGGGAAGGGTGATGGCAGCCAACCTGTTCCGAACGGCCCTGATAAGCGTGCACCCATGTGGAAGAAGAAATCTATATTTTGGGAGCTACCGTATTGGAAAGTTTTAGAGGTCCAGTTTTCAATCAACGTGATGCACGTGACAAAGAATCTCCGCGTCAACCTGCTATGCTTCCTGGGCGTGTATGGGAAGTCAAAAGATACGCTAGAAGCACGGGAGGACCAGCAACGTATGAAAGATCCAAGCAACAAGCACACGGATACAGGGCGCCATTACTTAAGCAGCTACACTCTTACAAAAGCAGAGAAGGAAATATTTTTTGAAGTCCTTTATAGTATCATGGTTCCGTCTGGCTTCTCGTCGAATATAAAGGGGATAATAAACATGGCAGAGAAAAAATTCCAAAACCTGAAGTCTCATGACTGCCACGTGATTATGACGTAGTTGCTTCCGATTGCATTGAAGGGTCTTCTACCGGAAAATGTTCGAGTACCCATTGTGAAGCTATGTGCATTCCTCAACGCAATATCTCAGAAGGTAATCGATCCAAAAATTCTGGCAAGATTACAGAGGGATGTGGTCCAGTGTCTTGTTAGTTTTGAGTTGGTGTTCCCACCATCCTTCTTCAACATTATGACTCAACTCCTGGTTCACCTATGTGAAGAGATTCATATTCTCATTCCGGTATTTCTACACAATATGTTCCCCTTTGAGAGGTTCATGGGAGTCTTGAAGAAATATGTTCATAACCGTGCTAGGCCAGAAGGAAGCATCTTGAAGGGCTATGGAACATATGAGGTCATTGGGTTCTGTGTTGACTTTATTCCTGACCTTAAGACGATTGGTGTTCCTGAATCGCGGCATGAGGAGAGACTTAGGGGAAAAGGAACGCTGGGAAAGAAAACAATGATACCCAGGGACGGGCATTCTTTCACTAAAGCACACTACACAGTTCTACAAAAATTCTATCTTCGTGGCTCCGTATCTCGAGGGACACAAGAATATTGTACGCTCCACAAACCTGGGGAAGGATGACTCATGGATTAAACGCAAACACATGGAGACTTTCGGAAGTTGGTTGCAAACACATCTTATAAATGACACCACCGTTGAAGATCAGCTCTACATGTTGGCCGGGTCACCATCTTCGACTATTGGGAGTTTTCAAGGGTACGAGATAAATGGGAATACATTTTACACAATCTCCCAAGATAAGAAGAGCACTAACCAAAACAGTGGTGTCCGCTTTAATACAACAAACGAGAATGGGAAAAATGACACATATTATGGTTACATAGAGGAGATATGGGAACTTGACTATGGACCTTCTTTTAAGGTCCCTATGTTCACGTGCAAATGGGTCAACCTGAATGGAGAAGGGGTAAAGGTAGACCCGCTTTACGGAATGACGACAGTGGATCTCAACAATATTGGTTACAATGACGAAACATTCGTCCTAGCCAATGATGTGTTTCAGGTCTTCTATGTGAAGGACATGTCCTCCAGACCGAAAAAAAGAAAAAATAAGCAAACAAATACATCATACGATGAGCCGAAGCGTCACATAGTTCTTTCAGGGAAAAGAAACATCGTGGGAATCGAGGATACGACAGACATGTCAGAAGATTATAATAAGTTTGTTGAAATTCCACCCTTCACAGTGAAAGCTGACCCAACCATCCCGTTAAATAATGAAGATGCTCCATGGTTACGGACGAAGCGATCATAAGCAAGGGAAAAGGGTTCATGGACCATCTCTACACGAAAAAAATTCAGAAGACTAGATAGGGATGTTGTTGGTGATGTGTAATAATAAACGTGGAATACATGATCATAGTTCTGTTGAAAAAGTGTTCACAAAAATTGTTGCACCGGCGCTCGCGCCCATATTGCACACAAACATGCATCTGTGATAGATAAAAAAGGCAGTACAGAACGGCAAGAGCGGATCTAAACATAAACAGAGAGCATAGATCTACATAATGGCAAGACTGGTTCCGATGACCGCGATCCTGGACCGAGTAGGGTTCGTGGATCCAGCTTCGGACAGTGACGCACATGGCAACCCAAAGTGGAATGGCCTTAAGCTGGGTCCGCTCGATCACTATCGCGTCGACTGGAACAAGGCCGATGTTGGCTCTGTTCCGATGACCATCGCCAGCCCCACCTACACCCTGGCCGGGAAGCTGTTCTTCCTGCGCAAAGCTGCCGAGGACGTCGAGCAAACTTATGCTGTAAGTGTTTTCTCCTTTCTTTGCATTTTCCGAGTTGCAGTTTCTCTTTTCCTCTTCTCTTCTATTTTCCTCTTTACCTCTCAGCCATTCGCCCAGTCCCCGAGATTCCGGCCGAGTAGGCGAAGACTCGACCGAGTTGCCGTCTACTCGGGCCAAATCTTCCAAAATACTTAGACTTTTTTCTCTTCTCTTCTACAGAATAGCCTTCTGAAGAGGACAAAGTTGTTCCGCCGGCTGCTCTGAAACCACCGCATCGCCAAGGACCGTCTTGAGGCTCTTGAAGCCGAGAAGAAGGACACTGCTGCAGTGGAGCAGGCGGCTCTGGATTGCACTATCTAGATCTCTGAGGTTCAAGGTAATCTTTCAGCAGTTCGGTTTGTGCGTTTTGTGTTTACGCCCGTGTTTGCTTTTTGCTTCATTGTTGTTTTTCTCTGCAGGCAAGCTCAATGACTTGATTGAAAAGCATCGTGATTGCGAAGTTTTTGCTGCCTCAGCCCAGAGCAAGATAGCTACTCTGGAGGGTGAGTTGCCTTTCCTTCTCTGCCCTTGTGTTTCTTCTTTCTTGGTTACTCTGCTTGACACTGTTGTTCTTCCCGCAGAAGAGTACAAGAAATTTTGGGAGCAACACCTAAACTGCCTCATGCCTGCCGAGGTGCGGCAACAGTTCGAAACCCGCGAAGCTGAGATCAAGAAAGAGCGCACAAACATGCATCTGTGATAGATAAAAAAGGCAGTACAGAATGGCAAGAGCGGATCTAAACCTAAACAGAGAGCATAGATCTACATAATGGCAAGACTGGATCTGATATCTGCTAGTCATACTCCTGCCTAGGCCTATAGTACTCCGACTCGTAGTCGTCGTAGTCGCCTCCGTCGTTGTCACTATCGTCGGACGGTGATCTGGAATCCCTCGGAGGATCACGACTCCAGGACTGGGCGTGAGGGTAGCGCAGGCGGGGGTTATCGCCAGCCCTGATGTAATTCATGACTCTCTGAAGAGTCCGCCCGCTGCCCCACCACAGCCGACGAACGGCCTTGTTGAAGTTTGAAGGAGGCGGGCCGTTCTCCTCGTACCTGGCGAGCGCACTCTCACGCCGATTAATGAAGAAGGGATCCCAAGTAGGGCGGTAGTCAGGATTCCAACTGGGATTCCTCCGCTGCTCCGGCGTGAGCTCGTGGTAGTAGTGGTTCATGATGGCCGCCTGACGCGCCACACCTTGAGGAAGAGGAGGGACCGGCACTTCTCCGGCGCTCAGCATCCAACCGGCGGGAACGATGTAGCCGGGCGGGCAGGGGTAGTTCGAGGCGGAACGTGCCTCCGCCTGGATGAAGGTTAGAGTGGGTACGGTAGAAGCCATGAGAGAGTGGTGAGTTTATATGTGTTTATGCTAATGGTGTGGAAATGCATACATATATATAGTGAGAAGAAAACATATCCCTTTAGTCCCGGCCTGTTTTACCAACCGGGACGAAATGGTTCGGGTTTCGTTGGGAAACGAATCGTCCCTTTAGTAACGGCCTGTTTTACCAACCGGGACGAAATAGTTAGGGTTTTGTTCGGACCAATCAGAAAGAATCACACGGATCGTGTGTTTCTTTCAAGCGCTTCTGAGTCGTTGGATAAGGGGTGTGTTTCTTTCGAGCTGTTGTGAGCCGTTCGATCAGGGGTACGGTGTGTTTCTTTCGTGCGGTTGTGAGCCGTTGGATCAGGGGTGTTTCTTAACCATTGGATCAAAAACCCTAGCACAACACTTTGTGAGCCATAGGACCCTATATACTGCCCACCTTCATACACTAGTGAGTTCATCGACCAAATACAGAAGATCCAGATTCGCCAGTATACGTCCTGCCGTGCATTTCGTATGCATATATGCACTCAGTAGCCATGGAAGGGGTGTATGCTGGCGATACCGATTGTTTTGTTCTACATCCCCTTTAAGGTTTGATACAACATTCAGTTCATCGACCAAATACAAATCATCCGGATTCGCCATCATACGTCATGTCGTGCATTTGGTATGCATATATGCACTCAGTAGCCACGGTAGGGCTTTATGATGGCGATACTGATTGTTTTGTTCTACATCCCCCTTTAAGGTTTGATACATCATTCAGTTCATCGACAAAATACAAATCATCCGGATTCACCATCATACGTCCTGCCGTGCATTTGATATGCATATATGCACTCAGTAGCCACGGCAGGGCTGTATGATAGCGATACCGATTGTTTTGTTCTACATCCTCGATCCCTTGAAGGTTTCACAAAAGGTTTGATACATCATTCAGTTCATCGACCAAATACAAATCATCCGGATTCGCCATCATACGTCGTGTCATGCATTTGGTATGCATATATGCACTCAGTAGCCACGACAGGGCTGTATGATTGCGATACCGATTGTTTTGTTCTACATCCTCGATCCCTTAAAGGTTTGACAAAAGGTTTGATACATAATTCAGTTCATCGACCAAATACAAATCACCCAGATTCGCCATCATACGTCTGACCGTTCTTTTGATATGCATATATGCACTCAATAGCCACGGTCGGGCTGTATAACGGCGATACCGGTTGTTGTTCTACATCCCTCCTTGAAGGTTCATCGACCGAATACAAATCACCCGGATGCCTTGTATGCGACGAAACTATGTAAATACATGGATCAACTGGTCTGAAGTGCACTTATTATAAATCTAACGTAAAGGATAAAGGATATAATGAAAAACAAAATAAAACATTAGAAAACATGTGGAGTTATTATTTGAAACATAAAGGATATAATGGAAAACAAAATAAAACAATAGAAGACATAAAGGAAATAATGGAAAACATAAAGGAAACAATAGAAAATAAAAAAGGTAACAACAGAAGACAATATAAAACATAAAGTAAAACAATAGAAAACATAAAGGAAACAGTAGAAAACAATATAAAACAAGAGAAAACAATATAAAACAATAGAACACATAAAAGGAAAACAATAGAAAACATAAAGGAAACAATAGAAAACAAAATAAAACAAGAGAAAAAAAATAAAATAATAGAAAACATAAAGGAAAAAAAATAAAGGAAAACAATAGAAAACAAAATAAAATAATAGAAAACATAAAGGAAAACAAAATAAAAAATAAAGGAAAACAATATAAAATAAAAAATAATTAAAAATGGGGCATTCGTCCCGGTTTTTGCAAACAACCGGGACAGATGCCCCCCCCCAACGAGCGCCTTCCACGTACCTTATCGGAAAAAAAAATTGACGCATCCGTCCCGGCATCGGAAAATAATAGAAAACAAAGTAAAACAAAAAGGAAACAAGAAAAACAAAATAAAACAATAGAAAACATAAAGGAAAACAATAAAAAACATAAAGAAAACAATAAAAAACAAAATAAAACAAAAAATAATTATAAATAGGGCATTCGTCCCGGTTTTTGCAACCAACCGGGATGGATGCCCCGACCAACCAGCGCGCTCCACCTGCCCCATCCGCCCGCTGCCGGAAAAAAAAGTGTGAGGAATCCGTCCCGGTTCATAGAAACAACCGGGACGGAAGGCCCTTTCGTCCCGGTTGTTGCTACGAACCGGGACGGATGCCCCTGGATATATATAGGCGTCGTCTTCGTCCCCCCAAATTCATAACCGCGCGCAGGATTTGGACGAGGACATGCTGCCAGGACGCCCGTACGCCTCCCGCGCCCGCGCCGTCGTCGCCCGTGGAGTTCGCCGTCGTCGACCCCGCCGCGCCCGCGCCCCCACGCCGCGCCGCCCGCGCCCCGCACGGCCGCCGGTCACCGTCACGCCCGTACACCGCGCCGGGCCGGCCCCGCACTATCGCCGCCCTACTCCGTTGCGCCGCCAGCGCCGCCCTCCGTCACGCCGCCCTCGATCCCGTCGCGCGCGCCGTACGTCTGCCTCCGTCACGCCGCCACTAGCTCGCGCGTGGCGCCTCACTGCCCACGCGCTGCCACTTCCCGTCCGGCCGCCCTCTGTCGCGCGCCCGAGAGGAGGTAAGGGCCTGCCTCCATCGAGCCCTAAACAGAGGGATTTTTTTTCTTTTTTACTTACTGTTTTTGTTTTTACTTTTTATTAGTGTTAGAAATGTTAGAATAATTAGTTAGGAATTATTACAAATATTAGAAATTTTAGATTTGTTAGAATTGACTTAGAAATTTTAGTGTTAGAAAATTAGACTTAGAAAAATTTAGTGTTAGAAAAATTTACTTAGAAAAAATTACTTAGGTATTTCACTTAAGAATTTTTAAAAAAATTCACTAAGTTAGTGTTAGAAAATTTCACAAAGTTAGAAAATTATTTCACTAAGTTAGAATTTTTTACTTTTGTGTTATTAATTTTGAGCTGTTATTGCATTTTTACTTGTGATGTTTATTCGATCTTTTGAATAAATGCCGATAATTGAAAGAGTTGGTTCACACTCATATGGCCTTGGTGGTTCGGTGCGCCTTGTGATTTTCACAAAGTTAGGATCTTGTGCATCCCACTTGGCGCGACGGGTCCACCAAGGCTGCTTGTATGTGTCCACCCTAAATATGAGGCACACAGACAGATGACCATCTTGTTCCTGTTAAGAGGTACTACATGCGGTGGTGATCCGGGGAAAGGAACGAATGCGAGGGTTTCTGGATTTGTTTCAAACTAAATACTGTCACATATGTAATATGATTCATGAGATCCGGATGAAGCTGAACACTTTAGTGCACATGCGTAATGGTGACATTCCTCAGAAGTCCCTTCCGGGGTTTGGAAGAATGTCAGCGTTATGTATGTGCACAACAGGGTCCAATTTTTTCCAGATCTCACTATTACATATATGATTTTGTTCAGTTTTAAAGATGTCCAGAAATCCTTCCTTCCCCGCATCGCCATCACGTGTACTTACCTCGTAACAAGCACAAAATGTGAAGGTCCAACTGCACATCAAGGCCCGATGACTATATTGTTCCTGTTAAGAGGTACTACAGGCGGTGGTGATCCGGGGAAAGGAGGAAGATGGGGGTTTCTGGAAATCTTTGGAACTAAATAACGTCACATATGTAATATCGTGAGATCCGAATGAAGTTGAACCCTTTTGTGCACATACATAATGGTTACATTTCTCAGAAATCCCTTCCGGGGTTATGAAGAATGTCCCCATTATGTATGTGCACAAAAGGGTCTAACCTTTTCGGATCCCACGATATTACATATATGATTTTTTCTAGTTTCAAAGATTTCCAAAAATCCTTGTCTTCATCCTTCTCCGGCTCGCCATCGCGTGTACTTACCTCGTAACAAGCACAAAATGTGAAGGGCCGATGACCATCTTGTTCCTGTTAAGAGGTACTACAGGCGATGATGATCCGGGGAAACGAGGAAGATGGGGGTTTCTGGATTTCTTTGGAACTAAATAACGTCACATATATAATATCGTGAGATCCGAACGAAGTTGAGCCCTTTTGTGCACATACGTAATGGTTACATTCCTCAGAAATCCCTTCCGGGGTTATGATGCCGGTGTAAGGAAGAATTTAAATGAGAGATAATGGAGGACATGAGAAGTACCGGGATGTCAGAAATATGTTTCTAACATCATTATATAAGGTTTATGATTTTATCTATAGGGTTCATAATGTTCCGGAAGACTTTCGGGCAAAAAAAAAGATTGGGGAGTGCCGGAGGGGCACAAAATTGCCCACATGGCCGCACCACTTGGTGGGGGCTGACAAGTGGGCCCCAGAACCACCAAGAATGGCCCATGGAACCTTCTAGAGAATTTCCTATTTTTGTTTAAAGGGAAAAAGGAAAAAACCGAAAAGGAAAAGGAGAGGGAGTGCGGCTAGCCCCGCCTCCAACTAGGTGTCAGACTCCTTACCCACAAGGAAACACCCCTCCCCTCAAACAATAAAAAGGACCCCAAGGCTTGAGGAAAATCACAATATTTAGAATAATTGTCTCTCAATCCTCGCTATCTCTTTAGTGGAATTAGAGGGTCTAATTAGAGCTCCTCTAATTGTATTAGAGCTTCTTCTAATTGGTTTTTTGAGGTGTCCTCTCCCGATTAGGCCTAGTTCTAATTACTATTCTCTCTCATGTGTTGAGAAACTTCCAGAATCATATAGCTCTAATAACAACGATTAGTAATACCAATTAGCGAAGGCGAAAGGTAGTCTCTCTTCGTTAGTGCCGAGTCCTGGATGGCGAAGTGTTGATGGGTAGACACGAGCGTACGCGTGCACACCATAAGAGGGATTACACGTGTGATCCTTGATGAGGGAAGCTTAGCGACACCCTTCGAACTAGGCCTAATTGTGAGGATCTACAATTGTTCAGAACTCTTCTACGACTACATCGAATTCCGTGATCGGTGAGTCGTGATCTTGATCAATGCATGTATGAGCATGCATCGTTCTCTGCATAGTGATCTTGGCGGAATACGTAGGGAATTGTTTTTAAATTCTGCTACATAGACCATCACAAAGCACACCGAGGGACAGATCGCACGTGGGTGGTGCACTGAGAGCCTTGATGTTGCCGCCGCTGCTGCGGTTCCGACCGGAGTCCCCCTCCCCCTCTAGTGTTGCCACCGAAGTTGCCACCTATGTTTTCTTCTTCTTGCGGAAGCGCCACCGTCGCGGTGACCTATGGGGTTCCCACCATTGGATAAGTTGTCATTATCCCGGCTGCCATCACTGCTCTCCTGATCGGATGAGTTGTTGGGGAAGAAATGGGCGATGTTGGATGGGGAGCCGTAGGGGGCCGAGTGGTTTCCCACCTAGTTGGCATTAGTGAGCCGAGTCTCGCGCGGAGTGAGAAGGGGGCACGTCTAGCCAAAGGATGGAGAAGATGGTGTTGATGTCGGCAAAGCGAGGGTTGAGGCCGTGGAGACAGTTGAGCACAAGGGTCTGATCCGAGACCGGCGTCCCGACATCGCGGAGGGCGTTTGAGAGACAATTGAGGCGGTGGCAGTCACTAGTGCAGAACAGGGAATTTGCCACAATTGGTAAGGGTCTAATGCCCCGACTAGCCAACCGGGTTCCGCAAACCCGGGCAAAAGGCCCCCCTTATGCCCCGGTGGGGTTACCAACCGGGGTAAAAGGCGCGCCCCACGTGGGCTCTACACCGCGAGCAGGCCGGCCCCCTTTTACCCCGGTTGGTAACACCAACCGGGGAAAAGGTTTTTTTTATAGCTGTTTTCGTGTCCTCTGCGCTAGATTAGAAATTCTATATTCTTTTCTGTTTTCCTATTCTGTGCACTAAACATTTATATTAAGAAAGATGAAAAATAATCGCACAGACACAGATGAAAACGAACAATAACATAAATATATAGTCTGCCACGAATATAAATACTGTTCGACACAATGACATAATTAAACATAGTTCGACATAGCTAGACATAGTACGACAATATAGAGCGACATAAGTACGTAAGCATAGATCGACAGAAACATATATACTACGCATCAGCGTCGGAGGCAGCCTTGCCCTTGCCTTCGACGTCAGAGGCAGCCTTGCTCGGGCTAGACTCGCCGGAGTCAGACTTGGAGTCGGAGTTGCTCTCAGACGAGCTATCCTGGCAATAAAGGGGGCGGACTAAGGTGCCGTCGAAGATCTTCACCTCCAGCACGTGGGCCTCCTCGTCCTTGAAGTACCTGAATGTGAGCATGTAGCCGACATTTAGCTTGTGCATGCGCGCGAACTGCCCCCACCCATAGCGCAGGTTGAGGTCATCGTCACGTCGCTGCAGGACAACGCGCACGGGGCCGTTGTCACAACCCTCCAACCGGAGGGTGAAACTATAGGGCCCCCCTTGCGCCCGAGGAGGATCGCCGATATCTTCTCTGGAAGACGGAGCTTTTCTCCTCTGGGTGGATCGGGTGGACGTAGAAATCCGGTAGCCGGAGACGTCCTCCTCCTTCTCCTTCTCCTCCTCCACCGCCGCAGCCTCCTCCTCCTCCGCCACAGCCTCCTCCTCCTCCTCCGCTGCAGCAACAGCGCCACACCGTTTACGGCGTGTTGACCCCTTTGCACCGTGCTTTGCCCCCTTGCAGCGCTTGATGCCCCCCGTGCTCCGCGTCCACGTCCACGTCCGCGAGTAGGAGGCGTCGCGTCCTCCTCCTTGATGACTATGGCACCACCACTGTCGTCGTGGTATCACGGCAGATGCCATAGGATGGTAAAGGTTGGGGCCGATGGACGCTGGAGGTGATCGGGGAGGGATCACACGGCGAGTAGCCGCGTGTAGGATGTCTCAAGCACTGCAAACAATAGGATCTTACCCAGGTTCAGGGCCCTCGTGTGGAGGTAACACCCCTACTCCTGCCTTTCTCTCTATATGTGGGTTATCCGAGTAGCCACAGTACAAATCAGGCCTTCAGCCGAGTATCCGCTCAGCTGCTCTCTCTAGGTCTAGTGCTGTCTCTGGTAAAGATGTGAAGTGAAGCAACGTAGTCCAACGTCCCTCGCGTAGGAGGAGGCAGGGCACCTTATATACTGGTGCCCAGCCGAATAGAAAAAGACTATAAGGTACGACTGATGGGACAGGCGCACTGCAGAACAGAGCACGCTTCCTGCTTTTCGTGGACGCGGATGCGGGAAGTCGTCGCGCCGTTCGGAGATGGGACCTGTCCACCTTGTCAGTGAGATAAGGTAGGCCCGTAGACCTGTCCGGTCCCCGCTGTCAGTGACAAGACTTGACAGGCGCCTACCGCACTGTAGCCACGCCATAGCGCGGATAATCACGCGCTCCCTAAGTTGAACAACACGCCGGTACGGACGCAGGTTATGCGGGATCCCTTGTCAGAACGGCTCCATTGACTTCTGGCCCGAGTAGGAAAGCACTCCCTCTACTCGGACCAACTTCTCTACTCGGACGAACATAACTTGCTTGATTTCTCCTCTTGGCCATTGGTGAGTACGGCCGGATAGAAACCTACCGGGTAGCAAGTACCGGGTAGCCATCTACCCGGTCAAAGAGCACCTTGACCTTGCCTTTAGCACTTGCCTTACCCCTACTCGGGGGTAACCCCCCGACATTAGTCCCCGAAGCTGGTAGAGTCCTGCGAACTTGTTCACTGGGCCCTGCCAGCTTTAAACCAAAATGTCTTCTTTAATGACTAACGCCGAGTTACACTCCAACTTGAACCAGTGACTCCTTCTCGAATCTCTTCAACTGTGCTCACGGGACCACCTTCCTGGTAGCTGAGTAGAGAAATTCCTCTCCTGAGCTGCCGAATAGAATAACTTAGTGAAATTTCGAACTCGCTCTCGCCGAATCGGAGCGAATCCACCTCTCTGTGTTGCTACGGGGCACGTGTCACACCCCTGTGCCCCCGACGCCTCGGTGCCTGGGATACGGCAGGCCATGCGCCAGTAACTGCAACCCTGGCCCACTAGCCTGTTAGGTCACCTCAACCGTACTCAAGTGCCCATGATCTCGACGTGGGATTAACTGCGTCCGTTACGCGCATGATATGCGATGTGTGCGTTTCTAACGGTTGCGCAACCCACGCCGCACGATCTCTGCGCACGATCAATCCACAATTAATCCATCAGTAATGGCAACTCGTGGGGGAGAGATAAATACCCCCACGAAGCTCCCTTCTTCTCTTTCCCGTTCTTTCAAATCCCGCGCCCCTCGTCTCTCCGCCGCCGTCGAGCACACCGCCACCGCAAGCAATCGCTGCACCGCTGCTCCACACACCGCAAGAGAGACAGAGAGAAGCGCCTCCGCTCGATTTCGCCTCCAATCTCTCACAAGTTCTTCCGCTTCCATGGCTCCTCGCGGAGATGACGATGCGGCCGCCCGCGCCGGCTGGGAAGGATCTGATGTGACCGCTGAGGACTGCCAGTGGCTCATCAACACGCGCTGCGTCCCTCCCGGCGTCGTGTGCAGGCATCCAGGTACTGAAATCATCCCACAACCTGAGGAGGACGAGTACGTCGTCTTCCTCTCCCATTTCAAGAGCGGCTTCGGCCTTCCCATCTCCGATTTCTTCTCCGAATTCCTCAAACACTTTGGCCTCCAGCCACACCACCTTCCACCAAATGCCATCCTCATGCTATCCATCCACGCCGTTGTGTGCGAGGCCTTCTTAGGCGTCTACCCAACCATCTATACATGGGCTAGGTATTTCTTCTTTAGGAAACAAAGTGTTCCCAATCCTGGGAACACCGAGAGCGCCCGTGCGATGACCATGACGGGAAGTGCCATGATGCTGCAGCGCACGACCGGCATCACCCGCGAGTTAAGGGATTGGAAACCGTGCGCAAATGGCAGCGCGGTTTCCTGTATGTCAAGAATGTCGCCGTAGAAGAGGGGAAGCCGATCCAGGACCGGAGCAAGGCCTACTCAGCAGAACTGGGGCAACAACCCCAAGAGTACCATCGAGGATGTTGTCCAGGTTGAGCGACGCCTGACCGAGTTGCTCTCGGAGGGGTTACGTCTGGACGACCCCATCGCGTGCTGGATTTCACGCCGGGTACTCCCGCTCCAGTGTCGCTCGCACAAGATGTGCCATATGGGAGGAAGCCGAGATTGCACAAGGACAACAACCTTCGAGCTGAGCAAAGTCGAGGTGGCCATCTGGGCCAGATCCATTATGCAGACCTCCCTCTCTCTCCGACACCTGGTTGTATGGCTTCACGCCGTATAGCCGCCTCAAGCCCATTGGAAAGGTTAGCCTTCAGTGCTTTCCTTCTATACATCGATACCGAGTAGGTGGCTTGTCAGCTTTGTATGCTTACTTTTTGCATGCTGCACCGAGTAGGACATCATAAGTATCCTTTTGGCTCTATATGCTTTGTGCTTGCACGCCATGCCGAGTAGAAATCTTTAGCTGAATATGCTTTGTGTTTTCATGCCATCCCGAGTAGAACTCCTTAGATTCATATGCTTTATGTTTGCATGCTATTCCGAGTAGAACTCCTTAGCTTCATATGCTTTATGTTTGCATGTTGTTCCGAGTAGAACCCCCTAGCTTCATATGCTTTATGTTTGCATGCTGTTACGAGTAGATTCCCTTAGCCGAAAAAACAACTCACAGTGTTTCATGTTTGCCTCAACAGCACATCGATCGCCAGGGAGAGGAAGATACCGAGATCTTCGAGGCCAACTGGTTCGAGGACCGAGAAGAGTACGATGCAACCGCCTACGACACCCAGGACACCCTCTGCATCCCTCACGCCAGTCAACCTGGTAAGCCCCGAGTTGATGCGTCTATTCGGGACTGGTCCGAAGATGACGAAGGTGACCAAGTTCACCTCTCTGCTCACGAGTAGCGCACTCTGATATCCTTTTCTGTTTCTGAATTTCTTGCTTCTTCTACTCTGCAGATGATCTCGAGGCGGACGAAGATGATGAGCCCCTGGAGGTTAAGCCTATCTCTGTGGCCGCTCCCACTACTCGGAAGAGGGTAGGCAGTGGTGCCCAAGAGCCTCCTCCGAAGAAAACCAAGAAGACAGGCGGAAAGAAAGTCGTCGCCTCTAGGAGACAACCCCCCACCACCAAAGGGTAAGCGTTCCATCCGAGTACCACTCTGTTGCTGTTTCTTGTTGCACCTACCTCCTTCTGCCTCTCTGAACTGTTTTTCTTCTCTTCAAGTGCCCCTCTCGACGCTGATGCTGCAGCAGCTCCTATTCGCCCCAAGAGAAAAGCCGCCGTGCCCCTCGATAAACTCGTTGACCTCTCGGACGACGAGGAAGAGCAAGAACAGCAGGACAGGACGCGTGCGTCCTCTCCTATTGATGTAGAAGAAGATGCCGGCGCCGACAACACTCTGGTGAAGATGTTGATGACGAGAACCTCGAGCAGCAGACCGACGCGCATCAGACTGCGCAGGATGCTGCTCACGACGAGATGCCTCCCTCTCCCCCAGCTGCATCAGCTGGGGAACATGTTGAAGAAGATGCCGAGCACCAAGATAGTGCCGCCCTGGAGCGACAAGATGACACCAACGAGCAGCAGGATATTCACGCTGCAGCTCAAGACGATCCCGCGGCCGGGCCGCGGGTAGAAGAAGTTATCGATGCAAGACCTTATCCCGCTGCCGAGCAGCGGGTAGAAGAGACCGTGGTGGAGCCCGTCCACCAGGACCAAGTGCAGCCCAACGCTGCACCGGGTAGCCAGCCTCCCGTGCCGCCTACCCAGTAGGTGACTCCACCCAGTGCTCCAATTCCTCCACCAACACAGACAGCACCATCGCCTCCGCCAACTGCTTCTCGCAAAATGCCTCCACCCACTTCTCGGCCAGACGCTGCTCCTAGCCCCAAGAACACTGCTAAGCCTGGAGCCGAGCCTACTAGGAAGAACCCAAAGCGCAACATTGTGCAAGCTGCAGACCAGATGCCGCCACCCAAGCCACCAATCGCGCCAGCCGCGAAGCAGGTGGTAAAGAGCAAGCAACTGACAATCGGCGCGCCCACCTCTAGCAGCAACCCGGCTGCTACTGGATCTGCTGGCCCTGCCGAAGGAGCTTTTGTCCGTGCCCAAGCCAGCTGGCCGGAATACATGCTGGAGATGTCCAAGCGCCATGAGATCTCTCTGGCCAGAGGAGAGAAGAAGTTATCTGCACTGAAAGAAGGCCAGGCCAAGGCGATCGATGCCAAGTCCAAGGGAAAAGGGCCAGCACCGGTTCCCTCACTCCCGTCACGCGCGGCAGATGACGATGAGATTGAATCGGAGGGCCTGACCGCGATCTTGGACCGAGTAGGGTTCATGGATCCAACTTCGGACAGTGACGCACATGGCAACCCAAAGTGGAATGGCCTTAAGCTGGGTCCGCTCGATCACTATCGCGTCGACTGGAACAAGGCCGATGTTGGCTCTGTTCCGATGACCATCGCCAGCCCCACCTGCACCCTGGCCGGGAAGCTGTTCTTCCTGCGCAAAGCTGCCGAGGACGTCGAGCAAACTTATGCTGTAAGTGTTTTCTCCTTTATTTGCATTTTCCGAGTTGCAGTTTCTCTTTTCCTCTTATCTTCTCTTTTCCTGTTTACCTCTTAGCCATTCCCCCAGTCCCCGAGATTCGGGCCGAGTAGGAGAAGACTCGACCGAGTTGCCGTCTACTCGGGCCAAATCTTCCAAAATACTTAGACTTTTTTCTCTTCTCTTCTACAGAATAGCCTTCTGAAGAGGACAAAGTTGTTCCGCCGCCTGCTCTGAAACCACCGCATCGCCAAGGACCGTCTTGAGGCTCTTGAAGCCGAGAAGAAGGACACTGCTGCAGTGGAGCAGGCGGCTCTGGATTGCACTATCAAGATCTCTGAGGTTCAAGGTAAGCTTTCAGCAATTCGGTTTGTGCGTTTTGTGTTTACGCCCGTGTTTGCTTTTTGCTTCATTGTTGTTTTTCTCTGCAGGCAAGCTCAATGACTTGATTGAAAAGCATCGCGATTGCGAAGTTTTTGCTGCCTCAGCCCAGAGCAAGATAGCTACTCTGGAGGGTGAGTTGCCTTTCCTTCTCTGCCCTTGTGTTTCTTCTTTCTTGGTTACTCTGCTTGACACTGTTGTTCTTCCCGCAGAAGAGTACAAGAAATTTTGGGAGCAACACCTGAACTGCCTCATGCCTGCCGAGGTGCGGCAACAGTTCGAAACTCGTGAAGCTGAGATCAAGAAAGAGCGCACCGCCGAGATGGCGGAGTTTGAGAAGATGCAAGTCAAGCTGAAATCTGCCCTCCAGGATGCCCTCGACCAGGTTGCCAAGAAGGAGGAGGTCAAGAAGACTACCGCGGCCAGAGAAAAAACGCTTGAGATGGAGATCTCGATGCTGAAGAAACATAACAAGCAACTCATCCTCCAGATCGCAAACGCGCGCAGCATTGAAGACATGCACATTGCTGACGAGGACGATTGGAAGATCAAACTGGAGCGCTCCTGGTGGATCTAGAACGTGAGTCATCTCTTCTCTGCACCTGACTTGCTTTTGTCTTCTCTTCCACCTTTTCTACCTGGTTTCATCTTTTTTCTGCCTCTGATTCTAACTCTTGCTAGTTTCTTTCTTAGATATCTTCCCTGATCTCCGCTCTGCTAGCGCGCCTGCGCTGGCGAAGGCAAGGCAACTCCGAGCTGAATCCGGAATGCCCATCGACACCAAGTCCACCATCAACGATTATCTCTTGAGCATCAAGTATCAACTCCGCTCCCTCAAGAGCTTGGGCACCACCATGGTGTCCACTGCATACAAGTTGCACGATCTGTTCTGGCCGAATCAAGCTGCGCCAGATAGCTTCAGCGAGATCGCCGAGAAGCTGAATGGCGTGAAGGCCTTCATCACCAGCTGGTACGAGAATCTCAATCTCGACAGGATCCTCATTATGCGTGAAGACTCCAAGTGGACCAAGAACCCCGACTGCGTCACTCGCCGAAAAGCTGTGGCTTACGAGATAGCCTCCTACGCCGACAACACCACCTACATCAACGGCCTCCTCGAGCCAGATACTGAGCTTGAAGATGAGGACGAGGGCGATGAAGATGACACCGAGTCGGAGGACTTGAGCATGTTTGAGGAAGATGCCGCCAAGGGAGCACCCGAGAAGGGGAAGGCCAAGGTTGTCGAGGGGACCGAGCAGCTGGTCAACCCGGAGGAGTTCGCGTTGGCCAGCCACGCCAAGGCCGAGCAGCCGCAACCCAGCGCCCAGGAGGCCACCATCACCACCGAGATGGTGATCGAGCAGGCGGCTCCCGAGCTGGGCACAACTGCTGCTACACCACCTGACGCCAACCCGCTGCCCAGGACCCAGTCTGCTGCGTCCACCTCTACCACTGAGCCTATCTCCGTTGCCACTGCAACCTCTAAGCCAGTTGCCACCGCCAACGCTGATGCTGCCAACGCCAACGCGGACAACACCGCCACTTCCAATGAGTGAAGCCTGAAAAACTTTTACCTTTGAACTTTGATTAGATCCCCGGGATACCGGGTGCAAATGTAACCGTACACTTATGTGTTTGTTGCTACTCAGTTTTATTTCGGTTTGATGTTTTTAGCAACTCTGGCTCAATGCCGGGTTGCGTTATTATGCAAGTCCCCGAGTTGCATTTTTTATCCACTCTCTCTTTTCGTCTCAGCTCTTACCTGCCACTTGTGGCTTTTTTGGTAGTCGAGTCACAAGATTTCAAAGATTGAGTTTCAAATACTTAGCCACTTAGAGAAATTCATAGTAACGCTGCACACCACTTAGCCGAAAAAAGACAACAAGAACAGAGAAGAACACCCTACTCGGTTGCTGCGCCTCTCTTCTCCTTAGCAATTTTTCGTGCGCTCATTGACCTTTGGCTTGTTCTCTTGCTTGCCATGAAGCCGGGTTGCGAACAGCAGCAGAGTCGAAGAGTTGGCCCTTAGGTTTAAACACATTACTAAATACACTTATGAAATTCTAAGCAGAGCAACCGAGTAGGCAAAGTAAAACAGAGTAGAAGAACACAGAACAATTTTGGACAAGGTAAGTCCCCGAGTTTAAATTCGGAGTGCCTACTAGAATTTTAACTCGGTTGAGGGGATACATACAACTTTTTGCTCACGAATGAAAATGGCGGAGTAGAGCTACATTCCAGGGGCGCTTACATTCCTCTCCTGCTCTATCCGGCCTGTTCTTCTGGGGTGCCAGTGCGTCAACTAGATAGTAGGCATCATTGTGCAAAGCTTTGCTCACAATGAAAGGCCCTTCCCACGGAGGGGATAGCTTGTGCATCCCAGCTGTACGCTGCATGAGCCTAAGGACCATGTCTCCTTCTCGGAAAACCCTTGGGTTCACTTTCCAACTGTGATAACGCCTCAAGTTCTGCTTATAAACAGCTGAACGTGACAGAGTTAGCTCTCCTGCTTCTTCTAGCAGGTCAACGTCATTTTCTCGAGCTTCTCTCGCCTCCGCCTCAGTGTAGAGGGTTACTCGGGGCGAGTCATGCTCTAGGTCAGTGGGCAAGACGGCCTCAGCTCCATATACCAGGAAGAATGGTGTGTAGCCGGTTGACCGGTTAGGGGTAGTCCTTAGACTCCACAACACCGCTGGCAACTCGTCTAGCCAACACCCAGGTGTTTTCAGGAGTGGCTCAATCAGCCTTGGCTTTATGCCGGATAGCACCATGCCATTTGCTCTTTCAACTTGCCCATTGGAGGCGGGATGCGCAACAGATGCAACATCTATCCAGATCCGCTTCTCCTTGCAGAATCTCGCAAAAACACCCTCGGCAAAGTTTGTGCCATTATCAGTAATGATGCTGTGCGGGTAGCCATATCTCAGGATCACATCCTTCAGAAAACTTACAGAAGTGGCTCCATCGCACTTCCGAATAGGCTTGACCTCAATCCACTTGGTGAACTTGTCAACCATGACCAGGATGTGAGTCATGTTGCCTCTAGCCGGCTTGAAAGGACCCACCATATCCAAACACCAAACAGCAAATGGCCAAGTAATAGGAATAGTCTTCAACTCGGAAGTTGGCATATGAATCTTACTTGCAAATCTCTGGCAGCCATTGCACTTTCTCACTATATCCTCAGCTTGCTTCAAGGCAGTGAGCCAAAAGAAGCCATGCCGAAAAGCCTTGTTGACTAGAGCCCGAGAAGAGGCGCTATGTCCGCATTCTCCTTGGTGTATCTCCACCAGAATTTCTTCTCCTTCCTCTGGCTCAACACAGCATTGCAGCACGCCAGTAGGACTTCTTCTATGCAGCATCTTGTTGAAAATAGTGTAGCCCTTGGATCTTCTCTGTATCTGTCTGGCTGTGACCTCATCACTCGGTAAGGTGCCGTCCATTAGAAAGGATAATATGGGCATAGCCCAACTCGGTGTCTCCCGTGTGGGAAACACTGGTTCGTCCACTTCCATTGGATCAGCCACTAATACCTCTTCTGAGTTGGAGATGAGTTCCCGAGTCCCCGAGCACTCAGCTAGGACCCCCTCGATGAATGTGACAGTCCCCGAGTTGGGAGGGGAAGTCCCCGAGTAAGAAGGGACAGTCCCCGAGTTGCAGGTGCGAGTCCCCGGGTAAGAGACGGCAGTCCCCGGGTTCTCCTTTGCAGCCTCGCAGTCAATCTCCATGGGAACAGCTTCCTCGCCTGGCAGAGAAGGAACAAAAATAGACTCCGGGTTGGGGGATGGCTTGATAGATGGCGTTCTCAAATGCTCCAAGGCAATCCCAGCCGGGATGTATTGCCGAGAAGACCCCAACTTGGAAAGCTCATCAGCTGCGTCATTCTCTGCTCGGGGTATATGTTGGAAATCACATCCTTCAAAGAACCCAGTCATGGTCTGCACCAGAAACCGATATGATGCCATGTTGGCATCCAGAGCATCCCAGGTGCCGGATACCTGCTGCACCACAAAATCCGAATCGCCATAACAGATGATGCGTTGCACGTCAACCTCCTTGGCCACCTTCAAGACGTGTACCACTGCCTCGTACTCTGCTACATTGTTGGATTCCTTGAAATGGATCTGCAGCACAAATTTGAGTTGATCTCGCTTGGGTGACGTGAGCATCACGCCAACACCAAGGCATTCCTTCACTTTGGAGCCATCAAAATGCATCTTCCAGTAGTTGGCTACTGGCGAAGGAGGCTCATACTGCACCTCAGCCCAATCCACCAGAAAATCTGCTAAGATCTGTGACTTGATGGCTTCTCTTCTCGCTTATGAAGGAGCGTACGCGGCTAGCTCAATCGCCCATTTGGCTACTCTGCCACTTGCTTCCTTGTTGCCCATGATGTCCGAGATGGGAGCAGAACTCACCACTGTGATGGTATGCTCTTGGAAATAATGCTTCAGCTTCTTGGCGCTCAGGTACACGCCGTAAGTCATCTTCTGGTAATGCGGGTAGTTCTGCTTGGAGCTGGATAGCACCTCACTGAGATAGTATACTGGCCGTTGCACAGTCTTGCCTTCCTCTTCTCTTTCCACCACAATCACCACACTGACTACTCGGTTGGTTGCAACAATATATAGCAACATTGTCTCTTTGGGTAGCGGACTAGCCAAGATGGGAGCGCTACCCAGCATGGCTTTCAACTCCTTGAATGCTACATCAGCTTGCGGTGTCCAGACAAACGTGTCACTCTTCTTCATCAATTGGTACAGAGGCAAGGCCTTCTCGCCCATTCTTCCCAGGAAGCGGCTCAGAGAAGCCAGTCATCCAGTGAACTTCTGCACATCCTTCAGGGATCTTGGCAAAGACATGCTCTCTATAGCTTTTATCTTTGAAGGATTGGCCTCAATGCCTCGACTGGATACCAAGAAGCCGAGTACCTTGCCAGCCGGGACGCCAAAGGTGCATTTAGTCGGATTCAGCTTCATTTTGTACTTGCGCAAGTTGGCAAAAGTTTCCTTAATGTCACTAAGCAGAGTATGTGTTTTATTTGTTTTGATGACAATGTCATCTACGTACACCTGCACATTTTTGCGAATTTGATCATGCAAGCATTTCTGCATGCATCTCTGATAGGTAGCCCCAGCATTCCGCAACCCAAAGCACATGACACGATAGCAATAAGCCCCGTACAGGGTAATAAAGGCAGTCTTTATTTGATCAACAGGGTTGAGAGCTATCTGATGAAAACCAGAGTAGGCATCTATGAAAGAGAAAAGCTCACAACGAGCAGTTGAATCGATCACCTCATCTATGCGGGGTAGCGGAAATGGATCCTTGGGGCAGGCCTTGTTCAGGTCGGTGTAGTCCACGCACATACGCCATGCGGTATCGGCCTTGGGGTCCTCCTTCTTCTTCTCAACCATCACCGGGTTGGCTAGCCAGTCCGGATCCAACACTTCCATGATAAATTTTCTTATCAGCAACTTGGTGATCTGATCACCGATAGCCTTCCTTCTCTCATCACCAAAGCGGGGCATAGCCTGCTTAACCGGCTTGGCGTCATGCCGCACATGTAGCGAGTGCTCAACCAACTCCCTTGGGACACCCGGAAAATCCTCATTGGACCAGGCAAAGATGTCCCGATTCTCACGGAGGAAGTGGATGAGCTCGCTTTCCTATTTCTCTCCCAACCCGGCGCCAATGATGGCAACAGGGTCTGGGAACTCAGGGTCAACCTGGACCTTCTTTGTCTCCTGGGACGCCTAGAACGCAGTCCCGTACTGGGAACTCGGCATGCCAGGCGCACCGACTTGCGCTGCTTGCGCCATAGCCACCACCTCATACATCTTCTTCTTCTCGGTCGCAATGACCATGGATTCCGCCAGCTGAGAACTAGCAGAGGCACACTCCAAAGACCTCTTGTAATCACCTGAGATGGTGATGACTCAATTGGGACCAGGGATCTTCATCTTCAGGTAGGCAGCGTGGGTAGAGGCCATGAACTTGCTGAGGGCAGGCCTACCGAGTAGAGCATGGTAGGGGCTCTGAAGATCAACTACCTCAAACTGCAAGCTCTCAGTGCGGTAGTTCTCCCTGGTACCGAATAGAACATCCACCCAGATGTGGCCGATTGGAGCACAAGATACTCCCGGCACAATGCCATGGAAAGTGGTCCTGCTGGGTAGCAACATGTTCTCGGCAAAGCCGAGCTTCTCCAGTGTGTCCCGGTACATGATGTTGATGTTGCTGTCGTTGTCGATCAGGACCTTGCTGAACCTGACATTCATCTGAGTACCCAAGAAGGTGGGATCCACCACCAGAGCATAGCTACACGGGTTGGGCATCACCCTAGGATGATCAGCTCTGTATCACGTGATCTCTTGGTTGCACCAGTGCAGGTAGTGAGGCACAGCAGGGATCACAACATTGACCTCCATCGCACGCCTGTGCACTGACTGCTTGTCGGCGGGCTCGGTGACGAAGATCTTGTAGCTCTCATGGTGTTCCTGGTACTAGTTGCGGTCTTCCCCACCATTGTTGCCATTGTTGTTGTTGTAGTTGCGGTTGTTGTTGTTGTTGTTGAAGTTGCGGTTGCCGTTGTTGTTGTTGTAGTTGCGGTTGCCGTTGTTGTTGTTGTAGTTGCGGTTGGCTCTCTGAGCCACTTGGTTCACGTTCTCCCTTCTCGGAAACACTGCAGGCCTGGGAGCAGCTTCCCGAATAGGCTGCACATTGGCGTTCGCAGCTGGCAGAGGAGGAGGAGGGGCAGGTCCTCTTTCATGATTTGGTCCCACCAGCTGCACTGTTGAGTAGTGTGGTTGGCTGGTCTACCCGGATGCCGAGTATGGAAGCTGCATTGCCCAACCTTCATGTCCTCAAAGATGAAATTCGGAGCAGGACCCGAGTTGCCGCTACCCTGTTGGAGAGCATTGTATGGCTTCTTGATGCCTTGGCCCCTATTCTGGTTTTGCCCGTACTGGGCTCCAGCAGTTTTTTGCCTTTGGCTACTCCCAGCAGCCGTAGTCACAGCATTCACCTCCTCGGGATCATACCGAGTATCAATCCGGTCACCTCTGCGCTTGTTGCGGAAATCATTGCGCTTGTTGTTGTCATAGTTCTTCCTTCCCGGCTCAGGAGAATCAAGCAGAGGCTAAGTTGGGTCGCCGAGTGCATACATATCTGCAATCTTGATCGTCTCGGCGAGCGTACTCGGCATCTCGCGCTGCAGCTTCTGCCATAACATGCTGCCATGCTTGCAGCCCTGAGCAAACCAAGTAATGGCCTGGGCCTCATTCACACCTTCACAGGTGTTCCTCAAAGTACTCCACCGAGTAACATACTCGCGGTCAGTCTCCTCTTCTCGCTGCTTGCAAGCGGACAACTGCTGCGGCCTATTCGGCCTCTTGTACGTGCTGGTGAAGTTGCTGATGAAGGCTTCCGAGAAGTCTAGCCAGCGGTTGACACTGTCCTTGGGCAGGTTGTTGAGCCAAGTCCGAGCTGGACCCTCTAGCGTTTGCGGAACATACCGCACAGCCCATCTTCGGTTGCCGTCTGCGATGTGCACAGCGGTAACATAGTCACTCAGCCAGTCTTACGGCTTGGTGCTGCCATCGTAGCACTTGGTCCCCCTAGCCAGCTGGAAATGGCTCACGGATGGATCCTCCATGATGCGGCAGCCAAACCAATCTGGGCCAGGAGGCCCCTTGTTCTCGAGTTACGCAGACCGATTGATACGGTCCAGCTTGTACCTTGCATCACTGGGCTCCAACATGCGGTCACCCAGACGGTCAGTGACATCTCTTGGGTCAGCATCGCCGGCTAGCCCCATCGCCGAGTAGCCATCATCATATATGTTCTCCTACAGATGTGCTGCAGCTGGCTGCTGCGTCCTCTGCCGAGTAGGCTGAGCGGCAGGATGCCGAGAAGGTCCTGCATGATTTCCATCTTGCCTCTTGCTGTGAGCTTTATGGGCTTGATAGCCCGCTCCTGCAGAGTTGTGTTTCTGACCTGGCTGTCGCGGCACAGCGTGCTGTTTTGCGGCGACAGCCGGGTCGTACACCTGCATCTGTCTACTCTTCCTAGAGTGCACACTCTGGTCCCTCTCATCGTCGGGAAGCGGCGATGAGGCCTGATCCGTAGATCTGACCGCACGCGAGTGCACAATCTGAGAAGCGCCAGCACCCGGATTGGCTTTCCGGAACTCCTCATTCTGCCTAGCAGCCTCTAGCACTAGCTATTGAGCCTCTCCTGCTGCCTAGCGCGCGTCGCCGGCGAGATTTGGCAACTCAGGAGCCACAGCCTCTGCAGCCCTAAGTGTTTTGGCGGGGGTACTATACTTGGGCTTTGTAGCAGTGTTTAAACTAGCAGACTGGCTAGGAGCCCCACGAACTACTGCCATCTCAGCGCCTAAGTTGCGACGAGTAGCGCCTAGCTTGCTAGGCTTCCTAACCACAGGAGTAAATCCGTGGGCCCTGTTGTACTCATTTTGGTCTAGGTTAAGCTCAAGCCTAACCTTCTCCAGCTCCAGGTGCTCCGCGAGTAGCGCTTGACGCTGCTGGTCGAGTTGCGCCCTCATGGTCATGAGCTCAAGCTCGGTGGGAGGCGGCATGCCCATCCGCATGGCGGATGCCGGTATCGTCGTTGTCATGGAGGGAGGTATGTAACCCGGAATGTTGTGGGGCGCTTCATAGGGCTTGTGAACCTTTTGGATAGCATTTGGGCCAGCAGGCTCCTGATGCATGTAAAATGCATACATGAACTTTGCATGTTATTACTTGTTTTTTCTACATATTAGCAACTTATATTCATGTTTTATAATGATTTGGGGGATTTTCTAAACAATCCCCCTTCTTTTGGTTCTAACCCTGTTTTTCTAGAAAACGTACCTTTTAGTGTTTCAGACTTTCCGGGAGCTTCGAGACACTAAAAAGGGCAAGGCCAAAGAGCACGGTTCAGAATTTTTGAGACGAAGACCATGGGACAAAGTAGAGGGCCAAAAGGACAACCAGGTGGCAAGGAGGACCCTCCATGCAGCCAGATTCCTTGGCCGTGTGAGAGGCCCCCTTTTTTCCCCCGTGGCTCCGATGCCGTCGATCTTTCTTCTCCCGAGTGTCTCCTGACCTAAAAACGACTACATAAAGGGTCCCCTGGCCTTTTCGAGGAGGAGGCGGCGCCAAGAGACAAAACCACAAAACAGAGAGACAGAAGGCTGCCGCCGGAGAAGATCGGAGGGGGGAAACGCCACCGGGATCACCCCCGGAGGGCTCCACCCCCCTCCGACGTGTTCGTCATCAACATCTACAGCAAGATCAGCTCCATCTTTCCACTGTAATCTCTTGGCAAACACGATGTATGATGCAATACTATATTCCCTTGATGTATTGTGTCTCCCCGTCTATGTTTGAGTAGTGAATTGTTCTTGGCAATGGTGAAATAGTTCGTTGATTGGTTGCATACAAGTTTGTTATCTTCTATGATTGTCTTTATGTACAATATATGAGTGCACGCATATGTTGGGGAATGCATGTAAGGTGATCACCGGTAGCATAATGGAGTGGTGGTTACTTGGGAGTGACAGTAACCTGAGACCGAGCCACAAAGTTAAGTTATTGGGGGATATATATAGGGGACTTTAGAACGTAAGTCTATGGTGGGACTTTATGTCTTAATCAATCTTGTGCAGTCATTTACTTGGCCACATGATCCATCATAAGGGGCTGTAGATCATTTACTTGACTATACCTATTCATGGAAACAACTAAGACTAAAACATGTGCTTCACTAATTGTGACAACCACACGAACGAAACACCTATTGCTAGAAGACTTGCTCCCTTGAGATACTTGAGATATTTGCTGCTTGCTACTTGTGAAACTTGCTTAGGAAGTTGCTTTAGAAACTTGCTCTAGGATTACTTGCATTTTAAACTTGCTTCACTAGTTACTAGACAAACCACACTCCACGTCACTTGCTTTTAGTTAGTTAGTTCCTTTTAGTCAAACTAATTGCTTTGCATAAACAGTCATATAAGAGGGTTATAGGGCTTTAGAGAATAGATAGCTTACCTTCAGCTCCTCGTGGGTTCGACACTCAAATACTTATCGAAAGGTACTACAATTGATCTCCTGCACTTGGGAGTCATCAGCTCCTCAATGACTCCCGCGGTAGCGGCCGCGCCCTTCCCGGCATCGGTAGCCGGGCCTGTCATCATCACCTCCACGCTGTCCGCAGAGCAGCCAGTTGGCTTCCCGCGGGCAGCGAGTACAGCAGGAGGATCTTCCGCGACGAGCACCACCTCTGGGAACTCGCGGATGACGGTGGTGGCGACGTAGACCAGATGCGTGCCGAAGGAGAGCACCGAGCCGCCTGCCGGCATGGGTCTACCGCTGAAATCTCCGGCGTTGTTGGTGACGAAGTCGAAGGAGCCGAATCAATGGACAAGGCCACAGACCACGCGCCCCCCCCCCCCCCATAGCAGAAATGAGTCCCGTCCGAACATGAACTCCAGCCAGCGCTGCTGGTAGCCCCACGGTGGGCGCCAACTGTCGTGGTGGTATCACGGCAGATGCCATAGGATGGCTAAAGGTTGGGGCCGATGGACGCTGGAGGTGATCGGGGAGGGATCACACGGCGAGTAGCCGCGTGTAGGATGTCTCAAGCACTTCAAACAACAGGATCTTACCTAGGTTCAGGGCCCTCGTGTGGAGGTAACACCCCTACTCCTGCCTTTCTCTCTATATGTGTGTTATCCGAGTAGCCACATGACAAATCAGGCCTTCAGCCGAGTAGCCGCTCAGCTTCTCTCTCTAGCTCTAATGATGTCTCTGGTAAAGATGTGAAGTGAAGCAACGTAGTCCAACGTCCCTCGCGCAGGAAGAGGCAGGGCACCTTATATACTGGTGCCCAGCCGAACAGAAAAAGACTATAAGGTACGACTGATGGGACAGGCGCACTGCAGAACAGAGCACGCTTCCGGCTTCTCGCTGACGCGGGTGCGGGAAGTCGTCGCGCCGTTCGGAGATGGGACCTGTCCACCTTGTCAGTGAGATATGGTAGGCCCCTAGACCTGTCCTGTCCCCTCTGTCAGTGACAGGACTTGACAGGCGCCTACCGCACTATAGCCACGCCGTAGCGCGGATAATCACGCGCTCCGTAAGTTGAACCGCACGCCGGTACAGACGCAGGATATGCGGGATCCCTTGTCAGAACAGCTCCATTGACTTCTGGCCCGAGTAGGAAAGCACTCCCTCTACTCGGACCAACTTCTCTACTCGGACGAACATAACTTGCTTGATTTCTCCTCTTGGCCATTGGTGAGTACGGCCGGATAGAAACCTACCGGGTAGCAAGTACCGGTTAGCCATCTACCCGGTCAAACAACACCTTGACCTTGCCTTTAGCCCTTGCCTTACCCCTACTCGGGGGTACCCCCCCCCCCCGACAACCACCACGTGCATCCGATGCACGTGATCCACGTGGACGTCCAGATCGACGTCCACCACATACAGAGGTTTCTTCGACGGGGACGACACCGCGCCCACCGCCGGTTACACGCGAACCACGGGGACGTCTCGCCATGGCTAAAAAAATAGCAAATAGTATTAATTTCATCAGTTGCAACAATTGCATATAATCTAATAAAAATATAGCTAATAGCATCCATTTCATCAAAATTGCTTATAGATAATAGCTAATGGTACTAATAGCTAAACAAGTCCGAAAAAGGAGTAATTATATGTTCCAGATCCTCATTTCAATTATAAATGCAACATTGATGAAATATTTAAACGTATGAATACACACCAATAGTTACATAGCTCGGGTTTATTTTATTTAACCCTAATACATCACGATGTCATAATATCACTTATACATGCATATTCATGAAACATCTCTCAAACTAATTAACTCCGACCGGGTCCTAAGCCGCGGGATGCTGAGTCGCGGGTGCTACGGACCCATAGGTAAGGAACCCTCATAGGGTCATAGCTCACGTGGTAAGGAACCCTTCGAATAATCGACCAACTGCTGCTATACTCTGCATCAAGCAAGTACAAGTAGCGAAGGACGTGCTCGTCCTCCTCCCTGATACGCTGATGTACCACCTCCTCAGGGGCAGTCTCTCGCCGCACCAACCGTGGCCTAGGCGATGGCCACCAAAGAATATCCGGGTCGACCACGTCACCCGGATTTCTCACCAAGCCGCGCGTCCCGGTAGTAAGGACCTCCCAGTGCCAGCCCGGTGGGGCCCAGTCCTGGACATCGCCCGACGGGTCCAACAGAGACATAAGCTAAAAACAGGCCCGGACTAAGTAAATATTCCTAATTAAGTAAAATACCTTAGTTTTTCTAACTTAGTAAAAAATAGTAAATGGAGAAATATGACATAAATAAGATGAAAACACAAAGGATAAAATTGGCCTTTCTCGTATCTTGTGCTTGTTACGAGGTAGTATACGTGATGGTGATGCAGGGAAGGATGAAGACAAGGGTTTCTGAACTTCGTTGAAACTAAACAAAATCACATACGTAAGTGTTTGTGAGATCCGAACAAACTTGGACCATTTCGTCCATATACATAAGGGTGATATTCTTCATAGCCCTGTCCGGGGCTATGAAAAATATTACCATTACGTATATGCACCAAACGGTGCAACCCGGATCACCACCGCCTATAGTACCTCTTAACATGAACAAGGGTTTCTGAACTTTAGTAAGGAGTATGACTACCAGATCTGATCTGATTCTCGCCGAATAAAGTCGCGACTCGAACGGGACATAACAGTTGTAGCGTCCCATATTATCCATATCATGTGTGAAAACATTGCAGATCACTTCCTTTTCTTCTTGAAGAAGAAGAGGAAGTGATCTGCAACGTTTTCACACATGACTGGATAATCTGGAACGATGTTATGCCTCGTTCGAGTCACAAGTTTATTAGGAAAGAGTGGATCTGATCTGCTAGTCATACTCCTGCCTAGACCTTCACATTTTGTGCTTGATGCGAGGTAAGTACACGTGATGGCGATGCGGGGGAAGGAAGAGTTTCTGGAGTTCTCTGAAACTAAACAAAATCATATATGTAATAGTGAAATCCGGAAAAAACTAGATCCTTTTGTACACATACATAACGGGGATATTCTTCATAACCCCAGAAGGGATTTCTGAGGAATATCACCATTACGAATGTGCACTAAAGGATTTAGCTTCATCCGGATCTCACGAACCATATTACATATGTGACATTATTTAGTTCGAAAGAAATCCAAAAACCCTCATCTTCATTCTTTCCCCAGATCACCATCGCCTGTAGTACCTCTTAACAGGAACAAGATGGTCATCGGGCCTTGATGTGAAGTTGGACCTTCACATTTTGTGCTTGTTACGAGGTAAGTACACGTGATGGCGATGCGGGGGAAGGAAGGGTTTCTGGACATCTTTAAAACGGAACAAAATCATATATGTAATAGTGAAATCTGGATAAAACTAGACCCTTTTGTACACATACATAATGGGGACGTTCTTCATAACCCCGGAAGGGATTTCTCAGGAATGTCACCATTACAAATGTGCGCGAAAGGGTTCAGCTTCATCCGGATCTCACGAACCATATTACATATGTGGCATTATTTAGTTCGAAATAAATCCAGAAACCCTCGCATTCGTTCCTTTCCCCGGATCACCACCGCATGTAGTACCTGTTAACAGGAACAAGATGGTCATCGGCCTGTGTGCCTCATATTTAGGGTGGACACCGATGGCTCCCAAGTGCAGGAATTCAATTGTAGTACTTTTCGAATTAGAAAGTTTGTCGAACCCACGAGGAGCAGAAGGAACTGGTAAGTAGAATAGGAAAGGAATAATAAAAGCAACAGGTGTTTTTGTGTTTTAATTGTGTAGTGCAAGTAAAGTAAAATGCGGAAAGTAAATTGCAGCAAGTAGTAGGTCTCAATGAGAGACAAAGCCCAATCCTCTAATGCGCAAGAGGACAAGCTCAAGTGTGTGTTTGTGTCTTATATGTGGAAAACGTTCCCGAGGGCTGCACGGATTTAGCTGGCATAGTGATTCATTGCATAACATGTTTGTATATCTTGTCTAGTTTTAATCTTCTTCAGACAGAGCCACAAATAGGAATAGCTAAATAAATAAACTATCACCCCTTATGATGTATCACGTGGCCAATTAAATGACTGCACGAGAATTATTAAGACATGATGTCCCACCATAGCCTTATGCTCTAAGGTCCCCGATACAAGTACCCTCATAATGCAATTCAACGACTCTGTCTCAAGTTCCTGTCACCTAAAGACATCATCACGTCACTACACTACGGTGTTCTCCTATGAGCCCATGTAGGTGAAGTGTTGTACAGTCGACATTCGTATAACACCATCATAGAATCACATAAAAGATAAATACTGTACCAAATAACAACTCATCTCATGTAACAAATCATTGCCAATTCATCCTATGCCCTCAGGAACATGCGGGAACTACTCACAACGTGCAAACATGATCATGTATGTGACATATGTGGTACAACACAATCTGAAACAATGGATCCACCACCAAATAATGACAAGTACTCAATCCCAAACATGCAACGGAGTACAATAACACGTATCTAGGGTGTAGCAATGATCAAACTATGAGGGGAACGGAGTGGATCACGGTGATGGTGATGGTGGAGATGCAGGTGCTGGTGAGGATGGTGATGGAGATGCCTCCTCCCACGCCAAGGAGGATATGGGGATGAAGATGGGGATGATTTCCCCCTTCTCCGGAGCTCTGGAGCAGCAGGATCTGTCTCCCTCGCGGAGAGTTTCGAGAGTTTCGCCGCCCTGGCGGCTCCGTCTCGTCTCGGGAAAATTAGGGTGTTCGTTTTCGGGGAAGACGGAGTCGTCAGCAAAAAGACCTCGGGGAGGAGGTGCTATGGGCCCATTTGGGGGCCCCACACGCGGCCAGGGAATCTGGCCGCGTGGGCTACCCCCTTTTGGGCCTCCTGGCCCTCCTCCTTTGTGTCTTGTGCCCAAGGCCTTTCTCCCGAAGAAAAACTGACAGAGTTTCTTTCCTTTCGCAATTTGGATACCTATAGCTCCTGAAACATCAAAAACATGAAAACAGGTGTTTTCTGACACCCAGAAATTAAATACCAAAAATAGGGACTTTGTAGGAAAGTCTCATAAAATCATCTAAAACTTGCAAAACAATGACATAACATTGATAAAACATCCCAATAATGCCTATATGGAGGGTATATATGATGATATAAAATGCACGTATCAACTCCCCCAAGCTTAAACCTTTGCTCGTCCTCGAGTAAATAAGGACATAGATCATTACATGCATCAATGGACTTATGGTTGATAAATAAATACGGGCATTGTATCAGCATCATGTTCAGTTATAATGCAAGATGAATGAATAGAACTCATACACATAAGGATAACATATTCGAAGCTCTAGCAAACACCCCATACTTTTGAAAGCAAATAACCATTGTATGTTGGACAATCGAATTATACTCTTTAATTTCGAGAAAGATAAATGAGTAGAGGTAAAACATGATCAAGTCTCATTTAGTTTCCAAACTATTCAGCTTAAATTACTAATTGTAATGTGGCATCCATTGTGCTAAGACTCTCATTGCCCCTTTATCATTAGCATCTTAATTTATGAATGTTGAAATAATGTGGTTGACAAGGTGTTGGTTGAATGTCTCATGCCCCCTGAGTGTGAAAACCTACTCCATGATTACTCAACTTAAGATTCCTAATAAGCTTTGTACAATCATAATAAGTATTAATGACATCATAGAGAATTTCAAAGAGGTACCTCTTGCCCCATGACATAGAAACCAGCCCATGTCACAATAACAAGATGAACAAACGGAGTAGACTCATCATCCTTTTTTATTTCATTCACTATATGCATAGCTTATTATTTTATTGTAGGATGTGTTTGTAGAGTCCACTCTAGCTGTAAATAAATTTCCACCATGATCAAGCATGGCTTGGGTTAGCGGCCCAATGCAATTTCTCTAGTCATATATACTTACTCATAAAAACTTACTATTCCTCTATTTCATTTCGGCATGGCAGGAGTCCAAAAACAAAAGCACATGACATCTACTAAATATAAAATTTCTTTGTGCAATGTTGAAAGCTTTTCACGTGATGCACGTGTTAGCCAACTCCCAACCAAAATCCTTGTCAAGCACAAAACTTTTAGCTCCCATTAATGGGTCATGTTTGTTAAGTGCAATAGAAATAAAGGTGTGCATTCAAAAGTTCGTGAGAGTCTTATCCCAAATTCAGTCCATGCCAATTAATAACATAAGCATCTTAATTTAGAGCATAAATGAAACTATAACATGGTGAACATGCTCGGAATAGCCATTAAGCTAATAGATAGATCGTGGATTTATGTCATATTGAGACAATTCTACAATTTTCCAACAGACTCAAGTTAATTAATTTCAAGGCAAGATGTGATTGAAACCTCTAAATATGCCATGCTCATTTGCATGAGTGTTACCCATAAATCCCCAAAACAAGAGAATCATGGATGACACCATACTTTATTATTCATTGATAAACCATAAGACGGGGATGCATGATAATGCTCAATGAGCTCACTCAAGCCTAAACGAAAACGATAACTAGATAATAAAAGCAAGACACACCAATACTAGATAGACATGATAAATCTGATAAAAGACGGGGGATAGGTGAAACTCTCCCAAGCTTAGATGGTTGCGGTAATTTCTTCACTCTCCCTTCTTCTCGTACTCAGCCCACCACTCTTTCTTCTTCTTCTCTTCATAGTTGTCTTCAAGCTCATCATCATCATCGTCCATGGAGGTGCATTGGTAGGAGTGTCCCGAAGTCATGGCTTGGAAAACCTGGCAGACAGAATAGACAAAACAAAGATCGTGGGAGAACTCTTGGTGCGGGATTAGATCAACAAAAGGGGGTATATATTGACGGTTTTTGGGGTAAGAAGAAGCGTCGAAGTCGAAAACGAGACGGAACGGGACTCCGAGGTGGAAGAGGGGTACCTCCACGCGGCCAAGGAATCTGGCCGCGTGTGGGGTCCTCTTTTCCCCCTCGAGGTCCAATTCCTTCCAATTTTCTTGTCCCACACGTTAATTTCCATAAAAAATGAGTTTCGTAAGTTTTCACGCAATTCCGAGAAACTTCCAAACACAATAATTGTAAATTATTGAATTTGGGTTTCTGAAACTGCAGGATCCCTTACAATTACCTCCTCCGGTGTCATTAACTTTATCTCCTCGATGGTTCCTTAGGCGTTGTCCATTGACCACATGAGGTTTACCTTTCATATGACCGTGAAGACGGATGGCCCCCGAACGATATACCTCATGTACTACCAATGGACCCTGCCATTTTGAAGCTAATTTCCCTGTAGAAAACTTAAAACGAGAGTTGTACAATAGGACTTGATCACCTACTTTAAATTCCTTTCTTTTAATTTTCTTGTCATGCCAATTTTAACTTTATCTTTAAACAATTTTGCACTTTCATATGCTTCATTCCTCCATTCATCTAATAGATTTAGGTCAAGCAATCTCTTCTCCCCTGCTGTTTTTAAATCAAAATTTAATTTCATAATAGCCCATCTAGCTTTATGTTCTAATTCAACGGGTAAATGACATGCTTTTCCATAAACCATTTTATAAGGAGACATACCCATAGGATTTTTATAAGAAGTTCTATAAGCCCACAATGCATCATTAATTTTAAGTGGCCAATCAGATCTAGCTTTGTTTACTGTTTTCTCTAAAATAAGTTTAATTTCCCTATAACTTAATTCAACTTGTCCACTAGTTTGAGGATGATAGGGTGATGCAATTCTATGATTAAAATTATATTTTGCCAATGTTTTTCTAAGAACACCATGCATAAAATGAGATCCACCATCAGTAATTAAAAATCTAGGAACACCAAATCTAGGGAAAATAATTTCTTTAAGCATTTGCATGGCTGTGGCATGGTCTGCACTCTTAGTAGGAATTGCTTCTACCCATTTTGTAACATAATCAACAGCAACCAAAATGTGAGTATGTTTTGTACTAGATGCAGGAAATGGTCCCATAAAGTCAAAACCCCACACATCAAATTGTTCAAGTGGTAATGTATAGTTCATAGGCATTTCATTCCTTCTACCAATGTTTCCAACTCTTTGACATTTATCACAAGTTTTAACATATTCAGCGCAATCCTTCAATAGAGTAGGCCAATAAAAACCACATTGTAATACCTTTGTTGTAGTACGATCTCCTGCATGATGTCCTCCATAGGGACTGTCATGACAATCTCTTATAATAGCCTACTGTTCATGCTCAGGTACACAACGTATAATAATGCCATCAACACTTTTCTTATACAAGAATGGATCATCCCAAAAATAATGTCTAAGGTCATAAAAGAATTTCTTTCTTTGCTGGTAAGTAAATTGTTGTGGCATAACTTTCCCAACAATAAAATTTGCATAATTAGCAAACCAAGGAGATGAAACTTTAGAACTAGAAACACTAACAAGGGCAAGTTGTTCATTAGCAAAACTATCATTAATAGGAATAGGATCATCAGGTATATTTTCCATTCTAGAAAAATGATCAGCTACGGGATTATCTTCTCCTTTCCTATCTACTATGTGTAAATCAAATTATTGCAACAAAACTACCCATCTTATTAGCCTAGGCTTAGCATCTTTCTTATTCATCAAATATTTAATATCAGAATGATCATAGTGCACAGTGACTTTTGAATCAATTATGTAAGATCTAAATTTATCACATGCAAATATTACCACTAAAAATTCTTTTTCAGTTGTAGCATAATTTCTTTGAGCACCATCTAGTGTTTTACTAGCATAGTAAATAACATTCAATTTCTTATCAACCCTTTGGCCTAAAACAACTCCAACTGCATAATCACTAGCATCACACATAATTTCAAAGGGCAAGTTCCAATCAGGAGGTTGAATAATTGATGCAGTTATTAAGGCTTTCTTTAAAACATTAAAGGATTACATGCAATCATCATTAAAAGAAAACGGAACATCCTTTTGCAAAAGATTGGTTAGAGGCTTTGATATTTTAGAGAAATCTTTAATGAACCTACGATAAAAACCTGCATGACCGAGAAAACTTCTTATACCTTTGATGTCTCTTGGATATGGTAATTTCTCAATAGCTTCAATTTTTGCTGGGTCAACTTCTATTCCTCTTCCAGAAATACGATACCCAAGAACAATTCCCTCTGTTACCATAAAGTGACACTTCTCCCAATTAAGAACAAGGTGTTGGTCTTGACAACGCTGCAAAACTTTGTTAAGGTTGAACAAGCAATTATCGAAAGAAGTACCATACAACGAAAAATCATCCATAAAGACTTCCACTATCTTTTCAATATAATCAGAAAATATAGCATTCATGCATCTCTGAAAAGTAGCAGGCGCATTACATAAACCAAAAGGCATTCTCCTATAAGCAAATGTACCATATGTGCAAGTAAAAGTGGTATTTTCCTGATCATCACTATGAACTGGAATTTGAGAGAAGCCTGAATACCCATCTAAATAACAAAAGTGAGAATGTTTAGATAATCTCTCTAGCATTTCATCAATAAAGGGCAATGGGTAATGGTCCTTACGAGTTGCTTTATTTAATTTTCTATAATCAATGCACATTCTATAACCAACAACAGTACGTTGAGCAACAAGTTCATCATCTTTATTAGGAACCACAGTAATTCCACCTTTCTTAGGAACACAATGAACATGACTTGATGGAGGGATGATAACCTGGTATGCCAACGCCAAGGTGTAATTCGGCCCAAGGGACGCTGCGCAAGACCCGACTTAGGGAAAAGGAGCTTCTAGAAGGCCCAGGAGTGAAGGCCTCGTAACCCGGATTGTGGGTTCCGATAGGGAAGTTTAGGGTTTGTAAGCAGTGTCCGGGTAGGACTCCGAGCACGCCTTGGATAGTAAGCTAGGGGGTCCGGGTATTATATAAACCGGCCTCTAGGGTTAGATTGGACAAGATTACGAGATATCGAGTATCCATTGTAACACGAGAGTTGAGATAATATATTCAGATCGGAGACTCGGTGACTTGATTGCCGGCTACCAGATCGCATATCACCATGGTTTCCCTTGAGCTAAACCCTCTCCCAAACACCAGAGTCGATTTGCCCCAAGACAAGTTACCCCCGGTAACGTCTGCCGTGATTATCCCACGACAGTTGGCGCCCACCGTGGGGCCTACGTCCAAGGGTGTTTACATCACGGGATAACATGAATAACCTCGTCATCGGCGAGATCTACACCGACCCCGAAGGAGAGAAGATGGTGGACGATTTTGGCTGGGGGCCAGAGTCGGATCTGCTCGAATCCGGATCTGTCATCACGATCGGCCGGGTCAACATCTTTGTCGGCATGGTACGTGCGTTCGGTTCAATCCCTGGCGATTTTGGATTTGATTCTGTGTCAGGAGAGGCCAACCACGTTCTGTCGGACGGAGAAGAATCGGTCGGGACGGTGGATCCGATAGAAGAGCCCACCACGAAGAGGGAACAGCCGGAGGAGCCGGCATGTACCCCGCGTGGCCGGGTCATGAGAGAAGATGATACCGAGTCTATCTTGCATCTGCTGGAGGACCGGTACGAGGAAGATAGCTGTGATGAGGAGGAATATGAGTCTTCGCCAAGCATTGCGCGCCAGGTCGCGGTCTACACGGCCCCTGCAACCAATCTCAATCAGGGGAACGTGACTACGGCCGCGGTCGGAGCGGCGCAAACGTTGGCCCAGCAGCAAAATCCGGCTGGCGGAAATCCGGTTCTGACCCGGGTTGACGGAGAGTCGGCTTCGGTCACCAGCCGAGCGGCGGATAGCGAGCTGCAGGCAAATATGTTTGGGTACTGGCTAACAGGATGCCAGGGGCAGGTCCTTCGAATCCACAACACCCGGCCCTGTTCAGCAACAATATAGTCTTGGACCCAACAGTGTTAGCTACTGTGATAACCCCGGAGAATGCCGCGGCGCGTGCCAGGGACTTGGAGGTAGCACGCCGCGCGCTGGAGCAACAAAGAAGAGATGTAGAAGCAGAAAAGCAAAGGGTAGCCACGCGCCAACGCGAACTGGACGCGCTGGAGAACCGGCTCCGAGCTGAGACAAGCAGGGTGCATCAGAGATATCAGACAAGATTACCGGCGATGGGTGGAGTCATAAACCCGAACGCACTATTCATTACGCCCCAAGATTAGCCGATTCCGGTTGTGAATCAGGAAACTGCGCATCAGCCGGCAACCGGAGAAGGACAGCCGGCAAACGTGCAGGCCGGGTTACCCACAGTGCAGGTTGGGGGGACTATCGGCAACACAGCGCCACCTCCGCCATCACGATTTCGTACGCCACCAGGTCACTTCAATAACCCCATGGATAATGTGTATGCCGCAACATTAGCATTAAATCAGATCCCCGTAAGATAGTCACCCCATGCGGAGCAGACCCGGCGGGCGATCGATTACCCGGATAATAGGAGTGGAATGCATGGAACACCTTATATCAGCCAGCAGCACGGCATTACCGGCAACCTTCAAACAAGTTCAGCGCGACGGAGGGCAGAGCAGCAGCAATTGCCGCCTCCTCCCCGCGTTCAAGCAGCACCAGTAGTATCAACAGCACAAGCTATAGTGGATAGCTCCAGAGCCAGGCGAGCCGCGGCCGGGTCTGCGGTGCACGGACCAGCAGTAGCGCCACGTCCAGCCGTACCCCCCGCAGGATCGCATATTTCCCGAGTGAGGCCAGTTCCGACTAATCTCGCTGGGCCTAAGTGCCTGTCGGATAATATCCGGGCTGAGCCTTACCCGGATAAATTCAAAGAACCGGGTAAAGTAGTGAATTATGAGCCGACTATGGATCCAGAAACATGGTTGAGCGGCTATGAGATGGCTATGTCGATTCGCAACGCATCTGAAAATCTTCAAGCCAAGTTCATGTACTTAATGATGTCAGAAGGAGCAGCCAAGTTATGGTTCCATAATTTACCGGAGGGATCTATCAAGTCATGGGAGGAGTTGAAAACCGCGTTTATCAAGCACTTTCATGGAACGTGCAGGAAGCTATTTACTATTGATGACCTAGAACGGTGTGTCCCGAAGAAGGGAGAATCGGCGCGCAGCTGGGTGCGCCGGGTTATGGAGATACTTCACTCATCTACGGATATTCAGCCCAAGGATGCGTTACAAGCTATGGCAAAGACGTGCAAGTACACACCTTTAGTACAAAAGTTAACTCGCATGAAATCTAGTCGGAATGCTTCAGAGGTTACGATGGGAGAGCTAATGGATGCATGCAACAAGCACGCTGCAACGGATACCACAGAAGAGGACGTCGATGATAAGAAAGCGAAAGAAAACACAAGCAATAATGGAAGAACCGGCAATGGATCAACGCCGGGTAATAATGGAGGTAACAATGGAAACAACCAGAACAAACGCCCGTTTGAGGGAAGTTCCGAGTTTGTCGCCAGCATAGAAGCCGGGTCTTCGAGGCCCAGAGCAGAAGGAAATTTCAACGCAGGAAATTTCAACGGAGGAAACTATCAAGGGCCACCAAGGCCGGGTAACAACTGGGATATCTTCAGAATGGCGTGCCCAAAGCACAGCAGAAACGGTAGGCCGGCTAACCACTCATTGGAGTAGTGCGCGGACCTACAGAGATGGAAGAACGAGGAAGTAAACAAGGCTATGCGAGGTGCAGGTCGGGGAGGAGGACCGGGTTCGGGTGGAAACCCGGGCAACGGCCCACCCCCAGCAGGCAACCCGGCAGTTGGAAATCCGGGTACCAACCAGGGGGGAGCTGGAGGTTTCCAAGGCAACCCCAAGCAGTTGGGACAATATCACGTACATACTACAGGAATTTCCAACAAGGATAAAAAGATACCAAAAAAGGCAGTAAACTCGGTCTCCTCGGCTGTCCCGAGATACCTGAGGTGGTCGGAGCAAGATGTAACGTGGAGCAGAAGAGATCACCCGGAAAGGATAGAACACCCGGGAGTCCTAGCATTGGTGGTTGCGCCACAGGTTAATGGTTATGAGCTTAAAAAGGTCTTAATGGACGGTGGAAGCAGCATCAACATCCTATATTGGGAAACTTTCCTACGCATGGGTCTCAAGGAGTATCAGCTACAGAAAAGTTCAACAGTTTTTCACGGGATTGTGCCGGGTCATTCAGCGTGCCCTGAAGGAAATATCACTTTGGAGGTTGCTTTTGGAGAATCGAAGGACAATTTCCGGGTTGAGTGGCTCACGTTCGAAGTGGTGAAGTTGCGCAGTCCTTATCACGCTCTATTTGGGAGGCCGGCTTACGCCAAGTTCATGGCCAGGCCGTGTTACGTGTACCTACAGCTAAAAATCCCGGGTCCTAAGCAGATCATCACCATACATGGGAGCCGGGATATAGCGGCTGAGTGTGACGAAGGAGATGCGGCAATGGCAGAATAGGCCTGCAGAAAGGAGGAGCTGAAGTATTATCGGTCTCAAGTAGACCCGGATGACAGGACATCGCTGAAGAGGCCAAACACGGAGGATGAGAGACCAAAATTCAAAGCAGCACAAGATACCAAGATGGTGGCCTTTGTCGAGGGTGATCCCTCTAAGCAATTTGCTATAGGATCTACCTTGGACGATGAGCAGGAAAAAGCACTTGTAGAGTTTATTCGTTCGAATCAGGATGTGTTTGCTTGGACGCCTAGCGATATGCCGGGTATCCCTACAGAGCTGGCAGAGCACAGTTTGCACGTTGATCCCAAGTCCAGGCCTGTGAAGCAGGGCCTGAGGAAAATGAATGACGAAAGAAGGAAAGCTATAGGGGAAGAAATTGCTCGGCTGCTGACAGCCGGCTTTATCATGGAAGTATTCCACCCAGAGTGGTTGGCAAATCCGGTTCTCGTGATGAAAAAGACCAATGAGTGGAGGATGTGCATTGATTATACGAGTCTCAACAAGCATTGCCCAAAGGATCTGTTTGCGCTACCAAGGATAGATCAGATCATAGACGCAGTGGCTGGAAGTGACCTATTATGTTTCCTAGATGCATATTCCGGGTATCATCAGATCAAGCTCAAGAAGGAAGATTGGGAGAAAACGTAGTTCATAACCCCTTTTGGGACCTTTTGTTACAAGACCATGACATTTGGATTGAAGAACGCTGGCGCAACTTATCAACGGTGTATTCAGAAGTGCTTTGAGGACCAAATCGGACGCAATGTTCATGCTTATGTGGACGATGTGGTGATCAAGACTAGAAAAGCGGAGACATTTATTGATGATCTAAAAGAAACATTCAAGAACCTGAGAAGATACCAGATGAAACTTAACCCGACAAAGTGTGTATTTGGAGTTCCAGCTGGGAAATTACTCGGTTTTATTGTTTCAGAGAGAGGGATTGAAGCAAACCCGGATAAAATCAAAGCTATCCAGAGTCTGAAAAAGCCGGAAAACCTGAAGCATGTTCAGAAGCTTACAAGGTGTGTAGCAGCGCTGAGCCGGTTTATATCAAGACTCGGAGATAAGGCAATACCCTTATACCGGCTCTTGAGGAAATCTGATAAATTTGTTTGGGACCAAGAGGCGGATGAGGCATTCGAGGCACTAAAAAAGCAACTATCTGAGGCACCAGTCCTAGCAGCCCCGGGTCCTAAAGAGCCCATGTTACTATACGTTGCAGCGGGGCCCCGGGCGGTTAGCGCAGTGGTTGTCGTTGAGCGCAAGGAGGATGGAAAAGATCACCCGGTCCAGAGGCCGGTTTATTATGTCAGCGAGGTGTTATCAGAAGCAAAGCAACGCTACCCACATTGGCAGAAGCTGGTTTTCGGGGTCTTCATGGCCAGCCGGAAATTGAAGCCGTATTTTCAGGAACACCCCATAACAGTGGTTAGCTCTGTACCAATGTCGGATATCATCAGAAACTCGGATGCAACAGGTAGAATAGCCAAGTGGGCGATCGAGATGGGAGATTATCACATCAACTACGAGCCCAGGTCAGCAATCAAATCTCAAGCTCTAGTTGATTTCATTAATGATTGGAATCACACAGGCATGCCCACAATGACTCCAAGTTCCGAGTCTTGGATAATGCACTTTGATGGTTCCAAGCAATACGAGGGATCAGGAGCTAGAGTGGTGCTTACATCACCCAAAGGAGACAAATTGAGCTACGTGCTGCAGATTCACTTTGATTTTTCCAACAACGTGGCCGAGTATGAGGCCTTATTGCATGGACTAAAGGTAGCCAAGGAGATGAACATTAAGAGGATACGATGCTTTGGAGATTCGGACCTTGTGGTACAGCAGGTCTCAGGAACTTGGGACAGAAAAGATGCAACTATGGCAGCATACCGCAGAGAGGTGGACAGGATTGCCGGGTGTTTTTCCGGGTATGAGGTGGAGCATGTAGATAGAAGAAAAAACGAGGCAGCAGATGCACTCGCCAGACTCGGCTCGCGTAGAGAGCCGGTTCCACCTAATGTGTTCCTGGACGAGCTATGGCGACCATCAGTTAAAACCGAGTCTGAGGAAGAACTGGCTAACAAAGACCCGGATTTGGAGCTCGTGGCCACAGTACGTGCTGTTCCCGAGTGGACAGAGCCGTTTCTGGCTTACCTATCACGGGGCGAGTTACCACAACAAGAGGTATTAGCAAGGCAAATTCTGAGGCGAGCAAAAGGTTATTCCATCATCAATGGGGAGTTATATAAAAGGAGCGCTGCAGGAGTATTTTTGCGCTGTGTGGCACCAGAAGAAGGCCGGCAAATCCTGAAAGAGATCCACGAAGGCGACTGTGGGCATCACGCATCCACAAGGTCCCTTGTGGCCAAGGCATATAGGCACGGTTTCTTCTGGCTCACAGCCTTAGCAGACGCGGAACGCTTGGTGGCAAGGTGCGATGGATGTCAAAGGTATGCCCGCCAAATCCATGTGCCGGCTATGGAGTTGCAAACAATTCCTTTGACCTGGCCGTTTACCGTTTGGGGTATGGACATGGTTGGCCCTTTTCACATGTCACCTTGCAAAAAGACACATCTTCTGGTGGCTATCGATAAATTTACCAAGTGAGTCGAAGTTATGCCAGTTACCAATTGTGAAGCGATTACGGCGGTTAAGTTCCTGAAAAGGATTATCTACCGGTTCGGGTATCCTCACAGTATAATTACCGACAATGGAACCAACATGTCCTTTGGCGAGATGGAGAAATTTTGTGGTAACAACGGAATCCGGCTTGACATAGCCTCCATAGCTCATCCACAAGCCAATGGACAAGTGGAGAGGGCAAACCAGGAGTTACTTCGTGGATTAAAGCAACGATTGCGAGTCCCATGTATCAGAGCTGCTGGAGCATGGGTTGAGGAGTTACCTTCAGTGGTTTGGGGTATCAACACTACACCTAACAGATCTACTCAGATGACACCGTTTTTCATGGTTTATGGCGCAGTAGCGGTGCTGCCGAGTGATATCATCCATGACTCGCCTCGAGTATCGGCTTATGTTGAGGAGGAGAACGAGAAGACCCGGCAGGACGCCGTGGATATGTTAGAAGAACACATGGAACAAGCTTTGGAGAGATCAGCCATATACCAGCAGGACCTGAGGAGATATCACAGTCGGAGAGTCAAAACCCGGGTCTTCCAGGAAGGAGACCTGGTTCTGCGCTTGGTACAGTCAAAGGAAGGAAAACACAAGTTATCCCCGCCATGGGAGGGACCGTTCATCATAAGCCGGAATCTGCACAACGGATCTTATTACTTGGTAGATGCAAGGGAAGAGTCGGCTACCGTTAACGACACCGCTCATACCACTTCATCTATGCAAGAAAGAGAAAGACCATGGAACGTAGCTCAGCTGCGTCCCTACTATACCTAGTTTAGGTTAGATTCACAAGTGGAATTACACGATGTAACAGGCAGCAGGTTTCAGACGCACCCTTTTCCTATCCAGGGTACCTAAGGGAACTGGAGGGTTTTTAATGAGGCGGCTTGCTGACCTAACTTTTCTCATATCAATAAAGAGATGGTTAAACAATATATTGTTTCCTTTTCATGTGTTTTTTATCAAGTTTTTTATCTCTGTTGTGTTTTTATTTTTTCTTCCAGGTAAGTATTATTTATTGTTCCTAGCACATTAGTTTCTTTAGTAAATTGCATATATTTAGGTCTTGGGGGCTGATTGCTTAAATAGCACAGTTACAAACTCAAAGACCCGGCCACGATGCCTATGAGTTATAAGGGTCGATTACTTGCAAACAAGTACGGCTGCAAGCTTATAACCGGACAAAGGAGCCAAACTTTCTTGACTTTTCTTACTTAAGCTCGATGTGACTGGCACTAAAGTGGCATGCTTCGCTAGCGTATGATTACAATCAGTCATGATGCCCAATGGGACTTGCCTGACCCTGTCTTCGTACAGCTGTAGCAACATGATTATCCACGCGAAAGCCGGCTTACAGTACAAGAGAGTCAAAAGGGTCATCTAAACCACTAGTTATGCAGAGTACAAGGTTAATAACCGGAAACTCAAAGTTTATTAAGCATAACTTCAAAACCTATGTGAACGGCTCTAGGTTTTGGGCTTAGCAGAAACGATTTGTTCCTTTTGAAAGACCCAGCACCGAAGACTCGAAATTTCGGGCCTTGGGGACTTGGGAATTTGAAAACAGAAACAAATTAGCTAGCTATTCAGCTCAAAAACCCAAAAATCCGAGTCTTGGGGACTTAGAAAAAAGTTCACTAGTCAAAACCCACGAGACCCGGAAACCGAGTCTCACAAAAGGAACCATAGCAGTAAGTCGGAAAATCAGGGATGAAAAAGCCCAAAGTCAAGAAATATCAAATTCAAGCAAAAGGCCAGAAGGGCCACGAAATATATTAAGGTATTAAAACGTATTACAAGCCAGGATAGTAGTATCATAAAGCGCACAGGCGCGCTATCAAAAGAATAATTGTTTTAAAAAAAGGCCCATTGGCCGGATAAAGTGCTTAAGACGGAGGCCGATAAAGAGTTCACTCGACATCTTGGGCCGAGTCGTCCATCTTTCCCTTGCCCTTGGCAGCCGGGTCTTGCTCCTTGCCTTGTTCTTCAGCATTCTTGGTGGCAGCAGCACCCGGGTCAGTAGTAGTGCCGGCCCGTGCGGGAGGAGGAACAACCAGCGTGGAGGTTGCAGGCGCAGAATCGGCCTCGGCCTTCTTCTTTGCAGCCTCTTCTCTCGCTTGAGCAGCCTCCGCCTTCCATCGTGCAAGCATGTCATACGGCTTGGGAAGATCCGACTTAACTGCTTTGTCATCAGCATCATAGGGTGGGACAATCGAGCTGACGTCCAGACTATCGGCAATTATGCTGGCCGTGTGACGAACTTCCTTCTGGATAGCCTTGAAGTTTTTTGCTGAGAACCTAGAGCCGTCGTGGTTGAACTCTGGAAACCCGCCTACGAGCTTGGCCGGCTCAAGTTTCGGAAAATATGCCTTAGCCAGCGCAAGCCCCCGGATAACTCCAACCCGGCAGGACGAGCGTTTCCAGTGCTCAATCCACTCGGGGATAGTGGAGCACGCGTCAAGCAGCGTCTTCAGGTTACCATGCCCAACACCCGGCCACTTCAGATCCTGGAGAATCCATTTGGTTCCGGCACAGAGTTGCCGGATCATGCTCTTGATGGTTTTTAGCTTTGAGATATCATCTTCATCCGGAGTCACATCATCCGGACCTGCAGAAAATAGAAAAAAAAGCAGCGAGTAAGGAAATCCGACTATTTATCAGAATGAGAATCCGGGTTATAATCATTAAGTTAGGAACAGTTACCAGTCAAAGCATGATATGTGTCGGCAATCTGAACGGAAAGCTTGGTCAGTTCATCTTCTGTTGCATGAGCCCTCTTTCTATATTTCCTTGCGATTTTCCCTGTCCTCTTGGCATCAGCTTCAGCCGACTCATGTAGAGTCGCCTCCTTCTCGAGGAGTTTGGTGGCCTTCGCCAATGCCTTCTCCGAGTGGGTCACGAAGGCATGTGGGGAAGCACAAGGAAGGGTTGGCCGGATAAAAGCAAACTACCAGTTCGATACACTATGAAAGTCCCAAGCAAATTATCAATAAGTTCACTTGGAACTTGGGGACTAGGCAAATATACAGGCAATATTACTCGGATTTACCTCATGTTTGGCTATCAGGGCTTCAAGGACATTTTCCTCGTCAGCCCTCAAGGTGTGCAGGGCGTCGAGCATCTGGGTGAAGGTCATATCCTCGGGCCTGATGCCGGAAGAGCCGGCGGTCTGGTCACTCGGAGGACGAACCTTCTCCGACTTTGGGGTCGAGACCCGGGTTGCCTGGGTGTCCGGATTGGGAGTGCCCATCCTTGTGTCCAGGATCTCGACGTCGTCGTCTTCAGCTTCCTCAGTCAGGGGGTCTTGTTCTTGGTTCTCTTCACTACCACCGCCAGTCGCGGCATCCATATCATCAACCGGACCCTCAGTCTCCCGGTTGTCTGTGTCCATGTTGTCCGGGTCACTGATTGAGACCTGGGCGCTAAGGAAAGAAAAGAGAAGTGATTAGCAGCAAAAATTGAAGGTTATCAAAAGGACTAGTGTATTGCTTAGCCGGAAATATAAGTTACCCGGCATTCACCACGAAATCCACAGGAAGTTCGCTGCTAGACGCGGACGAGGCTGTCACAGAATCCGAGAGTGAGACCCAGAACTGTCCGGCTAATGGATGATTGGGGGAAGGGTGTCTTTGAGGTGAGTTGGAGGGACGAGATGGAAAGGTACCAGTACGACGAGCCGGGGACGTGGGAATACCCGGGTTGAGGGGATCATCACCCGGGGATTTCCGGGTTACCCTGCGCTTGGTCGGAGGCGGATCCTTCAAGCGTGGCGAATTGGATAACTGTCGGTTAAGTTCGCGCATATTATCAAAGGAATAGGGTTTGGAGGACATGGAAGAGTAAGGAACCTTGAAGACGACCCCTCGGGTTTTCCTCTTAGCTCCGACCTCAACTTCCGGCTCAGCCTTGCTCTTATCGCTCTCAGTTTCTTCCGGGTCACCCTGGTCGTCCTTGTCATCCTTATCATCCATCCCTGAAAGGCACAAATACATAGTCGGAAAAAGAGAAAAAAAAATTGGAAAGCAAAGTAACAGAGGTTAAGGTGATTGAAACTCGGGTGATACCTTCATCGGTGTCAGCCGGTTCTTCTTCTTCCTCCGGGTTCCCGGAGTTGGGAGGGGTCTCGATATTCCAGAAAGCATTATCAGCCTGAGATAAAGGCATAAAAGTGAGGGTTAGCAGTTGTATCAAGTCAAAGTACAAGAATAAGTGGATAAGTGTCGGATTTTACCGCTGGGGCCGGGTTATCCCGGGTGAACGGTGCTAACCCGGCTATATTTTTGATCACCTCCAGCTTCTCAGTCAGGAATGTCAAAAGGGCACTTTTCTGCCTTATTTTTCACTTATTTTTCACCAAACAAAGGTCACTCAAATTTGAATCTTTTTGTTGTTTTGAAAAGTACTAAAGATGCTTAACAGAACCATGCTTGGAGAACGAAATTTAAATAATATTAAAAGCCTGAAAAACAACCCAACTTTGAGCTAACCCCTCTGTTTTTCTTAACACTCAGTAGAATTTCAGTAACTGAATTTTTTAACTGAATTTTGGATTCAGAAACAGTGAACTCGAGCCTTTTTCAAATTCTTATATTTTTTAGCTCAGTAATTCTTTTTGAGCACGGATTGGGGCTTCTAGAAGCTGGCCCCAACCACTCCCTGCTCTGCACCTAAACTTGCATCGAGTTTGACTAATGGGAGAGAGAGGGAGGTGACTTCAGGGAGGAGAGAAACGGGAGGGAGGGATGGGCGCCTGATAGGCTGCTCCCTATCCCGAGCCACAGTGGCGTTCTCCCGTGCAAATCTGCGCCCTGGCACGATGCAAGTGGTCGTCGAGCACACCTAGTCGAGTTGGAACCTCCCACGGTCCCGGAGAGAGCAACCCTGGCCGTGCCAGAGCGTGCACGAGCTCGCCGCGGGTGCACGGACACGCCCGAGCGTGCGCCACCGTCGCCAGCTCTATATAAACCGCCCCGAGCCTCAAACCCAGTGCACCATCCCCCCCTCGACTCACTGTCACTCCCCAAACCCAGCCAATGTTCCTGAGCTGCTCGCAATAGCGTGAATCGCCGGATTTCTTCCGCGGCCACCGCGGCAGCCCGAGGAGAAATACACCCTCCACAGACCACTGCAGCCTCCACCACTACCCTAGACGAACTCCCCCACCTCTGTAACCCCACCCTAATCCACACCACCTCCCCTCGTTTGCAGAGAAGCCGAGAACCTCGTCGGAGCCGCCGCGGCACCCGAGCACGTCACCGTCGATTGGAGTGGATCCGCGCCGTTGCTGCTGTACCTCTACACTGCATCGACCACGCGAGACTTCCCCGACCGCTTCCCTTGGCCCTGCACTCCCCCTAGGTGAGCCTCGCTCGTCTCTCGCCGCCGGCCGCTGTGAACCTCGCCGGAGAAGAAATAGAAATAGGGAGAGAGAAAGGAGAGTGGCTGTGCGCCGTAGATCTCTGGATCTGCGGCCACGCTTAAACGGCGAAGCGGTACGCCCGTTCCCGCGCGTCGTGGAAGCGAGGCGGGCCGCCGAGCGCAGTTGGGCCGTGCCCCTGGCGTTGACCAGCCCACTGCGCTGGTTTTTATTTCTTTTCAAACTATTCAGGATCTGGCTGTTTACTTTATTCGAAAATGAAAATGTTAAACTCAACTATAAACTGTGCAAAAATTCACAGATGTACCTGAACGAAATCTTAAACGATGGCAACAAGCAGATCTGGTTTTGGATGAACGATGAACAAATGAAAAATCATGAACTGAGGACTGTCAGTGAGAATGTTTAGGGCATAACTTTTTGATGGAATGTCTAAAATGAGCAAACTAAAATTCCTAGAGTAGAACTTGACTAGATATACCAGTAGGGATTGACCTCACCCCAAGGTGAGCTACCATTTTGAAATGGTATCCATTTTGGTAAAACACCTGTAGCATGTTCTATGAATTTTAGGATTTATTTTGTAACACGTTTTGATGCAAATCCAATTGGATCTGTTAGATATTAGATAGATCTATGTATCCCTAGATTGGTGTAAATTTTTGAGCTCTAGAATTAATTTGGTGACAGATCTAAGAAAATGCATGTTTCTGTTAAAAATAAAGTGAGTAGTTTGATTTTGTAAATCATTGTTTGATTATGCCAATATGTTTTCTAGCATGTATAAGTGGTATGTTGAGTGTTCTTAGATATTTTTACTCACAGAGAGCCCTTGACAAAAATCCATGCATGTTTAGTATTTGTTTGAGTATCAAAATGAGCATAGTAGAAATCTCTAGTTTCATTTCATGAAATACTTGTGTTGGAATGTTTTGCTAGATTTTTATCCTAGTTATAGGAATGTTTTTACTTGGATCCGTCTTACTGTTATTTACTTGTTTCCTCCTCGGTAAGCTACTTTGAATCTTTTAGGAATGCATGCATAGGTTTGATTATTATTGCTAGTGTTAATGGTTTGCACTAGAATGGCTAGTTGCATTTTTGCACTATGAATTATTGGGTTTATACAAGATGGACCAGAGGCATAACACCTCTCAAATGGCATGGAAAACATAGTGGAACACCCACTGGTTCCATACCATTAGGTTGAAAAACAAACTAGCTCAACTATCGTAGTTGTGGTAGTAGTAGTGCATAATATTACTACTATTGATGCATGTTTGTGTGGGATATTTTTAGGAGCTTGTATATCCTTTTTTATGAGTGTTTTTGCTTGATGTATGTTGTGTTTGAGCCAAGTTGTTGGTTGGTACGGTTTTGATAGGATGCTTTACTTTTCCTTTACGACGATAGAAAACGACGAGGACATAGTCGGACAGGCGGGTACTACTACCATTCCTGTTGCGAGCAAGAACCGGATCCTCAGTACCTCCAAGGCAAGCCATCCTTAAAGCTTGCTGTTATATTCCCAATATCTTTATGCATTCAAATACTTCTGAAGTTTTCAAAACTTGTTTGCTAAAACTATTTTATTGAGTGAATACTATTACTACTATTATATATGTGTTATATATCACTTGCCATTAGTCAACTTGGTGTTACCAAGCCCTTAGCCACCATAAGGTATATAAATACCGTATTAAACAATAATCTTGAGTCCCTAAGTGGACCACTTTAAAATGTGTTTTTGCAAAACAAAGATAGTTCTACAAGGAGATTATGGTGGAAAGGCGGGACCTTGTTCACCGAAGGAAAAACTGTGAAGGTGTTTTCAAATGTTTACAAAAGGCACATACCCTAGTCTTCGCTGGACAACCAAGATGTACTGCCACTCTACCCCTATATGGGTATGGGGCCTATCTAGAAGCTTGAACTTGTTAGTGTATGTTTCATTCCAAAGTGCTATAGAGAAGCTGATTCTCTGAACCGAAGTGTCGCCAGGAGGGTGTAACGGGACATACAAAGTGAGGGATTAAGTTACCCCCCGGGAGCGACAGCTGGGCCTCCTGACTAGGCAAGGCGGGACCTGATGCCGAGGAGACAACCCACCTGAAGGAATAAGCATATACTAGCTTGTGTCAGAGTGGACAGTTAGGATCAACTCTCTGGTGCTTGCATACCGCTATGTCGATCCATGGGTGGTCCATGGCGGAGTTTTGGATCTAGTGGAATGTGTACCACCTCTGCAGAGTAAAACTATTCAGAATAGCCGAGCCCTCGGATATGGGCAGTTGAAAGGCCATGTAGCTAGTATTGTGCTGAGTTTTCAAAAAGGTGTTTTCAAGACTAGAAGTTTTGTACCTGGAAGGTACCAATGAAGTTGGACATGTTGTTCCAAGAAGTTTTGCAAAGAAAAACTTCCTTTTGTAAAACAAGTTTACAAAACCTCTTGTACATACGATATCGACAAGAGAAAGAAAACTATATTATTTTTCTTCTGAAGTATCTTCTTCAACAAAGATACAGATTAATATGACTGCAACTATGATGTCATCTTACATGAACGTCATTGGTAGCAAGCCCTATGTATGGCCTACCTATCCAACATATAAGCATGATGCATCTGTAAGTGTATAAAGGATGTCTTGTTGAGTACATTCAAATGTACTCATTTGGTTTCGCCCCTGGTATATACTTGCCAGACTTTGAGGAGGTACCACCTGAGGAGGAATACGAGGAGGAGTACTATTCCGACGACTACGCGAACTAGGCCTGGCTTCCGGTCAGCAGCCTGTTGGTGAAAGCTTGACATGGGCTATCTACGTTTATCTTCCGCTGTTTAGATGTTGTAAGACTTTGTCTGCCCTGTGTGGCAGTGAATAAAGACTTGGTCATGTGACCATTGGCTTGTAAGACTGCTTTTATTCGTGTAATGGATATTGTATCTGTGTACCGCTTTCGTATGTTGTTCACGACTGATCTTCCTGGGATCGTGAATGTATGCATATGAGGGGTTCTGAACCTTCCGGTTTGGGGCCCCTACAAGGAAGCTCTTGATGGTCTTGTTGGTATCGCCAGCCGGATAATTCTTCGAGGAATAGCGGAGCGCGTCCGTGACATGTCCCGAGTATTCGCACATTAGCTTTGAGCGAATAGAGTTGGGCTGAATCCGGAAATCTACCCAAGTCTTGACCAGGTTAAGCCCAGCAAGACCATGGGCGAAAAGGACGGCTATCTTGGCCAGGTGGGGCTGGATGGACTCTCTTTCCGACTCAGAGGCGAAAGCGTTAAAGGTGTCAGAAAGATCTAAGAGACCCTCCGAGTAACCCGGCAATTTCCTCTCGCCGGGTGGGGAGGTGTCCCGGCAATAGAAGAAAGATTGCTGCCAGTGCTTAACATGCGAGTTAAGACTGAGAGTCGGCATGGGTGAATTTTTACGGCGCTGGATGGATACTCCACCGCAGGCCAAGAGGGCCCCTTCACCGCTTTCGCGGCACGGTTTGCATTGGAAAAGTTCGATAAATAAAGCCAGATTTGGCGGGATGCATAAGTAAGATTCGCAAAGGACTATGAAATGGGTTATGTTCAACATAGAGTTAGGCCCTATGTCGAATACCCGGAGGCCGTAATGGCTGAGGACTTGACGGAAAAAAGAGTGACCCGGGGGGCGAAACCCCCGGATCACGTGCTCAACAAAGCATATTACCTCGTCGGTATTGGGGGTAGGCCGGGTCTCATCACCCGGTACCCTCCAATGAATCTCCTTCTGAGGAGGGAGAACGCCTGACTCGGCAAGCTCTTCTAGCTTGGCCAGGGTCACGGAAGACCGCGCCCAATTGGCGGATATGTACTGGGTCATCCTGGGCTTTGCCGGTTGCTTCCCCTTGTTCTTGGGAGCCATCTGTTCGGTCTGCAAAGCATAAAGCAAAGAGTACAAACATAAGTAACAAGAGCCGGAAACTACGGGTTATCCGAGTGTCAATAAGCAATATGAAAGCAATAAGTAGTCCGAGTATCACTAGACAGTACGAAAATTACGAACTATCCGGGTATCGACGAGCAGTAAAGAAATTATGGGATATCCAAGTATCAGTGAGCAATTATGAAAAGAGGTTGACTGCATGTTTATCTAGAGTATGAATAAAAGAACCGGAAGTGGTGGACTGTCCGGGTATCGAAGAGCAGCTGCGGAAGTTTTGGCGAACTACATCTAGATTGGAAAATTTGCGGATAATTTCGCGGAGAAATTAGCGATTGCAAGCGATAGGAGAGTGTTGTGGGGTCAACTATTGAGCAATTGAACAAACTAGAGTGGAGTTGAGCGATTTAATTCGGCGTGAAGCAAGAAACGGCCCGCGAGCGGACCTAGATCCAATCTAGGTCGAGCGGAGTAATTGGAAGCTAAAATCAATGGAGATGGGAAGCTTACCGGTGTGGATTGGAGAAGGGCACGACGGCGGCAGACGGCGCAGTCGTGGTGTCCCCTTGCGACTCCCGGCGGGCAGTTCGGGGGCGCGGCGGTGGAAACTGGCGGCGGCGCGGGGCGGACCGTGGGTGAGCGCAGCTGAGGGCGGCTCGGCTCCGGCGGCGTGCCTGAAGTTTCCGTCCGGAAATTTTGGAAGAGATACCCGTCCGGAAATTTTGGAATACGCGTTAAGTGCCCATGCGCGATATCCGTAAATGATAGGAAGTAAATCCCTTCCGCGATATCCGGACCAATTAACGAGCGAAATAAGCCGGGTCTTCTATATTTTCCTCAGAACATTGGCCCGGAGAAGTAAAAATGATTCAGAGAAAGCCGGGTTATTATATGGACCACCAATGGAGTTAGGCCTAGCTGTTTATTAAAGCAACCTAACCCGGCCTCTATGAACTTGTACGTTTGTCATTTTTGCAGGGAATAGCGTGCGCTTCAAGGAGGATCTCGTGAAGCCCAAGCTATTCTGGGACTACTGATGGAGGGATGATAACCCGGTATGCCAACGCCAAGGTGTAATTCGGCCCAAGGGACGCTGCGCAAGACCCGGCTTAGGGAAAAGGAGCTTCTAGAAGGCCCAGGAGTGAAGGCCTCGTAACCCGGATTGTGGGTTCCGATAGGGAAGTTTAGGGTTTGTAAGCAGTGTCCGGGTAGGACTCCGAGCACGCCTTGGATAGTAAGCTAGGGGGTCTGGGTATTATATAAACCGGCCTCTAGGGTTAGATTGGACAAGATTACGAGATATCGAGTATCCATTGTAACACAAGAGTTGAGTTAATATATTCAGATCGGACACTCGGCGACTTGATTGCCGGCTACCAGATCGCATATCACCATGGTTTCCCTTGAGCTAAACCCTCTCCCAAACACCAGAGTCGATTTGCCCCAAGACAAGTTACCCCCGGTAACGTCTGCCGTGATTATCCCACGACAGGACTAACCCATTTACTATCAGCTATAGGATAAATAATACCAGCCTCTATGAGTCGAATTACCTCCTTTCTTACCACTTCCTTCATTTTTGGATGTAGACGGCGTTGGAAATCAACAACAGGTTTAGCATCTTCTTCCAAATTAATGTTATGCATACATAGAGCTGGACTTATACCCTTAAGATCATCAAGAGAATAACCAATAGCCTTACAGTGAGCTTTAAGCACATCAAGTAATTTCTCTTCTTCCTCAGCTAAAAGATTAGCACTAATAATAACAGGATATATATTTTTCTTATCCAAGTATGCATATTTCAGATTTTCAGGCAAAGGCTTTAATTCAAAACTAGGATCTCCTTTAGGAGGTTGGAGTACTCCTAGATTATCAGGTGGGATATGCAATTGTAATTGTGGAGGTTGCTGCCATAATATTTGTTCTAAAGCTTCTTTTTCTGCATCATTAAATGGCTCTTCCTGATTAAGCATATAACGTTCCACCACGTCTGATGAAGCTACAGCTATATGAGCAAGAGTTTCAATTATATCTTTAGATTTTGGTTCTTTCTTAGCAGGTTTATGAGCAAATTTAGAAAAATTAAATTCAAGTTTCTCTCCAGCACATTCAATAAACACCCTTTCTCTAGGCAAATCAATTTCAGCACCAACAGTATGTAAGAAAGGTCTACCAAATATAATAGGACAGAAAGAATCTTGTGGACAACCAAGCACAATAAAATCAGTAGGATATTTTATTTTCCCTACCAATACTTCAACATCTCTAACAATTCCAAAGGGACTAATATAATCTTTATTAGCAAGCTGAATGGTCATACCTGTTTCTTCCATGGTGATAGGATCAATATCAGGCTTAATTTCTTGATAGAGAGAATATGGAATGACACTAATGCTTGCTCCAATACCACATAAACCATGATAACAAGAAGTCCCAATAGAGCATGATATAATTGGCTTACCAACTTTGCATGAATTCCCTTTAATAACTTTGGTAGCATCTTCACATAAATAAACATCAACATGATCTTCTTCATTTAATTGATTAATAATAGAGACCTTCCACCTGTTCTTTAGGTTGAGAACATCTCTTTCTACTTTTGTCAGCAACAACAATAAGCAAATTCTCTTTAACTTTTTCAGGATAGGGAGGTTGTTCAATATATTCTTCTATTACTACAGATGACATTGGTGTTTCTTTAATAAATTTAGGGACAACAATAGAAGATTTAACAGGTTCAACATAATAATCAAAGCCACCTTTAGGAATTCGAATGTGCTCAGCAAATTTCTTAGCTATTTCAATTGCAACATATGGATCAAGACCAAAATCTTTAATAACATTCTTGAACAAAATAGAACTAGAGAAACTTTCTACACATGAATATCCATAATCAAAATAAGCTTCATTACCTTTGTCTAGGTCTCAATATTCAGAGTTCTTCGAAATAATTTCCAATAAATTCCAAGCTTCTTCTGCAGTATTATTTGTAAAGCTTCCACCAGATGAACCATCCAAATATTGCTTTAGCCTATCAGGTAGTCTCACATAAAATTTTATCAATATAAGTTTATTTGTGAGATCATGACAAGGATTCTTACGAAGGAGGTACTTAAGCCTCCCCCAAGCTTGAGTAATACTCTCTCCAAGGTGTGGCCAAAAATTAAATATAAAGCAACGGTTCTCATAAGCCTATTTAGGAGTAAAATATTTAAGAAAGAAAACCTTCATAAAAGTATCCCAATTATGTGTAATTTCTTCATCCAGGGACAAATACCATTTTCGAGCATCACCAGTTAAGGACTGGTACAATAACTTGCATTTTACCTCCTCCTCAGAAATAGCCTTGGGCCTAATTAGCCCACATATATCCTCAATAGCCCGTATGTGATCACTTGCAGCCTTTGTTCCATCCCCTGCAAAATACTCATTACTAACAGCTTTAACAAATTCAAGGGGAATAATATAACCATCATCATGAGGTGCTTTTTCAACAACTTTAGGTTTAATAGCATAAGCACTCTCATATAAAGAAAGTTTCAGCGAAGCATCTCTCATAAAAGCCATAATAATAATAGGATGCAACAGCAAGTAAAATTCAGCTTTCAAGTTTCCTTACCAAACTTCTTACCAATAGCGCTACGCTCACCGGCAACGTCGCCAGAAAAGTGTCTTGATGGCTCCCAAGTGCAGGAGATCAATTGTAGTACTTTTCGAATTAGAAAGGTCGTCGAACCCACGAGGAGCAGAAGGAACTGGTAAGTAGAATAGCAAAGGAATTATAAAAGCACAGGTGTTTTGTGTTTTAATTGTGTAGTGCAAGTAAAGTAAAATGCGGAAAGTAAATTGCAGCAAGTAGTAGGTCTCAATGAGAGACAAAGCCCAATCCTCTAATGCGCAAGAGGACAAGCTCAAGTGTGTGTTTGTGTCTTATATGTGGAAAACGTTCCCGAGGGCTGCACGGATTTAGCTGGCATAGTGATTCATTGCATAACATATTTGTATATCTTGTCTAGTTTTAATCTTCTTCGGACGAAGCCACAAATAGGAATAGCTAAATAAATAAACTATCACCCCTTATGATGGATCACGTGGCCAATTAAATGACAGCACAAGAATTATTAAGACATGATGTCCCACCATAGCCTTATGATCTAAGGTCCCCGATACAAGTACCCTCATAATGCAAATCAACGACTCTGTCTCAAGTTCCTGTCACCTAAAGACATCATCACGTCACTACACTACGGTGTTATCCCATGAGCCCATGTAGGTGAAGTGTTGTACAGTCGACGTTCGTACAACACCATCATAGAATCACATAAAAGATAAATACTAGACCAAATAACAACTCATCTCATGTAACAAACCATTGCCAATTCATCCTATGCCCTCAGGAACATGCGGGAACTACTCACAACGTGCAAACATGATCATGTATGGTGACATATGTGGTACAACACAATCTGAAACAATGGATCCACCACCAAATAATGACAATTACTCAATCGCAAACATGCAAGGGAGTACAATAACACGTATATAAGGTGTAACAATGATCAAACTATGAGGGGAACAGAGTGGATCACGGTGATGGTGATGGTGATGGTGGAGATGAAGGTGCTGGTGAGGATGGTGATGGAGATGCCTCCTCCCACGCCAAGGAGGAGATGGGGATGAAGATGGGGATGATTTCCCCCTTCTCCGGAGCTCCGGAGCAGCAGGATCTGTCTCCCCCGCGGAGAGTTTCGAGAGTTTCGCCGCCCTGGCGGCTCCGTCTCGTCTCGGGAAAACTAGGGTGTTCGTTTTCGGGGAAGACGGAGTCGTCAGCAAAAAAGACCTCGGGGAGGATGTGCTGTGGGCCCATTTGGGGGCCCCACACGCGGCCAGGGAATCTGGCCGCGTGGGCTACCCCCTTTTGGGCCTCCTGGCCCTCCTCCTTTGTGTCTTGTGCCCACGGCCTTTCTCCCGAAGAAAAACTGACAGAGTTTCTTTCCTTTCGCAATTTGGATACCTGTAGCTCTTGAAACATCAAAAACATAAAAACTGGTATTTTCTGACACCCAGAAATAAAATACCAAAAATAGGGACTTTGTAGGAAAGTCCCATAAAAGCATCTAAAACATGCAAAACAATGACATAACATTGATAAAACATCCCAATAATGCCTATATGGAGGGTATAAATGATGATATAAAATGCACGTATCAGACACATACAAGCAGCCTTGGTGGACCCGGCGCGCCAAGTGGGATGCACAAGATCCTAACTTTGTGAAAATCACAAGGCGCACCGAACCACCAAGGCCATCTGAGTGTGAACCAACTCTTTCAATCATCGGCATTTATTCAAAAGATCGAACGAACATCACAAGTAAAACTGCAATAATAGTTCTAAATTTCTAACACAAAGTAAAAAAACTCTAACGTACTGAAATTTTCTAACTTAGTGATATTTTCTAACACTAACTTAGTGAAATTTTCTAACTTAGTGAAATTCTCTAACACTAAAAATTTCTAACACTAAAAAATTCTAACACTAAAATTTTCTAACACTAAAAATTTCTAACATTGAAAATTCTAACACTAAAATTTTCTAACACTAAAATTTTCTAACACTAAAAAATTCTAACACTAAAAATTTCTAACACTAAATTTTTCGAACACTAAAAATTTCTAACACTAAAAATTCTCTAACACTAAAATTTCTAATTTTTCTAACACTAAAATTTCTAAGTATATTCTAACACTAAATTCTAACTAAAAAATTTCTAACACTATATTCTATACCTAAATTTTCTAACTAAAATTTTAACAGTAAACAGAATTGTAAAAAAAGCACTAAATAAAAAAATGTTCTCTGTTAGTCTTACCTTTATAGGGAGCTCGGGGCGAGAGGCGACGGCGAGGGGCAAGGGGCGCGGCGCGGCGAGCTTGATCGTCCATGGCGCGCGAGCGCTTCGTACGGACAGAAGAAACAGGGCGGACGGGCGCGGCGTGTCGGAGGTGGACGGGAGCGGGGGACGGGCGCGACGCGGCATAGAGGAGCAGCGGTGGCGAGGATCACCGACGTCGAAATCGGGCAGCCTCACGACGTCTCTCTGGATTTCGGCGCCGGGGATTTAGACAAATCTGCGAAACTGATATGTGTTGCCCCGGGCGGTTGCTCCGCCCGGGGTTATATAGGCGGGAGCCTTTTGCCCCGGTTGGTACCACGAACCGGGGCAAAAGGTTCTATTTTGCCCCGGTTCGTGTTACCAACCGGGGCAAAAGGTGGGGAGGTGGGCCTTCGCTTGCCCGCCCACCTCCCCCCCTTTTGCCCCGGTTGGTAACACGAACCGGGGCAAAAGGCCCAAAATTTCAGGGGTTTTTTTGCCGTCAATTTTTTCCTTTCGAACATTTCAAATACTATTTAAAATACGTTTTCAAATACATTTGAAATGGTTTATAATTTTGAGAAACTTTCAATATGAAAAGTGATTAAAATTGCGTAAACATTTCAAATACATTTTCTGTTTTATAAAATAATTATTCTAACTATTTAAACTAGTAACAACTTTTGAATTTTCAAACATTTTAAAAAACCTATTTTATGAATGGTTTAGAATTTGGAGATACTTTGTATATGAAAAGTGTTCAAAATTGCGTAAACATTTCAAATACATTTTCTGTTTTATAAAATAATTATTCTAACTATTTAAACTAGTAACAATTTTTTAAAATTCAAATATTAAATAAAAACTAGTTGATGAATGGTGTAATCTGCAATGTTTGATACATTATTACAAAATAGTTTAGCAATATTACATGAACCATGAAGGTTTAATACGTTATCACCAACTATTGCCGCCATTGTTTACTTCTCTGTCGCAGCCATGGAGCATCTTCCTTATTTAACGCGATGCTTGGGTTAGTTTTCACTCTAAAGGGCGGAATTTCTTCAAAGTTATTATAATCTTCTGACATGTCTGTCCTGTCCTCCACTCCCACAATGTTTTTTTCCCTGAAAGAACTATGTGCCGCTTCGGCTCACCGCATGATGTACTAGAATTCTTTTTTTTTCTTTTCCTCGGTGTCGAGACATCGTAGTAGTTTTCATAAACGGGGGTGCCATGAGACTACGGTAGAGACGTGGGGTAACGGGATCGCGTGGTAGACAGTAAACACAGGATTTCCCCAGGTTCGGTACGTCGCGACAGTACGACGTGCCTACTCCTGCACTTCTCACTAATCAGGACTAAAGCCTGGAAACAGGATTACAATATGAGGTTTTGGATCTAGCTACTCGCAGAGGATCAACTTCTCGGCGAGTTGGTCTATATCTTCTCTGTTATCCGTTGGTTTGCTTATCTCCCGTCCGGCTTTATATAACAGCCGGATTAGGGCTTACAGAATAGGAAACCTAGAAGACTACGGTAACAATAACTTGGAAAGTAAGGAATCCGTCTTCTCCTCCAAGCCAGATCACATGGGCCGCGATTCGGGTTCTTCTAGAATCCGGCTTCTATGCGTCAGGTTACTGGGCCGCCCAATGGACCACAGCCCACTACCACTTGGGCCACCCTGGTAACCAGGCACTTTCACTACCATCTTATATACCCCTATACGGTATATATCCGACAGTAGCCCCCAAGAAGGATTAAAACTCTGATTTGCCGTCTTCCGCCAAATGTGCTTTGTCCGAGAAATTTCAATCAGCAGTCTTGATTCTTCTTATTCTTCTTCTTTTGAAAGAGATGGTAACGTGAAACTCGGAATCCTGAAAATCCGGCTTTTCTCTCACGATCCTTCGTGGAGAAGGAACTTCTTACGTCAGCGCACTTAATCATGCTGACGTAAGGGACGTTTGGGTTTTACTCGGAAAACCCAGAAACATATCTCTGACAGATTCTCGCGGGAAACGAGGAGATAACCATCATTACCCTGTCGTTTCATTTCCCGGATTTTCCGGCGAGTGACACGCGTTGATCATCCAACGGTCAAAATAGCCGTTGGCACGTATCTTGACGGATTTCTGGCTATAAATAGCCGTCTTTGTCCTCGTCAAAAACCTTCCGCACTCTCACTGTCACGCCATTGCTGCGCACAAGCTCCCGAGCGAAGAACCATCCCGAGCGCACGAACGCACCCAGAGCACACGAACGCAATTGCGCCGCCACCAAATGGCAACCTCACCGTCGACTCCCACTCGCTCCGCCGCACTCACCGTCGACGACATAATCAACGATCTGGATCCGCAGCTCGGGTCCCCAAAGCACGCCGGCGACGAGCCGGAAAAGACCGCGGCCTCTACGGCGGGCGGAGAAGATCTTTCCGCCGCCGTGAACGCTGCGGGCTCAAGCTCCGCACCCTCCCCGCCGTTTGCTCCCGAAACGGCGGAGGACAAGATCTTATCCCGTGACGATGAGCACTTCGCTACCGGAGCCAACGAAGAAACAGAGTTTGTCGGCAACCGGAGTCCGAGTAATACTCCTCTCGTCCTTCTTCGGCGGATGTCAAAGGAGGGATTAATAGTTAAAGGAAAATGGCGGAACCCGGAAGGTGAACCCGAGCCCAAGCAAAATGACGGAGAACGCGTCCTCCTTACCTCTCATATCGCGAGAGGTATGGGTTTCCCTCCTTCCACTTTTTTTCTAGACATCCTTAACTTTTATGGCGTTCAACCACATAACCTCTCTCCGAATTCCATTCTCTATTTAGCCAGTTTCCAAGCCCTTTTCGAAGGATATCTCGGGATAACCCCTAATCTAAATTTCTGGCAATATTGTTTTGAGGTAAAACATAACATCACAGATGGTATTTCGCCTATCTGTGGAACTATATCTTTCACCCTCCGGAAATTTAGAGAGGATTGGTACCCAAAGATAAAAACGCCGGAACCTGTCCAATCTTGGCTAGGTTCTTTCTTTTATCATCAGGACATTCCATTCCCAGGCAAAGAAACCGGGATTCCTCCATTTGTTAATTCTGCCGCTACTCCTCGCGAGAGTTGGACAGTTGCAGCAGTAGAAAATTTGCCAGAAAACCTGATGAAGATAATGCGGCGCATCGCCAAGCTTACTTCCTCTCAGCCTTCTTTGACTGGGAAGGATACCGTTTTGTGCTGGTTCGGACGTCGTATCCAACCTCTCTCTTTTCGTTCCCGGCTCCTTTGCGAATACCAAGGACCAGAAGATAGCATGAGAGGAACAGATAAGGCTTATACCAAAAATGATTTTATAAAACGACTTCACCAACTGGTCGCCACCAGCAGTAAAATTGAAGAAAATCTGGCAATTTATCACGTGGAGAATCTGGCCCCTAAGGTATTTATACTTTCCTTGCTTCCAGTTTTCTTCAGATTGGCTTCTTTTTCTGACTTTCGACATAACGTGAATTCTTTCCTAGTTCAATGAACTTGAAGGAGCTGATCTTGCTTCCGACATCGAGCTTAGCGAATTACATGCTAGCTTTTATAATGATCGGAAACGTAAAAAACAGGCGACTTTTGGCAATACAGTGACTGTTGACGGAATTCCTATCGCCACATCCAGGTATTTTACTGGAGCCTCCCTAATCGTCATTCTTCTTCGGTTCTTCGAGATTTTTAGCTCTCGGATATTCTTCTTTCAGTCTTGCCCCAACTCCTCTGAAGACAAAGAAGCTGAAGAAACATAAGACTGCTATCAAAGAAGAATCTTCTTCTGCGGCCATGGGCCTGAGGGGTAGAACGGAAACACAGACGGGTGGAAATCTCCGGTCATCTGTTGGAAACGAACCCATCTCCAATTTGGACAGTAACATCCGGATAAAGGAAGAACCGTTCGACGACCTTGGATATATTCGTCCGGAGGCTAAAAAATTCTTCACTCCTGCCCCTCTAATTCGTCCTTGGCCACAAGGCGGATTAGTTGTTCGCAATGATATTATATTTTCCCCTCGCCAGGTCATACAAGATGGCCTTCATCATGTTTGGATTCTTTTCTCGGAATATGCCAAAGAATTCAACGAGACCTTGGCCGACTTGCGAGAAATGAGCCAGGTGATACTTCTAGCCCCCAAGCATTAAGTTGGAAACCTGAATTATTCTTAATGTTTCTTTGTATGCTTGTTCATACTTAAGCATTTGGCTTTCATTTCCGTGTTCAGCATTCCGCAGATGCCATAAACTTGGAAGTTTTTAAGAAGCTTAATCTCAAGAATAGAGAAGTTAAAACCCTTCAATCTATTATCGAGTTAAAAAGCAACGAACTGGCATCATCTCAGCTACAATTATGTGAAACAACAGGTATTTATTCTCTGCAGTTTTTATCCGGATAACATTTTTCCCGAATTTTCATAAACTCGAAATGTTTTTCGTGTCCTCTAGCTGCTTTAGCTAAAGCCAAAGAAGTAGCGAAGGACGCTATCAATGCATCTTGGCTCCGTGCAGAAAACTCGAGCCTTCGCAAGGAGCTTATGAAAGTTCAAGAAGACCTGGAAGCCAGTAATCTGGCCCTTGGGATTGCTCAATCCAAGGCTTCTTTGCAAGCGGCGGAAGATAAATCTATTATCCATGATTTGGAAAGTATGCTATTCCCGCGCATGAAAGAAGGCACCGAAATTGACAAGGTTCTTGGTAAGTTAGTTCCTTTTACCAATTTCTCCCTGTCTTATTTTCCGTATTTTGTGGCCTAACCTTTTTTGGTTGCTTTTGTCATCAAAACAGGGAATATTCCAGGAATTTCTCGGATTGAGAAAATCCGAGCTTTTGGGGAGGTATGGAATGCAATCGGAAATGCAGGAATGCAATTGATTAACAAATTCCTTCCCACAAGTACTATAGAATTCTCGGAAGTTTACAAACTTCCGGGTGCCATCATGGAAGTTGCGGGATCGAAGAAATCCATCCTACGCTCCGCTGCACGAGGTGGTGCGCGCATGTCCCTAGGACTTATGCGTCTGCATTATCCCGATGCGAAATCTTGGCGCGTGGCATCTGGTGTCCCTCAAGGGTATACAGAAAATCAACGAACCGCCATCTTTGATGAAGTCAAAGGTCACGCCACCAAGATTGCTTCCATGGTTAACATTTCTATCACTTATCCAGAAGAAGAGGTTCCCGCAGTCCCCGGAGATGAAAGCAGCGAGAAAGACTCGGATGTTTGAAGGACTGCACTTAACCTGGATGGTGGATTTGTATAATAGGAGCGCTATTTTTACAATGTAATTCATATTGTAACGCTTCTATTTCGTTTGTCAAAACAAGAACTCCGCCTTTTGCAGCTTTGAATTATGAAATTCCTTGCAAGATTGTCGGGTTTAATTATTCCTTTATTTTCTAAGTTCTCTGGCATATGTGTTTTAACTGTCTTTAGCAATTTGAAAAAAATGGCTCAGTAGCATCATGCTGAGTAATTGGATATAACCAATTAGTTCGAACTCAGAAACATGGATCATACTAAAGACAATTTTTTACAAACTAGTTTCAGTGACCCGACACACATTCGATCAGATAATGCTTAGAGAGTTTTAAGGAACTTTCTTGAAACTTGGGCACGCAGGCACAATCCGAGTTTCCTTTAGCCATTAGCAGGCTGAAATCATTCAGTTTTTAACGCCGAGCACGCAGGCACAATTCGGGTTAACATTGAGTATTTTGTAAGATCACTGGGAAATAGATAAGGTGGAATCATGCTTTGTACTATAGTGAACTTGTAAAAACATGGATATCAGAATTCCAATGACTTTATTTCATGATCTCAAAAGATGTTTACATAGATATTGAACTAAGTATAGAAGGGACGTAACCGCTGGATGCTCCAGGGCCTTTTTGTCTCTCCTAGCTCATCATCTATCTTTCTCTTTCTTTTGCGATTCGGTTTCTCGGGATCATCTTCCGTATCTCGAATGTCAACAAGATAGTACGATCCATTTTTCATGGCTTTACTTATGACAAATGGCCCTTCCCATACTGGGGCTAATTTATGCTTCCTTTGTTGCACCAACCTCAGCACTAGGTCACCTTCTTTAAAAGAGCGATGCCTGATTTTCCGACTATGGTAACGTCGCAAACCTTGCTGGTAAATGGAGGATCTTTGAAGCACAAGCTCTCGTTCCTCTTCTAGGAGATCAACAGCATCCTGTCGTGCTTCTTCGGCATCTGATTCGTCGAAATCTTGCACTCTTGGACTATCATGGATCATATCTGTTGGGAGAATAGCTTCCGCGCCGTAAACTAGGAAGAACGGGGTGTGCCCAGTCGACCTATATGGCGTCGTTCTTATACTCCAAATCACGGAAGGTAGATCTTCTACCCATGCTCCGGCCGCTCTGTGAAGAGGAGTTTCGAGTCTTGGGCGTATTCCTTGCAGGATTGAGCTATTCATTAGCTCAACCTGTCCATTGGATTGCGGGTGTGCCACAGATGCTAGATCTAGGCGAATTCCCGTTTGTCGGCAATATCTTGCCAACTCTCCGATGGAGAAATTTGTCCCGTTGTCGGTTATTATGCTGTGTGGAACACCGTATCTCATCACCAAGTCGATGATGAAATTTCTAGCAGTTGCACCATCCAGCTTTTTGATGGGTTTGGCCTCCACCCATTTGGTGTACTTATCCACTACTACTAGCAAATGAGTAAGTCCGCCTCTTGCAGTTTTGAACGGTCCCATCATATCTAGCCCCCAGACCGCAAACGGCCACGTAATGGGGATAGTTTTAAGAGCTTGGGCCGGCAAATTAGTCTGTTTGGCGTAATATTGACACCCTGCACATGTATTAACTATGTGCTCAGCGTCTGTCTTGGCTGTTAGCCAGAAAAACCCCGCTCGGAATGCTTTCTTAACGATACTTTTTGATTGAGCATGATGTCCGCAATCTCCGGCATGGATTTCTTCCAGTATTTCTCTTCCTTCTTCTGGTGAGATACACCGCAAAAAGATTCCGGAAGTACTGCGTTTATACAGGCAGTTATCAATTACCGTGTATCCTTTGCATCGACGCTGTATTTGTCTTTTCAAGACTTCATCTGCTTCTTCCGGGTACTTCTGATTAACTAAGAAGTTTAAATATGGAATCGTCCAATCTGGTTTAACGAGCATAACTTCAATGGATTCGGAAACCAGAGGATAATCAACATCTCCACCTTTTATGGATGGCTCATGCAAGTGTTGAACAAATACCCCTGGTGGTAGAGTTTTTACCCTTTCTGATCCCATGCGGGCTAACGCATCCGCGTTCCAGTTTTCCTCCCTTTTGATGTGGAGTACCTCGAACCCAAAGAAACAAATGGCGAATTCGTCCACCGTTCTTCTGTATTCGGCCATTATAGGGCTTTTTGCGTCCCAAGTTTGGTTAAGCTGATGATGTACTAAATCCGAGTCTCCATAGCACAAGATGCGCTTTACTCCTATTTCCTTTGCAATATGCAAGCCATGAAGCAGAGCTTCGTATTCTGCCACATTATTACTGGCGTTGAAGTGTATTTGCAATACGTATTCCATTGTATCGCCTTTTGGGGATTTTAAAACTACACCAGCTCCAGCGCCCTCCTTCATCTTGGATCCGTCAAAGTGCATGATCCAATACTCGGACTCCGGCATTGGTGTTTTCTCCATTGCTTCCGTCCAGTGGGCGACAAAGTCTGCCAAAACCTGGGATTTTATTGCCGTCCTTGGCTGGTACTTAATGTCAAAGGCTGCTAGCTCGATGCCCCATTTGGCTACCCGGCCAGTTGCCTCCGCATTGTTTATTATATCCCCTAGTGGTGCTTTACATACCACCGTTATGGAATGCCCTTGGAAGTAATGGCGCAGTTTTCTAGATGCGAAAAACACACTATATGCCAGTTTCTGATAATGCGGGTACCTTTGTTTGGATTCGGAGAAAACTTCGCTTATGTAATATACCGGATGCTGATCTGGTATGCTTTGTTCATCCTTCTTCCGTTCCACAACAATTACGGCACTAATAACCCGGTTTGTAGCCGTAAGGTACAATAACATGGGTTCTTCGTCTTTTGGGGATGCCAAAATCGGAGCATTCATCAAAGTTTCCTTTAGTTCGGTTAACGCTGCATCGGCCTCTTCGGTCCATTCAAATTTGTCGGATTTCTTCAGCAACTTGTAGAGTGGTAGGGCTTTATCCCCTAGCCTACTAATAAATCTGCTGACGGCACCGGCGGAACCCGTCAATCTTTGGACATCTTTTACGCACGTAGGCTTCGAGATGTTCAAGATGGCTTTTATCTTTTCCGGGTTAACTTCTATTCCTCTATGAGAAACGATAAAACCCAGAAGTTTTCCTGAGGGAACCCCGAATACACACTTAGATGGATTTAATTTCATCTTGTAAGTGCGCAAGTTTTCGAAACTTTCTCGCAGATCTTCAAGGAGTGTATCTTTTTCCTTGGTTACGACAGCAATGTCATCCACATAAACATGGACATTTTTGCCAATCTGACTATGCAAGCAACGTTGCATGCAACGCTGGTAGGTTGCACCTGCGTTCTTCAGGCCAAATGGCATGGTTACGTAATAATACGTCCCGTACGGGGTTATAAAAGAAGTCTTGATTTGATGTTCCTTTTTCATGCGTATTTGGTGGTACCCGGAGTATGCATCCAAAAAGCACAAAAGCTCAGAGCCTGCAGTGGCATCTATTATTTGATCGATTCGCGGTAACGCAAACCTATCTTTTGGACACAATTTATTCAAGCCTGTGTGATCTATACACATTCTAAGAGCAGTAGTGTCTTTCTTCGGTACTAATACCGGATTTGCGGACCATTCAGTGTGGATTACTTCCTGGATGAAATCCGCTGCTAAAAGCCGGATAATTTCCTTGCCAATAGCCTTCCGTCTTCTTCCGTGAAATCGACGGAGACCTTGTTTAACGGGTTTTGATCCTGGAATCACCTTGAGTTGGTGCTCAGCAAGTTCCCTGGGTACGCCTGGCATGTCAGCTGGACACCAGGCAAAAATATCCCAGTTCTCACGGAGGAACTTGATGAGCTCACCTTCCTATTTGTCGGTCATCCCAGTCCCTACAACGACGAATTTTGTCGGATCTTTGGGATCTAGGATTACCTGTCTTGTATTCTCGGATGCCTTGAAGCTGTCTGTTTGCTTCCGGGTTTCTTTTCCTGCCGGCATTTCTGTCAGCGATACCTCCTTGGCCAACTCCTTCAGTTCTTCCTTTGCTATGACTCTTTGAGCGCAAAGGGCGTTTTCTTTCTCCAACTCATTTGCTAGCTTAAAATCACCAGCTATGGTGATTACTCCTCCTTTGGGTCCTGGCATCTTCAGCTTGTTATAAATATAACAGGATCTTGCCATGAATTTGGCGAAAGCTGGACGTCCGAGTATTGCGTGATACACGCTTTCGAACGGCACTACTTCGAAGGATACTTTTTCCTGCCGGAAATGGTCTTTATCTCCGAAGGTGACATCTAGGGAAATTTCTCCTAGGGATCGTGCTTGTCTGCCAGGAACAATACCGTGGAAGCGTATGTTGCTGTGATTGAGCTGGGACTCGGAAATTTTCAGATGCTTCAGTGTATCCAAGTACATTATGTTAATGCTGGATCCTCCACCCATCACCACTCTTATTAGCCTAGTGTTCTGTACAATAGGCCTTACGACAAGAGCTTGTGTGCCGGGTTCAGGGATATTCCCGGGATGATCAGACTGATCCCAGGTAATTGGTGTGTTGGAGTACTTCAAGAATTTCGGGGTTGCCGGAACAACTGCGTTTATTTCTCGAAGTGTTCTTTTGGCCACCTTTGCTGACGGAGTTGCTAGAAATGTTAGCATTGCTTTTCCATCAACTCTTGGAAATTTGGGTTCGCCTTTTCGCTGTTGTTCCTGTATTTTTTCATCAGTGTCCGATTCACTGTCTTCTTTGTCAGCTTCTGGCTTTTGTTTGGCGGGTTTCCTTTTGGAACCCTTCCCCTTATTTCCGGATCCTGCACTGCCTTTCATGTGCTTATTCAGCCGGAATTGTGCATTTGTATGGGTGGGTTTCCCAAATTGTGAATGGTGGACACAAGGTTCCGACTTAATCCTCTCCCACTCCTCTAGAGTGTAATTGATTGGATCTGGGCTGCGTCCTTTCCACTTATTCCCTTTTTCGCTTCCAAAGGCTATGTTGACTTCCTTGGGTTTTGTCGTTGTTTCTGGAGTTCCTTTTTTGTCAGAACGAGGAGTTTTCTTAGCAAGTATCAGTGTATCGATATTGCCTCCTCTTGCTCTGATGTCGTCTTCGGCTGCAGCGTGCTCGTTGGCGGTTGTAAGCATAGATCCGAGATCTTTGTGCTGTTTGGAACCAACCATGAATGGTACAAGTCCGGGTTTTAGGCCATTGACGAAAGCATGCATTGCTTGTACGTCAGTTACTCCAGAACAACTATTCTTCATTGCTGTCCATCTGGAGATGAAATCTACGTATGGTTCATCCTCGAATTGGGTGCAACGTTTCAGCTGGTTGATGCTGTTCGGGCGTTTGTATGTTCCCCAGAAATGCTGAGTAAATACTCTAGCCATATCATCCCAGCTATCGACAGTTCTTGATGGTAATCCATTGATCCAATCTCTGGCTCCGTCCAGTAACATTAGGGGAAGAAACTTTACAGCTTCCAGGTCTGTCCCATTGTTGATTTGGACGGCTGTATAATAGTCTGAGAGCCAGGTGTCCGGGTTTGTGCTACCGGTATATTTTTGGTAGGTTGGACCGACTTTGGCGAAGCCAGAATGCAGGGTTATCCTTCGGATCCTGTCAGTGAAACACATAGGACCAAAGTATAGATCATCCTTTTCCGCTATATCAATGTGTGCGGAATATCTTCCGGCTGAATGGACAGAAGGGGATCTACTCCTTTCTTTTCCATTGTTGCGTGGGCGCGCTTTTCCGGGATTGTACCTATCTCTTCCATGATCACGTCCTTTTGGATTAGGCGGAGTCCTGCTCCTGTTCCTTTCTTTATCCTTAGGGGGTGTCCGGGATCTCTCACGCCTGTGAGGTGTATCGTATCTTCTGGCTTTCTCAGCTGGGTTTCTTGGAGGTGGCATTATTTTGCCGTCATTCCGGTATTTTTCTTCCCGATCGTGGGGTTTAAGTCCACCTTTCGGGGGATGGGATCCGGTTCAGGACGCTTCATCCGTATTGTCGGGATTTTTCTTGTCTTTTCTCGGATCCTCTTTTTTATCCTTTGAATTGTCTGAATCTCCAGGTTCTTCTGGTCCAGGTGCTCCAGCGGTGCAAGTAGCTGTTTTGCATAGGGCGGAGTTATCCTGTAGTCTTCCTGATCGCTCTTGGGCCCGCTGTTGTTGTTGCAATGCTTTTCCTAGGAAAGCATACACCCCTTGAAGTTTTTCACCATTGGAGTACAGATCATTGTTCAGGATGGCGAATGCTGCTTCCGCGTTTTCTGCTGCGGTTTTATAAATTGGTTCGCCTCTGGCATCTTTGTCGTTTACCTGCTTTTGCCAAGATGGGTTGTGAAACCTTTCTTTTGGCGGCAGTACTTCCGGTCTTACGATTCCGGGTAACCTTGTAGGTTTAATGCCAGATCTATTCTTTCTCTCGTACTCCTCTATTTCTTCCTTCATGAGCTTAATGTCATCCTGGGTTTTTTGGAGGTGTTGCCGAGATCTGAGTAGATGTTGCTGTTGCCTATGGAAAGCTTGTCTCCTGGCTTCCAGCATCTCAGGGGGTTCATTTGCTCCCACTGGCGTTTGCAACAGCTCTTGCTCTTCCTATTCCGTCATTGGTGGAACAAGGATTTCTTTGATTTTCTTCTCCGCAGCTTTTGTTCCGCTAGCATCTCCTACTTCCAGGTTTTCATCAGCTTGATCAGCTGATTTTTTCTTCCGGATTTTGTATTGGAGTTTCTTAGCAGCACGATGCTTTTTCTTGGAAGAGGGAGGTTTTTTGACAGGCTCATCTTCTGTCAATTCCTTAACATTGGGAAATACCGGAGAAGTTTCTCCGTCTTCTCTCTCTTCCTCTGGCGGAGGGGTTTAGGGCTTTCCTGGCTGCCGGCATCCATGGTATCAGCTGGTTTTGCCATTAGCACTTCATGGAATCCCTCTTGAAAAGATTTAACTTTCCTTTCGAAGGCGTCCGCGTCTTCGTCTTCGGAATCAAAATCCTCTGATCCGGTTTCCGACTCTAATCTCGCCTCAATGGCAGCAAGCACAGATTCTGGTTCCGAGTTCACCGTCTCGTTAACGGATGTCGGATCTTCCGCCCGTATGACGGGTATCGGGTCTTCGTTGCTGTGACGAGTGTGTTTTTGTCTGCCTCTTTCACGGGGTTTACATCATCCGTGTTTTCGGCGACTTCGGACTGCACCATGCCGATAAAGTGTGTGCCACTTTTTTGTCGGCGATCCGAGCAGAATCCGGCATCATAGTCATCCTCGACTGGGTATAGGGCGGGTGGGATAAATTTGCTTCCACCGCAAAACCCCATTGCTTCTGCAGTTAGTCCGATAAACATGTTAGCAGATCCTATCGGTAACACGCAGGCACTTACCAGGTGGTTTTGCGCCGGTATGTAGGATCCGTTGTCGAGGAAGCGTCCGACATCATCATTGAATTCCAAGCTTCCGACAGTGATTGATCTTCCGATTCCACCAAGTATCCCAGATCGGAACTTCATGCCTGACGTCGTTTGCCCCACGGTGGGCGCCAACTGTCGAGACATCGTAGTAGTTTTCATAGACGGGGGTGCCATGAGACTACGGTAGAGACGTGGGGTAACGGGATCGCGTGGTAGACAGTAAACACAGGATTTACCCAGGCTCGGTACGTCGCGACAGTACGACGTGCCTACTCCTGCACTTCTCACTAATCAGGACTAAAGCCTGGAAACATGATTACAATGTGAGGTTTTGGATCTAGCTACTCGTAGAGGATCAACTTCTCGGCGAGCTGGTCTATATCTTCTCAGTTATCCGTTGGTTTGCTTATCTCCCGTTCGGCTTTATATAACAGCCGGATTAGGTCTTACAGAATAGGAAACCTAGAAGACTACGGTAACAATAACTTGGAAAGTAAGGAATCCGTCTTCTCCTCCAAGCCAGATCACATGGGCCGCGATCCGGGTTCTTCTAGAATCCGGCTTCTATGCGTCAGGTTACTGGGCCGCCCAATGGACCACAGCCCACTACCACTTGGGCCACCCTGGTAACCAGGCACTTTCACTACCATCTTATATACCCCTATGGACCTCTTCGCTCCCGCGATTAGGGTTTCGACTTCTGCCGGCGATCGTGACGGCGGAGGGAACAAAGCTCCGGCGCCAAGCACCATCTGCCTGCCGTCTCCGGTTCCGCACCGCTCGGGCTGACCAAGGGGACGTCAAGCACGTCTACCCGGCCTTGGCGGGGCAAATAGGGACGGGGGGTGAGTGGAAGCGACCGGATCGTGTTTTCAGGGAAACCCTAGCCATGGCGGCGAAGATCCCGAAGGAGGGGGGCTCGTCGGCGAGTAACACACCTGTGGATCTGCAAGAGCTGCTGAAGAAGTTAGTCTTGAAGGATGAAGAGCTGGACAACGTGGTTCTACCGAAGGAGGATTTCAACAACCTCCGGGAAGGGGCACGATGGATGGCGGTGATCAAAGTGCACACCACAAAGCACTTTGGGAACCAGCCCTTCTTTCAGAAGATGGACGTTGCATGGAGTTTTGCGAGGCAATGGTCGATCCGGCCAGTAGAGGACAATCTTTTTGTGTTGCAAGTATCATGCCTGGGTGACTGGAATCGGGTCATGATGGAAGGGCCATGGATCTTTCGACAGATGGGAGTGCTGATTGAACCATACGATGGGATCGCCGACCCCAAGTCGATCCCTCTGAACCGGATCAACGTGTGGGTGCAGATTCGGGGAATACCTCCGCTGTTCCGAAAGGAAGACATTGTCCGCGATATGGCCAGCCGCATTGGGGAAGTCAAGAGCACTGATCTGTATGCGCTAGGGGCTAGCGGAACCAGTTTCGTCAGAGTAAGATTAATGCTTGATGTCCATAAACCTCTGACTAGGGTGGTAGGTCTACACCCGGAGGGATCGGAGAGGCTGTCCTTCCAAGTCCTCTTCGAGAAACTGCCCAAGTTCTGTGAAGTGTGTGGGCTGCTAGGCCATGACGAATTTGAGTGTGGGGATGGAGTCCACGACGACACCCCCAAGCAGTACGGGAGATGGATGGTTGCCCCGAATGAAGACTGGCACCCGACATCATCTGGAGTGCGAGCTAGGGCATCGGCGGGAGACAAACAGAAAGGGGGGCGCGGTGACGCAAGACCTCGAGATAATGTGGCTGGGTCATGTAAGCGTGCGCAGCAAGATTCGCCTATCAAAGCTGGAAGCGACAGTGGAGTGCTGATGCTGACGAGCACGTCAGAGCAAGCAGATGGGCACCCAACATCAAGGAAGAGCCTGGAAAGCAGGCTAGCAGAAGAGGGCAAGGCCAAGGATGTACTGCCCCCGTCACCTGTTAAACCAGAAACCAAGAGGGCTAAAAGGAGGGAGGAGGAAAAAGCTGAGGCGGGCTCCGTGATGGAGTGCCGCCAGGAGCAATGAGTTGCATTTGCTGGAACTGTCGCGGCCTGGGAAACGACGCGACAGTCCGAGAACTTCGTAATTTAACGAAGCGTTTCCACCCTACCGTGTTGTGTGTCGTAGAAACTCAGATACACAAATCACGGGTTGAAGGACTAGCTAGAACGCTAGGTTTTGATAATTGTTTTGCGATTAGTAGCTCAGGAAGAAGTGGAGGTATTGCAATGTACTGGAACAATGATATTAATGTTGAGATTTTGCCGTATTCACAGTATCATCTTGATGCCAGGATTACGGAAAGAAACAGCGAACCGTGGAGGCTAACATGTATTTACGGAGAGGCACAAGTTTCCCAACGTTTCAAAACATGGGATATGATGAAGCACATAAAATCATCCAATCCGCTACCGTGGTTATGCATCGGGGACTTCAACGAAGTGCTCCACCAGCACGAGCATGCGGGAGTGGCGGAAAGGAGTATGGCGCAGATTGCCGGCTTCAGAGAAACAGTCGATATCTGCGAGCTTGCGGACCTCGGTTACGAGGGAAGGCCATGGACGTATGAGAAGCGCGTGGCAGGGGGCTCCTTTTGCCGAGTCCGCCTGGACAGAGCCTTGGCAACATCTACGTGGAGTACACGGTTTCCCCTAGCCACCGTCACCAACCTGACAGGGGCAGCCTCAGATCATGGGCCTATTCTACTGAGGTGGAGGGAAGCGGTGCGGCAACGGCGGATTACGGACGAGAAAATTTTCCGATACGAGGTAATGTGGGAATCACATAACCAGTTTAAACCCTTTCTTGAGGAGTCATGGAAGGCTGAGGGGATAGCGACAACGATGTCAGAACTGAAGCAGAAACTACAACACATGTCAAGCTCACTGGGTACGTGGGGGAAGGACACGTTTGGGCATGTTCAGAGGGAAATCCGAGATCTGAATAATCGCCTGGAAGTGTTGCGTGATGAACCTCTTAGACAAGAGCCATCAGAGGAGGAAACTACCATCACCCAGCGTCTGATCGAGTTGTACCAACGCGAAGAGGTGATGTGGAGGCAACGCGCGAGGGTACAGTGGTTAGCAGAGGGAGATAAAAACACCCGGTTCTTTCATATTCGTGCGAGTCAGCGGAAGAAGAAAAACAAGGTAACGAGATTAACTAGACCGGATGGCACGGTAACGGAGATTGAGAGTGAGATGGAACAGATGACTAGCAGGTTCTATGAGAATCTATACCGCTCGGAAGGAGTACAGAACATGAGCGAGGTGATTAATGTGATACCTACCAAGGTGACTGCCCAGATGAACGATCAGTTGCTGAAACCAGTGGTAGGGAGCGAGGTGAAAGAGGCATTGTTCCAGATGTTTCCGACCAAAGCGCCAGGGCCCGACGGCTTCCCTGCGCATTTCTTCCAGACCCATTGGGAGATTTGTGGCGAGGAAGTGACCCTAGCTGTTTTGCGAGTGCTGAAAGGAGAGGATGATATGAGGGAGATAAACCAGACGTTTATTGTCCTCATTCCGAAAGTGGCCAGCCCGGAAGAGTTGGGGAAATTCAGGCCAATCAGCTTATGTAACGTGATATACAAAATAGCGTCAAAGGTTCTCGCAAACAGACTGAAAGTGTGCTTGCCAGAAATTATTGCCGAGGAGCAATCAGCTTTCGTGCCAGGCAGATTGATCACGGATAATGTGATCACAGCATATGAATGCTTACACTTCATGAAAAGGAACAAAACAAAGAGACATCGGTTCTGCGCTCTGAAGTTGGACATGCAAAAGGCGTACGATCGAATAGAATGGAGCTATATCGAGGCAGTCATGGTGAAACTGGGTTTCCATCGGCTGTGGATCCAGATGATCATGAGGTTAGTAACAACGGTTTCGTTCCGAGTTTTATTTAATGGTGGGAAATTACAACAATTCTCTCCATCGAGGGGGATCCGTCAGGGAGATCCCATATCTCCGTACCTATTTTTGATAGTAGCAGAGGGCCTGTCGTGCCTGTTAAAACACCATCCTTTATCATCAGAGCTCCATGGATTAATGGTGGCCCCGTCGGCACCGGCGGTGAGTCATCTTCTCTTTGCGGATGATAGCCTGTTGCTATTCAAAGCGGATACGGAGAGTGCAAGCACGGTCCAGCAATTACTGGATCTTTACTGCAGGGCGTCAGGCCAGCGGATAAACCGCGACAAGTCCTCGATCTTCTTCAGTAAGGGATGTCCGGAAGGGGTCAGAAATAGTGTGAAGGAGACCCTAAACGTACACACAGAAACACTAAACGAGAAGTATCTCGGTATGCCATCTGATGTGGGGAGATCAACCAACGCGTCCTTCAAATACTTGAAGGATAGGATTTGGAAACGTATACAGGGATGGCTTGAGAAACTCTTGTCTGCAGGAGGTAAAGATGTTATGATTAAATCGGTCGTACAAGCACTGCCTACTTATTCCATGGCGTGCTTCAAATTGCCTAGAGGACTCTGTCAGAAGATCAACTCAATGGTGAGCAGTTTCTGGTGGGGTAGCCGTGATGGTGCAAGGAAACCGAGCTGGGTATCCTGGAAGGAAATGTGCAAACCCAAGGGCATGGGTGGTTTAGGCTTCAGAGATTTGGAATTATTCAACCTTGCATTACTGGCAAGGCAGGGCTGGCGTATGATCCAGCAACCCGACACGCTGAGTGCTCGAATACTCAAGGCAAGATATTTTCCGGATAGGGACCTATTGCGATCAGAGGTAGGGCCTTCCCCTTCCTTGGTGTGGCGCTCAGTTCATGAGGGAGTACAGGTGCTGAAACAAGGTCTTATCCGCCGCATTGGGAACGGTGATAACACGGACCCGTGGAATGATAACTGGATCCCACGTGATGGGATGCTACGGCCCGTGGCATGTCTCGGAGACGATCCTCCAAGAAAGGTCTCAGAGTTCATTGATTCGAACGGATCAACGTGGCGATCTGAGAAACTGCGGCAGTTCCTAATGCCGATGGATGTGGAGATGATCACCCAAATCCCTATTAGCACAAGGAGGTTTGATGACTTCTGGGCATGGCACTATGATAGACGAGGTATCTTCTCGGTGAAATCAGCGTATCAAATGCTGGTGGCGACAAAAGACAGAAGAGAAGCATGGTTGGAGGATCGGCCATCTGTCTCGGATAATGGCTCGATGAAGAAGGAGTGGGAGCGGTTGTGGAAGGTGAAGGTCCCCTCTAAGATCCGAATTTTCCTTTGGCGTTTGGCAAAACAGTCAATTCCGACCAATGACGTGCGTCATCACAGAGGCATGGCATCGGAGGATAAATGCCAACTTTGCGGGGCGCAGGACTCATGGCGCCACGCCTTGTTGGAAAGCAATTTTGCTAGGTGTGTGTGGGCTCTCGCAGAGGAAGGAGTGACCGAGCATCTGATAGCTTCGGGGGAGACAGACGCCCAGGCATGGCTGGCGACAATGATGAGCTCGCTTAGCAGCGAGGAGAGGACAAGGGTCTTCGTGACCCTCTGGGCCATATGGCATGCACGGCGGAAAGCAATCCATGAGCAGATTTTCCAAAACCCTCTCTCGGTGCACGCATTTGTCGAAAGATTTGTTGAGGACCTTGGGTATGAGTCAAGAAGGGAGGGGGGCGGCGGGAGGCAGGCACATCAGCAGGGCAACGACCCTGGATCCCGCCCCCGAACGGATCAGTGAAGATCAACGTGGATGCAGGTGTCAGCAAAAACACCGGCAGAGGGACAGTTGCAGCTGTCGCAAGAGATGAGGCGGGGCTTTTCCTGGGAGCCTCGGCTGAGGTTCTTGTGGGAAGAACAGACGCGGAAACACTGGAGGCCCTCGCCGTACGGGAGGGATTAGCACTCGCAAAGGACATCAACGCGAGGAGAGTTACGGTGGCGAGTGACTGTCAAAATGTCATCCGCAGCATCGAGCAAGGAACGATGGGACCCTATGCGATCATCATCAAGGAGATGAGTGAAGCGAGGGTGGATTTCGATGTTCTAGCTTTCGTTCATGAGAATAGGCTGTCTAATAAAGATGCTCACGGATTAGCCAAGAGCAGCGTGAATTCTGTTGAGGGTCGCCATTTGTGGCTGATTGAGCCCCCACTGGGCATTTGTAGCTCGTTTTCTATTGAGGAATAAAAGGAGTCGGAGGTTTTCTCAAAAAAAAAAAAAAAAAATCTTATATACCCCTATACGGTATATATCCGACACTCGGTTGGGTAGACATGTCTTTCACATAGAAAACTTGATCCACATCTTCGTCTAGGACGAATGGTTCGCTTCTGTACCCAAGATTGTTGAGATCCACTTTTGTCATTCCGTACTGCTGGTCTACCTTTACTCCTGTCATCTTGACCCATTGGCACCAAAATAGAGGATCTTCCAATTAGGTCCATAGTCAAGTTCCCATATATCCTCTATGTAACCATAATATGTGTCCTTTGTTCCATTGTATCCGGTTGCATCGAAACGGATGCCACTATTCTGGTTGGTGCTCTTTTTATCTTGTGCGATCGTGTAAAATGTATTCCCATTTATCTCGTACCCTTGGAAAGTCAATACAGTCGAAGATGGTGACCTGGCCAACAAGTAGAGCTCATCTCCAACAATGTTGTTATTCATGAGTTCTGCCTGCAACCAGGCGCCAAAACTATCGATGTGTTCATCATTAATCGAGGATTCAGACAGCCCCGGGTTTTTGGACCGTATAATATTCTTGTGTTCCTGGATATAAGGAGCCACCAAGGTGGACATTTGTAGAACTGTGTAGTGTGCTTTAGTGAAAGAATGTTCGTCCATAAATATCTTTGCTTTCCTTCCTAGCGTGCCTTTTCCACTCATTCTTCCCTCATGCCGCGATTCGGGAACACCAATCGACTTAAGGTATAGAAGAAAGTCAACACAAAACTCAATTACCTCCTCTGTTCCATAACCCTTCGAGATGCTTACTTCTGGCCTAGCACGGTTGTGAACATATTTTTTTAAGACTCCCATGAACCTCTCAAAGGGGAACATATTGTGTAGAAACACAGGACCGTGAATGGTAATCTCTTTGACTATGTGGACTAGGAGGTGTGTCATAATATTGAAGAAGGATGGTGGGTACACCAACTCGAAGCTGACAAGACATTGGACCACATTTGTCTGTAATGCTGATAGACTTTCTAGATTGATTACCATCTGAGAAATTGCATTGAGGAAGGCGCATAACTTCACAATGGGTAGTCGAACATTTTCTGGAAGAATCCCCCTCAACGCAATCGGAAGCAATTGTGTCATCAACACGTGGCAGTCATGAGACTTCAGGTTTTGGAATTTTTTCTCCGCCACATTTATTATTCCCTTTATATTCGACGAGAAGCAGACGGCACCTTGATACTATTTAGTGCTTCAAAAAAGATTTCCTTCTCTTCCTTGGTAAGAGCGTAGTTGGCAGGACCACCTTGAAACCGCTCAGGATTCTTGCCGCCTCGTCCTTTCGTGTGTTGATGGTCCTGCCGTGCTTCAGATGTATCTTTTGACTTCCCATACAAGCCAAAGAAGCCTAGCAAATTCACACAGAGATTCTTCGTCAGGTGCATCACTTCGATCGCAGAGCGGACATCTAGGATTTTCCAATAGGGTAGTTCCCAGAATATAGATTTCTTCTTCCACATGGGTGTCTGCCGTCAGCGTCATTCGGAACAACTTGTCTGCCCGGACCCTTTCCAAATATTACTTTCAAATCCTTCACCATATCAAATACATCATCACCAGATCGAAGGATAGGCGTCTCCCGGGTATCTGCCTCACCATTGAAATGTTTGCCAGCTTTTCTTAAGGGGTGCTTGCGCGGAAGAAAACGACGATACCCGAGGTACACAACCTTCTTACATTTATCTAGATATACACTTTCGGTGTCATCTAAACAGTGTGTGCATGCATTGTATCCCTTGTTTGTATGTCCAGAAATGTTACTAAGAGCAGGCCAATCGTTGATGGTTACGAACAACAACGCTCGTAGGTTAAACTCTTTTTGTACGTGCTCGTCCCACACAGGTACACCTTCTTCACGCCACAATTGTAAAAGTTAATCGATTAATGGCCTTAGGTACACATCAATGTCGTTTCCCGGTTGTCCCGGGCCTTGGATCAGCACTGGCATCATAATGAACTTTCTCTTCATGCACAACCAACGAGGAAGGTTATAGATACATAGAGTTACAGGCCAGGTGCTATGGTTGCAGCTCTGCTCACTAAATGGATTAAATCCATTTGTACTTAGAACAAACCATAAGTTTCTTGCCTCACCTGCAAAGCGCGGGAACTTTCTCTCGATTTTTCTCCACTGCGACCCATCAGCGGGGTGTCTCAACATCTCATCTTTCTTACGATCTTCCATGTGCCATCGCAAAAGTTTGGCATGCTCTTTGTTTCTGAACAAACGTTTCAACCGTGGTATTATAGGAGCATACCATATCACCTTTGCAGAAACCCTCTTTCTGGTTAGCTCACCCTCAACATCGCCAGGGTCGTCTGGTCTGATCTTATACCGCAATGCAGTGCATACCGGGTATTGTTCCAAATTCTCGTACTTCTCACCACGGTAGAGGATGCAGTCATTAATGCAGGCATGTATCTTCTCCACGTCTAATCCTAGGGGGCATACAAGCTTCTTTGCTTGGTATGTACTGTCGGGCAATTCATTGTTTTTAGGAAGCTGCTTCTTCACTATTTGCAGCAACTTTGTAAATCCGCTGTGAGTCACACCGTTATCGGCCTTCCATTGGAGCAATTCCAGTGTGCTATCCAGCTTTTTTTTCCCGTCTTTTCAAGTTGGATACAACAATGTTTTGTGATCCTTTAACATCTGGTCGAACTTCACCCTCACCTTTTCAATATCGCTTTCTGTGTTCGCATCCGTAATAGCCTGGCCAAGATCATCGATGGGCTCATCTGGTGCCTGCAACTCTGATTCCACTTCATTGTTATCTTCCATTCCAGTACCGGCACCGTATTCAGGGAACATGTCACGATAGTTGTCATCATTCTCTTCTTCTTCGTTGTCTTCCATCATAACGCCTCTTTCTCCGTGCTTGGTCCAACAATTATAGTCGGCCATGAAACCGGATTGAAACGGGTGGAAGTGGATGACTCTGTGAGAAGAGTGTTCATTCTGATTCCGACATACAGCACATGGACAACAGATAAACTTAGTCCGCTTGTTTGCCCGGGCCACCTCGAGAAAATAACTCACGTCTTTCATGAACTCGGCAGAGCGTCGGTCAGCGTACATCCATTGCCGGTTCACATGCATTATATGATTATTAATTAAGAAATGTTACAGAACACCATGAATACAGAAATGACCAATGTTACATCGACGGATGAAAGGTTAACGTTGGTGTCTCGGCCGAGGAGGAAAGAAGGACGAGAAAGCTTATTTTATTAAGTGTGGCTCGGACAAATTAAATCGTGCTTGTTTTCTGCGAGCTGAGATGGCGTTATTCTCCCGGGCATTTCATCAAACACCTCTTGTGCATAGGAGGGAAAAAAAGTGAGCACATACCACAAAACTAGAAATGTGTCCTCCAAAGTGAGTGGCATGAGGAGAAGAAAGGGCTGGCAGGGTTTATATATAGTGGGGGGTCATTTGCCCCGGTTGGTGGCTCCAACCGTGGAAAAGACCCCCCACACCACGCGCCTGAACGGGCTCTGCTCGTCGAGGGATTTTAGCCCCGGTTGGAGCCACCAACCGGGGCAAATGACCCCCGCACCACGCGCGCTGCTCGCCCTGGCCCCACCTCTGCAGTCTTTTGCACCGGGTGGTAGCCGAGCCGGGGCGAAAGGGGTCGTCGATAGTGGGCAAAAGCCCCGTTTTCCACTAGTGAGTTGGCGGTGACGGAGCGGTCGCCTTGCACGAGGCCCGCGGAACTCCGCTTCGAGGTACACAGCGCGAGTCATTTGGTTGTCGATAAAGAGGTAGGTGATGAGCGTTGAATCCTCCTGAGCCGTCTGGTCCTCCGCAATGATGATGTCGAGAATCTCATCAGAGATGGAGCCGTAGAGCCATGACCGGACGATCTAGTCCTCGCGAATCCAGTCGGCGAGCAGGCATCCGCGGCGGTGACGGAATTGACGTGGTGCAGCAGGTCATATATACTTGCCGAGGAGGACGTGTATACTCATACGACGTTTGGTGAAGACTTCGTCGAAATTTCGACCGAAATTCGCGAAATTTACGATTATCGTGACAGGGCGAGAAAAGCCCCATATCGTCCGAATTTTTTGGCCCGTTTAAAATGTTTCGGCCCAGCCTGCCGTCCTGGCCTGCATCCTTTCTACGTATGCCCTGCACTCCTGCCGCAGCCTCGTAGCACAGTAACTGCCTTAGGTTTTCCCCTGATTACTCGATTCATACGGCGGCATTCTTGGCGTGAGCATGACCAGTGACGGAAAGTGGACGCAGCATCAGAGAGGGGGCAACTAGGATCTAGGGAACTGGGAAGGGAAGGAAACGCAAGATGACGCCCATGGCAGCAGGGAGCGTCCCGGCGACGGCGACAACGCGAGACACGGCTGGCCGGCCGAAGTGGCGCGGCAGACGCTGCGCTGGGCAACGGTGGTTCAGGTGTGTGAGTGTTCGATACATGGTACCTGATCGAATTTCATCTCTTCACAACATGCAGCACGGTCTAGTTGATTACATCGATAGACATACAGAGAGAGGCTTGATCAATCTTATCATCTTTACCATTATATATAAGTGCCATACTGAACATACCTATATTTTAAGATTCAAATATTTTGATTGAAAGATTCAAACAGATTCATTCATATTTGTCCGAGATTTTTGAATTTTTTCTTCGAAATTTCGTTATTTTCTCGAAATTCTCGAATCTCTGAGGGGGGCGAAATTTTTTTGAGAATCGAAATGTTGAACCCTGGCCGTGAAGTGTTGGAGGCTTGAGGGTTGAGGGTGACCGGTAAGTGGGTGTGCACCCTGGCCACATTCACCGCCGGCGAGGAGGCGGAAGCAGGCACGAGGGTGCTGGTGAGGGCGCCGGAGTGGAGTTGGTAGCAGCAGGGAGGGTGGAGACGAGGTGAGGGCCGTGCTGGTGTCGCTCATGGCGCAGGGATCGCAGTAGGAGTTTGAGATTGGATCCATCGCTCGGGTACCAAGAGAAGGAATACGTTCGGGAAATGCCACACGTTTGGGGCGATCTCTCGTTATCATTATATAGGTTACAAGCCTTGGTTGTCAAGGCAAATCACAACAGGGTCCGTATCGATCAATCTAGAAGATATTCGGTAGGAGGCCTATACAAGATATACGATATACAAAAGGTATACATCACGATCTGTCCCATTTTGACTGGTATAGTCATTTATCATGAGTTAAATGACTAGCGAGCAGCATCTGGCATCTTCAGTGACCTGACTACTCATTTTGGAGTATATTAGTGACCAATGATGCGTTAATCTCTCATATAAACCAGCTGTCACTTTCAAATTTTGAAAACTCAAACATATATAACAACATCGGGTTTAACATTTTAACATTACTGATCCCTCTTTTATTTGATGTTTTCCATCACGACACCACTTTTTGTCCACACAAAAACAAATGATTGGTAAAAGCATGCAATACTGATGCCCCGAACCTCTAAACACTAATGTAGAATCGACAAGTACGTTTTACAGATAAAAAACGATTTTAAGTTACATCTGTCGCCTGTGAAGCTTCACTTGAAGCCCAGTTTTCATTTGCAGTAGAGTAGACATCTTGGGCTGGATGGTCTGTCCTTCCACCACATCCAGGTCGAAGTTCCACACCACAGCAGCCACGATTGTATTAATCTGCATAACCGCAATTTCTTTGCCAGGGCAGATTCTCGGACCAGAGTTGAAGGCCATGAACTCGTGAGATGGTACATACCTCAGCGTCTCGCGGTCCTTGGAGAGCCACCTATCTGGATTATAGTCGAGGCAGTCTTTACCCCAAATGCTTTCCATTCTCCCCATGGAGTATAGAGAAACAAGGACGGTGTCGCCAGGTTTGACCCGATGACCGCTCGGCATGATATCATCGACACCCGGTGTCTTGCGCTGGATAGGCGCTGGTGGGTACAACCTGAGGGTCTCGTACAAGGTGGCTCTCAGGTAGACCAGAGATTTGGTCTCGTCCGGCTCAAAGATCAACATGTCACCAGCCATCCCGCCAGCTATTTTGCCGGATGCAATGGCTGAGAGTTCATTGCGGATGGTTGACACGGTTTCTGGGTTTTGGGCGAGGTTGTAGAAGATCCATGACAGGGTCGTGGCGACCGTGTCCCTCCCGGCGAGCATTAAGAGAAGGAATACTCCACGGAGCACGTCCTTGTCGGAGTAGTCTGGGTCAGTGATGTAGGAAGACAGAAAAAAGATGGCGTCTTGTTCCTCTTCATTGCCAGCATGTTCCGCTGCCTCGATCATCTTCCTCCTCTGCATCATTTCCGAGAAAAACCCTCGCAAGTCCGCCTGGGCCACGGCGAGCTTTCTCTCTGGGCCGATGTTCAGAAACCTCATCGCCTTCCACCAGGAGGCCGGCATCGTGTGACGAACAAAGGCCACCTCCATCACGGTGTCCATGGCGGCCGTGGCGTCCATGGGAGGCTTGATAGAAGACAGGATGTCAGGGTCGACGCCAATGACAGTCGTGGCGACCAGGTCAAGCATGAACCTCGCCATTAGTTCCTGCATGTCAAACGGAGTGCCGGCACTCTCCATGTGGTTCAACAACGGGAGGAGGCCCTTCTCCAACTTGTCGCGGCAGCAAGCCGCCATACGGGCAACCATCCGCGGACAGCTGAACACGGTCTGGATTTTCCCGCGCTGCTGACGCCATGCCTCACCGTCGGTGTTGAAGATGCTACCGTCGAGGATGTCGAAGATGGCACTGAATTCAGCGCCCTTGGGGTAGTTGAGGAAGTTTGTCCTGAAGATGTGTCGAACGTTGGCAGGGTCGCACGTGATGAAGAACCGCATCCCGGTCCCAAGCGGGCCGTGCGCCATGACGTTGTGGCCACATCTGGGGAGGACCACGGACATATATTCATGCATGTTGTGGAAATTGGCCACCATGTAAGGGAGCATGCCCACTATAGGCCAGTTTTTGGGGAGGACTACTGGGCTCTTGGATCTACTACACCTCAAGTACAAGTACAATGAAACAAGTACCACAGCAATGGAGATGAACAGCTCCTGCCACAACGAAACAGACATTGTCATCATTGCTGTGGGTGGATGGGTTCGTTGGTGGGGGATACACATGGCTTCATTTATAGACAAAGTTCCATCGGGCGGTGTCCACACGTTTTAGCATAAATCATTAACGCACTAAGCTCGTATAACAAGATACTCCTACTTAGTTATCGATTGTTTTGTATCATAGGATCACTGTTCCAAATATCATCCGATATGCCGATTTATCGGCCGATTTATCGCTTATCGGGTGGTGACCGATAAGATAAATGAATATCGGTGGAGTTTATCATTCGGGCCATTTTAACGGTCTTACAAGCGATTTATCGGTCGATATGGCGATAAATCAGCCGACATATCAATTTTGCAGCACAAGAACATGTGATTAATGACATCCATCATAAAATGTTTTGCATTATTTAATACAATATATCTATATATCATAATTTAGATATTTTAGTGACGAAATGATAGATTTTTATAGCATATTTTAGATGTTTTAGTGGTACAATTTGGGATTTACAATTAAAATGGCCGATAAATAGTCGACCGATAAAAACGATTTATCGGCCGATAAGCCGATATATCTCTTATCATGGGTCGACCGATAAGTTAACGATAAGCGATATCCTCAACATTGCATAGGATACTGAAGGTTGATATGCTCCACTGTAAACTTGATACTAAGGCGATATGCTAACATAAAGACAGCTGTTTATATAAATAAACTAGCCAACAATCAGGACAGCCGTCTATATATTAGTTCTACAACCACACTGCATGTTAGCCAAACCATCATCTACAAACACACCAACGGAATCTTCTGTTAAAGTCTTACATAGAAGATACGGAGCATGTCGTCTATATATTATGATTTTATAAAAAGTTATTTATAAAAAAATTTCTCGCATATATAGCTGTGTTTATATTTACTTATGTTAGCATATCGTTTGAGTATCAAGTTCACAGCTATCTCCACTATCCGAAGATACTATACAATCGGCAACACAATCTTTTTATTTTTGGGCGGCATGTCTGGCTACCTAATATGGTGTGTGTGTGTGTGAGTGTGTGTGTGTATAGGAAACCGTACATTACTACAAACACCAGAACACTTTATCTTTTGTCACATAGCTAGTTAGGAAACCAAGACTATTAATAATATATGAATCAGTCGTAGAGGATAACTAGGGTTATAATTGGTATTTACAACGCATCGCCTGACCACGCCAGGCAGCACAACGCTGCTGCTGAAGAATATAGCGGTACAAAAAGCAGAGCTCCTCTGCACCTCTGGTCACTTGACGAATTTCTGGACGATGTCGAAGAAAAACTGAGTTCCCCTAAAACAAAATCGAATACACGTGCACTAGGAAAGTATCTACCTCAGCCCGGAACAAGCGATGTGCCTGACCGCGCGACGCACAGGCGACTGGGAGGGCGACGGGCCCTCCCCCACTCCCCTGCGCCGGGCCGCGTGCTCCTCGCGCTCTCTCCGCCGGCGGAAGGGCCGTCGTGCTCGCGCCGCGTCCGTCATCCGGGAGGCAAGCTTGGCTCCCTCCTCTACACTCTCTTCGCGGGAGGCGACCTCTGATCTGGATGCAGATCTGGAAGCTTCGTCCAGGGCGACCCAGGGGCGGGCGAGCCTGGCCTCGTTCGTGGCGGCCGCGGCCGCGTCCCATCGGGCGTCCTCTCCTCCTCAGGCGTATCCGTCTGCCGCGGCGGCGCCGCCGTCTTCTTCTGCAGCACCGGCTGGTTCGGAGGGCCTGAGGGCGGCCCCTCCCCCACTGGAGGACTGCACTGAGTTCCCGCCGCTGCCCGGCGTGGTGTCGGCAGCTGGCCCGGCAGTGCTGGTGGGTGCGGTGATGGTCCCCCTCGCCTCGCCGTCGAGCCCGGCGGCGGCGCGCGACGCTCTCCTGGAGTTAGGGTTCCGGGTGTCGCCTGCGCAGAGCCCCGTGGCCCCGCTGTTGGTTGTTGGGCCTCTTGTGCCAGGTGGGCCGGAGGGGTGCCGCACTGTTCCTCGGCCCACTGCATCTAGGGTTGCCACTCCTTGCGGCCCAGCTGGGGAGCTGGCCCAAGGCAGCCCGGCCCACTACCTGGGTCCTTATAAATGGCGCTGGCTCCCTCGGGGCTCACTCGACCTAGGGTTAGGTTTCCTTGCTCCCCCCAGCGACGTCCGCCGCAAGTTTAACCGCGCCAAGCGTCTGCGCCTCTCCGGCGGCCCTTCCCTGCTTCCTCTCTTCCCTCCCATGGATCGTGACCGTGCTGTCGACGACCGCCGCGCTAAGCGCCCCCTCGAAGAGTTCAGCAGCGGTGGCGACCGTCGGGAGCTCCGCGCGCGGCTTGACGCCGAGTACGCCGAACATCAACGCCAATTTGGCGGCCAGCAGGGTCCGCCGCGGGGGCGCCGCGACCCTCCTCGCCACAAGGACAACCGCCAGCACAGGGGTGCTGGCGCGGACAACAGTGGCTGTGACTTCTCCAGATCTGGGGGTGGACGCCCCAATCCCACCCCCCTCCATCCCGTGGTCGTGAGCCAACTGCCGAGGGGGCGGGAGGCTCCTCCGCGGCCATGGACCTTTCTCCTCCGCCTCCAGATGCCGCCAAGTAAAAGGTGATTTGCTATAACTGCGGGCTCGGCGGCCATGTCCAGGCGGAATGCACTAGAGCGCCCTTCTGCTTGAAGTACAAGATCTCGGGCCATCTCACTGCGATGTGCGTGGCGGAGGGCCGCCGCCATACTGGGCTGGGTTCGGGGTCCCTGGTCAGAGTTTTATGTGCCTTGACGTCCCAGAGAACGAACTTGGGCAAGCCCCTCCCAACACTGCCACGGTCTACATCGAGGAGAAGGTTCTCTCGTCGTCGCAGGTGGAAGCTGAGTTTAAAGAACTCGATGAGGACCACTGGGACTGGCTCCTCCTCGGGAAAACCCTAAAGACCCAAGCCTTTTTTCCACCAAAAGTTTTGTAGACGTCGTCATGATCAACCCTAGTTCGGGAGGGTTCTGAAGCTCTCCTCGGCACCCTGCCTTGAGGGGAATCCATTAACGGAGGGCTCTACACCACCATGCCTACCTCCGGAGTGATGCGTGAGTAGTTCATCCTTGGACTACGGGTCATAACAGTAGCTAGATGGTTGTCTTCTCCTCTTTATGCCTCATTTTTAGATCCTGTGAGCCGCCTAACATGATTGATGGAGGGATCATAACCCGGTATACTAACGCCAAGGTGTAATTCGGACCAAAGGACGCTGTGCAAGACCCGGCTTAGGGAAAAGGAGCTTCTAGAAGGCCCAAGAGTATAGGTCTCGTAACCCGGATTGTGGGTTCCGATAAGGAAGTTTAGGGTTTGTAAGCAGTGTCCGGGTAGGACTCCGAGCACGCCTTAGGTAGAAAACCAGGGGGTCCGGATATTATATAAGCCGGCCCCTAGGGTTAGATTAGACAAGATTACGAGAACACGATTACAGAAATCATACAATCACAAGATATTCGAGTATCCTTTGTAACACGAGAGTTGAGATAATATATTCAGATCGGAGACTCGGCGACTCGATTGCCGGCTACCAGATCGCATATCACCATGGTTTCCCTTGAGCTAAACTCTCTCCCAAACATCAGAGTCGAATTGCCCCAAGACAAGTTACCCCCGGTAACGTCTGCCGTGATTATCCCACGACAGTTGGCGCCCACCGTGGGGCCTACGTCCAAGGGTGTTTAGATCATGGGAGAAGCTCGGGAGAACATGAAGAACCTCGTCATCGGCGAGATCTACACCGACCCCGAAGGAGAGAAGATGGTGGACGATTTTGGCTGGGGGCCAGAGTCGGATCTGCTCAAATCCGGATCTGTCATCACAATCGGCCGGGTCAACGTCTTCATCGGCATGGTACGTGCGTCTGGTTCAATCCCTGACGATTTTGGATTTGATTCTGTGTCTGGAGAGGCCACCCACGTTCAGTCGGACGGAGAAGAATCGGTCGGGACGGTGGATCCGATAGAAGAGCCCACCACGAAGAGGGAACGGCCGGAGGAGCCGGCATGGACCCCGCATGGCCGGGTCATGAGAGAAGATGATACCGAGTCTATCTTGCACCTGCTGGAGGACCGGTAGGAGGAAGATAGCTGTGATGAGGAGGAATATGAGTCTTCGCCAAGCATTGCGCGCCAGGTCGCGGTCTACACGGCCCCTGCAACCAATCTCAATCAGGGGAACGTGACTACGGCCGCGGTCGGAGCGGCGCAAGCATTGGCCCAGCAACAAAATCCAGCTGACGGAAATCCTGTCCTGACCCGGGTTGACGGAGAGTCGGCTCCAGTCACCAGCCGAGCGGCGGATAGCGAGCTGCAGGCGAATATGTTTGGGTTCTTGGCTAACAGGACGCCAGGGGCGGGTCCTTCGAATCCACAACACCCGGCCCTGTTCAGTAACAATATGGTCTTGGACCCAACAGTGTTAGCTACTGTGATAACCCCGGAAAAAGCCGCGGCGCGTGCCAGGGACTTGGAGGTAGCGCGCCGCGCGCTGGAGCAACAAAGAAGGGATGTAGAAGCAGAAAAGCAAGGGGTAGCCACGCGCCAACGCGAATTGGACGCACTGGAGAACCGGCTCCGAGCTGAGACAAGCAGGATGCATCAAAGATACCAGACAAGATTACCGGCGACGGGTGGGGTCATAAACCCAAACGCACTATTCATCACGGCCCAGGATCAGCCGATTCTGGCTGTGAATAAGGAAACTGTGCATCAGCCGGCGACCGGAGGAGGACAGCCGGCAAACGTGCAGGCCGGGTTACCCACGTTGCAGACTGGGGCCCCAGTCGGCAACACGGCCCCACCACCACCACCATCACGATTTCGTACGCCACCAGGCCACTTCAATAACCCCATGGATAATGTGTATGCCGCAACATTAGCATTGAATCAGATCCCCTTAAGAGAGTCACCCCATGCGGAGCAGACCCGGCGGGCGATCGATTTGCTGCATACGGCAGTAGCTCAGCAGGTTAATTACCCGGATAATAGGAGTGGAATCACTACAAGAAATGTGTTGATACATGACGTTCTCGAAATGACGGTGGACGAAATCGTCATAAAGTTACGACGATTTGTTGCCATATCGTCGTTACCCGTTGGAGGGGATCAAAACGTTGATTTTTCATGACGATTTGCTTAAAAAACGTCGTGATTTTGTAAAGTGATATCGTCATAAACGATCATAGCCTTGTTTTTAACCGATCACGACGAATTTAAATCGTCATGACATTGTAAACATGGATGCGTTGGTACGATTGGACGGACACATCATCAACTCCGCCTACGTGGCATGCATGTTGGATAGACACATCATCAACTCCGCCTACGTGGCATGTCTATTGGATAAACACATCTAGTCTATCACTTAGCAACACACTGCCATTGACATGTGGGACCTGGGAGCTGCCACGTGGGACAGGCGCCACTTGGCAACACACTGCCATTGACATGTGGGACCTGGGAGCTGCCACGTGGGACAGGCGAAATGGGAGCATGTCACGCATGCTTGCTGAAAATAACTGGATAAAGTCGCAAAAATACGTCCCTGGGGGTTCGAACCTCGAACCTCAGGCTCCCACACGGACTGAGCAAACCAACAAGCCACCGATCAGTTCTTGAAAACTGACAGAGCGCTCATTTCTTTTGAGGCTCACTGGCGTAACTTTGGGCCAAGGCCCAAGAAGGCCAGCAAATTTATTAGGGAGGGGGATTCCGCATGGGCCGAATTTGGCAGGGAAGTATGGGCTGCTAGCACCGCGGGCGAGCTGGCAACTGTGTTGGGCTTGGTCGGTTTTTTTTTCCGTTTTTTTTTCCTGTTTTCATTCTATAATTTGAATTTCACCTCCAAATTGACCGTAACCAATTTTAAAAAAATTGTAAAATTATTTGTAATAATTATAGACCATTTGAAACCATTTTTTTTAACATAATACAATCATTCCCATGAGCATATATTTCTTGAGACTTTAGGGGATTTTGAATTACGGTTTTTGAGTCAAAATGGTGGGCAAGATCGTGCTTATCTAATTGTAAAATTTTGAGAAAATATTGGTGTATCTCTATTGAAATAGGTACTTGTGTACCTAAAAATGATTTTTATAAAAAATTATGAGCAAACTACGAGGCACCTGTAGTTCAAATTTGGCCCGGTTCCAGCGGAATCGGCAGAAATTTGTCTTTTTCAAAAGAGGTGTATGAAAAGCTATCCAGAGGTTGTAAATTTGTTATTTGTAGATAAAATATGACATAATATATTTAGAATTTTACTTTGTACAATTTTGTAACATGTTTTTGGTAGGTGCTTCATAAAAAACCCCTTTTTTGACACTCCGGAAATGGAAAATGATGTTTTTATTCAATGAAAAATTAAAGTTTCTTCGTGAACATTGTTCGTTGTTCCATTATGCATGCTTGTGTAGAATATGGGTACATTTCAACAAACTATGCCATGAGTGTGGCCATAACATCCGTCATTTGACCCGAAACCCAAGAATCTTCGGAGGAGATAGCTCATTTATGTGAACACCTTTTCAACCCAGTTGTCGTATTCCAAGTTTATTATTTTTGGTGGATAATAGGACATATATAATGACACCACGCGAAGGTCTTGCGCCATTTTGATTTTTTTTGAATTTTCTGGAATTTTCTATGTCCGTTTCATGAAAAAATCAAGACGGCGGGCATGACCGTTCGTAGCTAGGGGTTGAATATTGATGAACTCTTGGTACATCTCTATTGAAATAGGTAGTTGTGTATCTAAAAATCATTTTTACAAAAAATCATGAGGAACATATGAGGCACCTGTAGTTCAAATTTGGCCCGGTTTCAGCGGAATCGGCAGAAATTTGTCTTTTTCGAAAGAGGTGTATTTTGAGCTATTGAGAGGTAGTAACTTTGTTATTTCTAGATAAAATATGACATAATATATTTAGAATTTTACTTTGTACATTTTTGGAACATATTTTGTGTAGGTGCTTCACAAAAAAACCCAGTTTTGACACTCCGGAGATGGAAAATGGTGTTTTTATTCAACGAAAAATAAAACTTTCTTCGTGAACATTGTTAGTTGCACCAATATGCATCTCTGTGTGGAATATGGTCACATTTCAACAAACTATGCCATGGATGTGGCCAAAACATCCGTCATTTCGCCCGAAAGCCATGAATCTTCGTACGAGATAACTCATTTTTGTGAACACATTTTCCACCAAATTGTCTTATTCGAAGTTTATTATTTTTGGTGGATACTAGGACATATATAACAACACCACGCGAAGATCTTGCATCGTTTCGAGTTTTTTTGAATTTTCTGGAATTTTCAAAGCCGGTTTCGGAAAACGGTCAGAACGGGGGACATGACCGTTCGTACCTAGGCGTTGAATATTGATGAACTCTTGGTACATCTCTATTGAAATAGGTAGTTGTGTATCTAAAAATGATTTTTACAAAAAATCATGAGGAACATATGAGGCACCTGTAGTTCAAATTTGGCCCGGTTTCAGCGGAATCGGCAGAAATTTGTCTTTTTCGAAAGAGGTGTATTTTGAGCTATTGAGAGGTAGTAAGTTTGTTATTTGTAGATAAAATATGACATAATATATTTAGAATTTTACTTTGTACATTTTTGCAACATATTTTGTGTATGTGCTTCACAAAAAAACCCTTTTTTGACACTCCGGAGATGGAAAATGGTGTTTTTATTCAACGAAAAATAAAACTTTCTTCGTGAACATTGTTAGTTGCACCAATATGCATCTCTGTGTGGAATATGGTCACATTTCAACAAACTATGCCATGGATGTGGCCAAAACATCCGTCATTTCGCCCGAAAGCCATGAATCTTCGTACGAGATAACTCATTTTTGTGAACACATTTTCCACCAAATTGTCTTATTCGAAGTTTATTATTTTTGGTGGATACTAGGACATATATAACAACACCACGCGAAGATCTTGCATCGTTTCGAGTTTTTTTGAATTTTCTGGAATTTTCAAAGCCGGTTTCGGAAAACGGTCAGAACGGGGGACATGACCGTTCGTACCTAGGCGTTGAATATTGATGAACTCTTGGTACATCTCTATTGAAATAGGTAGTTGTGTATCTAAAAATGATTTTTACAAAAAATCATGAGGAACATATGAGGCACCTGTAGTTCAAATTTGGCCCGGTTTCAGCGGAATCGGCAGAAATTTGTCTTTTTCGAAAGAGGTGTATTTTGAGCTATTGAGAGGTAGTAAGTTTGTTATTTGTAGATAAAATATGACATAATATATTTAGAATTTTACTTTGTACATTTTTGCAACATATTTTGTGTATGTGCTTCACAAAAAAACCCTTTTTTGACACTCCGGAGATGGAAAATGGTGTTTTTATTCAACGAAAAATAAAACTTTCTTCGTGAACATTGTTAGTTGCACCAATATGCATCTCTGTGTGGAATATGGTCACATTTCAACAAACTATGCCATGGATGTGGCCAAAACATCTGTCATTTCGCCCGAAATATGGTCTTCGTGAACTATTTTTCTATTTATTTACCACAACGAAACATTTTAAAGTACTTTATTTTAAAATATTTGGTCTAATTTGTATTTTATTTAAATAAAATGAGACCATATTTATCTATCTTTGGTGAAAATTTGAATGGTCCCATTTTGCCCCCATATTCTTCATAGTCGTTTCACAAAAATGAAAATTGAATTTTAATGAGAAAATATGCATTAGCGGAGAAAAGTATTATAATAACTTTTAAGATTTTTCTTTTCAAAGAGAAAAAATATATATGTAGAAAGATATAGCTATGAAAGAAACTATTTGCTACCGAACCACCTAATTTGAGACTGTGTGGTGGGTCAAGATGAGCTAGGTCCCACCTACAGCCACTATATCATGACTTGTGAGGCGTGAAAACGAGTAGCTAAAAGAGAGGACCTGGAGGGAAAATTTCAGAAATTTGCGCCGGGTACCGGCGGAAACCCTAACTCCCCCCTCTCTCTCTGTGTTCCCCTTCTTGCGCCGCACCCATCCCGAACGCACACATCCCGCAGATCCCATCGCCGCCTTCCCGCAGATCCCCATCACTCATCTGTGCCTCCTTCCCTCTCCACCGGCCGACGAGCTGAGCTCCTTCATCTGTGCCTCCTTCCTCGACCTCCACAGCCGAGCCTCCTCCGTGTCTCCCTGCTCCAGCCATGGCCGCGCACGAGCGACCCTAGCTCCGTCCCCGACCGCCACACCGACCTCCTCCTAGATGGCCGCACCACCTCCGCACCCCATCGCGCCGCAAGCGCTAACCTAGATCCCACGCGCCGCAAGCCCGCAACACTCGCGGCCCTCTTCCCCCACGTTGCCCCCGACCCCGAGCCGCCGCCCTCTTCCCCCAGCCGCTCCTCTCTCCCCACCTAATCCCGATCCAGATTCCCCAGCCCTCTCTCCGCCCCGCGTACGGCACCGCCTCCTCGACGGGGATCCTCTTCGTACAGCCGCCGCCTCGGCTTTACTCCACCTCCCCCATATGTTTCCCACACCGAGCGCGGCTGCAACAAACCGGACCTCATCGAGCCAGATCACATCGCTCGCCCTTTGTTAATCCGGCCATCGATCCATGGCGAGGAGGAGCCGTGCTTCCGACTGTCTTGCCCGCGGCCGACGAGCACGAGAAGCCATAAGCCACCACAGCGAGGCGCCTCCCACCGACCACGGCCGCCGCCATCGCCATGGACACCTTCCTGTCCCACGGCTCGCCCGCGTTCTCCATCGATGAGACCATCCCTGCGCGGCACTTCTTCAAGTCGTGGCTGCGCGCGGCGGTCGCGGGGCCCGAGCGGCCGCGCGCCATCCTGATGGTGTCGGGCCACTGGGAGACGGCCACGCCGGAAGCAACGTCATCCGCGGCATCAACGACAGCATCTATGACTTTTATGGCTTCCCCAAATCCATGTACCAGGTCTGTCCACACGCCCAGCTCGATTCCCCCAAGGAATTCCCCTTCTCGTTTTGCTTCAATTTAGTGTGATTTCGGTGAATTGGTAGCCACTAGCTGATTGCCTTTGGAATTAGGTTTGGTGGCACATCCTACGGGGAAAGAAGTTAAACAATTGGATGGTAGTACCAATTTGAAACTGCAGGTTGCAGCATCATGTGTGTTTGTCCTCTGATCATTTGGTAGACACGGCAAATGCAGTAGTATGCACACCTTACCGATCACCAACCCCCATGGCCCCATGTGGCATACCATAGTCCCCCGATCCCATCTGTAAAACAAGGTAGCTAATTTCTGTGTTCATGTTGAGTTTCTAGGAGTAGTGGAATCATACATGTATGGATGGAAATCGGTGTCTTCATGTCTTTGGTTATATTCAGGCCACCGTGAATGCTGGTGAATACACACATGTGTTAGATGCAGGGAACACAAGTTAGCAGTGTTAGTTCATTAACTTCAGCGATGAATCATGTATGTGAAGACACATATTGCTGGTACCTCATTTGTCTGTGATATCTTATATGATATCACAACTTGAATTAGAACTATTAGCTGCTCATCTACTATACTGGTGCATTTCAGTTTTGAATACATGATCTTCTACAGAAATATGTATTGTCTCCTTGTAGAATTAATATGTAATCAGTATAGATAATCATGTAAAGCTACAACTCTTGGAATTATTATTTTCCTGCTTTACATCTCTTGGAGTTATTGTTCTCCTTCTGTAAATAAGTAACCAATATAGATAACCAGTATGGATCATGATCAGAATTATGCTTAAAAGCTTTTTAGTTTGATATGTATTTGACTGGACTATGTGGAAGCACCAGCAATCTCAATTTGCTACTGCGACCCCTCGTGTTGTTTCTATGTATTATGAAATTATTTCCAAGAAAGTTATTACAATTCAAACAAACTTTTTGTTCCATGCGCTCAATCTGATTTGTCTTCCTGGTTCAAGTAAAGGCTCACTGTCGCCCGTCGTCGCTCATCCCCACCAGCCTCCCTCCCTCCAGTCACGGTGACGGCCCAAGATGCAGCAGCGGCACGCACTAGAGATGGCGGATCTCCCCTGTTGCACTTAAGGAGAAGGAGGACCTGATGCTCCCGGCGACCACCTCCCCGAGCTGCTGGCGCCGGCGACCTCCTCCGCTACCTTTTGCACAGTAGGTATACTTGTCATATTGCTTCTTATGGCCTCACATTGTAAGCATACATCATTTTCTGCTAATCGAAATCTATGTATTAAAAGTCGATACAACCATTTTGATATCGTGGAGCAAGAAAGCTAACAAGCAATTATGCAAAATCCACAACTTTAATAGCTCTGAATTGATGTCCAAAGTTTTTGCCCTAGCAGCCACTGTTCTGCTGTCATTGAATGTTCTTATTTTGTTGGTGTTTTCCAACACTATGACCAGCGGCCTAGTTTCATGTCTTAAGGGAGTTTGTCCAGCAATATCTGCTCTATTTCTGAAAAAAATCTGTTATATACGTATGTTTCAGTTGATAATGGATATCCAAGGATTTTCTGAGTATGTTGCTATTGGCTTAATCTTATTGGTTCATCGTCACACTGTTTTGTGAATCTGAAGGGTTGATACCAACTTGTATACTTGGGAGACACTGTCATGTTCACTATACAGTGGTTTTCTTGTCTATTTAGATTACTATCTCCAATCTGTAATATCTTCCTGACCGTCAATTGAACAATGAGTGCCCCGTTTCTTTTTAAAAGATGATTCACTCCTTGCATGTTTTTTCTGTAGGCTCACTCCATAAAAGATAGACGATGCAATACTGCAAAGGCAGTTTTTGAATTGGAGTCGGAATACAAGTGGGCTCTGAGTGGGACACCGTTGCAGAATCGCGTGGGAGAACTTTACTCCCTGGTCTGCAACTAACATTTGAAGATTCTGACCTGTTTCTTTTTAGCTTGTCTATTCTTACAGTTGTTTTCTCAGATTCTCTTGCAAATCTTCCCGTACTCGAACTATTACTGCAAGGACTGTGACTGTGAGATACTGGATACCCAGTAAGATCTGCCTCTACTAGTACTATTCTCAATATAAAAAAATCCCTGTGTTGATTTTTACGTTGATCTGCTGTGGTATTACTTCCAACCCTGTTACTGAGTTTACACTTAATACACCTACATCACCTAGGAAATAGTCCCCACTAAATAGTTCACCATAGAGATGTACGGATGCTTGCCCACTTCAACATAACATTTATTTATAATAGTAGTGTTTTTTCTAAATGCATGCTTGTACTCCGTTGAGATGCTCTTCCAGTGCGTCCCTCTTTTTACTCAATGGTAAGCTTACTTTAGCTTCCTTATGAAAGTGGTTGCGATTTTTGTGCTCCGCCTTTTAACTGTTAGTGAAATCCGACTTTTGATGGTGAATTGCAGACACCGGTGGTGATTGCGTGATTGAGAATGCTGAAGGTGCAAGAACAATGCATTCCATTGTCGCCAAGAACAATAACGGGGGCCTCTTGTTGGCATCACTGCCATTTTTCTACGCATTTTCCCGTGAACTGTGTGTATCTGGCTTTTTGTGTAATGCTGAATGTAATCTTCCTCCATGTGCACTGGTGTATTGCAGTTCTCCGAAGGATGCTGATTGTGGAAATTCTACTTACCCTGTAATTTGCTGTTATTAATTCCTATCTAAATGCAAGAAATGTCTGAACTAGTTATTAATTTGCTCTGTATTTTCCTATTATTTATTCTTGGCCATATGCAAAAAATAGGCAGAAAAAATGGGCTACTATTTTGTACCTAAGGTGGCCACGGCCCAACCAAAAAAGCCCAATTTTTGGTCTGAGCAACGAAATAAACTATAGGCTCTAAAAAGGCTATGGCCCAAATAATGGTAATGATAATGCTCTTGAAAAAAAACAAATCACAAAATGGACCGGACCCATCAATGGAAAAGGCTGAATTAAGGCTCAGGCCCAAGTAAGAAAAGGACCAGCAAAGACCGAAGTTATTGGGCTAGGCCCACGCAGACCAGCAAAATGGACCGGGCTGAATTAGGTCCACGACGATTCCATTTCGTCACTATTCTGCCACGTAGGACATGCCACGTCGGCGCTGAGCTGTCCTGGCCGGATTGCTCACGACGATTTTGGATCGTCATAGATTAATGACGTTCCTATATCGTCGTGGATATCCATGACGATTCCTACAAAATCGTCGTAGTGAACCATTACTGACGCTCGGTTTTCAACGATTTGTTTTTCGTCATAAGATCGTCATGGATGAAATTTGGTGACGATTTAGTGACGAAAATTGAGCGTCATGTATCAGCATATTTCTTGTAGTGAATGCATGGAACACCTTATATCAGCCAGCAGCACGGCGTTACCGGCAACCTGCAAACAAGTTCAGCGCGGCGGAGGGCAGAGCAGCAGCAAATGCCGCCACCTCCCCGCGTGCAAGCAGCACCAGCAGTATCAGCAGCACAAGCTATTGTGGATAGTTCCAGAGCCAGGCGAGCCGCGGCCGGGTCTGCGGTGCACGGACCAGCAGTAGCTCCACGTCCAGCCGTACCCCCCGCAGGATTGCGTGTTTCCCGGGCGAGGCCAGTACCGACTAAGGCCCAAGTGTCTGACGGATAACATCAGGGCTGAGCCTTACCCGGATAAATTCAAGGAACCGGGTAAATTAGTGAAATATGAGCCGACTATGGACCCAGAAACATGGTTGAGCAGTTATGAGATGGCTATGTCGATTCGCAACGCATCTGAAAATCTTCAAGCCAAGTTCATGTACTTAATGATGTCGGAAGGAGCAGCAAAGTTGTGGTTCAACAATTTACCGGAAGGATCTATTAAATCATGGAGTGAATTGAAAACTGCGTTTATCAAGCACTTTCACGGAACATGCAGGAAGTTGTTTACTATCGACGATCTAGAACGGTGTGTGCAAAATAAGAGAGAATCGGCGCGCAGCTGGGTGCGCCGGGTTATGGAGATACTGCATTCATCTACGGATATTCAGCCAAAGGACGCGTTGCAATCTATGGCCAAGACATGCAAATACATGAAATCTAGTCGGAATGCTTCAGAGGTTACGATGGGAGAGCTAATGGATGCATGCAACAAACACGCTGCAACGGATACCACGGAAGAGGATATTGATGACAAGAAAGTAAAAGCAAATACGGGTAATAATGGAAGAACCGGCAATGGATCTACGCCGGGTAATAATGGAAACAACCAGAACAAGCGCCCGTTCGAGGGGAATTCCGAGTTTGTCGCCAGCACAGAAGCCGGGTCTTCGAGGCCCAGAGAAGAAGGAAATTTCAACGCAGGAAATCATAACGAAGGAAACTATCAAGGGCCACCAAGGCCGGGTAACAACTGGGATATCTTTAGAATGGCGTGCCCAAAGCACAGCAGAAACGGCAGGCCGGGTAACCACTCATTGGAGCAGTGTGCGGATTTACAGAGATGGAAGAACGAGGAAGTAAACAAGGCTATGCGAGGTGCAGGTCGGGGAGGAGGGCCGGGTCCGGGTGGAAACCCGGGCAACGGCCCACCCCCAGCAGGCAACCCGGCAGGCGGAAATCCGGGTAACAACCAGGGGGGAGCTGGAGGTTTCCAAGCTAACCCCAAACAGTTGGGACAGTACCACGTACATACTACAGGAACTTCCAGCAAGGATAGAAAGATACTCAAACGAGCGGTTAACGCGGTCAATTCAGCTGTTCCGAGATACTTGAGATGGTCGGATCAAGAGGTAACATGGAGTAGAAGGGATCACCCAGAAACGATAGAACATCCGGGTGTGTTAGCATTGGTGGTTGCACTGCAGGTCAATGGTTACGAGCTGAAAAAGGTCTTAATGGACGGTGGAAGTAGCATCAACATCTTATATTGGGAAACTTTCTTACGCATGGGCCTCAAGGAGTCCCAGCTACAGAAAAGTTCAACAGTTTTTCGTGGGATTGTGTCGGGTCACTCAGCGTGCCCCGAGGGAAAGATCACATTGGAGGTAGCTTTTGGAGAATCGAAGGACAATTTCCGGGTTGAGTGGCTCACTTTCGAGGTGGTTAAGTTGCGCAGCCCTTATCACGCGTTATTTGGGAGGCCGGCTTACGCCAAGTTCATGGCCAGGCCGTGTTACGTATACCTACAGCTAAAAATCCCGGGTCCTAAGCAGACCATCACCATACATGGGAGCCGGGATATAGCGGCTGAGTGTGACGAAGGAGATGCGGCAATGGCGGAACAAGATTGTAGAAAGGAGGAGCTCAAGTATTATCGGTCTCAGGTAGACCCGGATGACAGGACAGCGCTGAAGAGACCAAACACTGAGGATGAGATAGCAAAATTCAAAGCAGCACAAGATACCAAGATGGTGGCCTTTGTTGAAGGTGATCCCTCTAAGCAATTTGCTATAGGATCAAACCTGGACAATGAGCAGGAAAAAGCACTCGTGGAGTTTATTCGTTCGAATCAGGATGTTTTTGCTTGGACGCCTAGCGATATGCCGGGTATCCCCACGGAGTTGGCAGAGCACAACTTGCATGTTGACCCTAAGTCTAGACCCGTTAAGCAGGGCCTGAGAAAGATGAATGAGGAAAGAAGGAAAGCTATAGGAGAAGAAATCGCGCGGCTATTGACAGCCGGCTTTATCATGGAAGTATTTCACCCGGATTGGTTGGCAAATCCGATTCTCGTGATGAAAAACACCAATGAGTGGAGGATGTGCATTGATTATACGAGTCTCAACAAGCATTGCCCAAAGGATCCGTTTTCACTACCAAGGATAGATCACATCATAGACGCAGTGGCTGGAAGCGACCTATTATGTTTCCTGGATGCATATTCCGGGTATCATCAGATCAAAGTTATTATAATCTTCTGACATGTCTGTCCTGTCCTCCACTCCCACAATGTTTTTTTCCCTGAAAGAACTATGTGCCGCTTCGGCTCACCGCATGATGTACTAGAATTCTTTTTTTTTTCTTTTCCTCGGTTGGGTAGACATGTCTTTCACATAGAAAACTTGATCCACATGAGATCCACTTTTGTCATTCCGTACTGCTGGTCTACCTTTACTCCTGTCATCTTGACCCATTGGCACCAAAATAGAGGATCTTCAAATTAGGTCCATAGTCAAGTTCCCATATATCCTCTATGTAACCATAATATGTGTCCTTTGTTCCATTGTATCCGGTTGCATCAAAACGGATGCCACTATTCTGGTTGGTGCTCTTTTTATCTTGTGCGATCGTGCAAAATGTATTCCCATTTATCTCGTACCCTTGGAAAGTCAATACAGTCGAAGATGGTGACCTGGCCAACAAGTAGAGCTCATCTCCAACAATGTTGTTATTCATGAGTTCTGCCTGCAACCAGGCGCCAAAACTATCGATGTGTTCATCATTAATCGAGGATTCAGACAGCCCCGGGTTTTTGGACCGTATAATATTCTTGTGTTCCTGGATATAAGGAGCCACCAAGGTGGACATTTGTAGAACTGTGTAATGTGCTTTAGTGAAAGAATGTTCGTCCATAAATATCTTTGCTTTCCTTCCTAGCGTGCCTTTTCCACTCATTCTTCCCTTATGTCGCGATTCGGGAACACCAATCGACTTAAGGTATAGAAGAAAGTCAACACAAAACTCAATTACCTCCTCTGTTCTATAACCCTTCGAGATGCTTACTTCTGGCCTAGCACGGTTGTGAACATATTTTTTTAAGACTCCCATGAACCTCTCAAAGGGGAATATATTGTGTAGAAACACAGGACCGTGAATGGTAATCTCTTTGACTATGTGGACTAGGAGGTGTGTCATAATATTGAAGAAGGATGGTGGGTACACCAACTCGAAGCTGACAAGACATTGGACCACATTTGTCTGTAATGCTGATAGACTTTCTAGATTGATTACCATCTGAGAAATTGCATTGAGGAAGGCGCATAACTTCACAATGGGTAGTCGAACATTTTCTGGAAGAATCCCCCTCAACGCAATCGGAAGCAATTGTGTCATCAACACGTGGCAGTCATGAGATTTCAGGTTTTGGAATTTTTTCTCCGCCACATTTATTATTCCCTTTATATTCGACGAGAAGCAGACGGGACCTTGATACTATTTAGTGCTTCAAAAAAGTTTTCCTTCTCTTCCTTGGTAAGAGCGTAGTTGCAGGACCACCTTGAAACCGCTCAGGATTCTTGTCGCCTCGTCCTTTCGTGTGTTGATGGTCCTGCCGTGCTTCAGATGTATCTTTTGACTTCCCATACAAGCCAAAGAAGCCTAGCAAATTCACGCAGAGATTCTTCGTCAGGTGCATCACTTCGATCGCAGAGCGGACATCTAGGATTTTCCAATAGGGTAGTTCCCAGAATATAGATTTCTTCTTCCACATGGGTGTGTGTCCGTCAGCGTCATTCGGAACAACTTGTCTGCCCGGACCCTTTCCAAATATTACTTTCAAATCCTTCACCATATCAAATACATCATCACCAGATCGAAGGATAGGCGTCTCCCGGGTATCTGCCTCACCATTGAAATGTTTGCCAGCTTTTCTTAAGGGGTGCTTGCGCGGAAGAAAACGACGATACCCGAGGTACACAACCTTCTTACATTTATCCAGATATACACTTTCGGTGTCATCTAAACAGTGTGTGCATGCATTGTATCCTTTGTTTGTATGTCCAGAAATGTTACTAAGAGCAGGCCAATCGTTGATGGTTACGAACAACAACGCTCGTAGGTTAAATTATTTTTGTACGTGCTCGTCCCACACAGGTACACCTTCTACACACCACAATTGTAAAAGTTAATCGATTAATGGCCTTAGGTACACATCAATGTCGTTTCCCGGTTGTCTCGGGCCTTGGATCAGCATTGGCATCATAATGAACTTTCTCTTCATGCACAACCAGCGAAGAAGGTTATAGATACATAGAGTTACATGCCAGGTGCTATGGTTGCAGCTCTGCTCACTAAATGGATTAAATCCATTTGTACTTAGAACAAACCATAAGTTTCTTGCCTCACCTGCAAAGCGCGGGAACTTTCTCTCGATTTTTCTCCACTGCGACCCATCAGCGGGGTGTCTCAACATCTCATCTTTCTTACGATCTTCCATGTGCCATCGCAAAAGTTTGGCATGCTCTTTGTTTCTGAACAAACGTTTCAACCGTGGTATTATAGGAGCATACCATATCACCTTTGCAGAAACCCTCTTCCTGATTAGCTCACCCTCAACATCGCCAGGGTCGTCTGGTCTGATCTTATACTGCAATGCAGTGCATACCGGGCATTGTTCCAAATTCTCGTACTTCTCACCGCGGTAGAGGATGCAGTCATTAATGCAGGCATGTATCTTCTCCACGTCTAATCCTAGGGGGCATACAAGCTTCTTTGCTTGGTATGTACTGTCGGGCAATTCATTGTCTTTAGGAAGCTGCTTCTTCACTATTTGCAGCAACTTTGTAAATCCGCTGTCAGTCACACCGTTATCGGCCTTCCATTGGAGCAATTCCAGTGTGCTGTCCAGCTTTTTCTGCCCGTCTTTGCAAGTTGGATACAACAATATTTTTTGATTCTTTAACATCTGGTCGAACTTCACCCTTACCTTTTCAATATCGCTTTTTGTGTTCGCATCCGTAATAGCCTGGCCAAGATCATCGATGGGCTCATCTGGTGCCTGCAACTCTGATTCCACTTCATTGTTATCTTCCATTCCAGTACCGGCACCGTATTCAGGGAACATGTCATGATAGTTGTCATCATTCTCTTCTTCTTCGTTGTCTTCCATCATAACCCCTCTTTCTCCGTGCTTGGTCCAACAATTATAGTCGGCCATGAAACCGGATTGAAACGGGTGGAAGTGGATGACTCTGTGAGAAGAGTGTTCATTCTGATTCCGACATACAGCACATGGACCAACAGATAAAATTATTCCGTTTGTTTGCCCGGGCCACCTCGAGAAAATAACCCACGTCTTTCATGAACTCGGCAGAGCGTCGGTCAGCGTACATCCATTGCCGGTTCACCTGCATTATATGATTATTAATTAAGAACTGTTACAGAACACCATGAATACAGAAATGACCAATGTTACATTGACGGATGAAAGGTTAACGTTGGTGTCTCGTCCGAGGAGGAAAGAAGGACGAGAAAGCTTATTTAATTAAGTGTGGCTCGGACAAATTAAATCGTGCTTGTTTTCTGCGAGCTGAGATGGCGTTATTCTCCCGGGCATTTCATCAAACACCTCTTGTGCATAGGAGGGAAAAAAAGTGAGCACATACCACAAAACTAGAAATATGTCCTCCAAAGTGAGTGGCATGAGGAGAAGAAAGGGCTGGCAGGGTTTATATATAGTGGGGGGTCATTTGCCCCGGTTGGTGGCTCCAACCGTGGAAAAGACCCCCCACACCACGCGCCTGAACGGGCTCTGCTCGTCGAGGGATTTTAGCCCCGGTTGGAGCCACCAACCGGGGCAAATGACCCCCGCACCACGCGCGCTGCTCGCCCTGGCCCCACCTCTGCAGTCTTTTGCACCGGGTGGTAGCCGAGCCGGGGCGAAAGGGGTGCTCGACAGTGGGCAAAAGCCCCGTTTTCCACTAGTGAGTTGGCGGTGACGGAGCGGTCGCCTTGCACGAGGCCCACGGAACTCCGCTTCGAGGTACACAGCGCGAGTCATTTGGTTGTCGATAAAGAGGTAGGTGATGAGCGCTGAATCCTCCTGAGCCGTCTGGTCCTCCGCCATGATGATGTCGAGAATCTCATCAGAGATGGAGCCGTAGAGCCATGACCGGACGATCTAGTCCTCGCGAATCCAGTCGGCGAGCAGGCATCCGCGGCGGTGACGGAATTGACGTGGTGCAGCAGGTCATATATACTTGCCGAGGAGGACGTGTATACTCATACGACGTTTGGTGAAGACTTCGTCGAAATTTCGACCGAAATTCGCGAAATTTACGATTATCGTGACAGGGCGAGAAAAGCCCCATATCGTCCGAATTTTTTGGCCCGTTTAAAATGTTTCGGCCCAGCCTGCCGTCCTGGCCTGCATCCTTTCTACGTATGCCCTGCAGTCCTGCACTCCTGCCGCAGCCTCGTAGCACAGTAACTGCCTTAGGTTTTCCCCTGATTACTCGATTCATAGGGCGGCATTCTTGGCGTGAGCATGACCAGTGACGGAAAGTGGACGCAGCATCAGAGAGGGGGCAACTAGGATCTAGGGAACTGGGAAGGGAAGGAAACGCAAGATGACGCCCATGGCAGCAGGGAGCGTCCCGGCGACGGCGACAACGCGAGACACGGCTGGCCGGCCGAAGTGGCGCGGCAGACGTTGCGCTGTGCAACGGTGGTTCAGGTGTGTGAGTGTTCAATACATGGTACCTGATCGAATTTCATCTCTTCACAACATGCAGCACGGTCTAGTTGATTACATCGATAGACATACAGAGAGAGGCTTGATCAATCTTATCATCTTTACCATTATATATAAGTGCCATACTGAACATACCTATATTTTAAGATTCAAATATTTTGATTGAAAGATTCAAACAGATTCATTCATATTTGTCCGAGATTTTTGAATTTTTTCTTTGAAATTTCGTTATTTTCTCGAAATTCTCGAATCTCTGAGGGGGGCGAAATTTTTTTGAGAATCGAAATGTTGAACCCTGGCCACATTCACCGCCGTGAAGTGTTGGAGGCTTGAGGGTTGAGGGTGACCGGTAAGTGGGTGTGCACCCTGGCCACATTCACCGCCGGCGAGGAGGCGGAAGCAGGCACGAGGGTGCTGGTGAGGGCGCCGGAGTGGAGTTGGTAGCAGCAGGGAGGGTGGAGACGAGATGAGGGCCGTGCTGGTGTCGCTCATGGCGCAGGAATCGCAGTAGGAGTTTGAGATTGGATCCATCGCTCTGGTACCAAGAGAAGGAATACGTTCGGGAAATGCCACACGTTTGGGGCGATCTCTCGTTATCATTATATAGGTTACAAGCCTTGGTTGTCAAGGCAAATCACAACAGGGTCCGTATCGATCAATCTAGAAGATATTCGGTAGGAGGCCTATACAAGATATACGATATACAAAAGGTATACATCACGATCTGTCCCATTTTGACTGGTATAGTCATTTATCATGAGTTAAATGACTAGCGAGCAGCATCTGGCATCTTCAGTGACCTGACTACTCATTTTGGAGTATATTAGTGACCAATGATGCGTTAATCTCTCATATAAACCAGCTGTCACTTTCAAATTTTGAAAACTCAAACATATATAACAACATCGGTTTAACATTTTAACATTACTGATCCCTCTTTTATTTGATGTTTTCCATCACGACACCACTTTTTGTCCACACAAAAACAAATGATTGGTAAAAGCATGCAATACTGATGCCCCGAACCTCTAAACACTAATGTAGAATCGACAAGTACGTTTTACAGATAAAAAACGATTTTAAGTTACATCTGTCGCCTGTGAAGCTTCACTTGAAGCCCAGTTTTCATTTGCAGTAGAGTAGACATCTTGGGCTGGATGGTCTGTCCTTCCACCACCTCCAGGTCGAAGTTCCACACCACAGCAGCGACGATTGTATTAATCTGCATAACCGCAATTTCTTTGCCAGGGCAGATTCTCGGACCAGAGTTGAAGTCCATGAACTCGTGAGATGGTACATACCTCAGCGTCTCGCGGTCCTTGGAGAGCCACCTATCTGGATTATAGTCGAGGCAGTCTTTACCCCAAATGCTTTCCATTCTCCCCATGGAGTATAGAGAAACAAGGACGGTGTCGCCAGGTTTGACCCGATGACCGCTCGGCATGATATCATCGACACCCGGTGTCTTGCGCTGGATAGGCCCTGGTGGGTACAACCTGAGGGTCTCGTACAAGGTGGCTCTCAGGTAGACCAGAGATTTGGTCTCGTCCGGCTCAAAGATCAACATGTCACCAGCCATCCCGCCAGCTATTTTGCCGGATGCAACGGCTGAGGGTTCATTGCGGATGGTTGACACGGTTTGTGGGTTTTGGGCGAGGTTGTAGAAGATCCATGACAGGGTCGTGGCAACCGTGTCCCTCCCGGCGAGCATTAAGAGAAGGAATACTCCACGGAGCACGTCCTTGTCGGAGTAGTCTGGGTCAGTGATGTAGGAAGACAGAAAAAAGACGGCGTCTTGTTCCTCTTCATTGCCAGCATGTTCCGCTGCCTCGATCATCTTCCTCCTCTGCATCATTTCCGAGAAAAACCCTCGCAAGTCCGCCTGGGCCACGGCGAGCTTTCTCTCTGGGCCGATGTTTAGAAACCTCATCGCCTTCCACCAGGAGGCCGGCATCGTGTGACGGACAAAGGCCACCTCCATCACGGTGTCCATGGCGGCCGTGGCGTCCATGGGAGGCTTGATAGAAGACAGGATGTCAGGGTCGACGCCAATGACAGTCGTGGTGACCAGGTCAAGCATGAACCTCGCCATTAGTTCCTGCATGTCAAACGGAGTGCCGGCACTCTCCATGTGGTTCAACAACGGGAGGAGGCCCTTCTCCAACTTGTCGCGGCAGCAAGCCGCCATACGGGCAACCATCCGCGGACAGCTGAACACGGTCTGGATTTTCCCGCGCTGCTGACGCCATGCCTCACCGTCGGTGTTGAAGATGCTACCATCGAGGATGTCGAAGATGGCACTGAATTCCGCGCCCTTGGGGTAGTTGACGAAGTTTGTCCTGAAGATGTGTCGAACGTTCGCAGGGTCGCACGTGACGAAGAACCGCATCCCGGTCCCAAGAGGGCCGTGCGCCATGACGTTGTGGCCACATCTGGGGAGGACCACGGACATATATTCATGCATGTTGTGGAAATTGGCCACCATGTGAGGGAGCATGCCCACTATTGGCCAGTTTTTGGGGAGTACTACTGGGCTCTTGGATATACTACACCTCAAGTACAAGTACAAGGAAACAAGTACCACGGCAATGGAGATGAACAGCTCCTGCCACAACGAAACAGACATTGTCATCATTGCTGTGGGTGGATGGGTACGTTGGTGGGGGATACACATGGCTTCATTTATAGGCAAGTTCCATCGGGCGGTGTCCACACGTTTTAGCATAAATCATTAACTCACTAAGCTCGTATAAAAAGATAGTCCTACTTAGTTATCGATTGTTTTGTATCATAGGAGATACTGAAGGTTGATATGCTCTACTGTAAGAGCAAGTTTAATAGTACAGCCAAGAGTTGGCTATAAGAATTTGCCATGTCACTTATAGCCAACCTTATAGCTAACATGTACAATAGTTAGTCATAGGAAGGTGTTACTTTATTAGGATAAGGCCCACCTCTCACTCTCACAAAGTGCCTAGGAGCACGTGCTGCAGCTGGCTCTTGCATGAGAGCCCACCTCACTTCTCTCTCCTCTTCTCTCTCCTCCATGTCATTCAAAATATATTATTCTAACCCTTGTAGCCTGCTGACATAAGCTTATTGTACTTGCTCTAAACTTGATACTAATTAAGGCGATATGCTAACATAAAGACAACTGTTTATCGAGAACAAGTAACCGCGGAGGACTAGGGACGCTTCCCAGCCTATCCACGTTAGCGATTTGGCGCGCAAGGGTTGGGTGTTTTTTTTTGTCTCGTTGTTGCGCTAGAAAAAGAAGTATCCACGTTATTAGAAGACGAAAGAGGCAGGCAGAGGCAGGAAAACCTAGACAGCTCGAGCCTCACGCGGCCGCCGCCACCCCTTCTCCTCGGCCACGCTCATCCCCTCGTCTACCCAGGCCACACTCGCGACCTCAGCCGCCTCCTCTTCTCTTCCTCGAGCACGCGACCTGCCGCCGCCACCGATCTGCTCTGCTTCGCGGTGGCTCCTTGCAAGGACGATAGGGCGACTGCGGAGGCTTGATTCGAGAAGTGCTGATGGTGACAACAAGAACGGCGAAGCTCCATCAGGTTTCCTGCTGGCGCTCCACCTCCACATCCGGCCGAGGGATGCAGTGCCCACTTTTCTTGCCCGCGCTCGATCCGCAGTTGTGACTCTCGAGGGGGAAGTAGGGACACCAGGTCCATCCCGGCGGTTTGGTGCCCCTCCACCAGCAACACCTGCTACTGCTACATCTGGCTCAACAAGGTTGGTATCACTCTCGATTCTCCCATGTGCTCCCATTCCTCCAGTCTAAATCCACCTCACTTGTCCTGCATATGCTCCTCCGATTGCGAATAGGGAGTAATGGAAAGAGCGGGTGGCGGCAGCTTGAGGACTTCGCCACACATCTTGCAATCGACACCACGTACCCCTCAATCTTCAAATGGGGTTTCTTTCTCTTAGGTTTGTTGGGATTTTCTCTTCTTGCGTTTGCTGATATTCATGTGGATCAAGGAGCAGAAACCAACCGATTAGCATTTATTTATTTTAAACCGCTTCGGTTTATTTTTATAAAAAAACAACTTCTTGTTTCAGCAGGCCATCTGAGGTCTAATTGTTGGCATGGTACGGTAACCTATTTAGAATTTAGTTATTTTTTTTATGCATATAAAAATCGGCACCACAAAATTACTTTGATGTACTTGCAGTTGCAGCCAGATGACAAATTTGACACCGCCAACCAAGACCATGTTGTATAGATGATGATTTTTAGGGAAAAAACATTTGTGTATCAGATTCGTAATTTTTTGGTCATGACCCTGCAAGTAACTGTCAGCAGCTCATGTTCACTAATATAACTATTCCTTTTCAGTAGAATAATGTGGTAATTCAAGTGCACCCTATTGGAAGTTTATGACTGAAAAATGAGATGACTTTGACATGCTAGGTCTCATTTGCAGATGACGCTTAAAATTCAGATGCCTATATTACTGGAATAGAAGAACAGGGGACGACAACACCAGCTTCCCATCATATTCAGGTAATTACACTTTGATTGCCTTCAATTTTTTTGATGCCCTAGATAGCGAGAAGTTTGCTGGCCTTCTTAAATTATGCATGCTTAATTTCTTTAGTCTCCATTTGGATTGGTGCTAGAATTTTGTTAATATTACTAACTTACGTCTGTCCCCAATTTATTTTTGGAGACAAATATAGTCAAAATTCGAGTTACAGCTTTATGGACCAAGCTGCAAGGCATAGACCTATCCGAGGAGGAGGACCGTATAACTTGGGAACTTTATGCTTCAGCCGGTTATAGTTCTAGCTCAGTCTATATTTCCCAATTTTCTGGTTCTTTTCCAGCCATTGATTACAGTAAGCTATGGAGAGCTAAGGTGCAACCAAAATCCAAATTTTTCTTGTGGCTTTGGTTGATGCAGCGGAGCCTCACTGATGGACTGTTTCAAGTTAATGGGATTGACCATGGTGACCACTGTTTGCTGTGTGAGCAGGAACCTAAAATTGCTTCTCACATGGCCCTCGGGGTGCTCGTACTCTTGTCAGGTTTGGCACTTGTTGGCTCAATGGACTGGAACATCTGCCTGGAAAATTCAGATTGATAAATTTGTTTCCCCAGCTGCCTGGTGGGAGGTTATGTCGGCCTTGTTGTCTAAGGGCCTCTCCAATGCTTAATTCATACTTGGACCATAAGCTGGGCCCGAGCCTGTTTCTTATAACGTTCCGAAACCTCTGCAATGCTTAAGTTTTATCTGGGCTATAAGCTGGGCCCCGCGTAGTAGCTTTTCAGGCAACCACATAGCTTCGCCCATCGTCAAAGTCTTCAGATCGTGAGGAGAGATCAGAGAAAGAATTGTTTTTTAATTCCTCTGGACGGGTCGTACTGTTGTGGTCGACCACAAACTTTCTTGTGCTATAACCCAGGCTCACAATGTTTATTTCCGCTTATGACCGATCTTAAGGTTCTTAAGACCCACGCTATTTCAACATTGGAGACACCCTAAAGATGAGTTGATGCTGGCCCTTACCACTAAAGGCAAGGCTGTAGAGTGCATGCTGGTGTCAGGTTTAGAGTCTCTGTTCTTGGATATTTTAATTGTGAGACTGTACATTGTTAAAGTGGTCTAAAGCATTTCACTGTTGCAGGCCTCAGGTTACAAGGTTACAGAAGTTGGAAGGGAGAATTCAGTACGATGATGTAGCATTTTCATATCTGTCACGACATCAGTATGTTTACACCACCCCCTTTGGATCTTTTTCTTTGATGAGTACAGACAAGCAAGCATATGTAGTAGAGGTTTCATCAGTTTGTGTCTTCTGTGATTATTTCATAAGTTTGGGTATCAGTGTTACCAATCTACCACGTGGCTCTTAATTTGCAGGCACCAATTTTGAATAGACTGAATCGAACACTCAATCCCGGTGAAGTAGTTGCCATTGTAAGATATACATAATGTTTCTTTCATAGATCTTAATTCTCACAAGTATTGCAAATGTAACCTTTGACATATAATCCTACTGCTCATGTATGGTTTAAAACTTTAAAGGTTGGTCTTAGTGGAAGTGGCAAGAGTACTAGAGTTAACCTTCTACTACAGCTATATGAACCTACAAGTGGACAAGTAAAGTATTTATTTCCACCTCTTGCTACTGTTTTCAAACCGGTTGCCTGTATGAAGTTATGTCCGTGGCTGGTGCAGATATTAATAGATGATGTCCCACTCGGCAAGATTGATACCAGATGGTTTAGGGAAAGAATTGGTATTGTGAGGCAGTTTCAGATCCATTTAACCAAAAAAAAATATTGTACCATATGCACTTGTGTAGTATTTAACAACAACATATATACTTGGTAAATGCAGGAGCCTAAGCTATTCCGAATGGATGTTAGTACCAATATTAGGTATGGCTGCCCAAGAGAAGTTACCCATGAAGAAGTAGAGTGGGCTGCTAAACAGGCTTATGCTCACGATTTCATAATGGCTCTTCCAGATCGTTATAACACCACCACTGTTGACGACGCTCTTCTTAGTGGAGGCCAAAAGCGACATGTTGCTATTGCAAGGGCCCCTCTTGAGGGATCCGACCATCTTAGTACTTGACGAAGCCACAAGTGCACTTGATGCTGAGAGCGAAGGTAAACTATTTGGGAAGTAGAGTAAACCGTGTACAGAGTAGATAATTACGATGTGCTTAGGTAAGTCTTTATTTAATTTCAGATATCTAAGTCTGTTGTTTGATGGATGAAGGGCTCGGCTTGGCAATCGGTGTGGGGCATTGTCAGCGCGGTCGCCGTCGACACAGGTTTTTCGCCATGCTTGGTCTCTCCTGCAACATCCTCATGAAGTTGTGCTGCCCATGCTTTAGTTCGCGCTGGTTATCCTTCTTTTCCAATGTAAATTAGTGAGGGGATCGTGTCAGTGTACTTTTCTATGATGTCACTAAGCTGGTACTCCATGGACTAGATAGGAAGAAGGATGAGTTGTACGGTTTCTAGCTTGTACGAAATAAATATAGCGGTTGAACAACAATATATGCTTTACATTAGCTATAGTTGGTTTTGATCTTGAATTTGATACTATGAAATATCTTGTTGCTGTGTTGACCTCATTTCGGGTTGGCTTCAAATGCAACATGTGGTCTGCTTAACTGAAATGCTCTATTTAAAGGTTTCTATTGTGCTTCCTTGATTAGGACATCAAAGACCGGCGAGGAGGCGCCCCAAGGGGCGCCCCAGCCTCTAGTATAAATAAAGGACAGGACTACACGGCGGCGCCACTTTTTAGTTGTTCGGAGCGGCGTTTCTGATATGCATGCATGGGGAAACATCAGCGATGGCGTGTCTAGATTCCTCCCACCAATTTTATTTAAAAAGAATTATCTCTCAAACCGATAATCCTATTAAAAATCCGTTTTCACCACTGTGTTAGTCGCGACGAGATCTGCGAAACTAGATCCCATGTTGCCATGTTCCGACCACTTTTTTTTTCGTCGGCAGTTATCAGATTATTATCACTAACCTATCAGATTATAATAACTTAGTTATCAGGTTGTCTGACGCCCTTCTTCAATAATGTAATAGTGCATGAAACTGTTTTGTGTGGAATGATACCATCTTTTACCTCTTCCATATGACAGATAAAATACTTCACACCCGATATATAGTTGTGTTTTAATGTCTCAAAGTATGAAAAAAATTATTTGGTAACCATGTAAAATTATCGTGGTAACTATTCGTTGCTAATCTGATAACTGGTGTGACAAAAAAAAATCATCAAAACATATTAACATGGGATCTAGATTTGAAGTTCTCATCGAGACGAAGTTAGCGGTGTAAACGAATTTCCAATCGGAATATCGGTTTAGAAGATAAATCATTTTAAATTTTCGAGTTTAGTAATTAATGCGCTGATATCATGCTCTCCCTTTTTAGAGGGAAATCCCTAGCAAACAGCCGCCGCTGCAAGCCAAACGTGCCTCTGCGTAGATTTTTCCATAAATAAACTAGCCAACAATCAGGACAGCCGTCTATATATTAGTTCTACAACCACACTGCATGTTAGCCAAACCATCATCCACAAACACACCAACAGAATCTTCCGTTAAACTCTTACATAGAAGATACGGAGCATGTCGTCTATATATTATGATTTTATAAAAAATTATTTATAAATTTTTTTCTCACATATATAGTTGTGTTTATATTTACTTATGTTAGCATATCGTTTGAGTATCAAGTTCACAGCTATCTCCAGTATCCGAAGATACTATACAATCGGCAACACAATCTTTTTATTTTTGGGCGGCATGTCTGGCTACCTAATATGGTGTGTGTGTGTGAGAGTGTGTGTGTGTATAGGAAACCGTACATTACTACAAACACCAGAACACTTTATCTTTTGTCACATAGCTAGTTAGGAAACCAAGACTATTAATAATATATGAATCAGTCGTAGAGGATAACTAGGGTTATAATTGGTATTTATATTTCACACATATATTATAGTTTTCATCCTAATACGCATCATCCGGGTCTACTAGAATTATATCATAGAACATAATTTAATCATTAAAAAATATAAATAATAACCTTCCATTATTGCCTCTGCGGCATAATTCGATCGGTTAGCACTCCAAGAAGCAGCTCAGGGAGCCCAATAAGAAGCTGACATGTGGTTGTGTCCCAGTAAACCCGGTGTGCCATCATTTCCCGCCGTTCGGTCTGTCGACATGATCGCATTATGTCTGGTCGTGCCATAATTATTAAGCTTACAAAGCCGGTTGAGGTAATGACTAAAAAGGTAACTCAGAGGACACATAATGTAGTAGAAACATGTGGCTCGATCCACACACTCGTTTTTAGTATGAAAGATACTAGACTAGTGTTTTCGCGTGCGATCGCTGCCAGTATGCATTGATCTGCACTTTAGGGCAAACCACAAGACCGATCCATTATTTTGGATCAAAAATGACACTAATATAAAACGGGCCTCTAATCTCGGGCTGTAACGGGCTATAGTCCCGCATTTTTATCTGGTACTGCTGCATCGGGACTAGAGGCCCCCCTTGTCCCGGTGGGCCACGAATGCGAACTAGAGGACATCCACGGGGCCGCTCCGGCTGGACGACTTCTAGTCCCGAGTGGTAATACAACCCGGGACTAAATAATTTTTTTTTTAATTTTTCATTTTGCTTTTCATTTAGTCTCTATTATTTCTAACTATAACTATTCTCCCTTAGTCTCAATTATTTTTAACTCTAATTACTATTCTTTCACTCTGAACTAACATTTCCCCGTAGGTCACCCATCCTCGGACTACTCCACTATCAGCACGCTTAACTTTCTAGTTCATTCCCTTTCAACTTCCAAGAAACAAATCATGTTTTACTGACAATAGTATGATGTCAATCAGGTTAACCTTTGAAGTATGATATCGCACGTCTTTATTTTGTGAATCCAAAAAATTATTTAGTTAAAAAAACGTAATAATAATCTTGAATTCAAATAATCATTAATTTAAATAACAATTAATTTTGTAGCTTTTTTAATATTGAATAATTCGTATCTAGAAATCCATAAATCAAAATTGGCAAATGATATTGTCTAAATAGATTAGAAAAATGACAGACGTTCAAATATGTATGATCGACTTTCATATCATATTTCCCATCATGTATATATAGATGTAATTTTTTACTCCAAATGGTTTGCCGTTTCAACATATTGATACGTCATAAGCCCATCTATAGTTTCTGATGTTTCATGTTGTTTTCATGTCAATTGCTATATGTTTTCTATAAACTTTACATCATTTTTATGGATTTGTTTGGAACTAACCTATTGAAAAAATGCCAAAGATCCCGTTCCTATTTTCTGATGTTTTTTATTTCAGAAAAGTTGTTCTGGAAATATTCTCTGAATTGGTCTGAACGAAAACCCAGGACCTTAGAAGTATGTCACGTACACGGAATCCAGAGGAGACCCGAAGGGGGGCTTTAGGGGGGGCACTCCATAGGCGGAGCGGCCCCCTGACCGCGCCACTCGGTGGTGTGGCCCCCTGGCCACCCACCGACGTTGCCCTTTCGCCTATATAAGCTCCTCCTCGGGAAAACCCTAAAGACCCAAGCCTTTTTTCCACCAAAAGTTTGTAGACGTCGTCATCATCAACCCTAGTTCGGGAGGGTTCTGAAGCTCTCCTCGGCACCCTGCCGGGAGGGGAATCCATCAACGGAGGGCTCTACACCACCATGCCTACCTCCGGAGTGATGCGTGAGTAGTTCATCCTTGGACTACGGGTCATAACAGTAGCTAGATGGTTGTCAGATATATACCAACTAGGGGTATATCAGATGGTAGTCTAAAGTGCCGGATTACCAGGGTGGCCTAAATGGTGATGGGCTATGGTCCGTTAGGCGGCCCAGTAAACTGATGCACAGAAGCCGTATTCTAGAAAAACCCGGATCACGGCCCACGTGATCTGGCTTGGAGTAGAAGGCGGATTCCTTACTTTCCAAGTTAGAGATTTACCGTAGTCTTCTAGGTTTCCTATTCTGTATGCCCTAATCCGGCTATTATATAAAGCCGGACGGGAGATATGATAGATAGACAAGAAGCTACAGGCTAACTCGCCGAGAGGTTGATCCTTGACGAGCAGCCAATAGAACCTCACATTGTTCTCTGTATTTCCAGGTTTTAATCCTGAATAGTGAGTTTGCAGGAGTAGGAACGTCGCATTATTGCGCCGTACCGAACCTGGGTAAAAACCCTGTGTCATTGTCCTTCGCACAACCATGTCTCCCCACGTCTCTATCGGTAGTCTCATGGCACCCCCGTCTATGAAATCTACCACGATGTCTCGACAGTTGGCGCCCACTATGGGGCCAGCGACGTCAGGCGTTAAGTTTTGATATGGGATACTCGGCGGGATCGGCAGTTCCATAACTTTCGGGAGCTTGGAGTTCGACAACGACGTTGGGCGCTTCCTCGACAACGGATCTTACATACCGGCGCAAAATCATATGGTAAGTGCATGCGTATTACCGATTGGATCTGCAAATATCTTTATCATATTAACCGCAGAGGCCATGGGGTTTTGCGGTGGAAGTAAATTTATCCCACCCGCCCTATACCCAGTCGAAGATGACTACGATACCGGGGTTTTCTCAGATCTCCGACATACAAGTGAATCACACTTTATTGGCATGGTGCAATCCGAGATCGCCGAAAACACGGATGAAAGTAATCCCGTGCAAGAGGCAGAAAACAACACTCCCACAACAGAGGTGGAAGATCCGACATCCGTGAGCATCGCGACGAACTCGGAAGCTGACTCAGTACTAGCCGCCATTGAGGCGACATTAGAGTTGGAAACCAGATCGGATCACTTCGACACCGAAGATGAAGATGAAGACGCTTTCGAAAGAAATGTCAAATCCTTCCAAGAGGGATTCCACGAAGTACTGATGGCAAAACCGGCTGAAAACATGGATGCCGACAGTCAGGAAAGCCCTAGAACCCCTCCGCCAGAGGAAGAGAGAGAAGAAGGAGAAACCTCTCCGAAATTCCCCGATGTCAAAGAATTGACAGAGGAAGAACCAATCAAAAAGCCTCCCTCTTCCAAGAAAAAGCATAAAACTGCTAAAAAGCTCCAATATAAACTCCGGAAGAAGAAATTGGCTGATCTAGCCAATGAAAGCCCGGAAGTCGGAGACGCAAGCGGTGTGAAACCGTCGGAGAAGAAAACAAAAGAAATCCTTGTTCCGCCAATGACGGAACAAGAAGAACAGGAGTTACTCCAAACACCAGTGGGATTGCATGAACCCCCTGAAGTGCTAGACGCCGGGAGACAAGCTCTCCAGAGGCAACAGCAACATCTATTCAGAACTCGTGAACACCTCGAAAAAACCCAGGATGACATCAAACTCATGAAGGAAGAAATCGAGGAATACGAGAGAAAGAATAGATCTGGAATCAAACCTACAAGGTTACCCGGAATTGTACGACCGGAAGTACTGCCGCCAAAAGAAAGGTTTCATAACCCATCTTGGCAAAAGCAGGTAAACGGCAAAGATGCCAGAGGCGAACCAATATACAAAACCGCAGCAAAGAATGTGGAAGCAACGTTAGCCATCCTCAACAATGATTTGTACTCCAATGGCGAAAAACTTCAAGGGGTGTATGCTTTCTTAGGAAAAGCATTGCAACAACAACAACGAGGGCAGCAGCGATCAGGGAAGTTGCATGACGACTCGGCCCTATGTAAAACAGCTACATGCGCCGCTGGAGCACCTGGACCGGAAGAACCTGGAGATTCAAGCAACTCAAAAGAGAAGAAAGCAGATCCGAGAAAAGACAAGAAAAATCCCGACAACAGGGATGAAGCGTCTAGAACTGGATCCCATCTCTCGAAAGACGGACTTAATCCTCGCGATCGGGAAGAAAAACTCCGGAATGACGGAAAAGCAATGCCGCCTCCGAGACGCCCAGCTGAAAAACCTGGAAGGCAGGATATACCTCACAGGCGTGAGAGATCCCGGACACCCCCCAGAAATAAGGAAAGAAACAGGAGTAGAAATCCACCTTATCCAAAGGGGCAAGATCTCGGAAGAAATAGAGAGAATCCCGGAAAAGCGCGTTTGCGCCACAATGGAATAGAAAGGAGCAGATCCCCTTCTGTCCATTCAGCCGGCAGGTACTCCGCACACATGGATAGAGCGGAAAGAGACGAGTTATACTTTGGACCTAAGTGCTTCACAGATAGGATCCGAAGGATAACCCTACATGCTGGCTTTGCCAAAGTTGGTCCAACGTACCAAAAATATACCGGTAGTACAAACCCGGATACCTGGCTCTCAGACTATCATAGAGCCGTCCAGATCAACAATGGGACAGACCTGGAAGCCGTAAAGTTTCTTCCCCTAATGTTACTGGATGGAGCCAGAGATTGGATCAATGGATTACCCTCCAGAACTGTCGACAGCTGGGACGATATGGCTAGAGTATTTACTCAGCATTTCCGGGGAACCTAGAAACGCCCGAATAGCATCAACCAGCTAAGCCGTTGCATCCAATTTGAGGACGAAACATACGTGGATTTCATCTCAAGATGGACGGTAATGAAGAATAGTTGCTCTGGAGTAACTGACGTTCAAGCAATGCATGCTTTCGTCAATGGCCTAAAACCCGGACTTGTACCGTTCATGATTGGCTCCAAAAAGCACAAACATCTCGGATCTATGCTTACAACTGCCAACGAACACGCTGCAGTCGAGGACGACATCAGGGCAAGAGGGGGCAATATCGATACACTGATACAAGCCAAAAAGAACCCTCGCCCTGAGAAAAAAGGAACTCCAGATGCAGCACAAAAACCCAAAGAGGTAAACATAGCCTTTGGAAGGGAAAATGGCAATAGGTGGAAAGGACGCAGTACCGAGCCGATAAACTACACTAAAAAAGAGTGGGAGAAAATAAAGTCGAAAAACTGTGTCCACCACTCGCAATTTGGGAAGCCCATTCATACTAACGCACAATGTCGCTTGAACAAGCATATGGAAGGCAGTGCAGGATCCAGAAACAAAGGGAAAAATTCCAAGAGGAAGTTCTCCAAGCAAAAGCCAGAAGCTGAGAAAGAAGACAGTGAATCGGACACCGACGAAAAAATCCAGGAACAACAGCGAAAAGGCGAGCCTAAGTTTCCGAGAGTTGATGGAGAATGCAACCTAACCTTCCTGGCAACTCCTTCAGCAAAGGTGGCAAAGAGAACTCTTCGAGAAATAAACGCGGTTGTCCCTGCAACCCCGAAATTCTTGAAGTACTCAAACACACCAATTACCTGGGATCAGTCTGATCATCCCGGGAATATCCCTGAACCCGGCACACAAGCTCTAATCGTAAGTCCTATTGTTCAAAACATTAGGCTAAAAGGAGTGCTGATGGATGGAGGATCCAGCATTAACATAATGTACCTGGATACACTGAAGCATCTGAAAATTTCCGAGACCCAGCTCAACCACAGCAACATACGTTTTCATGGCATCGTTCCTGACAGACAAGCACGATCCCTAGGAGAAATTTCCCTAGATGTAACCTTTGGAGACAAAGATCACTTCCGGCAGGAAAAAGTACCTTCGAGGTTGTGCCATTCGAAAGCGTGTATCACGCGATAATCGGACGTCCAGCTTTCGCCAAATTTATGGCAAGATCATGTTATATCTATAACAAGCTGAAGATGCCAAGACCCAAAGGAGGAGTAATCACCATATCTGGAGACTTCAAATTGGCAAACGAGCTAGAAAAAGAAAACGCCCTTTGCGCTGAAAAAGTCATAGCAAAGGAAGAGTTGAGAGAACTGGCAAAAGAGGTATCGCCGACAGAAATGCCGGCAGGAAAAGAAAGCCGGAAGCCAGCAGATAGCTTCAAGGCTTCGGAGAATACAAGGCAGGTAATCCTAGATCCCAAAGATCCGACAAAATTTGTCGTAGTGGGAACTGGGATGACCGAACTGGGATATTTTTGCTTGGTGTCCAGCGGACATGCCAGGCGTACCCAGGGAGCTTGCTGAGCATCAACTCAAGGTGATCCCAGGATCAAAACCCGTCAAGTAAGGTCTCCGTCGATTTGACAGAAGAAGACGGAAGGCTATTGGCAAGGAGATCATTCGGCTTTTAGCAGCAGATTTTATCCGGGAAGTTATACATACTGACTGGTCTGCAAACCCAGTATTAGTCCCGAAGAAAGATACTACTGCCCTTAGAATGTGTATAGATTACACCGGACTAAACAAACTGTGTCCAAAAGATAGATTTGCGTTACCGCGAATCGATCAAATAATAGATGCCACTGCAGGCTCTGAGCTTTTGTGCTTTTTGGATGCATATTCCGGTTATCATCAAATACGCATGAATAAGGAGGATCAAATCAAAACCTCGTTCATAACCCCTTATGGGGCGTACTATTACATAATCATGCCATTTGGCCTGAAGAACGCAGGTGCAACCTACCAGCGTTGCATGCAACGGTGTTTGCATAGTCAGATTGGCAAAAATGTCCATGTTTACGTGGACGATATTGCTGTCGTAACCAAGGAAAAAGAAACACTCCTTGAAGATTTGCGAGAAACCTTCAAAAATTTGCGCACTTATAAAATGAAATTAAATCCATTAAAGTGCGCATTCGGGGTTCCCTCAGGAAAACTTCTGAGATTTATCGTTTCTCATAGAGGAATAGAAGTAAACCCGGAAAAGATCAAAGCAATCCTAAACATCTCCAAGCCTACGTGCGTAAAAGATGTACACAGATTGACGGGTTTCGCTGCAGCCGTCAGCATGTTTATTAGCCGGCTGGGGGATAATGCCTTGCCACTATACAAATTGTTGAAGAAATCCGACAAATTTGAATGGACAGAGGAGGCAGATGCAACGCTAACCCAGTTGAAGGAAACTTTGATGAAAGCTCCGATTTTGGCATCCCCAAAAGATGAAGAACCTATGTTATTGTACCTTACGGCTACAAATCGGGTTATTAGTACAGTAATCGTTGTGGAAAGGAAGAAAGACGAACAAAGCATACCAGACCAGCATCCGGTATATTACATAAGTGAAGTTTTTTCCGAGTCCAAACAAAGGTATCCACACTATCAAAAACTGGCATATGGTGTATTTTTCGCATCTAGAAAACTTCTCCATTACTTCCAAGGACATTCCATAACAGTGGTATGCAAAGCGCCACTAGGGGATATAATAAACAATACGGAGGCAACAGGCCGAGTAGCCAAATGGGGCATCGAGCTAGCAGCATTCGACATTAAGTACCAGCCTAGGACGGCAATAAAATCCCAGGTTCTGGCAGATTTTTTCGCAGACTGGACGGAAGCAATGGAAAAAACACCAATGCCGGAGACCGAGTACTGGATCATGCATTTTGACGGATCCAAGATGAAGGAGGGCGCTGGAGCTGGTGTAGTTCTAAAATCCCCTAAAGGAGATACAATGGAGTATGTATTACAAATACACTTCAACACCAGTAATAACGTGGCAGAATATGAAGCTTTGCTTCACGGCTTGCATATTGCAAAGGAAATAGGCGTCAAACGCATCCTATGCTATGGCGACTCAGATTTGGTACAGCACCAGCTCAACCAAACTTGGGACGCCAAAAGCCCTATAATGGCCGAATATCGGAGAACGGTGGACGAGTTTGCAATTTGTTTCTTTGGATTCGAAGTACTCCATGTTAAACGGGAGGAAAATTGGAACGCGGACGCATTAGCCCGCATGGGGTCAGAAAGGGTCAAAACCCTACAACCAGGGGTTTTCGTCCAACATTTGTACGAACCATCCATAAAAGGTGGAGATGTTGATTATCCTCTGGCTTCCGAGTCAATTGAAGTCATGCTCGTTAACCCGGATTGGACAATCCCATATTTAAACTTCTAAGTTGATCAGAAGTACCCGGATGGAGCAGACGAAGTCTTGCAAAGACAAATTCAGCGTCGATGCAAAGGGTACACGGTAATTAATAATTGCCTGTATAAACGCAGCACTACCGGAATTTTTCTACGATGTATTTCACCAGAGGAAGGACGATAAATTCTGCAAGAAATCCATGCCGGAGATTGCGAACATCATGCTCAATCAAAAAGCATAGTCAAAAAACAATTCCGCGCTGGGTTTTTCTGGCTAACACCCAAGACGGACGCGGAGCACATAGTCACATGTGCAGGGTGTCAATATTACGCCAAGCAAACAAATATGCCGGCCCAAGCACTCAAAACTATCCCCATTACATGGCCGTTTGCGGTCTGGGGGTTAGATACGATGGGACCATTCAAAACTGCCAGTGACGTACTTACGCATCTACTCGTTGCAGTGGATAAATATACCAAGTGGGTGGAGGCCAAACCCATCAAAAAGCTTGACGGTGTGACTGCCAGAAATTTCATCATTGACATTGTCATGAGATATGGCGTTCCACACAGCATAATAACCGATAACGGGACATATTTCTCTATTGGAGAGTTGGCAAAATATTGCCGACAAACGGGAATTCGCCTAGATCTTGCATCTGTGGCACACCCGCAATCCAATGGTCAGGTTGAAAGAATGAATATCTCAATCTTACAAGGGATACGCCCAAGACTCAAATCTCCTCTTCATAGAGCAGCTGGAGCATGGGTAGAAGAGTTACCTTCCGTGCTTTGGAGTATCCGAACAACACCAAATAGGTCAACTGGGCAAACCCCGTTTTTCCTAGTTTATGGTGCGGAAGCAATTCTCCCAACGGACATGCTCCATGACAGCCCAAGAGTGCAGGATTTCGATGAATCAGATGCCGAAAATGCACGACAGGATGCCGTCGATCTCTTAGAAGAAGATCGAGAACTTGTGCTTCAAAGATCCGCCATCTATCAGCAAGGTTTACGACGTTATCATAGTCGGAAAATCAGGCATCATTCTTTTAAAGAAGGTGACCTAGTGCTAAGATTGGTGCAGCAAAGAAAGCACAAACTGGCCCCAGTATGGGAAGGACCATTTGTCATCAGTAAAGCCATGACGAATGGATCATATTATCTTGTAGGCATTCGCGATACGGAAGATGATCCCGAGAAGCCGAATCGCAAAAGAAAGAGAAAGATAGATGATGAACTAGGAGAGACAAAGAGCCCCTGGAGTATCTAGCAGTTACGTCCCTTCTATACTTAGTTCAATTTCTATGTAAATATCTTTGAGATCACGAAATAAAGTTGTCGGAATTCTTACATCCATGTTTTTACAAGTTTATTATAGTACAAAGCATGGTTCCGTCTCATCTATTTCCCCATGATCTTACAAAATACTCAATGTTAACCCGAATTGTGCCTGCGTGCTTGGCGTTTAAAAACTGAATGATTTTCAGCCTACTAAAGGTTAAGGGAAACTCGGATTGTGCCTGCGTGCCCGAGTTTCATTCAAAAAATTCCTTACTTTTCTCTAAGCATTTTTTGATTGTTTATGTGCTGGGTCACTGGAGCTAGTAAGTAAAAATTCCTTTAGTATGATCCATGTTTCCAAGTTTAAACTGATTGGTTATACCCAGTAACTTGGCGTGAAGATTACAATACTACTGAGGCATTTTAAACGCTAAGGACAGCTAAAGCACACAAACCAGAGAACTTGGAAGTTAAAGGAATATCAAACCCGGAAAACTTGCAAAGGATTTCATAAATGTTAACTGCAAAGGGCGGAGTACTTGTTTATACAAAAGAATAGAAGCATTACAATATAAATTACATTGTAAAGTGCAGTAATGCTCCAATTTCCTATTTCCACCATCCAGGACAAGGAGAATTCTTCAAGCATCCGAATCTTCCTCGCTGCTGTCATCCTCGGGGGCTGCTGGAATTTCTTCTTCCGGATAGGTGATGGAGATGTTCACCATGGAGGCGATCTTGGTGGCGTGACCCTTGATCTCGTCAAAGATGGTGGTCCGCTGGGTCTCCGTGTATCCAACAGGGATACCGGATGCCACGCGCCAAGATTTGGCACTGGGATAATGCATACGCATAAGGCCTAAGGCCATGGGTGCACCACCCCGTGCTGCGGAGCGCAAGGTGCATTCCTTGGACTCCGCCACCTCCAGGATAGCTTCCGTAAGTTTTTCAACTTCCGAGAACTCCCCAGTTCTTGCGGGAAGGTACTTCTTGACCAGCTGCATGCCTGCAGCTCGGATCGCAGTGAACACCTCCCGAAACCTCGGATTTTCTCAATCCGAGTAAGATATGGGTCGTCTCCTGTTTTTTCAAGACAAAATAACCAAAGAGTTAGCGGAAAAAACAGAGAAAAAAGTTAAGACATGGAAAATTCGGTAAAAGTTGATAACTTACCGAGAATCTTGTCCATCTCGGAGCCTTCCTCCAGGCGCAGGTTCAAGGCATTCTCCAAATCTTGGATAGTGGCCTTGTCCTTGTACGCTTGCTGGGAGGCGTTGGATTGAGCAATCCCAAGAGCCATATTGCTGGCCTCCAGATCTTTTTGAGCCTTCATAAGTTCCTTATGAAGGTCCAAATTCTCCCGGCGGATATTCTCGGCATTGCCGGCATCTTCAGCTATTTGCTTGGCTTTCGCCAAAGCAGCTGGAAAGCAAGGAAAAATATCCGAGATAAGAAAACTCGGAAAAGTACTTAGCAAAAATTATGGACAAGGAACTACAGAGAACAAAAAGTATACCTGTTGTTTCCTCCAGCTTTAGCTGAGATGATGCCAGCTCTGTTTCTTTCTCATCAAGAATAGATAGGAGAGTTTTTACCTCCTTACTTTTGATGTTAAGCTTGTTAAAAACTTCCAAGTTTATTCTATCAGCGGTTTGCTGAAACACGGAAATGAAAGCAAAGCGCTTAAGTTAGAATAAGCGTGATAAGAAGCATTAATTTGATAGCATGCACTCGACTTATTGCTTGGGGGCTAGAGATATTACCTGGCTCATTTGCTGCAAACTTGAAAGGTTTTCGTTGAATTCCCTTAAATATTCAGAAAAGAGAATTCCAACATGATGCAGGCCGTCTTGCATGACCTGACGAGATGAGAATACGAAGTTATTTCGGACAACTAGCCCGCCTTGTGGCCAAGGACGGATCAAAGGAGCAGGAGCGAAGAACTTCTTAGCTTCCGGACGGATATATCCGAGATCGTCAAATGGTTCTTCTTTTACCTGGACGTTCCTGTCGAAAGTGGGAATAGGTTCATCCTCCCCAGTTCGAGAATGTCTACCCATTTCTGGTCCCGCCCTTTCCCTCGCATCCATGTTAGATGCAACAGGCTGGCTGGATTGACGGAATCGTATGTCCGGGTTCGTGGTCTTCTCCCCCCTACCAAGAGTAGTTGGAACGGGAGAAGCTGCAGCAGAAAACGGCTCTCCTTGGCTAGTAGCAGCTTTATGTTTCTTCAATTTCTTTGGTTTCAAAGGAACTAGAGCAAGGCTGAAAAGGAAAAATCCGAGAAGTAAATACCTCCAAGAACCGGAAGGGAATGATAAGTAAAAAAGTTCCAGTAAAATACCCGGATGCGGCGATGGGGATTCCGTCAAGATTTATTACTTCCTTGAAAATCACTTGCCTCTTGCGTTCCCGACCGCCATAAAAGTTGGCATGTAATTCGTCAAGTTCGGAGTCGGATGCAAGATCAGCTTCCTTAAGTTCGTCGAACTATGGAGAAGGCAAAGTA